>OZ024887.1:67668727-68268727 GCA_964017195.1 Siderastrea radians
AGAAAACACTGCAGTACTCTCGTAAGCAGAAGCTCGAGCATAGCGTTCAGATATCTAGAATACAGTCTTGACTCCAGGCAAGTTACTATTTTGTACATCTTTTCTCGTTTGCTGATTTGACTAGCACACGTTTTAGGGTATACATTTCACAGTTTTTCCCATACGACCGTAATACGTGTTTCTCAAAATCCTTAGACACCATCGTATTCAACGGCTGCATGGCTATAGTAATTACTGTAATAAGGCTGTTTTTTTAACGAGAAAGTTAAACGCATTATCTTTTCAGAACGAACTTGGGCAAATAAAGTTTGTGAGCAGGGTTTCGCATCTCGTAGTTGGTGGATTGTAAAGACAAGCACAAGGCTAGCTGTTTAGTAAATAGTCCGTCTTTGTTACGTAACACTTATGATGTTTTAAAGTGCCAGAACATGAAAATAAAACCGCGCCTAGGTGTAAATTTAAAACGTGTTCGTTAGGATCTATGTCAGCTCTGAATGCTAAAGTTCGATTTTTTTTTCTACATACATTTTAAGAAGCCGAATAAATGACAGGTGCGTTCCTGGCTATTTTTTACCTGGAAGCCAGGATGCAAAAATTGAAAAAAATGTTCAATATATCATAATACAAGTACATGAATTGATACAAGCTTTATGACCAACAATTTTCGTATTTGAGTAGGGGAAGCAGTCTAGTCTACCGACTTCAACTTGGACCGAGACAACATAAGGAATGTTTAATGTTATTATTATTATTAATTATTTTTAACCCTTCAGGCGAAATATGACTCCTATAGGCACTTAATAGAAACTTATCTCGCCTCTGGTTTTAAAAGTGGTAGGATTTTTTCAGTATGACTGACAAATAGTGGGGAGCATAGTCAAAATAGAACCAACAGTTTCATCTAGAATCGAGATCAAGAATATCGCAATGATGTAACATCATCGCGCTTTAGTAAAAATACGGAAAGACATCGCGTTATTGTCATTATTGTAGCTGATTACGAATTTTGAACATCGTGCTTTCAGTTCGCACGCCAGCTTTACACACTTGAACGAACTGGCTATGGTTTAGTGCTGTAGCGTGAAGAAGTGACGAGATGGAATTTCAAAGTGAAACATGTATAAACAAGATAACAGTTTACAAGCTCGATAAAATGGAGGGTCAATGCCAACCTTGCGTTTCAGTTATAAATGTTCAAAATTCCAATGACAATCTTGGCACAAAACTCCTGGACGACTATGTCGGTGTCGATGGTCCTATCTCTGTAAGTGTGCAGGAGAGCGAGACCAGACAGCCTCTCTGCTCGCATGGTAGACCGCATATAGGTCTTAACCCTCCGAATACTGGTGTAATAAAAGAACGCCCAGGGTTTGCTGTCGACATTAGGATACAGTTCTTTATTGGTGCAGCAAAGCGTATACTGCAGAGTGGTTGGTTTGTCTTTTTTCCTTTCCATCGCACAATCTCGCCGTTAAACAAAGTTCTCTCTGGTGATTAACGTCCTCTCTTAGGACGTTAATCACCAGATGTGGTTCATTGGCTGCTTCGATCAAGCTACATCTTTGCCCTGTAGCATGTTCAATAATGCCACGGTATTTGAGAGAACATGCTCTACAGCGCAAAGGGCAATTATAAAGTCAAATTGTATGATTGAACATAAGTATCCTCTGGCCTTGCCGTCCTTATCGGAGGAAAGGCTTTCAAGAGCTTGTATTACGACGCTATAAGCCGTGCGAAAGGTGCACAGAGGGTCCGCTCCACTAGCCCGGCCATCCTCACACAAGTTTGAGGAATTACGACAGCCACCATGAATTATCCCTAGCTCTTGTTGACTTTTGGGACGGACTTCACTTGACACTCTTGACAAAACCTGTCGGACGTTTTCATAGTGCGATGACCCACGGGTCTATATAGAGTTTTTGCGAAATTTCAATAAAAAACTTGTAAGCCAGTGCTTACCTGGCTTACAGGCAGGTGACGCGCCTGGATGAGGCCGCGGCAACGAGGAGCGAAGCACCGACGAAAAAAGTTCTCACTCAAAAGCAATTGTTTCATACCCTTAGTTTTCACACAACGATCCTAAATTGCAGTACTCACCTCAACGCCCAAAACGAAAAAGATATGGTCTGTTTAAACTGTACAACACGCCCGAATGCACGTTACAAAGTTTAACAAAGCGATTTTAAACTTCCGTGTACAGCGGAAAAGAAGTAAAACGACCTATCAGTTACACAATTATCAGTTACCTCGTTTCCCTTAAATAGGGTGTCATTTCTTGGTTTTGGGCCTTTAAAAGGGTATCAATTGTCGATTTTCTACCCTTAAATAGGGTCAGGGTTTGAGAACCTTGGCGGCACACATCTATCCTTAATTGACGGGGGTACTCCCCCGGGAAATCTTCGTAAAGGTTTTCAATATCTTTTTGCAAGTTAGTGCTTTGTGAAATCCTGCTGTTCATGTTTTCACAGCTCGAGAAAAACAGACAACGTTAGACTACGAGAAGTCACTCTTTTCACCAAGGGATAGTCGAGGGAAACGAACAAGCGAGAGAGCGTGAAATCGCCTGCCGCGTTGAAACGTGACGCGCGTGTCGACCCGCTAGCGTAGTGAGCCGGAAAGACAGATCTCTCTTTCCGTCTCACTACACTAGCGGCAGGCAAATTTCGCGCTAGCTCGCTTGTTCGTTTTCCTCGATTATCTCTGAGCGGAAAGAGAGAGACTGCTCGTAGTCTAGTTCAGCCTGCGCGCAGACGTCTCTAGCCTGCGTAGCGGGCGCATGAAAATGAAAGAGAGAAAGTGCGGGGTCCACGATTTCTCTATTTTCGCGTGCCCGCTATTTCTTTGGTTTCCGCTCTTTCTCCTTTTCATGAGCCTGCTACGCAGGATAAGAAAGACTTCTTCAAATGCTCGAGCGAGCGCGAAAATCGCCTGCCGAGTGAAAACTTGGCGCTCGCTAGTGTAGTGATCCGATCCAGTACCGATACCGTTTTATGCTACTTTGGTCATTCGCCAGCTGTTCGCCATTTTCATTTCAACAGCGCGTTGTCGAAGAGACAATTTTTTTAGACCGCTTATAAGCCCCCAATCCCCCTTGTTTATAAGTCCACCCAAAACCCCTCTTACGAACTTTGGCAATCTCCAGGCATACACAAAAGGATTCATGGCAGAGTTCAGGAACAATACCTATTGTTTTCGTGTGCTGCAATCTCAGTGGTAAAACCGACAATAGTTTGCGCAAACGCTGGAAAACTCTTCTTTCCTTTTCAGAAAAAAAAAAAAAAAGAAAAAACACGCACAAGCGCTTTATTTCCCGCTTATTGGCGTTTTTTTGCTTTTTCATCATAAACATAAATAAATTCAATAATTTACATTACTATGGCAGTTGGACACTCCGGGTAAATGGGCTCCTGATATCGATTACCTAATGCTCACTCCCTACATAACCAGGTTCACGTGGTTATAGGAGGTACCACGGGTAAAACTCCATCAGCGTCCAACGATCCCATCTTCCCTCTTCACCACTCGTTTACAGATCGGACCTATGAGAAGTGGCTTCGTAAGTACAAAAGAGATGCTTCCGCCCTTTCTTCCCACGATGCTCTCATTGGTCACAACAGAGGTGACGTCATTGTACCACTCTTTCCTGTGTACACTCATGAACAAATGTTCAAGAAGTCTTTTGAGTTTGGTTACGACTACGAGGACGTTGATGAGGAAGGTATGTGTTTTCCCCCAGCTTCGTTTCTTTAGTTAGCTACAAGAGTCGTGCCATTTTGTTCATTCTGTCACGTTAGGTCACGCTACTTTATAATATTCTGTCACGATAAACTACCCTGTTTTAGCTCGTTTTGTCACTTTTTACTCCAGGCCGTGGTATTTTAGCTCATCCTGTCAGCCTTAGCTCACGCTATTTTATCCCATTCTGTCGCGCTTGGTCTTGCCGTTTTAACTCATTCCATCACGCTAGATCAAGCTATTTATCTCATTCTGTCACGCTAGGGCCCAATATTCGATTCAAGCTCGTTTTGTCATCCAAGACCTAGACGCTAGGTCATGCTGTTTCATCTCATCCTGTCCCTCAAGCAAGGTTATGCTGTTTTCCCTCATTCTGTCACTTAAGTTCACGTTAGGGCGCACTATGAGTCTTAGGTCACATACTGTTTGGTCTTACAACGGAAGACAACGTTAAATGATGATTTGGAGAAGATAGAAAACAATGTATCACTCGATTCCAAAGACCCCCCAACCCGTCTATGGTGAACATTCGTTTAAGTGGCGAGTTTATCAACCATAACGATGAATTGTGGCCAACTTGCGTTAGATAGGTCATAAGATGGCAGATTCAAAGGAAGAAAAGTGCATAGATGACTTGTCCAACTATACATTGCACGAGCGTGGATTTTGCCCTCTTTATACCCCGTCAGCCCCACAGTGAGGCGTTGGCCTTTGCATTTAGGCTCTGAATAGGCTCGGTAGTACCTAATAGGGTAGAAGAAAAATAGGCGAGCGAAGGGAAGAAAACTTCATCCACAGACTCAAAAGGTGGAACCACCCTATGCAGTTTTACACGCAGCTTCACAGGAATGTTCTTCTCAGTAGCTTTTATTCAGTATAGTGTTTAAAATGTTGTTTTATTCTTTCAAAACATTAGAACAGTACTGCGCAGTTGTTTCCACTGGAATGACCACAAAACGTCGTACAGTGGAAACCCGTTGTAACGAATCCCTCTATAACGAAGACCCCTGTATAACGAACCATATTCTTCAGCCCCGTATTAGTAAAATGTATGGAAAAGAACCCCGATATAACGAGCCCCCCGATATAACGAACACATTTCCTAGTCCTTTGGTACTTCGTTACATCGGGGTTCCACTGAAGTACAAATCAGACACGAGGTAGTTATTATAACCGTTTCCTATGACAATCGTGGGGGCGCGGTGGTGTAGCGGTTGGTACGTTGGACTTCTGATCTGAAGGTCGGTGGTTCAACGCCCAGTCCCTTAGACAAGAAACTTTACCCCACATTGGTAGGTACCGGCGACATACTGCTGGGGGTAACCCTGGGATCGACCAGCATCCCATCCAGGGGGGGGGGAGGGGGTAGCGATACTCTCAGTTGCTTCATGCTACAACAGCTGGGATAAGCTCCGGCCGTGTGGGCCTCCTTGGCTCGTGTGCGACTTTACCTTTACCAGGGTCTGGAAGGGTATTCTCGGGATCCGGGATTTGACCAAAATACGGTGCGGGATTCGGGAAAACGAAAAATATCTTGACGGGATTCGGGATTTGGCTGCTACCAGGGAAGCGGGATTTGCCAAAATCTTGGGACGGGAAGCGGGATTTTGTTGCCTGTCTGTCGGGAATTCGGGAAATCGTCACGACCCAAATAAACGTTATGACGGCAAAAGCAAATCAACCAGGCAAGCGCAAAATATCAATCGAAAGGGCCAGCTTTTGCAGAAATTAGTCTTTTTTCATGCATTTTTGGGAAAGAAAAAACGAAATTCGGGATAGCGATGAAAAAAGTGCGGGATGCGGGATTCTCGTGAAAAAGGAGCGGGAATGCGGGATCAGGACCCCCCCTTCCAGACCCTGCTTTACCTATGATAATTATTTCAGGGAAATCTCCAGATGTCGAAACAGCAGTATTCTCCGATCTGGGTCAATGTCCAACGATCAGCGCCAGTGAAATAGATACAGAAGCTGATTGTGCGCCATGGAAGATTGTCGCGGGGAGTTTTGCTGGAATTTCGTTTTTACTTTTCCTTGTAATTTTAGTGATTATATTTGTTTATTCGTGTAAACCATCGCCATCTCCAGAATTACAGCAGTTAATCCCAGTCAAAGTACTTAAGGAGTGATGAAATTACGCAGGAGGAGTCTGGCATTTTAAATTAGACTGCTAGCAGTCTCGTCTAAGAACTCGAGAAGATCGAGCCTCTAGTAGCGGGGGCGCAGGCACTGGAGAGGAATCCCTGATCATGTTACCGTTGATTTACATAATTTATACATCTGGGGGAAAATGGACGACTCCTCGCAGTGTATGTTGAACTGACAAGAGAGGATCGTGTGTATTGAAATATGACATATGTATTTTAAAACCAATGGCGGTGTTTCATTCCTGTTCCAGGCTCTCAGGCAGCAGAATTCTCCCCCCCCCCCCCGCTTCGCCTTTCATTTTTGTGCCTGCTTTCTAGTTTATTAAGCCACTCCTATTATCTTGTAGCCTGGAACAGGATATTTCATTTCGAAATTTACCTAATCAAGTGTGCAAAAAGTAACCCCCCTATCATTCACTTGGAAGAATTTTGACTCGTAACTTACGATTCTCTGTGCCAAAGCCCTCTAAGCTTAATATAGAATTCCATCATATAAAGAATTTTGTTAGGAGACCCAGGACCCGAGGCCTGATTATGGGCCCCTGATTCTGACTAGCGACTTGAGCTGCCAGTAACTAAACTGTAAAACCTGAGTGAATCCCAATTATTGCAATAAAATAACTAGGCACTTGGAAATGATCGAACAGCTAAAAATTACAGTTTATCCTCTGCCCATACATTTAGGTTTTACAATAACTCCATCGACGAGGGCCCGACCTGAACCCTCCAAAGTCAAACTACCGTAGAATTCTGAGAGTAGTACTTTCGGAATTACCAGGACTAAGGGGCTGCATAAAGGACTCATATTTTCTCTTCGTATGATTTCGTATGATCGGCGAGTTCTTTCTTCACGAAGACATAGTGCATACAGGTTATCTCTAGTCCTCCTCCTTCCACCCAAAATCCTTTCGTTACTTCTGGAGGACCGTTTCTTTCGTGGGGGGGGGGGGGGGGGCAGACATCCAGAAACTACTAGAAAGGTCCCAAAATTAAAGTTACTTTCGAGTAGGCGTACTTTCGTGGCGTTGCTACTGAAATTACAGCACACGATAACAATACCTATTGTTTTCGTGTGACATTAGTTTGCGCAAACGCTGGAAAAACTCTTCTTTCCTTTTCAGAAAAAAAAAGGAAAAGAAACACACACAAGCGCTTTATTTCCCGCTTATTGGCGTTTTTTTGCTTTTTCATCATAAACATAAATAAATCCAATAGTTTACATTACTGTAAATAGACGATTTAGTTGAATGAAGTGTTATGTCAGACATTTAGTTGCAATATTTTCTCTGTACCCTAGAGAAGAATTGAACCCTTATACCCAGTGCCCCACTGTTCTTGGTCATCACAAAGCTTTAGCGCGTCGTACTTCAGTACAGCGACATACGAACAAGATAACAACGCTGGCCATGTGTCGCCTCAACCAAATAATAGTATGGGTATCACCTCAAGCAGTTCCAGTTACTTTCTGCCAGACTTAAACGAACTCCGAAAAGGCGAACCATACCGCATGACATAACATAGCCTGCGTAGCAGTCGTTTCCGTTTCCTTTTAGCCAAGCGGGAGAAGCGTGAGCCAAGCGGAGACGCGCGAGGGCATGGGGCGAAAAGGAGCAAAAAATTTAGCTTCTAATTACCATGGCTACGTTCGGGGGAAAATCGGCAGGTACGTTTCCTTGGACAAGGCATTCAATCTTATGGAGGAAAAAGGAAATTTCGACAAAATTTGGCCCTTAAGTCATTTCTAAGCACGGTGCACTTAGTGGATCGGAATCGTTCTGACCTACAGTCAGCCTTTATAGTACCGAAAGCCCTTCACTTTCGGAACTACCAGACCTAAGCCGCAATTTTCAGGTAGCCCTTAACTCTACCTTCTCCATCGAGCACTATCACACAAGAGACACGACACGTTTAGACAAGTTATTGCCAACAAATTTAATTTACTCTCACCTACCCCGGTTAAACATTTACTTGCTAATTATTTTTTATTAAAGCACTTAACGGCAATTCTTTAGCCTCAAACAATTTTTCACTAACAAGCACTACCTGAACAGAAAAGAGCAAGAGAAAATAAACTTTGAATGAGTGAGGTGAAATCAATTGTCTCAAAATAGGTCGTAAGTGGTTTTGCAAAAACAAGAATGACGAAAAGTAACAGATTTCGTAAAACGCTGAAATGTTATATTTTGCCCGCAATATGGCTTATAATAGTAACCAGTTTGTCACGAGCACTGGGCTACAAAGAGAAAATTCTAAATTCCCATGGAAGCCTAACAATACTCAGGGTCTCCAGTTGGTGGGGTCGGGAAACGTTGGAGCCCAAAACGTTTTTCTACTTAGAGCCCTGACAAAAATAATGACCCTGGCTAAATGGAGCCCTAGACCCCAGTTTTTCTGTCTTGGAGCCCTGGAGCCCTAAATTTTTAGCCCTGTGCCCTAGTGCCCTAAACCCCTTTAGGACCCAGAACACTGAGCCACTAGGTGACTTCTGGCAACGTCATAACTGGGACCGCAAGGATCTTTGAATAATACTCCATTGCAGAAATTCAATAGTCTTTCGGTTTTTGTGGTTTATCTATCACATCTCTATTCATCAGTGATTATTACTGTCGATCTACGTCAGTCAAACCTAACCATGTTTCGAAGATCTAAACAGTCTCCAAAATTACGCGCCAGTTGGAATGAAGAATTGGAATGCTCGATGTAACATCGAGGAATTTACAAGGAATTTCGGAATCTCGTGACTTATTTCTAATTATGAAATACCGTATCCATTTCCAACCGTTGAGTAAAATTGAAGACTCGCTTCAAATCTTGGAAATAATGATCAATCGTGATGGAGTTTGATTGTAAATCATCATCCAGGGTAGTGCCGAGTGAAAAATACTGATTTCTGTCCAGTGTAGCGTGAAGTGATCAAATTTGCTCCTTGCCAGGGTAGTGTGGAGTGTTTACCTGTACTGAACTGTGGTCCAACCGTCCGGATCAGATTGCTCTGCGGGTGGTCGTTCCCGGCCACGACGGGAAGCAGACCAGGATTTCCCTGCAACAACAAAGAAAATGCAAAATTTGAAGTAGAATGGCACGATAGAATTAGGAAGCTGAAAAAACCAATGATGATGATGATGATGATGATGATGATGATAATAATAATAATAATAATAATATTTTTTTAAATAAAAAGAGAAACAATTTTTATTACAAAATGACTATCAACATAGTCTAATGTGAAATCTTATGTACATTTAACATTAAAAATGGTATAAAGTTAATTAACTCTCAGCTTACAAGCTACTCGTATTTTAAAATGTTTTAAAATATAATAATAATAATAATAATAATAATAATAATAATAATAATAATAATAATAATAATAATAATAATAATAATAATTCTCTATGAGCTAGAGCATACTAATGACTGTACAGAACCACTAATGAATGCAGAAATTCTCTGTGAGTACTGATTTTACCCCACAATTTCCCTGTGCTTCAAAGCCCCCGTCACTTTACTTAATTTAAGACAGTTTGTGGAATTTAGAGAATCGAAATGCTGGACACCAATTGGCTGAGTGGGTGTAACCATGTTTTAACGTAAGATAATTTAATTGTACTCATAATCAAATTCACGTTTTTAACAGTCTAACTAAACCGTGGCCATTTAACTAAAGCTGCTAGGCAGAACGTTCTTTAGGCAGTTCTTTTCTAATACGCAGATTAGTCTCTAAAGTGAAAACTTAGGAAACCTCACAAAATTTACATAGAAAGCCAAAGTACAAACCTTCCGTGCGCGCGGGAGGTGGATCCCTTCTCCACTGGTCACGGGCCGGCTCCTCTCCTCCTCTCCTCCAACCATCACGGTCCCGATCACCGCCACGGTCATCTGAACGCTCACTCCTCCAGCCACGATCACGCTCATCTCGATAACGATCTCCACCGTCACGGTCACGCTCACCTCTGAAGCGATCACCATCGCGGTCTCCACGGTAACGATCCTCACGTTCCCGGTCGCCGCGATCACGGTCACCACCACGCCACCTATCACCTGGTGGACGGTCACGCTCATCCCTGTCGCGCCTTCCCCAGCCACTTTGTCTATCACGGTCGTCACGACCGCGGTCATCACGCCAAGAACTTGGTGGAGGACGGTCACGTTCGTCACGGTCACGGTCACGCCATCCGCTTGCTGGAGGACGATCACGATCACGGTCGTCCCTCTTCCAATCTCTTCCACGATCATCCATTCTTCCCCGATCATCCATTCTTCCGCGATCATCCATCCGTCCGCGATCATCCATCCGTCCGCGATCATCCATTCTACCACGATCATCCATTCTTCCTTGATCATCCATTCTTCCTCGATCATCCATTCTTCCTCGATCATCCATTCTACCGCGATCATCCATTCTTCGTTCATCCATTCGTCCGCGATCATCCATTCTTCCACGGTCCATATCTAAAGAAACAGATAAGGACATGACTGACAGATATTTAACACCTGGCGCGCGTTTCTCGAATGCCCCGAAACTTCTCGCGCCGATTTCGGGCACGATAATTCACACTGTATCTTGTAAACAAAGAAGGGCTAAGCATGAAACTTTGCTATAAGCTAAATATTTCTTATCTTGGACACATCTTAAAATATCAACTTTGTAGAGTGAGCTCTTCACATTTTTACAAATGGCTCTTCGGGCTGAAAACCTTTCGGGGCTTTCGAGAAACGTGCCGCTGGTCACGGGCAATAAGACAAGAAGAATGTCGACGTGTTATCTCGTTAGCAAGCAAAGTGATTAACGGGACAACTAACAAAATTATCCTTACCACGTCTAGGAGGTCCATCTCTGTCCACAGGCCTCCTCCAGGATGATCCCTCGTCACGAGGCCCTTCTCTGTCACGTTCTTCTCGTCTCCAGCCTCCCCCTGAGAATTAAAAAAGAGTGCTCAGTTTAAAAATGCCACGTTTGGGATGTGATGTCCTTAGATGTAGCAACCCGCTCTTATGAACATGTTCTGTGTCCGTCTGTCAAAGGGTTCTGTGTCGGTTTGTTCACAGGACATACGAGACTCGATAAAAATCCCTCTAGTATACCCAGTTACTCGAGGTTTCAAAGACTTGGACGCGTGCTTGAACCGGCTAAGAACTCGTGCACAGCAGGGCAAATTTAACGAAACTCGCACTCGATCTCGTTCGTCAGCCTCAAGTCAAACAGAGCGTTTAAATCGGTTCCGACTGTGGATAACATTTTTAAAAACGACCATTCAAATTAAGACTACCGAGCAAAACTTCGCTGTGGTGCCGTTTATCACGCTCTACGAAGTGTTTCTAACTTTTGAGTCTGTGGTTCTGTTTATTACGCTGTACAAGGTGGTTCTTGTTTCGACCATTTTTTCGCTGTTAAATCGAGAAATTATGTAATGAAAATGGCTATGTCTAACCTGGAGCTGAGCGGTCTTCATCACCACCACGGCGCCATCCACCACCAGCATCACGGTCACGCTCAGGCCCCTGGTCACGATCACGGGCTGGTTCACGCCATCCTCCCCTGTCACGGTCATCACGCCTCAGCGGAGGGCGGTCATCTCTCCATTCTGAAACAGCAACGTTATCAAATACCACATTTAAACTCTGATGCACCCTGATCAAATCACACAGTCTTGCCAAGCAAACTAACCACCTTTATAAGGGGAAGTACGTGACCACGAAAAAGAAAGAGCAAACAACATTTATGGGAAAGAGCAAACAACATCTGCTTGGGAAGCTACAATCTCGGACCACAAGGACATTCAAACTTGCACGTCTTCCCTCTTCTCACCTTTACAGCGTTGGAAACTCGTTTTTCGTAAACGTAAGACGTTTTTTCAACATAAGAGATTTAGAATCGCATTTACGGCAAACGGGATCATACACAATGGTATGAGCACCTTCTCATCTTATAGGTCCCTGTGAGGTGGTCCCACCTGCCGCTGTTCCTAGCATAATCAGGTGTTCAAAAGCTGCGTACCAAAAGAAGTGAACACTCACCTCTCTCGTCCCTCACGTCCCCGCGCGGTGGTCCCCATCTGTCTCTGTCTCTGTCCCTGTCGCCATCACGGTTGTCAGGCCCGTCTCTATTACCTCCTGCCCGAGAAGCGGCTAACTTCTCCTCAATTTCCTTCTCTTTCTCTCGCCGTTTCCGATCTATCTCGTCAAGCTTGGCGACCTTCTCGCGATACTCGCGTTCTTTCTCCTCTTTTTCCTTTCGAGCAGCCTCTTCTGCCTCTTCACGCTCTGAAAACAAATTAAACAGCCATAATTAGCAAAGTTAACCGTTTCTAGCAATGTAAGGCAGTTATATTGCATTTCCGGGCATTTTTCCATCAGGGATAGAATTTAAGCCGACATCTCCTGTGTCAAGAGCAATGTGTGGTTTTCACAAATTAACACATTTTGCCTGGGTGTTACAGTTGTCAAATTAACTTTTTATTCCACTGGCAAATATTTTCAAGTGACATTTCCTTTTATTGGAAGAACAAAGTCAATTGAACAGCTATGTGCTTTGAAGACGAAAAATTTGCGGCTGTTCAAATTTCGGACAAAACTGAGCGTCGAAAAATTTTAACGTCCTGACAAATCAAGTATCTTAAAGGGACTATGTCACGCTATTTTAGTATCTTTTTAAAAGGCTAAAAAGTGTCTTGGCATCGATTGAATCCCAAAAATAATGGTCTAGCTTTGTTATTAAAGACTATCTTACGGCACTGAAACTGTTTCCTGTCATCTGTTGCTACCGATGGCAAGGATGGAAATGGATTGAAACTTGAAAAATTTGGCCAATTTTTTCAAGTTTTGATGCTATGTTCTCAAAAATCACACACAAAAAAAATTATTATGGTTAGCTTTCCCTGATAAATTTCATTTGATATCTTCCTCATAGTTTTACAGGAGCATTTTGTGTATGAGTGAAGGCACTAGGTTATGCTTTTAGCACAGAATTGACCTAAAATAGCAAAATCCTCGTGACATAACCCCTTTAACATTTAAATGTCCAAACTTTTGTAACAGGTTTTCAACATTGAACATGGCATCAATTTCTTTTTAACCCTTTAAGCCCCATATTCTCCTTACTGCTCTCTATAAATTTGTATGAAACTACTAAGGAGAATTCGCCTAAATATCAAGACATCTCATCCTTCGTGATTGTTTCCTTTATTCTCATCCCCTGAGTGTTTATACAAGCAGTGATCATGTAAGGAGAAATTTCACTTTCGTCACTGTTAGGGCTTCATATCGAGATCTTCCACGCCATCATATTTGTGAGCTCGGATTAAGTAACCCTACATGACCCGCTTCATTAAGACTGGATCTTTTTTCACTTGAGTGTCTACAAAAGTTATTTAGTTGGGTGTTTTTATAGGTGTGATCGTAAACTACCGTTAGGACAAAGTTACGATGAATAAATCGCTCAGTTGCCAGTCTTACAATGACTGTTTTATTCTGTTTAAAGAGTTTCAGCCAAGTGTTCAAGAAATTCGTCCAAAAAATGTCTGAAATGTGCCCAGAATACATCTGCAAGTACATCCGAAGTTTTATGTCCCAAAGGAATCAGTTTCAAAAATTAGGCAAAACAGTATATCAGTGGCCTGAAATGTATGTCAACCTACAACAATCAAAATAAAACCGCCAGAACTCACTTGCTGATGTTTTCATGACTTTCATGATATTGTGATTGTAAAGTGACTCAGCCACTTAAAAATTTGCCAAAATCATTCACGCTGAGAACACTTGACATAAAACGTCCGCTTCGACTTTAGTTTACTACTACAGCTTTAAACCTGAGAAATGCTCGTTAACTGTAACTCCAAAAGTTTATCTCAGCATATCTTGCGATTTCGTGACCGTTGCATTAGAGCCCTGGGTCAAAATCCCCAACCCACCCCTTCCCCCAAAAATTGGTCTTGGTTTCACCCCCAAGGAGGATAGCTCTCTAATTTCGTCATCACGCGCTTGTCCTAAGGATGCCTTCCTTTTCCTACCTCTCCTTTCTCTTTCCTCTTTTTCTTTTCTTTCCCTTTCTTCCCTTTCAATTCTTCTTTGCACCTTCCTCTCCAAGATGCGCTCTTTGCGTCGCTCTTCCAATCGCTTCTTGCGAGCTTCATCCAAACGTGTTTGAAATTCCTTCATTTTCTCCTGGAAAGAGCATTAAATGACCCAATGAGTATTTTGCAGAATATGGAAGCCTGTTGTCACGCATGGAACACTAATTTCCCTCATCTGCCACATGCAAGCACAAGTTGTCGGTAAAGCAAAAAACGCTTTTTAAGTTTCTTTAAAACTGTCATGGATTCCCATCACTCCATTATTTGGCCTTCATATACGGTGAGAAATTGATGGAAATACTTATACACGCACAGTGACGAAAGCTGTTCGTAATTTATTCTCCTCACCTCATGAGCTGCTTGGCGAGCCTTGGTGAGATTGTCAACAAAAGCTTCTTTGTCGGGTAGCATACGCTGCAGTCTGCTGCTTGTTTCAACTAACTTCTTGTGCTCGGATACAGCTTTATTGATCTGCCACACGAAATTGAACAAAATAAAACAAAATAAAAAATGAACAAATGTACGAACAAACAAACGAACAAGTTTATGGAGTGATAGAGGGATGGGCGGACAGACGAACGAAACGATTTTTGGAGTTTCTTGCAGCCTGTAGTGCAGCCGTATTTTGGTAGGCGGCAATTCGTGTCCACCGCCTTGGACTAGAAAACGTGTATAGAGAGGATATTACACGGCGGCGCGAAGATATGAATTTATTTTCGAGTGGTGAAAACAATATTTTACGAACAAGCGCAGCGAGTGAGTGAAATATTTTTTTTTCACCACGAGAAAATAAAATTCATATCTTCGCGCCGCCGTGTAATTTTATTTTTATTATATAGACAAGAGTTTTACGCACAAACAACAATTTCAAAGCGGGAAATGTCGTCATCAATATCCTCGACAGTGAGGATATGGAAAATACGCCACTCGAGTCCCGGATGTAGTTTCGTATGAACTTTATGAGTGGTCTATTTTCCACTAAAACACTCTTGTCTATATAATAAAGACCTGTATATGTCTGTATAGGTTTGAAAGGAGCACGACACGTGCTATAATAATAATATTTATCACTTATAGTGCGCATATTCTATGAATATAATCATATGCGCATTACAATCTTGCACTAAAAATAACCAATTTATCATGATATGTTTATATGTTAAAAGGAAATAACTAAAACCATATCCTATGTTTTTTATCACAATAATCTCATGCTCAATACTACATTGTATTGTAAAATGAATGTACGAATAAAAGAAATAATAAAAATAATTATAAAAATAATGATAAAAACAAGCAAAATATGATAAATTAATTATACGGACAGATCCCTTGTATCATGGTTGATGAACTTGACGAAAATACTCCCTAATCCGATGACACGTGGTTCAGCACCAAATTTGCAAATTTGGTCACTTCATGGTGACATAGTGACCAACAATTTTTGCAACTGCTGTTCAAAACATCGTGAATATAACATGCCATGTATGCTAAAACAGGCAGATGACCTTGTTGAATCACTGTTGAAGGAAATGAAGATAGGCCCTCTTTTGGAAAAAGTAAATATCAAGAAATTAATCACGGTGTGGGTAATCACAGAACAGGTCAAAATATATGTAAAAAGAATTTTTTTAGCAAAAGAAATTCTGATTGATGTTGAACTATGTAGCAAGGCCATCATCTTGGTCCAAAAAGTAAATATTACAATTTTTTCACGGGCTATTATATAAAGGTTACTATTTTAAGCTGAAAATTAATTTGGTAATCCCCCTCCTGCCCTCCACTGTAGATTTTAGATTCATCATCAACTCATTACAGTCAACAAAAAGTGTGCAATTCCTACCCTCTCCTCCTCTTGTTCTTCCCAAAACTGTTTATCCAACACAAGATGTTCCTCATATTGCTTCTTCAGTAGAGGTATCTCCTCCACACGCATCGCCCTTGCAAGATAATCCATCTAGCAGAGCAAATAAAGGTTGGATTAATGCCAACAGGATTTCTGGGGGTGACAGACACAGGTACAGACAGGCACAGAGTGGAAAGGGTTGGTAAGCAGGGATCATGTTTATGTACAAATTATGCAAATATACACCAAAAATTATTTTGTTGGAGTGCCTGTTGTGTCCTTGGAACGAAATGAATTTCGTGTCCCTAAAAATTAAAAAGACACAACAAATTTCAAGACGCTCAAACTTTTCAGTCGCAAGAAGCCAAAGTCGCTACACAATCGCAGATACAAAGGCAACAATGTCACGGAAAACATTCATAACGACAACATGTATATTAATTTATTCTCCTCAGGTTAGGGTTTTGGGATTGCTGATGAATGTAACAACTTTCAACCAGAAGAGAACCTTGTTTGAGTGATTTTCCAAGGCAAGAAAGACAATTGGTCAGACCTGAAGACAGGTAGAAATATGAACAGAAACTTCAAAGAACGCCAAACAACAATAACAATGTACAATACCAATTTACAGGCTTTTTATCGCAACTCTTAAATTTGTGCAGGATTTTTAACAGTGTGAAGAAGATTCGTAGGGCTCCAATATTTCAAAAGCTGATGCTAACACTCATGGAATGGACGTTTCACCTTCTTCTCTTGTGTCTTGAGTTTTATCTGCAGTTCTCTCTTCTCTTTGTCTAGCTGTTCAACTTGTCGGGCCAGGATATCGTCTGCATCCATGGCTTCAATTTCCTGTTAAAAAAAGAGATACAAATCTTGTTATGCACCCCGAGTGGTGCACGTGGTGTCTGCGGCCCCTAATCTATGGAATAATTTACCTGTAGACATCCGTAATAAGGATAATTTTAACAAGTTCAAATCTCTGCAAAAAATGCATCTTTTTGAAATGCTAGATGCTAGATGCTAGAACTTTTTTATACGAACTGTATTTAGTGTTTTACCTACATTTTAGTTTCTGGACTTTTTACAATTTTAGCATTGCTGTAATACGCTTTTGATCATGTCTGAATGTAGAAAAGGCGTGTTATAAATTTTAATTTATTTTTGATTATTAATTAATTATTAAAATAACTTCAGATTTTCAATCAGGAGTAAGTGGTCTGAAAAAATTATTCCATCCCCCTTGGGTGGAATAACGGCAACTTACACTACATAATAAGCAACTACACACCTCCTCAGTAAGGTCTTTCAGTGCTTTAGCACCAACAGAGGTCTTCTTGAGTGCAGCAATCTTGTCCATGGCCTGTTTCTTTTCTATCTCCTGGAGCTCTTGTTTGCGGCGCATCACCTCCCGTTTCTGTCTCTCTTCATCAAGGCGCTTCATTTCAGCTGCTTTACTCTCCTTCCGTTGTAACTGCAACATCTTCATCTCTTCTCGTTCCTTAAACCAAAGAAATTGAATTTCAGTAGCTGTTTACCTGGAACAAGGATCATCAGGGTTACAGGTCTTAACTGTGGCTGGCCAAAATGATGGGGCAAGGCAATCATTTGTTTTGGGCGACTTTTATCAAGTTTAACTGCACTCAGTCACCCAAAAAATTTTTTTTCCTAATGCATTGTTACCTACCAGTGAACAGAGAAAAATGTTAAGATTATTGTGGCAGGCTTATGATCTGAAGTTTGATTTGGGGGGGTTTGTAAGAAGATGTGTTTAACAAAGGAAGGGGAAGAAGGGATAAATAAAGGATTTAGGTAACAAAAATAAAATACCTATGAAACACCCACCCTTTTAATGTGGAGAGACTCCAGATACTCTTTGCGTGCCTCAATCACAGCCTTCCTCTCTAACATCTGCTTGTGCTCCTTCTTGGAAGAGCGCAAGTACATCTGAACAATCCTCTGCTGTTCCTCCTGGCACGTTTGCTGTACATGCACAAAAACCAAGCATCAGAAGGGAAATAACATCACATGACAGGGAAGATATGGACAGAACTGCATCAGGCCATGGGTGGTTAAGAATTCTCCTCAACACATGGTGGATGCTAGGACTGTGATGTAGGAGAGTATCATCATTTGCTGCTTAATACTGTACACAGCAAAATTAGTTTGAATACCACCATTATAGTCAGAAGAAAATAGCTTTTATAGTCAGTAACACTGAACCCTGCATTAGAGAGCTGGTTTAATACAAATGGGTATGTCACATCAGGGGTTCTATTAAGGTCATGACCAAGAAGGCAGTTGGTTTTCACAAGAGGGTAAACATTTTGAAATTTAACCTCTTCACAAGAAAAAAACTTGGTTGAGATGCTCAAAGCAGCTGGGCAAAATAAGGCAGTCAATTTGCCCAGTGTCTAGCCTTAAAAAAATCCCCTGCACGTCTTATGAAAGCTTTGATCCTACCAGCATTACAAGGAAAGCCTTGATCTAAAACATTCAAGGGAGGTGAGAGAGAAGACAAACCTGAAAAGACTAAAGTCACTCTTGTAGCAAGAGTTTAAATGAACTCGAAAGGGTTAGACAGAACAGGAAGATTTGGCAAGCAATTGTTGATGGCCCATCAGACTTAAGGAGAAGCCAATAGAAACAGGAGAGAACCTAGACTCTCAGACCCAGGTTTGGCTTTTGGTTGTTATATTATATTAATTTTTAAAATCTGTTTGAGTAAGTTTACAATAAACGTTTTTGTTTAATCTCATTTGACTGATCAGTACAACACAGTGGTTTCCTTACCTATTGAATCCACAACAGTAGTTCCACGGAAACGAAAAAAAAAACATTGAAGCAAGAAACATAAGATTAGCAAATTAAGACTACTATTTTTTTTAAGAAGTTGCTTTTACAATATAGACTTGCTGTTTATCAGCCTATGGGTGGTTAAATATTATCCTCATCACAATGGTGGATGTTAGGACAATGTGGTATTGAAATTATCATCACCTACAGCAAGTCTAAGAACAGCTCTAATGAAAAATATTCTGTTTGAGTATAAATAAAAATGCAAGTGTTATCCACTTTTTAACTTTCTCAGCCACCATATCCTTATGTTTACACTTGCACCATCTCTTGCATCTTATTCAACACTTCAGTCTCAAAAACCATTCCACGAGCACATGAGAGTAATTATGCTGCCTTTCTCTTTTCTTGTTAGCATTCTTAACCCTTTAAGCCTCAATATTAACAACCATATTCTCCTCACTATTCTCCTTATGTTCCTTATGTTACTAGTTGGGAGAATTTGATTAAAAATCAAGACATTTGATGATAATTTGGTGATCATTTCCTTTATTCTCATGACCTGTATGTTTGATCAAGTAGTAATAATGTAAGGAGAAATTAGATGTTTGTCACTATTGGGCCTTTAACCCTTTCACTCCCAAGAGTGCCTAATAATCAAAATTCAAGACAAATCCCAAATTTCATTTGTAAAACACTGAAATATAAAAAGTGTCATGTGAAAGTACTGCTGAAGAGGTTTCATTTGAATGGAACACAATAGGATTTCATCCACAGACCCAGATGTCAGAATCACCTTAATGTCTCCATAACTGACTCTGGGAGTGAGAGGGTTAAGGGTTAATCCCCATGAAATCAATGAACCTTTTTCATTCACCTACTTCATTCCTAGGTTTTACATTATCATGTCTACGGCGATAGCAGACCCCCTTCCATTCAAAAACATACCACAAAACCCATAATCCCTTAATTTGCTCCGATGAAGGACTAATGCATATAAGGTTGGATTTTGAATGTCACTCAGACAATTAGCCAGACATTGAAAACTGGGCACCCTGGAGAAACACTCCCCGCAAAGAATTTTAAAAGAATGCGGGGAAATGCCATAAGTCTCTTATAGAAGTGGCCAGTCTTGATTTCTTTAACCCTTTGAGCCCTAACAGTGACTAAAATGAAATTTCTCTTTACATTATCACTACTTGTTCAAACATTCAAGTGATGAGTATAAAGGGAGTGATCACCAAGGATAAGATGTCTAGAACAGTTAGGAGAATATCCATTTTTCATATCAGGGCTTTAAGGGGTAACCTCATCAACTCAGTTGATATCAAATTGAAGATTTAACATTTTGTAGGGGAACATGCCTCCAAGTTATCCTCTTTTCCTTTTTTGGCTAAAAGGTTGCTGGCTGCATGCATCCAAAATCACTTACCTTTATGATCTCAGGGTTAATCTTATTAATGGCCTTGTGCAAAGCTGAAGACATCAATGTCAACTGATTTCTCAGCCGCTCTGATGGCATTGACTGTGACAAAAAAACAAAAATAATAGAACAAAAAAAAACACTGAGGACTACGCAAAATTTACTTAGAAAACCTGCATGTATGACCCTCAAAACAACAATGTTAACTTGCTGTTTATCAGCCTATGGGTGGTTAAATATTATCCTCATCACAATGGTGGATGTTAGGACAATGTGGTGTAGATATTGTCATCATTTACAGCAAGTTTACAGCTCATTGCATGTATTTCTTGTTAAAATTCTCCTCGGTAGTGAGGCTCATTAGAAATTCAACACGAGAATGAATTGTCCTGAAACGACACTCAATAAATGTCCCTAAGGATTTTACTCATTTAATTAAAAGCCTACAACTTTCAATGGAACTCGAAATCCTATAATCGGCTTCTGTTGTGACACAACAGAGGTTTTAACTGATCAATGAGTGGTACAATCAAGACGTATTGTATTCTCCACGAGGAGAAAACTTGGACACGGAATCGCCTTTTACAAAATCTTAACTTTGGGAGCTCATAACATCGTAAAAAGGCGCAATCTTTCAAATCAAAAACAACCTTGTTGCACTTACACCATTCCCCAAGCTCTCTGTTAAGTTTCAACGGAATCAGCTCCCAAACGCTCAAGATATAAAGTTTTTGAACGTAAGACCTCCACCAAAATTTTGCGTTATAAATTTATTCATGAGCAGCTTGTCACCCGCAAACTTAAGTAGTGAGAGTTTCTAAGTTGACCATACCTGCAGATAAGGGCCTTCGGGTACCTCCTCTTTATGTGCGACATGAAGGTCAAGTCCAAAGCTGATAGCTTTAGTTCTGTGGTCAATACGCACCTAATACAAAACAAAATGGTTTGTTTTGTAGTTGGAAAAACCTTTCACACTAAGAGTCTCACTTTATCTGTATGGAGCATGATTCTAACTTTGAGCGTGCATAAACTTTATTGGTCTGACCATTTCAAGGAAAGCTTTTCAGAAGTACTTTTCCATAGGGTCAATTTTTCCTTCTTCCAATTTTTTTTTTCTGTTCTGAAATTTAAGCAATCATGACAGTGGAAGAACTAAGTGTCTGCCATGTGTAGTCCACGTGAGAAACTGAACTGACCCATAGATCCTGCAATAACCACTAGCTGACTTGCATGTCTTAAATGTTGGGTAAATTAAATTTAGCCCCATACTGTATCAAATAATCGGTACCTGTAGTTCATTTGCCAGAGCAACATCCACAATAGCTCTCTCCAGCTGAAACTCTGTAGCAAATGGGACTAAGGACAACAGTCGGGTAAACTCTATTGTCTGGTACACTTGAGATACCTACAAAAGGAAATACATGCAGTTAGATGTACAAAGACAGTCTACTCCAATGTTTTTCAGGTAAATGTACATTTAAAACTCAATGGCTTCTATATTCGCTGTCATGTTTTGGGGAAACTCCTGGAAAATGGACCACAAAAAAAATCATTTAAAAATGTTAAGAAACGAGTCTCTATGATACCTATTTTTAACTTTCTGTCTAAAACCCTGGTTACAAATTGAGTCGTCAATGTTTTTAGTTAAGAATGTTATGGCTGTAGTGCAACACAATGTGAATAAAGCCTAATGGCCTGGTCAGCGAGTAACCTTTAATGTAAACACACAACAGCTTTGAGGAAAATAATAATGTACATGTAAAATGGCTTTTAAGAATACTCCACATACCATTATGTAAAGAACTGCTGATACAAAGCCTTTTGCAGCTAAAACATTACTCACCTGTTTCAGTAGTCGCACAATAGCTACCTCCTGCAATGGCTTGATGTACTGTGACAGTTCCAGCTCTACATTCTCCTGTAAGAACTCAAAGATGGTGTTGACCTGAGCACAGAGTTGCAGGGGAGAGAAGTCCTTCTCCAGGTACTGAAAGAGCTCCTGTAACTGTGGCATGATGTGGTGCTGAACATTCATCTTCAGCTGTTACAAAGAAAATGTGATTAACACGTGAAAGCACAGAGGTCTAGCAGTCCTCTCAGGCAAATTTTGCCACCAACAGGCACCTTATATTCTATGGTTTTATAGATAATAGGCAAAACTATCTTACAAGTTGCATGGTATTTTTCCAAAGAAATGAAGAAAATTTAAGCAACAAGTTTCAACGTCTACACATACGAGGATTATCTGTAAACAATAGAGAAACCAGCTTCAAACCCACCACCAGCCAATGTTCTGATTGAAACTCCAATAATTATTTAAGTCCACCATGTCACCTATTAACAGGGTACATGGCAACAAATTCTAACATCTAATATTGAAAGAAATACACATGGTTACGCAAAAGCTGCTGTGTTTCAGTCTTGTATCTTACCATGTCATTAATGAGGGCAGCCCTGGTGGGGATGCTCTGTAGTCCAAGTAGGTTGGCTAAGCGGCGAGATTTCTCCCGTGCATTTTCATCCAGCTCAAGGTGCTTCTCTGTCTCACTAAGGGACACCGGGATAGGAATAGCTAGTGTTGCCAGAAGAACTCGGGAAGCCATTCTGGAAAAGAAACGTTAGAGAAAGAACGTTAGCATCACCTCACATATTACAGAAAATAATATAAATACAACAAAATCTATATCAATCAGAAAAAAGGTGTACACGTGCTCTGCACGTCCAAAAAGTATTGTCACGTTGATCTTACTTTCACAGCTTGCATAATTCAGACAGGAGATCAACAACAAGCCACTGGAATATTACGGATTTGACTTGTGGTTTATTTCTCTTGCATCTGACTGAAGTGCTCATGCCATTCAATAATAATAATTGAATAACTATAATTATTTTTACAATTCACACACATTTTACAGCCAGTTTCACTGTGGCATGCAGACCTGGGTTTTTTTAACATTATTTGCTAGTTATGATTGGCCTATTATGATCCAACCATCACCCAACAACCAGGAAAGAAATTCCCCCATAAAATAAGTCTCCATCAACAGCCACAAAGATTTCACGGCAGTGTGCAGTCCTGAGTTTTTCAAACATGATTCGGCGGCTATTGCTAGTATTCACAAACCTGCACCGCTATTTTCACTATTGTTTTTATTTTCTCTAGAAAACTGAAGCTACAAAAATGCTTTTATCATATTTTGAACACAGAAATTGTCTTACTTTTGAAGCTCCTCTGTTGTCATAGTCCGTTTCTGTTCCCTGGACAGCACGTAGAGCCGGTGAAGGGTAGCAGCATGGAACAAGTAATTCTCAGCTTTCCAAAAGACGAGGGCAACCTTCTGATAATAGTTGGCCATCACTTGGGGCTTTGGGGGTCTCTTGGACAGCTGCATCAGTCCATAAACATCTTCCACTGCTTTAAATGCCTCCTGCATTGGAATAATATTATTTGTTGGAGGCAACCAGTTAAAACAATAATAACGTCTCTTAATGTCATTTAACTGCAGATGTCTTGCTCTTGATTTGACTGATCTGAAAAGTTTGAACTTTCTTGTATGTAAGGTTGCACCATAGTAAGATGCATCTCATAAGACATGCTTCATTTTGTTCACCACCAACCAAAACAATGGGTTATACTAAATTAGTTCAAAGTTGCATAACTATATAATCTCTTTCTGCCACCTAGCAGCCTGGTGAGCCTGTGTAGTAACAAATTACATCCCACTGTTTGGAGAGAGGGAAACGGGAGGGAAGTCAAGATGAGAGCTGCATGGAAGGGAATACAAAATTAATGTCACTGGCAAAAACACGTGTATCTAATTTCACACTATTCAGACATAGTATTCAGGGAAGGGGCTTATAAGAAGGGGAGGGAGGGAGCTGAATAGAGAACATATAAGAAGGGGAGGGAGGGAGCTGAATAGAGAACATACCACACAGAGTACAGTATGCAGTTAAGTATTACTGATGAAATAACCATATGCTCACCTGCCAAAGTTCCATGTTGATGGCAATCTCCAACTGAGCCAGACGAGTTTCCAGGTGGAGCTGCAGGGTCTCTGGATTGGTGAGATTCACTGTGTTAGGCTGCCCTTGGTGCTTTATGGCATTGTTCAAATGGTTCCTCAACTTAAAAAGAACAGATAGAAAGTTTCTCATTATCAGAGCTATGACAGGTGATTGATATCACAAGTTTACCTTAAAAAAACCTTAAAAAGTACTTACATTGTCACATAATTTTCGGAATTCTGTGCGACGAGAATATTTCAAACAAAACTTGAAAGCTGAAATAGATATGATATTAAATCAGATTAGCATAGGGTGGGAAATTGAAATTGGACATGAATACACACACTGTACATGTGTCTATTATTTTATAGAATGAGATGATTTAAGATCTTCTCTTTCTTCCTATTTAGGTCAATTTACAAGTTGTCAGTTTCATTTACATAAAAAAATTTATGTCATAGGCATGGCCTTGGCATGTCACATAAGACCAAGTTGCACTGTCAAAACTGGCCCTTAGCTATGAGTATACTGTACCTTGTTGAGCAGTGTCATGATAAAGCTTCTCCACTCGGACATTATTTCGCAGAAGTTCCAATACATTGCGATAAGCTTCCCACAGAAACTTGACCCAGGGTGTCAACATGACCCTGTCAGTACGATCCTGTGTGTCCTCTCCACTGACAAAACTGAGTAATACGCTAAAAAATTAAGCAAAAAAGTGCAGTTTTACAAAGTGAAAAAGAGTAATGATAGTGATGACAAGGATGATAATGATGATGAAGGTGACCAAGATGATAATGTGGTGTTTGTAGTAGTAAAAAAAGTAGCAGTAAAATCTTTTATTGAAACAAACACTTCGCAGTCTAAACGACTGAATTACATGCCTTATACAAGAAATAGTTATCTCTAAAATCTATATCAACACAAAATATCAAAAATAGTAAAAGAGGGTAGAATTTCAAGAAACACTATGTTATGTGTGGTTGGGACTATAAACTGAGTGTCACTGGGGGAGGGGTGCCTACCTATGGGTGGAGTTTGTGACAAAAGGGACTTAAATGGACTTAAAATGGTTTAAAATGAGGGGGAAGTCCTCATGGGTGTTGTTTGTTTCAGTCTTCATGCACCCCGAGGTGTTTTGGTACCTTTGGGCACTACAACTGAATGCAGCCAATCCACGAATGATATAAAACTTGAAATGTGAAAATATATATCCCTTTCTAAATAGAATATCAACATGTTAAAGACCAGCATTGTCCAGGCAACTACTCTTACTACCCTTGCTATTATAGAGTTATCTTGGAGATTTCTTTTGGCACAATGGAACATTATTTTCAATATTAATTTTATTATGAAAAAACAAATTTTTCAGTTAGTTTTGGTGAGGTGCTGTGTCTGGAGGGGCACTTCTTTGGGAATTTATTAGCAAACACCAAATGTTTTTTTTTTTTGTAGGGGGGGTACTACTTTCAGAACTTTATAGTGACTGGGTTCCTGACTTTGTTTGCAATTCAGTTTCCATCAGTGTTACAGAAAATATAAATACAATCACAGTTATACTAAAATGCAGCATTGTGGGATTGTTAAACTTATAATATATTATACCATTATCAATATATTATAACTATTATAACTTTGCACTAGCAGTTCAAATGTGGTCCTCCAAGTTTTGCCAAGAAGATTGTGTTCCCTACCTCAAGTTGTGTAACAAAAGTTTTAATATCTTTGGTCCCCTTTGGTGAAAACTGCCATTGGGGTGTCCACTGGACCCTTAAAAACCAATTTCTAGAATACACCCTGCATAATCCTCAATCACAGAATATCTACATAACAAGATGAAAAGCAGCAATACCTTTCTGGTGTTTGTATCTGATCCAAATCTTCCACAGTAGGAACCTGCTCTCGTGACTCTTGCCTGGCAGTATCTGCACGGTCTTCAGCAAGCTTGAGGAAGTAGCGAATAACATCCTCAAGAGATACAATGTTGACTTGTTGACAAATCAGCTTGTACTGATACAATCCTTCCTTTGCCACATGGCTCCGTCGGAGATCTACGCAGAGCTCCAAGTACTTGAAAAGAATGGGTTCATGGATCTTATTCTGCCAGGTGCGATGTTTCTTGCTTTTTATGACATCATACAGTGCATCAAGAGCTGGCTCTTTCTTTCCAACTTCAATGAATTCTACAAGAATAATTTTTATTGGTTAAAATATGCCATTTGCATTAAAGAATGCCACCTGACAGGTGATCCATCCAACAGTGTACTACTTCTTCTAAGATGAACGAAAGCCTGTAGTTCATCTTCACAGACTATCTCTTGCGCCCGTCTTTATACAAGATGCGCTATGAGATGCACAACCAGATAAACTCGGCGTTTTTTGCCCAAGTTTCCCCCAGGTGCACAATGCATCTCTGGCATAAAAAGGGCTAATGCTGAAAGTATAGCTGTTGTGGTTCAATTTTATTCTTGGTTCAATTTTCATTTTCCTTTGTTTTTGCGTATGTACCTCTCTAGAGGTGTTCTACTATTAACAATTTGCCAAATGTACAAAACATACAAATCCTTTTAACTTGTTGCAGTTCAGTGATTTCAGTGGCATCATCAACACATGTAGCTGACATATAGCCACATTGTGCTTGGATAAAAAATGCATACCAATCAATGGTACCAAAGACCTGACTACTGCTAAGCCTAATACAGAAACCAACCACCAAATTTATTGGAATCTTTCCACGGCACATGCTCACAGTTTCTTCTTATGGTGTGGCATTATCAACACAATGAAACTTTAAAACAAATGCTGACAATTAGTACTTGCACTTAAAGGAGAACTGAAGTCCAAAAATCATGTTTGTTTTTATTATTTTATTTGGAAGCTTTAGACATATAAAATCAAGTTTTGGCAATTATTTTCACTTGCGACTTGTTATTTTCGAAAAAATTGGGTTTGAAATTGGGATTTTCCCGCTTTTTGGGCTTTGTCATTGTGGGCTCGCTACAGATGTCAGCGGTATTTTGTGATGTCAGTGATGGGGAAAGATATTCCGTTTGTCCAAAGAGTGCTACTAGCTGCTTCAAATCCAAGGCTTTGTTATTTCACAAATATTGCTTCCCATCATGAACTGTGTACACCCTTTCCAGTTTGGAATAGTATATTTCCCTTGTGAATAACTAATTGGCTCGGAAGAAGAAGTCTGTGACCCAAATCTTGAGAGAATCGGGAACGCTGAATTAGCGACGATTTGCGTTCAATTGCGAAGATCATGTAGGCGAGGATAATTCAAGCTATGTTGAGGGCTGACATTTAATTTATCAAGAAGTTGAGGAGCTAAATTAAAAGTGTGATCAATCAGGTTTGTTTCCATTCGTGTGCTATTTCTATTATTTTGTTAGTGAGTGATTTGGATTTAGAATCGATCGATCCCGTGCTTGAGAGAATTGGGAATGCTGAATTAGCGACGATTTGCGCTCAATTGCGAAGACCATGTAGGCAATGATAATTCAAGCTATTTTGAGGGCTGACAATTAATTTATCAAGACGTTGAGGAGCTCAGTTAAAATTGTGATCAATCAGGTTTGTTTCCACTCGGGTGGTATTTCTATTATTTTGTTAGTGAGTGAGTTGGATTTAAAATCGATCGATCCCATGCTCCAAGCCATATGCCCGGCTATCGGTTGTGAGTAAAGCCGGGGCACATGTTCACGTTTGCATGCGAATTTCTTCTCCTTCATGAAGCAGTATAACTACCACTGAGTACGCTAAGTTAAGAATTCTTCTGAACCGTTCCTGTGCGGCAAGTAAATAATCTATCCCAACAGATCCGGCATTGTTTTGACACCAAGGTCATACAACAGCCGCTTATCGCGTATTGCATTTCACGTTCTGTAATTTTTCCCAGTTATTGCGATATTTTCCCCTGGCTTCCAGCTTTTCTACAATATAGCATTTAGAACTTCGTGCTGGGTAGAATAAACTGGTGAATAACTCCAGCGTTGACTGTGAAGATATTTTGAAACGAACTCAGTTACGGAGAAAAGTGGTGTGACAAAACAGTATAAAAACCGATAAATAATTATTACAGTCTGTGAGTGCGCCGAAAGCAAGGTACATGTTGTAGCTTTATTTTTATGAATCTGTTATATAGCCTATCAGTTCAAATACCTGATGCAAGAACGAAAAATTATGCTGCTTTCAGTTGAAAAATTGCGAAGGTAATTCACAGTATAATGAAAACACAACATGTCAACACAAAGGGATATAATATTATTTGAAGGTGCGCGGGCTTTATGGATTACGGCAGGTATTTGATGCCCGATGAGCGGAGCGCTAAATGTTAATGTTCAAACCGAAATCCAGTATTGAAGTACAAAAAAAATGGCATGGTTTACGATAAGTGAGTACAAGATTATGCATGTTTATGTAGTAGAGTAGGCTGCAGAGACTTGTAACACAAAGATATACTGATGCGTTCCAGTATCTGTGATTGTTTATAAGACTTACACGAACTGACTACAGTCATCAAGTTTCTAGTGAACTCCAGTACCGTTCAAAAGGCAAGGCTATCGGTAAATTCAGGCAAATCAGTTAATTAGACATAACTTACTTTAACCTAGTATATTCTTTTTTCGGAAAGAGAAGCAAACTCCAAATAAACGGAGTTGATATTTTCGGAAAATTTGCGCGGGTGTTGTTATTGAAGACGCGTCATCGATCCGCGGTGAAAATGTAACTTACGCATTCAAGGACAAGTGGAAGTATTCCAGTAGAGATAGCATAAGAGAAGAACGTTCCAAATGGGTATTTCTCCGGCGTTTCCGTCGCATTGGTACTAATATGCTCTCAAAGTACAAGTTCTACATGGGTCAAATCGGTACTTCTCTTTGTAAAATCTTGCATTCGTTCCCCACCACTTACGTCATAGGCTACCAAAATGACTGCTGACACACCCATTCTGCGCCGCAATGCTGTTGGCCCAAACTCGCAGTAAAATTTTTTTTTTTGAGACCGAAAGTAAGCCAGTAGACAGAAAAAAAGTTTCAAACATTAATATTTATGGTCTAAGCTTCAAGAAAAAAAATACTTGATTTTTGACTTCAGTTCTCCTTTAAGAAGCTGTCGCCCAAAAAGACCGGTTGCATTACACTGTCCTACCAATTTTTACTAACCGTACATGGCCCAATTTGGATTTTTTTTTAAAGTTCCTTAAAACTTCTTGTTTAGAGCTGTGGTAGGAAAGGTGCGGAACTTCTAAAAGAGAAGTTTTAAGGAACTTAAGAGCTAAATAAGTTTTATTCGTCATTTCAAAAAGCAATACCTGTGAAATCACGTGGTTAAAATCTTTCTCTTTCTATGATACACGGACACGTATCGATTTGGATTGAACGAAGAGTATCTACTATATCACACATCGCGTTGTCATTACAGCTACGCAACCAAGGACTGATTATAAAAACACTAACTACACCAAATAAAAAGCCAAAAGCGACCTATTTTTGTCCCAGTTGAAGCTAAAATATGCTCTACTGAATTGGCCGACAAGATGGCAAATTTGATTATATGAAAGACTCCCCTTTAGATGCTTTTTCAGCTTTCAAGAGAGATTCAAGATAACATTTAGGGTCTCGTTGTATGGTAAATAGAATCATTTCTTACCGTTTGCTCTCTTAAGAGCATTTTCTGGCCGCTGAAAGTAAACCGGCATGGTGAAAAAATCCTCACACCGCCTCTTCCACGATTCACCAAGAACAGCCGACCGCAAGGCGTTGTGGTCCTCAAGATATGGCCTCGTTTTCGAAGCCTCGTGGGTTTCACGCGCGAAATCACTGCATGCGCGCGAACAGAGCCAGGCGGGCGTCACAGCGGATTCGCCCCGCCCCCCCGACCCAACCCCTTCCTTCCAAATATGGACCCCTTTCAATAAGGCAATAATTCCCTTTTGAAAAGGCAAGGTCTTCAGTCTACCGATACGTTTTTAGAACGAGGAATATACACCTTATTTTTGGTTTCAAGCTCGGCAGCTCTTCAATAAATTAGCGTTCATGCTCGGTACGTATAGCACAGTAATCTGCTGAAAGCTGCTGTTTACAATTTAGTACCGTGTTCTAAAACCCAAGAGAAAACTCTTTGCTGGTAGGCTGAAGAGCGTTTCTGTTGAAGTTAATACTTGGTATCATAAGTTTTTATAGGGGGTCCAGGAGCCCATTTTTCCTGGGAGGTCTAAATCCGAGGAGGGGGTACAAACTGGACCCACGGGGGTCCATAGTGCCAAGTAGGCAGTAATGTGGAAAACTTGGTTCAACTTAACTTTGTGATATTTCTTGTGGATGATCATGGGGTAATCGATATAAGCCAATAAAAGGGTTACGCAATATGTTTGTGTAAATGTATATGAATGAAAGACCCACACGTAATCCGTACTCCGAGCAGTTCGAGCTGTCAGCTGCAGAAGAGATGTGGAAACCTTGGTTCAACTATATCTTTCCGTCTCTCTTGTTCAGTCTAGCCTCTGCAAGGCCCAACTTTTGATATTTCTTGTGGATGATCTTGGCATCGCAGATTTGGGCTGCTTCGGTAATGACACGATTAAAACACCGAACATCGACCGGTTAGCAGAGCAAGGAGCGCGATTGCGACATGATGTCCACCCAGACTCCGTTTGCACACCAAACAGAGCTGCACTGCTAACAGGAAGGTATCCAATACGCTCTGGGCTCGCTTCTACCGTGGCCGAGGGTGGCCATCGAAAGTAAAAAGTCAAAACCAAAAGTCGATCTTCAAAGTGAAAAGTCAAAATCAAAAATCAAATGTGAATTTACGAAATAAAAAGTCAATTCGCAAATTGAAAACTCGAAATCAAATCGGAAACAGTAAACTTTGCATGGACCACCGCAACAAAATAAAAGTACCGGATCCTGTGGTAAAGGATCTAACCAGCAAAAAATAAAGAACCAAGTACGATAAAAAAGCAATGCTGATTCAACGGTAGGGAAACTGTATATTTACCAATATTTCAAATGTCGATTTCTGAAGCGCGAAAATCGAGCTTCGAATTCCCACTTCTCACTTTCGACTTTCGACTTTGACCACCCCCCTACCCCCCTCCCCTATTAATTCGGAAGACTTGGTAGCCTCGTCCAGCAGATTTCGCAACCAGGCCTAGCAAAGCCGTTTTTTGCCATGTTATTATATAATTTTTCCATTCCTTAAAAGGCTTTGAAACTCGAATAGTTTCAGGTTCAAAATGTCAAAGCGGAAGAATAAGAGCGACTTCAACGCCACCAATGTCGCAGAACTTACAAAATATTTGCAGGAATGTCGGTTTTAGTAAGCGGATATTTGAAAACTTCGCTAGTGGAAATCGCCTCTGCAGTCGAAAGAATGGTTTTGCCAGTGGATCCAAACTTCGAAAAAGATCAAGTTATTAAATGATGAGAGAATTTAATAATTCATGATAGGCTAATTCCCCATCCATTTTCCCCGAAGACCGTGAACAACTTCAACTCTTCGCCGCCGTTTGGGTTGTACGACATTTTTAACTATTTAATTTACCAATCCACTGCATACATTGCTGCCGCAATGTGCATACATCCTATCTCGACCACCTATACACTTACATCTTGCATGAAGTACACTACCTCGGTTTGCACCTCTACCCTCAAGAATAAACCAGAGATCGTAGTACTCCTTTCCTTCATCCGTTTTGATTTTCATGAGAGGCCACACTTTGGCTACATATACATGGACACCCTCTTGATTCAACTGAGCAGTTAGTAAAGATTCTACATAACCATCACTGAATAAGCGATAATCCCCGGGGGGGTTACTCGGAAAAAATTTGATGGGAGTGTGCCGCTGGGACTCTGAAACCCTTAACCTATACCAGACCATGTTCATGTCGTTTTTGCAACCCTATTCTAGACTAGATGCCAAAAATCCCTACCCTATCCCAGACTAGCTATTTTCGAGCTGCACATCAGAAATATAACCACACAGTGCTTGGAAAACCATCTCTCGATCAACAATATTGTCACGATTTCATTTATATTTTATATTTCCGAGTTGTTCAAACCCGTTAATTAATTGGATTAAATTTTCACACCACCCATTAGTTTCCCGGTAATTGATACCCTATCCTAGACCAAGACTCCCTGATTTCTATACCCTATCCCAGACCAAACTGCTTGAAAACCATACCCTTCACAGCGGCACATACCTATATAGGTTATATATGGGAGTACCCCCCCCCCCCCCGGGCGATAATCTTCAAATGACTTGTAAGCGGCGAGCCCATGCTAGTCGTAATCAGTGCAGAGGTAAATCAAACAACCCAAACTTCGGCGAGGAATTGAAGTTGTTCACGGTCTTCAGAGAAAAATTAATGGACTGGGAATTAGCCTGTCATGAATTATTAAATTCTCTGCATTATTGGTTTGATCTTTTTCCAAGTTTGGATCCACCGACAAAACCATTCTTTCTAATTTCCATTAGCGAAGTTTTCAAATATCCGCTTTCTGAAACTCGACGTTCCTGCATAATTCAGCCATATTCATGGCGTTGATGTCGCTCTTATTCTTCTGCTTTGACATTTTGAATTATATAGTAACGGGAACTTGAAATAGCGACTCGTAATTTGTAGACGTCTGCTGAGACGTGTGGTTGTTTGGGAACCGAATGTCCGAACTTTCGCGGTTTGTTTACATCAAAAGTCGCGTGACAATACACGTGAAAATCTAACACCGAAAGGTGAAATCTGTGGCTTGCCTGTTTGTTATATTTCTCAGTTAAATTCGACCTCTGAACGTTTGTTAAGCGACTTAATGTGGTTTTTACGCCGCTTTTGGGATATTAGGTAAGTTGAATTTGTTTCGTTTAGGAACTTGATGTTTATATTTGTGACAATAAAGGATCAGAAATATTATCTGCAACGTGATGAGTTTCCCTGCTGATGTCTGTAACGCTGGGCGCGGCTTATATAAAATTATTTTGCAGGGTGTGGTGTTTCGTACCATGGAGTGTGATCTATAGTCCCTCTTCGTCAAGAAATTGAAGTTGTAGCTGCTTTATAGCTATGCAACGTGTAATAGATGGCTGAACGCCGCCTGAACCCCGCTTCAGTCAAACGTGTGAAAGCAAAGTAAATGAGAACGGCGAGCGAGGGAAGTAACGAGCGAGGGAGTCGTGCAGGCCTGTCATCCCCATTTTACACAGTTGATCTGCGAGTTTTCTGAACTAGAAATAGAACACAAAATAAACGGTTTCAGACGTTTGTACTGACCAATTTATTGCAACATTGAAAAAAAATTGCTACCGCGTCTTCTTTCTGACACGAAAACTTTGTCCCAGTCTTCCGCCCCGTTAAGAAAATGTTAGGGGAGGGGGTAGGGGGGTGGTCAAAGTCGAAAGTCGAAAGTGAGAAGTGAGAATTCGCAACCCGATTTTCGCACTTCAGAAATTGACATTCGATTTCGACTTTTCAAGTTGAAAATTGACTTTTTAAAGCGACTTTTTAGTTCGTAAATCGATTTTTGATTTTTGAGTTTGACTTTTCATTTTGCAGATCGACTTTTGATTTTGTGTTTGTGACTTTTGATGGCCACTGTCGGCCGCCGTACGCTTCAGGCAGTGATGCATTGGGGAGAATGAGAATGTTCCTTTTCACAAGTGCATCTGGTGGTCTTCCCCAAAATGAAACGACATTTGCTGAGATTGCATGCGCTGCTGGCTACAAGACAGGTTGGTCAATTTTTTGTTCGTCCTTGTGTGAGAAGGGGTGCGGCATTTGGAAGCTAGTGAGCACTCCTTCAAGGAGTATATTTTGTTGTCCCCATGTGATTTTTTTGGACGGAGAGGACGATTTTAAGTTATTAAAGTAGACCAACGACGGTTTTCAATTTTGCGATTTTGATGCGATCGGGAGCAGAGCTACCATAGGACCATAGCATATGCGAAGTGGACAAAGAATGCTCTTATTTTATTTCACATGTGCTATATGCTCCCTCTGATGTACAGCATTTAAATCGCAATCGAATCGCTGTATAGCAGCAAGAATTGGCTTAAAAATTGCCCCTGTTCTAAGCCAACTCTGTACAGTTTTATTAGGTAATTTTTACCTGTAACTATATAGGGGTGTGTTCCTTTGGGATGATCCAGATCAGGATCAGTGATCCAAGATCACTGGGATCATAGTGCATCAAAAGAACCGAAGGATCCTTGGCCAGAGTGGATTCATCGGTTCCTTTGATACACCAAGATCCGAGTGATCTTGGATCACTGATCCTGATCCAGATCAAGACATGGTTTAGCCACTTATTTTAAATTAATTAGCTTATTAGGATTGTTTGGTATCAATCTTGTCCGAGACATGCATGGCGCAAAGTGTTTTGTTTTTTTTTTGGCAGGGGTTGGGGGTTGGGGGGGTCAATTACCCCTGAAAAGTGAGAAAGGAAGTTCTGAATTAAAAGGTTATAAAATCACTACTTAATTCAGAAGCTGCTTATCACTGTCCTGGGTTCCTGATGACTTGCTGGAGTCGGGGTGGTGTGGGTGGTAGGGGGTGGGGTGGGGGTGTTGGTGTTTTTAGGTCAGAGCTTCAGGCCCTCCCCCAATCCAGTGCTACAAACAGCATGAATTTCAAATTATATAGTTTTTTCCCAGACTCTGGCACATGCATCTGAAACACTTGAAATCAATACAGAAGTTACACAATGTTGCTTTTTTTTTGTTTCCTGGCAGGAATTATTGGAAAGTGGCATCTTGGGCTGCATTCCTCATCGAACTCAGATTTTCACTTTCACCCTTTAAAGCAAGGCTTCCACTACTTTTATGGTCTGACGATGACAAACCTAAGGACTTGTGAGCCAGGCCAGTATCTCATAGGAGTTGTCTACCCAGGACTGACCCCACCTAACATCCTGGCTGCTGTCGCAGTTATTGGAACAACACTGTATATCTGCTACTTAACTGGCCTGTTAAGCAAGCCTGCCTTCATTTTCCTTCTAACAATAGTTATCTTAATCTCTGCTCCACTGGCTGGATGGCTATTAGTGACAAGGCACTTTACTTGCTTTGTAATGAAAAACTATGATGTTGTGGAACAACCAACCACTTTGGAAAATTTAACAATGAGGTTTACAGATGAAGCGGTGAACTTTATTCGCACAAATAAAGAAAGCCCTTTCCTGTTGTACATGTCATATGCTAAAGTGCACACTGCTCTGTTTAATACGTGGCCATTTGTCAATCACAGCATCCATGGTCGCTATGGTGATAATGTTGAGGAAATGGATTGGAGTGTAGGCCAGATCATGGCTGCTGTCAAGGAACTGGGTTTGAAAGAAAACACATTTGTCTACTTTTCATCTGACAATGGTCCTCATTTAGAAGAAATAAATTCAGGAGAATACCATGGTGGATGGAAGGGTATTTACAAAGGAGGTAAGTTATGATAAGATCTAAATATCAATGAATAACAAAAAACTTAATGCTCAGAATTTTCAAAGAAGAGGAAATATAATCAGTCAACCTAATGGTAAAGGGTGAAGCTACACTTGGTGGCCGACGCACAACTCCAGTAATTTTTGTAGCATATTTGCAACAACTGGGTCATGTATTACTAGTCCTGCCCTGCTGGAAAATGATGCCATATTCATTTTGCAGGGATATGCTATTACCCACCCTGGGTAGGGAAAGACAATGTGGAGTTGAGTTTACTCCAATTTGTACATGGAAACAAGACAACATGATGTTGTAGTGACTACAGAGCCTTGAACCACCACATAGCTTCGAATTCCGGCTGAAGGTCTGATTGAAAGTTTAATCTTCTAACCAATACACCACATCACCTTGATCAACAATCTTTAAGTTCCACTTATGCTAAACATCCCACTTTTCTGAAACTTTATACCACATCAGTGCAGTTTCCACTTTATCACACTTTTAGTACTTAACTCTAAATCTTCTTCCACATCTTGTATACTGTTTGTCTCCTTTACTGAATAGGAAAAGGCCAGAGTTGGGATGGTGGCGTCAGGGTGCCTACAATAGTGTCTTGGCCAGGACACATCCCAGCTGGGATCTTGCTTGATGAACTCACCAGTACAATGGACTTGCTACCCACAGTTGCCAAACTGGCTGAAGGGGACGTTCCTCAGGACAGAATAGTAGATGGGAAAGATCTATTGCCATTACTGACCAACGAGACAAAAGACTCCTCTCATGAATTTATTTTCCACTATTGTGGCGATCAGATTCATGCTGTCCGTTACCATCCAAAGAACAATGGCATTGTCTGGAAGGCGCATCTCATGACACCAAAATGGACTGAGGGAACTGACTACTGTACTGAAACAGGGTTGTGTGACTGTCATGGAGAACGTGTTACTGTCCATGATAAGCCTCTGCTTTTTGATGTCACAAATGATCCTTCAGAGAACACTCCTATTACTGCAGACAGACCAGAATACCAAGAAGTGATGAAACATATCTATCGTGCAATCAAGACACACAAAGAAAGCATTGAAAGCGTCCCTAATCAGCTGGAAAAGTATAAGAACTTCTTTCACCCTACTTTGCAAATGTGTTGTAATTTTCCCTTCTGTAGCTGTAAGGAAACTGACAGACAGCTTGAACACTATCCTCAAAACGTATGAGGAAAGTAATAGTAGTAAGGTATCAGTAGATCGCACTACCGTCAATGGTAATTGACCTAACGTGTAGTTAACTCATGATCATGAGGTGAACTCCTTTAACTTTAAATTGTTAATCATAATGTTCACTGTAAATCAATATAGCCCCCTTTGCATGTTGTGAGTTTGGGTATCCTGTGGTTATGGTTTTAAAGCCAAGCAAAAAGCAGAGAGTGAATCATCATTCATCTCAGGCCATGATTAGTCCTTGGTAATGAGATAATTCTGGCAATCCATACATAAGTTTACGGAAAACTACTTCATTTCTAATATAAATAATCATAAAAAGAAGCTCTGCTAATTTCCTTCAATGATTTGTGAAAATGAGAGAAGCACTGATGAGCAAAGCATAGATGACTAATGCGCCGATCAATTCGAAAGTTCATCATCCCCCCCCGGGCATTTGAACTTTTGAAGATTGGCTTGTTCAAATTCCCTCCCCTTGGGGCAAAAAAGCCGTTCAAATGCCCCACCAATTACTACTAAAATACCTCTCCTCAAAGACAAATTTCGTCTTCAATCAAACACTTTACGCGCTTTTCAGAGAGATATGCCGTAACGACACCTTCAAACTTCTTTTAAAGACCCTTTCGAAACAGGTATTCACTGACAAAGAGGAAATTCTGTCTATTAAATCCATCAGACCCTGCAAAAAACGAAAAAACTCACGGCGTATTACATCAGAACAAGAGATAAATCCCGTTCAAATTCCCCACCCTTCAAACGCAACGTTCAAATTCCCCCCTCCCCGGGCACGATGCACAGTCAAATGCCCGGGGTATGCCCGGGGGGGGGATGTTGAAGTTTCGAATTGATCGGCGCATAAATTATCCTGCTTGAAAAAACCAGGTCTACAGAAAGCAGTGAAATCGGTTGTAAAGGAGCGAAGACAGCCATTCGCTTTCCATCAGCAGTAATATGCATGTAACCCTTTATTATCCTCTTCCTACTCATCCGGCCACCTCAATCTACCTGTTTTGATGTTAGCCTAGGAATTCTGCCCATATTTTTATATTTTCAGAAAGTTCTAATCATCCTTGAGTCTGGCATGTTTGGTGTCTTTCTTTCCTTTCAGTGTAAAGAACTAAGGGAAGGTACGTTTTTTCTTGAGTGGGGAGGGCTGGGGCCTCAGAGGGGAGGGTCATCAGTGAAAGTGAGCACCAAAAGGGGAGGGCCATACCTCATGTGAGCTATTCAAGGGAGGGTCACACATCTTTTCCGGAATTTTCTAATGAGAATTTTTGTGATGTTGCTTTCCATTTTTCTTACAGATTAAGTTTTTCTTTCACCTACTTTGATTTAATTTGGTGTTTTATTATAGGTACTAGGTTGCATTTGTACATGTATATTATGCCATGGCACATAGTTTTTCTCGGAGGACTCGTGTCCTTTTGCGTCCTTATCGAGAAGTACTTGACTCAGGTATCGTTTCTTCAGCTTCTTGCTGTTGGCTATCCGCTGCCTGATCTCCTGAGTCGTTTAGTTCTGAAGAGTTACTAGTAGATCCAACAATGCGCTCTACCCTGTCGGAAATGTAGGAAATATTTGTTTTAGAGAGGCAGATTTCGCATGCTAAACAAATAAACCTTTCTGTTAAAATGACCAACAGCAATGCCGGCTAGTCGGAGAAAAGAAGCGCGTGTATTTTCCCTTAGATATTTTATGTTCAAAACTTTTATAATACTCAAATACTTCCATATTCAAACTTCAGCTATAAAACGTAAATATCCCACACTGATTGTTTGCATTTTCTTTGTTTCAGCGTGCACACATTTAATATCGAGATATATTCATATTCAAACACTTTGCGTTCACAAGCGAAACGTTTTGAGGTTTCTACAGCATGGAACATACCATGTAGTAGTGAGGGGAGGGTCGCACTTTTGTCAGTCACCTAAAGGTGGGGGGTCAGGAGTGTTTTCATTAAAACGCAAGGGAGGGCCAACACTTTTTTTGGGAAAAAAATCCCAAAATTCCCCAGCCCTCCCCCCCCAAGAAAAAACGTACCTTCCCTAACGGTTAATTTTTAAAATCAGCTCTCTTTCTTCAAGGCTTAAACTTGTATTTGAGTGGCTTTCTCTGGAACTCATTTGCTTAGAAAGTGGCCCTGGGAGTTGGTGGGGGGGGGAGGGCACTCCCTATAGTGGCTAAAGGCTCGGCAGGTACTCCCTATATTGGGCTATCAGGGGAGTCTTCACCATAAAGGGGTTCCGTTTTTAGTGTGTTAAAGCGTAACCAAAATACACCTGGAGCTAAGTGTAAGGACTAAATATGCTTGCAAAAAATTTTGGCAGAATCACAGCGCAAAAGACTAAAATGCCGCAGTTATCTACTGTTTTGAGCAATTTTTGTTTCAGGTACAGGCTTGCTATCCTCTGTTTGTCTTGTGTGCTGTGCATTTACTATGCGGCTGCATCGGTTTTTCAAAGTCGTATTTAAAAACTAAAGGCGAATAATTATTTTAGGGCTTTTAAAAATGATGAAAAGAAATTAAGACTCTTAAATTCAGCTGCCATGTTGTTTTGATTTGTTTTCCTGCGTTTTAATACTTTGCCGATGATCTGACACGTGGTAAACTTTGAAAAAAAACTTCATACTTACTTGAATATACTGCAACTGTTGACGAACGCGAAAAACAGCCGAACAGACCTTAAAATGGATAGCGACGAAAATGGCGGGAAAATCATGATCATGTGCGCACGTCGATCGAAGTTTCAAGAGGAACTTGGTTGAACTTGGGCTGATCACCGGTCGATCACGCGCAAACGCCTTGACTGAACTTATCAGAAATTTATCTGCGAAGCAAAAAGACGAAACACAAGTGGAACAACACCGCCAAGTTTTGAACGATTGCTTAGTACGTGACATGCCGTCGCATCGACCGTCAAGCAGAAAATCGCCCAAAACGGCCTCCGGAAGCTCGGAAAAGCGATAAAAACACAGCAAAACACAACAGGTAAGGTTTTTTAAACTTTGTTTCGATTTTAATGTATTTTCGGCGGAAAACCGCCGATTATTTTCGATCGAATTTCAGCTCCATACAATCTCTCATATTACGCTTTGGTTACCTGTGGTTAGAAACTAACTGAGAAAGCCTGAAACTGCCCTTGAGCCCCATCCCACCCCTCCCCTGTCGGTATTCGCTATGTACTCAGCTCACCATTTCACTGGTGTACCGAAAAAGGAAGGTCCCCGTTGACGATGTGGAAGACGCGGGGCAGATCAATATTTCTGGTTTTCTTGATCGGCGTAGCCTCTGCAAGGCCGCCAAACGTTCTTATATTTCTTGTGGATGATCTTGGAATCGCAGATGTAGGATGCTTCGGTAATGACACGATTAAAACACCGAACATCGACCGGTTAGCTGAGGAAGGAGCTCGATTGCGACACGATGTCACACCGGATTCTATCTGTACACCGAATAGGGCTGCGCTACTAACAGGGCGGTATCCAGTGAGATCAGGACTCGCTGCTGGCCGTGGGCAATGGAGAGTGTTTGCTTTTACGTCAGCTTCTGGCGGTCTACCGTCGAATGAAACAACATTTGCTGAAATTGCGTCCGCTGCGGGCTATACAACAGGTTGGTGATGTTTATACATGTAGTTGATGTGAATAAACAGAAAGGTAAAGAAAAGGTGTTCTTCTCGAGTGATGTGTAACTCTTGAGAAGAATATGTAATAATGGTTAAAGTGCAAACTACAAATTGTAGTTAAGTAAATCACTTTCCCCAATTATCCTCACTGGTTTGGTGTAGACGGATTTGCGGGGGAATAAAGAGTGACCACAGCGGAATGAACTAACACAACTTTATAACTGTAAACTGTAAACAAGGTAAACGCTGACAAGACTGACAATGAGGGGGACATTGGGGGGTTCTGAATACCGCAAAACCGCAAAAAAAATTGACAAATACCGCATTATCGCACATAAATTCGCCAAATACCGCAATACCACAAGACGTCCAAAACCTTGTCAAAAATCAATGAAATAACGAAATTGTTGCCTTGCATAAATCTTAAAATTACGGGCAAATATTAACTTAATTGTTTTTTCGAATATTAAGGCATGCTAGGTTCGTTTTAGGAAAATGAGTAACGTGTACTTTCCGTCCAGTAACCAGTATGCCGAACAAAGATAAACTTACCTTTATTGATCCACTTTTCTGATTGCAATAGAAGGGAATGAAATTCTTTGCTTCCAAAGTCAGTGCTTAACGTTCATCAGGAATTTACATTCTAGAGAGATGCGGTGTATTAGACGCGATGGCCTAACCATTAGAAGTCGATTAGTGCTCTAGACTCCAGAGTGAATGGCCCTGTTCGAGTACTAGTCGAATATTGTGCAGTGTTTTTGAACAAGCCGCTTTACTCCAGCCAAACGACCCATCGGTATATGCACTGGCTTTCTCCAACCAAGTGTACAGATTGGCAATTGGAGCGTTCGTTGACATAATAACGTGTCCAGGGCTGGGAGCCAGGGTTAACGCGACGACTTTTAAATACTTAATTACTTAATACATAACACATCGCGCGCTCGCGAGAGCATTGAGTCATTCCCGGGAAAAGACTTTGAAAGACATAAAAGCAAATAAAGCCACGCATTACCACAGACAAACCTCGCAGCCACTGTAATTGTTTGCTTGTTGACTTTGTCCTTATGAGCTATTAGATACGTTTAAGACCGTTTATTGCCAGAATAATGTCAAATCAGGTCAGGTTCTGTTTTGATGTGCATGCCTGGTGATGTCCACTGAATAAAACAATCCAAATTAAACTTACCTAATGCTCTCCGTAAACTTGGCGAGCCGTTTTTCGTCTTTGTTCACCCGACACCTGAACTTGTTTTTTTTCGGTAATTCTCGCCGCCTTTTCCCTTTTCCTTGCCACACAATCGATGACAGCCACTTCGACTTCCCTCGTCGCGATCTCGGATGTTGCTACCACAGCCATGTTGAATAATGCCTGGTCTGTCTGGCAAAGCTCGTGGTTTGGACATGATCTTGGACCCCTTGGTGGGGTCAACAAAGGTCGATCGATATTAAATATCAAAAGTCGGTGCGTGACATACGTCAGTGCCGTGACTTTTAATTGGTTGTCCAAGCGATCAAATTGTAATTACGTTTCAAGTCAATATGACTAATATAAACACGTGTGACGGATCAGAGGACCTTAGAGCTGTTTCGAAACGTTTCCGCAGCTGTTTCCGAAACGACAAGAAACTGGAAAAAGATCCGAGAGGGTCGAAAATTACGGGAAGATAATTTTAAATACCCAACAAAACGCTAAAAACCGAATCCCGCAGGTTTTGAGAATATCGCAATATCGCAATTTTCGATCAGAATTACCGAAATACCGCATGAAAAATTGGCCATTACCGCAATACCGCAAACCCCAATGTCCCCCTCGACAATGCTCGATCCCCCAACTTCGATTCCTTCGACTCTCGCTCTCCGTGCTCTCGTGTCACGTGACTCTTTGAATCCCATAATTCCACTACAGTCCACACCTTCTTAAAGGAACTATGTCACGGCGTTTCATTCATTTTTCTGATCTGACAAAATTATTTTCTTATTAAAGGAAGCCTCAAAATAATAGTTTCCTAAGGTAGAAAAACACCAAAGAAGTAATAATAAACCAAAACTAAACGAGGATGGTCACGACTGAGGGAGATTAAGACGGATTACGAATAACAAACTTGAAAAAACTTGCCAGCTTTTTCAAGATGCGTTATCCGTGACATAGCTCCTTTAAAGGGAGTAACTTACGACAAAAGCTAACAATGTGCATAGTGAATAAATTTGAAACGAAGTTAACAAGAAAATCTTAACAGTCTATAATCCACATGAGTCCACCCCTTCTTAAAAGGGATTTTAGTTTTCCGAAACTAAAGTTGCAAACATGTCTTTGTCAAGTTTTAACAAGTAAGTTCCTCCATGTGAGCCTCCAGACATGGATAGATAAGGGCACTTTGAAATCAGTCCTTTAAGTTTTCCGCAACGTTTCAAAATTTCCTGGGCATCTGGAATCTGCTGGTACACCACTTTGCAGGCTTCTGATGCATATGCCTTTGCACCTGGTAGACTGTTCAAATAATGTCCAAAAGCAAATGCTAACTTTGCCAAATCAGGGTCAATCGCTGCACTCTTTAGAGTGGGTAATTCAGGAGGGGTAACTGTCTCTGTGTTAGATGGTGGTTCTTCATTATTTCTGAGATCATAATCTACTTCTTCTGAAAGTTCATCTGGCACAACAATAATCTTTTCAATGTTTACTGTTTTAATCTCATCCTGAGTGAATTTGTGTCGAAGTCGCAATAGATCCTGGCGACCATGGACATGTCCAATAACAGTGTAAGGACCATCAAATCGACGAATGAACCGTGTGGCTGATCCTTTTGGTTGTGAACTTGGAGGTGGTCTTCTAACATAAACTTGCTTTCCTTCTGCAATGTTAAGTTCCCTGGATGATTTATCATAATATTCTCTTTGAGTCCTCTTCATGTCTGCTTTGATGCTGTTGAACTGTTTTTGTGCTTCACGCATACGAGACACAAGCTGCTCTGCATAGGTGCTTCTTGAGAGGCTTTCTCCAGGTAAGTCAAGAGAAATGACTTCAGGCGATGGTGTGTTGCGGCCAAATACCAAGAAGAATGGACTAATTTGACCCGTACCAGGAATTGGAGATACATTGTGAGCATATACAGCTGGCTGCAGGAATTCTTCCCAGCGTTCCTGGTGTTTCTCACAATAAATTGCTATTGCTGCATTCAGCCATCGGTGAACACGTTCTGTACTTCCATTTAGGCGTGGACGGTAACTTGTTGTAACAATGTGTTCAATTGAGAGAAGTTTTGTTAGTTGGCGTAATACCGCATTAAGCCATTCTCCTCCTTGATCGCTTTGTAAGACTGCTGGAAATCCGTATTGCAGGAAAACATCATTAAACAAAGCTCGTGCTGCAGTAGTTGCTTGTTTGTCTGGGACCGGAATTGCCTGCAAGAAATTAGAGTAGGGACAAACAGCAGTCAGAATCCATTTGTTACCAGCTGGGGTAGAAGGCAATTGTCCAACATAGTCAATCCCAATGGTGCTGAAGGGACGGTCGTATATGCGAATTTGCATTGGTCCATGTTTGGGATCAGCTGACTTAAATTTGATACAGGCAGGGCAACGCCTGATCCAGTTCCTCACATGCTTAGTCATATTTCGCAAATACTTTTCCTTGGCTAACAGCATCAAGAACGCTAGAGATAGAGGGGATAGGGTAACCATCCCCTTGTGTCACACTGTTGAGGCGGCGATAGTCCACCACAAATCTTGGAGGTTGCAGTTTACCCTTTTCTGGAGGTTTGCGGACCAGGATGCATGGGGAACCCCATTCTGAATGACTTGGTTGTATTATCTTGAGCTTAAGCATCCGCTCGATTTCTGTTTTGATTGCTCTGAGTTCCTCTGGGCTTTTCTTGTACGGGTGAAGATAGATGGGAGGGGCATCAGCTGTGTCAATTCTGTGCTCAAACCCCTTTACTGCTCCAAGTGGACTACCAGGGAGGACAAATGCAGTAGGATACTGACGGATAAGTTCCTTAAATCTCTTCATGATATCTTCATCAACATTAAAATACTCTGGGCCATCTAAATCCAAGGCATGAAATATAGCATCACTGTAAGCAGATGAGTAAGGGTCACAGGTTAGCTCCTCTGCTGGAGGAAACTCAGGACCTTGACAGTCAAATTCTGGTAGCGCATCACAGAAAGGAGACAATATGGATGAGTTGAGACCAGAATCTTCCATTTCTTTCACTTGGACTGAAAGTTGCCATTGCTTTGGAGCACAAAAGTCTAAGTCACAATGTTTATGTTCAGTGTCCTTTGGAGTTTGCAATGAAGGAGGTGGCTGCTGAGTATTTGCCCAAGTAAGCCATCCATCTGCAAGTTGTTTTGCAGTAGTGTCAGCTGCTTCTTCAAGAACAGCATCATCATCCTTTGTCATGTCTCTAACATTTCCTAGAATGACATTCTCAGGGATACTTGTCTTCTTCAACTTAGATTCCACTGCCAGTGTTGTGCAGTATGTGATGTGCATGTCAGGAGTTTCTTCTGTTAGAACTGATTCTGGTGTTTCAGCAAGGTCTATGAGCTGAGCATTGTAGCATGGATCACTGCTAGGGCGTGCTGTTTCAGGTGTCACATTACTTGAAATTTGGCTGAGATCAAAGGGACCACTGAGAACCTTGACACCTGGTTGAATGTCTTTACCCTCAATCCAAAGTGGTTGACGGATTACTTGGTATCCCATTAAAGCTGCAGAAAGGGTGACACAGACTGTAACAAAATTAAGGCCACGGTGAAGGGATTGTGAATGCTTGTTAACACCCAGTGGCGGTGCTCCGGTAAGAAGGCATGTAATACTAACATGAGGCTTCTGCGCTGTTGATCCACTTTCACATGATGAGGAGCTATTGGGTACAGAGATGTTTGCGAAGCCTTGAAGTGGATTGTCAAGAGAGCACTGGACCCGAAACTGCATACTCGGATGGCGAAAGGTGATGGACGGAGCATAATGATCAACCAATGCTTGAGTCGCATGAAGGTGGTTCTCTCCAAAGAGCATTGGCCATACGAGACCTGGAACTACGAGCATAGTAAAGACAGTTTCTGTTTGGTTTTCCCATGTGATGGGGATTTGCATAGTGGCAACTGCTTTAAGATCAGACTTTGAATCGGCAGAGGTAACAGAAATGGGTTCTTCAAGGGCACAATACTTGAGGTCAGGTCGATTGGATGCAACACAATCAGCATGTACTTTGCTCACAAGGGATACAGAACAGCAACTATCCAATGGCAAGGGCAGTGGTTCACCTGCAGATGTAACAGAGGTCCACAAGATATTACGCTGACATAACTGAGTTTCTGGCTTTCCTGAATGTGCTGGGATGGTAACGGCAGGTAATCCAAATAATGGAGTAGATGTCGATGGCTGATCAAATGAAGCTGGAGGTGGTGGTCGTGAAGCGGAGGGTGATGTTTGGTTTTCAGACCCTGCAGGAATGGAAGTCGAGGATTTCTCCGTACACTGAGCTTCGTATTTTTCCAGACGAGTAGATAAGACTACGAGTTGCTGTCTAAGAGAATTTACCTCATCAGATGGAACAGTGCTGCGAGATGTGCTTGATGGGCGATTTTCCGAGTGTTTGATAGCTTTACAGCCCCACTTGTTACAGCGTTGGCACTTGTGTTGTCGGCCATAAGAGCATTTGTTGCCGTCTTCCTCGCAATTAGATTTGGGAAATCGATTGTAATTTCTGCATATCTCCGGTTGTTTTGGAGTGTCTTTGCGGTATTTTGGACAGTACCTTGACAGATGAGTAGTTTCTCCGCAAGTGTAACAAGCCCTCTGCTGTCGTTGGGAGTGCTGATATTGAGACTTCACCGAGGTCGAGGAAACAAACGCATTCGGTGGTGTAACTTTCCATTCATCGAGCGACTGATTTGGTTTCGAGGCGGTGGGCGAAGTTTGAAATGACAACTCAACACGACGAGCCGCTTCGACTGCCTTATCGAGTGTTTCAAATTCTGATGCTTTCACAACGAGCTGCTGAGCAATACTAGGCTTGACTTTAGAAATAAACTGTGATATAACAAAGGTAGGACAATCCTTCGCAATCTTTTCGCCAAGTTTCTCCAATTGATGCAGTAGTTTCTTGTATTTGAACGCAAACTGTTCCACTGACTCGCCATGCTCTTGTTGAATGGCGCTTAACTCGGCTGCTAATCGGCGGCACTTGTCTTCTTTCGATTCACCGAATTCTGCACGTAATCGTTCGTTGCAAATGTTAAGTTGGTCTTCTACCGCTTTATCTGCGTAGCCCTCTGTGGTTTTAGCTATTGACAACACAGATCTCGGCCAGTCGCCAACACACTGTTGTTCAAGAAGGGAGAAACGTGTTCCGGCGGGAAGATGTGAGGTTTGTTGATTGAACCGCTCGAGAAATTCCGAGATATCGTCTTGTACCACACTATCTCGACGAAACGAAGGAAGCTGGATGGAAGGCATACGAAGACCTTGTGTATTTTCGTGTTGAACTGGTGCTGGAACAGCCTCGGCCATGTTGCCGACTGTTTGGTTTACTTGAGTTACATTTGTTGTTAAGTCTTTCACAACGCTGACAAGTCCAGCCACGATGCCTTGCAATTCTTCAATTGTAGCTGGCATGATGAGTCCGATGAAATTTTGGGTTCTCCACCACTTGTAGACGGATTTGCGGGGGAATAAAGAGTGACCACAGCGGAATGAACTAACACAACTTTATAACTGTAAACTGTAAACAAGGTAAACGCTGACAAGACTGACAATGCTCGATCCCCCAACTTCGATTCCTTCGACTCTCGCTCTCCGTGCTCTCGTGTCACGTGACTCTTTGAATCCCATAATTCCACTACATTGGGGTGGGGGGGGGTGGGGGGTCTTGTTGGAAGCTTGAGCAGAGAGGTGTCGATGGGATCCGTGAACCCTGACTTAGCAAGTTCAGGATGGCATTCCTGTTGTAAATTAGTTCATTGCCAACTTTTTTTTGCACCAATGTTTACCCAGAAGACTTTGTCGGCACCCACCATGGCCAATTACCCCTGGGTCTCCGAGGATGAGTTACCCTTTTAGCCAAATGATAATGTTATATACAGTGTTAAGAGAGAAAACCCTGCAAACCATGTCCCATCCAGCTGCACATCCCTGTTTCTAGGCCAGATAAGAAAGAACCCTACTCAGGAGAGTGCCATTCTTGTGGAACAGGTTTGCAACTTTCACATTGTTAATTATTTTTATTGATAAATAGTAAGGAGGTAATTGTGAAAGTTGCAAACCCACTCCCTTGGTTGAGATGAACATAAAAAGTTGAGTGTGTTTTAACTTTAATGTTGGGAATAAACTGTTCAAAGAGGTACTCTGACGTTTCCTTTTGTGCATTTGTTGGTACTTAGTAAATTATTTTGTTATTGTTATTGTTATAACAGAGGCACAGGTTCTACAAATGACATACCAAATCCTCCCTTAAGACCCCTTCTCTATAGGCCCACCCCTTTCTTGAAGCACCTTTTTTTAATGTTCAGCCTGGGAGGAGCTTCATGCTGTTTGAAACTTTCTGTATAACTGGAGGTCCCTTTTAAAGGAGAAGGTCACTCCAGAAATGGTGTATTTTTTGAAATCGCCAATAAAAAGATAACACTAAGTTGAGTTACTGACCATGGTTTTAGCTTCTAAAGTGCATCTGACCTCACTGAAATTCCTCCCCAAAGAAGGCCAAAATTCAACACTGTGTGCCGCCATTTTGAATCGTCCGTGACGTCTAATTGTGAAACAAGACCAGCGGTCGGGTAACGTGGGCTCTGAAAAACGAGCCCACGTTACCCGTCCACTGGTCTCATTTCAGAATTTGACATACAGACAAGCGGCCAGGCTGCTAAGTTCAATTCAAAATGGCAGCGTGCAGGGTTGAATTTTGGCCCTCTTTGGAGAGGAGTTTCAGTGGGATCTGATGCACTTTAGAAGCTAAAACCACAGTCAGTAACTCAACTTAGTGTTATCTTTTTATTGGTGATTTCAAACAATACTCTGTTTCTGGAGTGACCTTCTCCTTTAAAGAAGGGCTGTTCAAGAAACTAGGCTGAAATCTCGCCCCCCCCCCACCCCCCCAACCATGCTGAAATTTTTCATGCACAGTAATCAGACCCTAAGTGGAGTGTGGTAATTACCTAATACAATTGCCTTGGATTGTATAAGCTTCTGTAACATTCATTCTTTCTTTTTTTGATTTTACTTGATAGGTATTATTGGGAAATGGCATCTAGGACTACACTCGTTTGCCTCTGATTATCAATTCCACCCACTGAAGCAAGGTTTCCATTACTTTTATGGCCTGTCACTTACAAATATTAAGTTTTGTGAACCAGATAACCACTCTGTCATCGAGTTTTTCTTTCCAGGATTGAACGCAACCAACATTCTGATTGCTGTAACAATAGTTGGAATCACAGTATATATTTGCTACTTAACTGGCACATTAAGCAAGTTTACCTTCTACTTCCTTTTGGCAGTAATTGTGTCGACTGCATTTGTTGTGTCTACATATCTAACAATGTTGCATTTGCAATTTAACTGCTTTGTGATGAAAAACTATAACATTGTGGAGCAGCCAACCATTTTGGAAAACTTAACAATGAGGCTTACAGATGAAGCGTTGAATTTTATTCACACAAACAAAGAAAGCCCTTTCCTGCTGTATATGTCATATGTTAAAGTACACACTGCTCTATTTAATACGCCGCCATTTGTCAATCACAGCGTCCATGGTCACTATGGTGATAATGTTGAGGAAATGGATTGGAGTGTTGGCCAGATCATGGCTGCCATTGAGGAACTGAATTTGAAGGATGACACATTTGTTTACTTCACATCCGATCATGGTCCTCATTTGGAAGAAATAGATCCTTTAACAGGAGAATACCATGGTGGCTGGAAGGGTATTTACAAAGGAGGTAAGTATTCATGCAATTTAAAATGCAAACATGGCAGCTGATACCTTGTCCAGCTGCCACCTGGTTAGCTGGCCGTCGACAACATGGCAACAACCGGGTCTAGTAATACCCAATGATTTCCCCCCCATTCTTTCGTGTTATTCATTGTTTCCTTGGTTACTTACCCCAGACTTCCGGTTTTCTCTCAGCCAACAAATAGTCCTAGACACTTCTGGTTCCGGGCTTGACTTCAAGTATTTATGACATCAGCAATTCAAAGTAACAAAAGGTACCAAAACAGGGCTTTTCATGTTAGTTCAGGTGCTATACTACGGAGCAGTAGGTTGCCAGTTTGAATTCTGACCAACAGTCCTTCCCACCTTAGAGTGTGTCAGTTCAGATAAGATTAATTAGTATATACCAATCAGTGGATAGTGTTTTTCACGTGCTCTGATTGGCCACCCAAACTTGGGAGAGTATCCTGCTATTCACCCCTGGCATTTTTCTGGATTTCACACCCCAATTTTCCCTCATTTGTCAGAATAAAGGGAAGTATTTGGTACTGGTTTGGTAAATACCAAAACAGTTATATTTCACCTCAGTGTTTGTGAAGAGTGATAGATATTCACCTCGTTGCTTGGCAGCTCTGCAAATATCCACCACTGTTCACCTCCACTTCGGTGAATAATATTGTTAGATGTCAGCTTCACTGATCAAAATAAGGTGCTGTCTTCCCTGGTCCATGGTCTATGCTGTTCACATTCATTCATAGGTTGGATGGGTGCAGGTTGATATCATGAGTGGACGGAGAGCCCACTCAGCTTAGGGGGTTAATCTGCGAGTTTTTGGCTGGGGATGTGCTACTGAGCAGAGGCGGATCCAGGGGAGGGGTTGAGGGGGTTGCAACCCCCCCTTTGAGCAGCATTTTTTTTGTTGTTGTTTAGTTTAATTTCCCTCTAAAGGCGTTTTAGAGGGAAAAATCGGAAACATTATTTTTTGGGGGGAGGGGCATGGCTCCGGACCCCTTAAGAGCTCGTGCCAGAGGCACGGAGCCGTAACTCGCCTTCCACACCATTGGCGTTAAAGGTTACTACAATAGTGTACAACCCCCCTTTCAGAAATTCCTGGATCCGCCCCTGCTGAGACTATGAAACCCTTTACCTATACCAGGCTATTTTCAGCTGGTGCATTAAATGCAACCCTATTCTAGACTAGAAACCAAAAGTACCTACCTTATTTCAGACTTGTCAAGTATCAATTCCCATTCTTCATACCATCCTTAATTCTTTCGATCAGTTTAGTGATTTCTATACCCTACCCAGGCTAAAGTGCTTGAAGTCCGCACCCTTCACAGCAGCACATACTCCTACAGGTTGCATATGGAAATACCCCCTTGAAGGCAGCACATGCTGATGTCTTAGCGTAAAGCCCGATTTGAATGGCGAGGTGCATTTCAGCATTAAACATGGAATTTTTTTCATGCATGGGTGAATTCATAATACCATTACCAGGATAACTGCATTTGACAGGATTGGCTTGGTGGCATGGTCTGATGAATACCATGATTGTGGAACTTAAACTTGATTGCTATCACACAGGATCACAGCATAAATTATTTTTGAATAGACCCATTCCAGCTCAGTGTCTTATGGTTTATCTCAAGGTCAAGGCTGCCATAAGTAGGATGAAAGCAGCCTGCTATCTGCATGACAAGCAACCATTGTGGAAGTGCCGTGCAATTCAAAAACTCAAAATTGGACTTAAATTTAACAACAATTATGTGATTGGCCTGCTCTCCTTATTCCTTTCACCCAATAGCAGAACTATGTTATGTGAAATGAGTTGTGGCTATTAACTATCATTAATATTAATATATTTATATGTAACAATATTTTCTTTGCCAAAAGGTCTTGGTAGGAAACTAAAAAGTGTTGTGTTGTTTCTTAAATTACTTCTTTTCTTTGCCAGGCAAAGGCCAGAGTTGGGATGGTGGTGTCAGGGTGCCCACAATAGTGTCTTGGCCAGGACACATCCCAGCTGGGATCTCACTTGATGAACCCACCAGTAGCATGGACTTACTGCCAACAGTTGCCAAACTGGCTGGTGGTGATGTTCCACAGGACAGAATAGTGGATGGCAAAGATCTTTTACCACTACTGACCAACAAGTCACAACAAACGTCTCATGAATTTATCTTCCACTACTGTGGAGATCAGGTCCATGCAGTTCGCTATGTGCCAAAGAACAGTGACATTGTCTGGAAGGCACATCTTATGACACCAAAATGGACTGAGGGGACTGAGTCCTGCATCGGGAAAGGCATCGTGTGTAGGTGTCATGGAGATGACGTCACTGTGCATAACCAGCCTTTGCTTTTTGACGTCACAAATGATCCTTCAGAGAGCACTCCTATCCCTGCAGACAGAACAGAATACCAAGAAGTGATGAAACATATCTATCCTGCAATCAAGACACACAAAGAGAGCATTGAAAGTGTCCCAAATCAAATGGAAAGACATAAGAACTTCTTTCATCCTACTTTGCAAACGTGTTGCAATTTTCCATTTTGCAGCTGCAAAGAAACTGGCAGAGAGCTTGAACGTTATCCTCAAAACATGTACTAGGTTGAATTAGGTTGTAGCGTGGTGGATTTAGCTATTAAGGGTTCCTTAATCTCTTTTCTAAGGGTTTAGAAGCTACTTTTTTTAATGTTTAACTTAACATGTACACTGAAATCACGACATAACAAAGTACCAAAACACTGGGGAAATGCGCTCGTTGTAAACGAAATACCGTTATAACGAATAAACGACCAAACTCTTCGTTAAATCTTCTTTAAAATTAAGATAAAAATTTAACATTAAAGTGTTGTGTTGCACCATTCAGTATTCGGTTAAATGGTGCAATTGCTATCTAGATTTCTATGAAAAAAAAAACCGAGAGGAATTCTAGCGTCTCTTTTACGCCAGGAAGGGCGGGCAATTGAAACATTCCACAAGCCTTCAAGGTCGTCCAAGAAGAAATTGCTCACTTCGAGCGGCCGAGAGTCAAGCGATATTATTCACACGGCATTGTCACATTAACCATGAAAATGTTAATTAGACTTGAAGGGGAAACGAGAACCTGCGACGATCCTGTGTGATATTTACCAGTCAGAAGCTGAAGTTAGTCTAATCGTGTATAACCTTATAACTGATGTTGCTGGTTAGTTAGGTTAATTGGTTTTATAAATAGACGACTTGAATGCATCTGACTTATGGCTTAGTTGACGAACGGAAAATGTCAATTGTTGCCTGAAACTTCATACATAAGCCGCCACTGATCATTGCTTTCCTAGATAGAAAGATCACTAGCTACTTTAACTCCCAACCATTCACTCCAGACCGTTTTCAAAACAACCAACATTTTAAGGCAGTGACGCCGTAATTTCGCGTCTGCTCAAATCCAGGTCCAAACGTCTAATTTCATCTGCATATGGAAGCTAATCTTCTCTTCCATTTCCGAGGTATTTTTTGGCAAATTTGATTTCGGACATGCGTACAATTCAAAATATATATATATATATATATATATATTTTTTTTTTTTTTTTTTTTTTTTTTTTAACTTAGAAAGAACTATGGTCCTTTACGGCCGGTTTTGGGTGGCACAGGAGTCAAGGTCTGGCATTGCGTATTCATCGAGACGTTCACGTCCTGATATTGATAAATTCATTGAACAAAATTTTGCTCAATGTTCTGAAGCTCCTTTTCTAAATTTGTATTTTCTTTCTTTTTTCTATTTTTCATTCTTTAGTTCATTTATTTATGAATTGCATTGTAAAAAGGGGAAGCCGATCCAAAAAAACGAAAAGCACGGGAAAAAAACACAACAACAACAACAAAAAACGAATGGTCAGGAAGGGGAGGAATTACTCGGCCCCCAATCCAGATGGAGAGCAATTCCTAGGCCGCAGCGTTCTCATCTCCACCCGGGGAGAGGTTATTCGACCCCCAAGCCATTTTTGAATAATCCCTATATGTGTGACTCGAACACCGCGCCTCTCACCACTCGGCCACCGCCGCTTCTGTTGGTACATAGGGAAAAATAGCAGGTGTCTATTGTCTTTGAAATTATAAGAGACACTTATTGAGACTGCGTACTAGGCTAATTCAGTTAAAATGGGCTTAAATATAACAAAGCACACTCCCAAGAAGTTGGAAACTAAGGCCGGAGCAATTGATAGCTTGTCTATGGTCAAAATCTAGAGGAATTATATCGTCTTTTTTATGCCAGGAAGGGTGGACTGAATCCAAACATCCCACAAGCGTTCAAGGTCATCCAAGAACAAAACAAAACAACTTTGGCTTGGGCAGTGGCTTGGGCAGATTTCAGTGCGGAAAGGTTTGCCGTTCTGCCGAACTAAAAGACCTTTTCAGTTCCACTGCGTTCAGCTCGCTTGGGTCAGTTAACGTTGCTGTACGTGTGTAGACAAAGACATCAAGCAAGATATTACTAAAGTACAAGCTTTACTTGACAAAATCCTATCTGAGCTGGCTGAATAACTTCATGACGAACTTAGTCGCTCCTTCGACGATATACCGTTGCACATTTAGACATTGAGCAGGTTAGTGCCTTCGTCTTGGTCTTCTTTGCTGTCTCCCTACCCGCTTCGAACGGCCTGCACCCAATTCAAAATTTGGACAAAAACAGGAGAAAAACACCGTACCCGATCGTCTTTCTGGGTTGTAGCGCTCAGTTTCGTTGTGTTTTGGCTGTCAATTCGATTTTTTTTGAGTTTGTAGGCCATTTGATGGTCATTCTTGGGATTAAAAAAAGTTCAACCAAACCTTCAGGAAAAAGGAAATTTTCAACTAGAAGAGGGTCTGGATGGGAAGGGGGGGGGGTACAAATGTCAGTTGTCAGTTAAAACTTTGGCCACTTGTCAGTTGTCAGTTAAATTTAGGCCATTTGTCAGTTGTCAGTTAATTCACTTTTAATAAATAACCATGTAACTAAATTATTTCTTTCTGGCCCAAAAGTTAGGTAAAAAGGAACATGTAACGTAAATTATATCATTAATTCGAAAATTGATACATTAACGACTTATTTTTCTCAGATTTGGAGTTAATTTCATTGCAAGTGGTTCTATCATTACTCTCCTCCACACAAACTTTTGCTTGCCCGTGCGCTACATTCCTTTCTAACCACTTAGATGATCAAATTTTACCTTTAATATATTGAAAAGTAGATCGTAACAAAGGCAAACAAATATGGGTAAAGTTCTAAAGTTTGGCAACGCCCCGATGGTGATTGGCACGGATGAAATAACCGGAAAGAAAGAAGTTTAGAAAGAAACTGTAATAGGCGCGAAATCTTCGCCCTCCCTATCAGAAAAGTCATCTTCCGAGTCAGTTTCTTACTCATCTGGCGGAAGTTGCGCTTTAGCAACTGCCACTGCAACTTGACAGTCACATGACAACAAGATCGAGAATAATCTAAACACGTAGCCGTACCCAGTAGGCTTTCTGGACTACCTGGAATGATTCATATTTATACCAGTACCAAATACAAATGCACTTAGAATACATACTGTTCATTTCGCTTCCTGTATCATCCAGCATGCTTGGTAGTTCCAGCTTCCACTGGTCGTCTGTGGTGATGGCGAAGTTGTCGCTTTTCCCAACCGGCTTCGGTGCCATTCGGTAAACCTTGATGTCAAAGTCACCAAGCCCGTATTTACTTGCCAGTTCCTTGAGTCCAAGGAATGACACAAGGTGTTTTTTGAGCGCATGAACCGTATTTACATCATTTATCGGCATACGACTTCTATGTCGTTCGAAAGTCGTATCCGAGTCAGCAATGCGGTAAAAGCTTACAATAGCTTTTACAACGCCCGCGTTAGCAGCCATTATGTAAGCTGGCGAGTGTTCAGCGTAAAATCGAGATCGTAGCTGGTAAAATGACCCTGATGTACATGGGTCATACGGTAAATTATTAACGAAATATAACACTCTAGCGTCCCGCTGCTAAAGGCTGGTTTTCACTAGCGACGGAGTCGGAGTCGGAGTCATAATCAGAAGCATAGAACGTTATGATCTAGTGAAAATCAAGCAACGGAGTCGCAAGCAGAGTTTCCGATTGCGCTTACGATTCCGTCGCTTACGATCTAGTGAAAACTAGGTTGTCGGAGTCGGAAGCAGAAGAGGAAGAGCTAAACCAATCAGAAAGCGTGGGAACAAGCACTGTGATTGGTTTACCCTTCCGCTTCTGCTTCCGACTCCGACAATCTGGTTTTCACTAGGTCGTAAGCGACGGAATCGTAAGCAGAGTCGGAAGAAAATGGAAACGTTCTGATTCTTCCGACTCCGATTCCGTCGAGCTTATGACTCCGCTTACGACTCCGATTTTTGATGTTCACTAGGTCATAAGCGCTCTTACGACTCCGCTTACGACTCCGACGCTAGTGAAAAGTATAAAACGTACATTTGTTTGACGAAGAGTCAAACAGTGTTATTTACAGGGGCGTTTGTAGGATATTAAGGACAGTTAGGTCAGTTGTCAGTAAAACCCACTACAAGTGTCAGTTGTCAGTTAAATTTTAGGCTATTTGTCAGTTGAAATTTTGGCCATTTGTCAGTTGTCAGTTAACCCCATCCAGACCCTCCTAGAAGTGTCAGCTTAGCAGTTCTGCGTTACTGATTTCTTTGTGTAACTCTAGTTTATTTTAACTGAGCGCTTCAGTTTAGGCACTTTTTGTGAGAAGTGTGCCAGGTGCAGCAATTGGTTATCAAAATCATCTGCTGTCACTCAGAGTGATGACGACACAAAATGAACACGAACTATGGTCTTTTACGGCGGCTTTTGGACGGCACAGGAGTCAAGGTCTGGCATTGCGTATTCATCGAGACGTTCACTCCTGATATTGATAAATTCATTGAACAAAATTTTGCTCCATGTTCTGAAGCTCCTTTTCTAAATTTGTATTTTCTTTCTTTTTTTTTTCCTATTATTTATTCTTTAGTTGGGGGAAGCCGATCCCAAAAAACTAAAAAAATATGTTAAAAAAAAAAGAAAAAGAAAAACGGATGGTGAGGCAGGAGAGGAATTACTCGGCCCCCAAGCCACGATGGAGTGCAATTCCTAACTCCAAGCCATTTTTGATTAACCGTTATACGTATGACTCGAACCTACCGCCGCGCCACTCGCCACTCGACCACCGGGTTAGCAAACAAGGGAAAATAGTTCAAAAGGCCTTCAATATGACAAAGCACAGTCTCAAGAAGTGGGAAACTAGGAAGCTATTGACAGCAAGCGAATTTGAATCCCCCTGTAAAAACTTACCCAACCAAGTAACTGCAAAAGAATATCTGGCTCTTTGCATGTAAAGCACCGAAATGACTTTTTGTTGTCCAGTCTTTCCGACAAAACATTTCTTTTGGCTTTTAGAATACTGAAAATGGCTTTACTCACAGAGGGTTACCCTGCCCTACAATTAAAAAGCTACCACGCTTGAAAGCAAAAATAAAATGTACATTTCTCGTTCTAAAAACGTACGGAGAGACTGATGCCTTTACTTTAAATACTTGTCGTCACAAAAGGAAATTATCGCCTTACTGAAAGGGTCCAAATCTGCAAGATGGGGTCCATATCCACAAGTGAATTTGGAAATCCATGGGGGAGTCCAAATTCACTGCGAAACCGGTACCCATCTCAACATCTAAGCAGAGGCAATATGGAGGGAGATTTCACGTATAAGGAAAGAACACTGATGACTCAAATTTCCAACCTTTCAAACAAAGGACTGGCACCGTACTCACTTGCACACTGCTCTTAAAAACAAATGTAGAAGTCTCAAGAGATTTGCCAAACCTATATTTAAAACATTTCCATATATTAATTTTGAAGCAAGGTCACTTGTACCCTGACAATTATAATCATTCACATATGGAAATCAACCAAGGAGTAACACACCTTACCATTCTTGAAATCTTTTGTTTTTTCAGTCTGAAGTGCCAGCAATTTCATTGCCCAAGCCCCCATAAGAAAAGGCAAGAGAGAGCCCAACAGTGGTAGGGTGAGGGGCCAACTGACACTTCAGACTGCCTTTCTTTTGTCTATAGTAGTATGATTTGCTACAGATTAAGTTTCCAGTAGAAAATAAAAAAATGTAGACAAGCAATTTGGATAAGTAAAAAGAAAAGAAAACACTGAGTGAAGAAATAAAGCTTTGAAAGCATAATTATATCCTACAGCATAAGGCATGTATTGTCTTATAATTATACCCTATATATCAAATATATCATATATTAAATAATTATTATATATTATTATGTAATTATATAATACATAATTATTTAATTATTAAATAATTATTATATCATATCATCATATAATATCATAAGGCAAAACCATCTACTATAATAAGAGATTGTCACAGAAGTCACTTCGGGCTTAAATAATAATATATTTTCACGGCACACTTTGGGCTTTGATGACACGGGCTTGTGCCTTCTACATTTCTCTCATGTTTTCATATGCTCAATTGTGTTTTTCAACAATACAATTAATACATGGCTTTGCCTTCTTTATTTTTTAAATAGCGCTAATCAGTTTTGAGGATAATGTTCAAGTTTTCTATCAGTTTCTTTGCAGCTGCAGAAGGGAAAGTTACAACACATTTGCAATCTAGGGTGAAAGAAGTTCTTAAGAATTTCCATTTGATTTGGGACACTTTCAACACTCGCTTTGTGCATCTTGATTGCAGGATAAATATGTTTCATCACTTCTTGGTATTCTGGTCTGTCTGCAGGGATGGGAGTGCTCTCTGAAGGATCATTTGTTATGTCAAAAAGAAGTGGGGGATCGTGGACAATAACATGACGTCCATGACAGTTACACACTCCTTGTCCAATACATTCTTCACTTCCTTCAGACCACTTAGGTGTTATAAGATGAGCCTTCCAGTTAATGCTGCCATTCTTTGGGTGATAGCGAACTGCATGGACCTCATTTCCACAGTAATGGAAAATAAATTCATGAGATGTTTGTTGTGTCTGGTTGGTCAGGAGTGGCAACAGATCTTTCCCATCCACTATTCTGTCCTGTGGAAAATCACCACCAGTCAGTTTGGCAACTGTTGGCAGTAAGTCCATGCTACTGGTGGGTTCGCCAAGTGAGATCCCAGCTGGAATGTGTCCTGGCCATGATACTATTGTAGGCACCCTGACGCCACCATCCCAACTCTGGCCTTTGCCTGTCAAAGAAACAAAATATTAATGAAGGATTTACATCCTCAACCTGTTTGGCAGGACAAGGAAGTTACTGGGCTTGACAAAGATGAAAGAAAGGTGCAAATTAAAATAAGATGTTCTCAAGTGCAGCCATTATTATTCTTTTATTTCTTGTGTTACTACTTCATGCAGAGGGGCATTTGGTGTGAAAATTAAATAAGGACAATTACACTCAAACGAAGAAAACCATGAACACTGAAAATATTTCTGGAATGTTTATTGTGTTTTGACCAATCACATGCAAGACCTTGTAACCGCAGAAAACAAGTGGGTTTCTCAGTCACGGAATCGAGTTGGTTCTCCATTTGTTTTGAAAGACCTTCATCTTAACTTACAAGAATTTAAATCGTTATTTCTTTTTATCTGAGAGCCACATGCACTACGGGAGCGAAAAATGTGTGAGTGGTCTTTGGCTTGTTGCAGCTGCATTGTAGCAACGACCGCGGACTGTCAAAAGCAGCGTTCGTTATTCTTCAACAGCCTGGTGTACCGTTGCTAAATTAGAAAATATGTCATTTTCAAAATGTGCAACTACACGTTATAAAATATGATGCAAGCCCGGCTCGAAGGCACGGATGATTCGGCCTAAATAAATTGAGTCAGCTGTGCTGTCAATGGGCGAATTTGGAGAGAGAATATTGCAGTTTTTACTTCAAGGTGAAATAACTGCCGCTTGAGTTGGTTTTATTTGAAATGTCGGAAACACTGATCGTTGCGTCGGTTTGTCGAAAAATTGTATAAGACAAAAGCACTCAAACCGATTTTCGCTTGCGTAGTGCGTGGGGCTCTCAGATAGAACTGAAGGAATAGCACTTCCAATTTCTGTAAGACAAAGTGGTGAAGATTAAACCTTGTCTTTCGAAACAACTCGATTCCGTGACTGAGAACCCATTCGTTTTCTGCGGTTACAAGGTCTTGCATGTGATTGGTCAAAACACACATTCCAGGAATATTTTCAGTGTTCACGGTTTTCTTAATTTGAGTGTAAGGCTTTCTTCCTGGAATGGGACCCAAGTCTTGTATAGAAGTCTTGCAGCTGGTTTGCTAGCAAACTACACTAGCCAGCTTGAAGAAATGCAAAAATTAATGGACTTGGGCAAATTGAGGCCCAGCAACATTAATTGATCAATGTATATTTAGCTTCCTAATTGGTTCAGAAACAAATACATTATGACCAGACAATCCTGCTTTTTGCCTTAGAAGGAAATGGCATGCCATATCAATTGCTGTGGTAATCAAAAGTTTTGGCACAAGAAAAAGTTTTGTCTAACAATATGGCAAAGAAATTAAGCATCATTACCGAAGTTGAGAATTGAATTAAATGACAAGAAAAGCCCCAGGGGCATTAGATCCGCCCATTGTTCTCCCTCTCCGCAGGGTACAAAATATATATTACAGTCACTCATGATACGAGCCCAAGTGGTGTGGCAGAAGTTTGCAATGAATATATGTTGGCTAAGCCAAAACTGGGAGTCTGGGGATAGTGACCAACAAAAAAATGGAAGACGAAAGAAAAACTATGGGTATTACTTTGACCCATCCTGAAGGTGGGGTAAAAATTATTTCTTTTGGTGATTATCACCAGCTTGGCACTATCAGCCTCTTTGGTTGTCTCTCACCTCATATCCAACATGTGCTCATAAAATAATTGTTAAACATAAATACACTATTTTGTTTGTCTTACCTCCTTTGTAAATACCCTTCCACCCTCCTTGGTATTCTCCTGTTAAAGGATCTATTTCTTCTAAATGAGGACCATTGTCAGATGTGAAGTAAACAAATGTGTCGTCCTTCAAACCCAGTTCCTCAACAGCAGCCATAATCTGCCCGACACTCCAATCCATTTCCTCAACATTATCACCATAGAGACCATGGACGCTGTGATTGACAAATGGCCCAGTATTAAACAGAGCAGTGTGTACTTTAGCATATGACATGAAAAGCAGGAAAGGGCGTTCTTTGTTTGTGCGAATAAAATTCACTGCTTCATCTGTAAACCTCACTGTTAAGTTTTCCAAAATGGTTGGCTGCTCCACAACGTCATAGTTTTTCATCACAAAACAGTTGAATGCTCCAAACATTATCATTTTGGCACAAATTGCAAAGGCAATTAACACAGTTATTGTTAGGAGAAAATAGAAAACACATTTGCTTAACAAGCCATTCAGGTAGCAGATGTGCAGGGTTAGTCCAATAATTGTTGCAGCAATAAGAATGTTGGTTGGCCTAAATCCTGGAATGACATGCTCCAAAACATAATTGCCTGGCTCACAATCTCTTAGGTTTGTCAGTGGCAGGCCATAAAAATAATGGAAACCTTGCTTCAGAGGGTGGAAGTGAAAATCAGAAGTAGATGAAAAATGCAGCCCTAGATGCCATTTTCCAATAATCCCTGTCAGAAAAACAGAATGAGAGCAAATCATTAATTTTGTTGATGATTGACAAAAGTCCACAAATCATAAAAAATTGAAGTTGTTGTGGACGTGGGTTCAAGATTGAAACGTGAAGCAACAAGAGGCATTACTATTTCTCCCCCACTCCAGGGCCCCTGAATGGGCTTCTGCTTTCATGCCTTGAACGGTAAATTTCCAACTAAAGTCAGTCATGCAGTCGTGCAGAAAAGAGCGTGCCTTTTCCTGAATGGTGAAAACCTTCACAGAGGACATACATGTAATCAGCTACAAGCGAATCAGTTGACAGAATGCAAATGAAGGGGTCATTGTCATGACTGCAGGCATTCCCCTTCACAGCCTCCCTCCATTTATTCTTCACATTTTCTCCCCACCCCTCCCCCAACTAAGCCCACTATGCAGGCTACAATTCATGTATCAAGAAAAATCACAGGGGACCCCCTTTAATTGCAGAACCAAGCTTGTTCAGCTGAACCAAGCCTGATGGGTGCTCTAGCCCAGATTCAAACCCTTTAATGTCCTCCTCTGCACAAATTCTACACCAGTTCTAAAAGGCTTTATCAGCTCCTTCAATCCCACGCATACAGCATTCCTCCGACCCCCCCCCCCCCGCCCCACCGACCAGCACCTCAAATGGGGCACACCCCCTTTTTCCTGCTAATTGAGGAAATTTACGTTATTTACAATAAAAATTGATCCTGTCAAGGAAAATTTAAGCTGTTTTGCTTCCTTTCTTATTAATACACCTCTACGAAAAGAACAAAGAGAGCTGAGGCTTTGAACCGTACCTGTCTTGTACCCGGCAGCAGATGCAATCTCAGCAAATGTAGTTTCATTTTGAGGTAGACCACCAGATCCGGACGTGAAAATGAAGACTCTTATTTGCCCACGATCTGACGCGATTCCTGATCTGACTGGATATCTGCCTGTTAGAAAAGCGGCTCTGTTTGGTGTACAGATAGAATCCGGTGTGACATCGTGTCGCAATCGAGTTCCTTCCTCAGCTAGCCGGTCGATGTTTGGTGTTTTAATCGTGTCATTACCGAAGCAGCCCAAATCTGCGATTCCTAGGTCATCCACAAGAAATATAAGAACGTTTGGTGGCTTTGCAAACGCAAAGCTGATAAAGAAAAGCGAAAAAAATAAGCTACACCAAACAGACCACATCTTCCTCAAGTGGCTCAAGTACTGATGACCGCTGGAGTTGGAAGCGAGGCGCGCCCGCGCGGACAGATTTCCCTTTTTTTTCTTTTAGCCTCCATTTCGTGCAGCGGTATACTAGCGAAAAAATTAATTATTTAAACGGCAACAATTATTCCAAAGAAATTAATAATTCCACAGAAAAATAACGAAGGGTGTAACTGTACTCCCTTTTACAACACAAATGAAGGGTGGTAATGCACCCTACCCTACTTCTGGAACTATTTGGATTTTGTTATTGCACGTATTATAAACAAATAACAATAGTTTACCGTATTTACTGGAAAGAGCGCCGCGGTGTTTATTAAAGTTGTCGACTTGTCCTGTGCAGCGCTTATTTGAGGGCGGCGCTTATTCGGGGGCGGGGCTTATTTAAAACTGCCTACAATCATACTTTATTTCTGTTTTGTTCATGACAATAGTATAGTAAGGACGAAATAAAAAGTTCGCTTTAAAGGTCTATATCCCTTTCAACATCCAAATAAATAACAATAACAGCAATAACAATATCAGCCGTATTAGCATTTCAGCATTAGCCATATCACAAATCAATAAGCACCGCATTGCTGCTGGAAGGATGCGGCGCTTATTCGGGGGCGGCGCTTATTAACATTTTTGCTCCTTGAATGCAGCGCTCATTCGGGGGCGGCGCTTATTCGAGGGCGGCGCTCTTTCGAGTAAATACGGTATTTGGTTCAATATCGCGAAATTTAACTCGCCAGTTTTGAAATTTGTAAGACCACATCACGCAATATTTAAAGGGCTGATACTTCACTGTCAGAGCTCAGTAGGACTGAAATAAAAGAAAGTTGGAATACAAACTGACCATTACGGCGGAGAAAAGACAGAGGCAAGAACAACAAAATAAGCTAAAAAACTGATATATTTTTCGAAATATCGGGAACCGAAAATAGATCCTGCATCAGTTTATTTTGTTCTTCTCGCATCCATCTTTTATCCGCCGTAAGGTTCAGTTTGCTGTATTGCTTTACTTTTCAGTTCAGCTCAAATTTTTCTTCTGATCCAGATCTTTGTCACAAATCCGTCAACTCTCACCGGTTTGAAGTCACTGTTTTGCTGTCCATTTTTTTCACTCGAGCGGGGGGGGGGGGGGGAACTTACAACTTACTGGGGCAACACATTTACTACACGAACAAACGTTCCAAAAAAGTTAGTTTGATTGACATCGGTGCTACTATAGCAACAAGACAATGACAACATGCATTTTACATGTTTCTAATTTTTCGACACCTACCAGACGTATCTGCGACCTAAACCTTTCAAACATGTCCCTTGTAGGCCACTTGTAAGTCTTTGACTGAAAAAGTTCAAAAAATTGTCTGAAATTGTTTAAGCGTTTTCAAAAACATTTAGGTTAGACATTTTCCTTCAAAAAAATAAAGTTTCTCCCTTAATTTTGCTTTGTTGGTCAACACCAGTATCTTCCAGTGGAACTGTCCATTACCGTTGCTATGGTGTCAACTGTTGGTAGGAAACCAATGAAAAAAACAAACTTTGGTCATATGTTAAAAAAATGGTGTAGTATCAAGGAAATCGAAGTTTGTCTTCTATGCGAAATTTTGATTTCAAAAGATACGGTTCAATTAAAAGGCCAAAAAAATTGTTACAAGCCTCTTAAGTGAGCCTGCAGCTCGTAAGCTAGGAACTGATCGCTGCCCATCCGTATCGTCGTATGACTTCGTCATAGTGGCCAGTTGTCAAGGCGATAATCATATTAGAGAGGACAGGTCAGCCGCGACAAAATTAACGTTTGAGGATACCAGAGAGAATTTGTCGCAAAATGTGTTGGAATGTTCTTCGCAAAGAGTTTCGTCTAGTTCAGTTCCGCCTCCTATATCATAACTCAGTGGACTTTGCAGAATCTCCCGTAAGTTTTACTTCGTAGCCGATTAGTAGCTCTGTGATGCGATCAAATACTGATCAGCTGAAGGGTTTTGTGTAGCTTTAACATGCTAAGTTTGGCCTTAAATTTTCAGGGTATGCACCACATTTTGTACAATCTCTGCCGATGGAATAATTGCAATCGATTCAAGGTTGATTTCAAAGGTGAAATCATGATACTCCAAAGCCTGTCGCATATTATTGTACTTCCAATCAAAAGTTAGAGGGCAATACAGATCTGTCACAGACAACAGCTCAAGGATATAATTATATTTACTGTATGTTAACTAATGGGATTAGGCTCTGTAGTAAATTTGCATTGCGGCAAGTTAATAACATGGAAATTCCAGACAAAGTAATTATTCCGGAGAAGGCCTTCACGTCTTGATCTTACATTTCATTGCTGCTCATGTTGTGTACGTTTTAACCGGTGCTGTTTTCGTAAAGGCTGGTTTTCACTAGCGACGGAGTCGGAGTTGGAGTCGTAATCAGAAGCGTAAAGCGTTACGATCTAGTGAAAATCAAACAACGGAGTCGTAAGCAGAGTTTCCTTTTGCGCTTACGCTTCCGTCGCTTACGATCTAGTGAAAACCAGTTTGTCGGAGTCGTAAGCAGAAGCGGAAGAACTAAACCAATCATAAAGCGTGGGAACGAGCACCGTGATTGGTTTATCCTTCCGCTTCTGCTTCCGACTCTGACAATCTGGTTTTCACTAGATCGTAAGCGACGGAATCGTAAGCGGAGTCGGAAGAAAATGGAAACGTTCTGATTCTTCCGACTCCGATTCCGTCGAGCTTATGACTCCGCTTACGACTCCGATGTTTGATTTTCACTTGGTCATAAGCGCTCTTACGACTCCGCTTACGACTCCGACTCCGACTCCGTCGCTAGTGAAAACCAGCCTTAAGAAGACATGAGCCAGGCATAGTTGTTTCGCAGCTTCGTGAATTTCCATTATTAACCAGGAATGTTGTCAAATTAATATTTACAAGGTTGATAGCGCTAAAAACACTATTATAGGAAACTAATGCCCCGTGAAATTAACGCCAATTTTTATGCGTAGCGTTAGTTTAATTTCCACCAAGTTATTTCTATCATTTTGACCCCAAGTTCTGAATCCTGTCCTTAGCTATAACCAGTTTGTTAAACAGCCTTGTTCTTTGTTTGGCATATTTCAACTTGTCTTTTAAACCAGTATCTGCTATCATTCAAGTTCATCAGTTCTGGCCCTCAGAATCCTTTCTCAACGTACAGTTCGGTGGATTGCATGAAAAATGCTTTTGGAATGATCAACATATACTGCGTCATGACACTAGGCCGAAACGTGTTGACTCTGATCACGAACGAACCATGTTTCACCAGGTGAAGTGTTCACATTAGGCAATAAATCGCGCGAATCATGATCGAAACACGTTTATTCTTAACTACCTCAAGAGGTAGTTTCGATCTAGGTCAGACGAAACTCTTTAAACAGAGCGGTCGAGAGTGGGGAGGAAGCGTGTGCCCCGAAAGATTCTTAATTGGGGATACAATAAGACACAATTTTTATTTGAGATATGGGCTACTGAAGAAATACATGGGAAGTTATTGGTGATGACGCAGAACCCCGTATTCCTTGGCAAAAGAACAAAAATCCAATCAGAAAAGCGCTGAAAATTGCTAAGCTTGTCGAAAATGGAATATTTTGGCAAAGATTGCACAAATCCTCTCTTCTTGCATGATCTGCATGAAAGGCCCTTCGCCTCTAGCTGCCTCTAAAGGTCTTGGGATTGTGTGATTAAACCACAGAATGAATGCAACAGTAAGTTCCAGCTCTATTCTTCGGTTTTAAAAGTGTAATTATCAAGAACTTACACGTGTCCCGTAAACAGCATAAATTATATAGAACCATGCGTGAAGCGTATTTGATACTGACACCTGATATGATCACTACGATCGCTATAAAAACGTTAAGAGATCGTTATGAGTTTGATCGTTGAGCGGTTTCCATATGGGCTGGTTTCCATATGATTTCTGTGATCGCTACGATTGCTTAAAAGTGGTTTCCATACGACCACAACGATTGCTGAACCTTTTTTTGTGAAAAATGCAATTAGAAGTATGTTTAGGAAACTGCTTGCTATCGACATGCTCCGGTGCTAGTGTGAACGCAGCTATACTCTTCCTTGATAAAATACGAGATCACCGTGCGCATTGTTTGCCTTCTCAGTCTTGCGCGTTAAGTTTCTTTATTCTAAAGTCGAAGTTACGAGTAACAGTTTTTTAATTTCCTGCCGACTTGCAATACAATGATGACGAGAGCATTGCAAGACATTTCACAGAATTTATGTTACATGCAGCAACGTGTCTCTCAACGTTGTGAAAATGAACAGAGTAGTCAAAGCAAGTGGTGAAGAGAAGATGTTACACGCGTAATTTGACTGCAACTGCCCTCGCAACGGTGTCGGCTGGTGACAAGTTGCAGGAAAATTGCCTCGTGTAGCAGAGCTTTCAACTATTTTGAGCTTCAGTTTGCGTTAATTTAAGTCGCGTTTATTTCAAATACAGCTGAAACAGTAGCCATTTTTAAAAAGAAACTTAAAACATTTCTTTTTTGTGACCATTTCAAACCTTAGGTTTATATCCTAGTTAGTCACATAGTTTACTTTTACTTACATCTTTAGGCTAGTTATGTTACGTTTTTATTCTTAGTTTATACTGTAAGCGCGTTGCGAATCTTAAATGCGCCTATAAGAACCTTATTATTATTATTATTATTATTATTATTATTATTATTATTATTATTATTATTATTATTATTACTGATATACACAAAAAGAAAGAATTTGCGTTCGCGTCAAATGAACGCCTTATAAAATTTAGCAAGGGCCTACCGGACAAAGCAAAGGTGCCGCGGATCCTGCTGAATCTAGTAAGCAAAATTTACTGAGATAAACAACTAGACGAAGAAAGGCTGACTATTCAGGCCGTGCCTGAAGATACGTTGGAAATATAAAATGTATACCCCAGCTGTAAAGACAGCCTTTCCTCGTCTATTTGTTCGCGTTAAAACTACACTCCATTTTGTCGGGTTTTCGTGCATTTTCGGAATCTCAAATTTTAAAGGCTTGGATCACAGACTTTCTCGCAAATCTTGCGTGAGTTACAGGTTCGTTGTTCCATCTCTGATTCACCTTTACTCAGCAAAAGGCGCAAAATTGAATGCATGCATAAAATGAGAATCGGGGGAAACATGAAGTTTCCATATTCGTTATTCCCTGTTGCGATTAGTCTATTGTATGCCATCGTGTGCTTTTCCGGAGTTCCGCCGTGAACTAGCCTGCGTTGTAGAAGTAATATAACGCAAGTATACAAGGAAATTTAGTCTGCGACGCAGGCTACCGTGAACGGGTCTAAATGATAACGGAACCACTTAATTGAGTCACTGTCTTGTAACTACGGATTTTTTTTGGTGAGTCAGTTGAGAAGTGTGAATTTACATTTACATCATACTTGCCACAAGTCAACCGCGAGTGAGCGAGAGCGACGAAGTCGCGAGAAGAGCGATCGACGAGCGATCGACGAGCGACGAGTGACGGAGTCGTTTTCCGCCCGACCACCAGTCTACCAAAAACGGACTTTGAGAAAGTCTACATTTACATGAATTTAATGGCCAAACAATTAGCATTTTTGACAAACTACGAGTTGCCCTTCTTTTTGTCTTAAGAACAGTCGGGGAAGACGTATCAGTCAATTCGGCCACAACAAATTTGCCATAAGTGAAGTTAAATAGCCCATATTTGGAAACCTGTCGACATAGGTCGACATAGGGAAACGAAAAAAATTCTCGTTAAACTAAACAAAGCCACAAGAACTGAACTATAACACGCTTTTAAATGGCGATTGCTAGTCAGAAGCTTCATATAAATACATTTATTAAGGAAACTTAACCACGTGGACCAGTTAACAGCATTGTGGACGAGTGTTTTTTGTAGGCGAGTTTGCAGGTGCCTAAGTGACTGATTACCTCGAGCAAGAAATATAAGTATGCTGTCGCAATGTTTCTACCTGTATGCGGATTTGAACGTAATTGGCTTTACGTGCGTAAATAAAACAAGCAACTGTGTATGAACGGTTTACGTAAACGTGAAAATTTCTATGAAAAGGGCTTGACTTTTTACGTTTACGTAAACCGTTAATACATCATCTCTTGTTTTATTGCATGTGTGTAACGCTAGTACCGACAAAAACGCGATAGTGAAAATCCACTGCAAAACTTGGAGTGTCGGTCCAAGCACGGACGTGCCAGGGAGCAGAAAAGGTGTGGGACAACGTATTATTTTTTATTGCTACTTCTTTCTCTCTTCAGTGGTTTGGCGTCCTGATTGTTTTGCTGTATCGCTTCGTCATCGCTGCATTGTGCACAGGCTTTGTCACCTGGAGCATTTCTTATTACCCAAGCGCCGCTGTGCTTCTTTTCCTCACTAACTGGGGCTTCTTCTTTGTCACCCTGTATTTCATTTGTGCTACTATGGTGACGGCCATCCACTACAAGAATCAGCGCAAGCAGCCGCAAAACAGAGCCAGGGGTGAAAAGGAAAATGAAAATGGCTTTAAAATGGCTGCCAAAACAGAAGATAAGGAAACGAGCTCAAGCACCATTAAACCATGTGATGGCTGGGTAACCAACCCTGTGGATGACGATAGTGAAGTCGTTTTCACTGGTGACGATCTTGAAGCATCACGGGCCACTCCGATGAGATGGTATCAGGAAGCATTATGGGTGATTTACAACATCGCATCAGTGGCAGCAGTTTTTGTGACCATCTCGTTCTGGTTGTTGCTCTATATACCATTCGGGCGAGGACAAAGCCTTGGCCCTATCGTGGTAATTTTGCACGCAGCTAATTCCATAGTAATGGTCGGTGATACCATGCTGAGCTCAATACCCGTGCGCTTATTTCATGTTGTTTACCCAATGCTATGCAGCATAGCCTACATTATATCAACAGTGATTTACTGGGGGTATAGCGGAACAGGTGTTTATCCCCAGACCGACTACACAGTGAACCCAGTGTTCTCTGCCGTGTCAATACTGTGCCTTTTCTTTATTGGCCTGCCTTTGTGTCAGAGTCTGGTATTTGGCTTGTATTGCCTGAGATCTTGGATTAAGACTAAGTGTTTAAAATAAAGTTGATTGGGGGCCAGTTAAAAACTGTTTTAAGGGGAAATTGTCGTTTACATAAATCATGCGTAAGGAGTAGTCTAAATTGATGATAAACTGATCATTGGGTAACAGACCTTTTCACCGATACAGACGCCATATTGATTTTGCCCCCTGGGTATCCCATAATACTGGATTGATTCTACTATTGTGATAATGCTGCATTATCACTACAAAAGACTAAATGAATTTCAACGAGTATTCGTTTTCATTGTAATTGCCGATTATACTTTTCATGTTAATCAACATCTGTATTTTAGAGCACTTGTTGTAAGTTTTGTTAACAATAGACGCGTATACTATCGTATATAGGGCACTCAGAATGAACAATTTTTCGATTACATTCCCTGGCGTGTCGATTACGTTTTTGAGAAGAATAAAGTGCTGTTGGAACCAACATCAAGTTGTCGCTGTTATTGCTGCAGTCCAGTTCGTGGTTAGATCTCGGTGCCTTCAGAGAGTGACGGCTCTTTCCCACAAGCAAGTGCCCCATTTGAGTCTAATTTCTTCCAAGAGTTGTTGTAGAAACCCAGTAGAACCGGTGTTCGAAGTTCATATCTCCTCGATCGTTTAGAGTGGAAAAACGTACAGTCACAGTTTACACGTACAGAACGCGACAGTCTGACGAAATTTTACTGTTGTCTTAAGTATCCACATAAATAAGGTGCCTAGTCCTATGTGAAAATAGACTTTACCTGTTTCATATGGCTTGAACAAACTTAATTTGTTATCCGGCTGCACAGTGGCGGAACCAGACCTTTAGGTACTAGTTAGTGGGAGGGGGGGGGGGGGGGGAAGCTCCTAAAGCGACGTTCACACTAGTGAAGAGACTACTAACGCAAATGTAAATAGTGTATGAAGTCTGATTCACACGCATATTAGGAAATGTAAATGAAAAGTTATGAATGTCACAGAAAGAGACTCCTCGTGTCTTTTTAGCCCGATTTGTATGTTAAAAAAGAAAGAAAATCGAGTTGGCAAAGTCCACAACGACATGGACTCTTTTGGTTGGGCACACTTCCGAAACTCGACGGCTCCGCATTTACGAGGCGACGAGCGAAAAAGAATTCCCTCGCAGGTTCGACAATGGCGGCACTGCCGCGAGTCCCGCGTAGGTCCGCCTGCTCGGACACTAACAGAAGCCTTTTAGGAAAGAAAGTAGATTTATTACAAAATTGTAGAGAAAAAGCATGTTTTGAAAAAAGTCAAAATGTGATTTTCGCTTTTATCAATAAGCCCTTACTCGGATAATGTCGGATTTGTAAACGGTGATACACAACCTCCAGGAAAAGGGTATTTCTTTCTTGCCCCCAATTTTTGAAACGTTTATCTCCAATATTCGTCAATTCGGGATAGGCTTCCCTCGGCCTTACCACCCCCATCCGCACCCGCACAAACGTTCCCTTGAATGAAATAATTCCCTCAACCGTGGAAAGGTAGTGTAGCTTTTTATGGATTTTCCTTTCCGTGATCTTTTGAACCTGTGCTCTCCTCATAACCTACGATCAGACGCCCTGTTTTCTTTTACTTCTCAGGAAAAGGGACTGAACGGGTTACTCTGTAATCAATGCAGGGCTTCTGACTAACGACGTCCTTCAACAGGGCAAACAGTCAACCTCAGAGACTGCACTGCCAAATGGCACAACCAATGAGCATCAGTTTTCTCATTTCCCGTTAAGTCCAGAGAATTCACTGCTAATTGGCACCACCACTTAGTAACAGATTTCTCTCCTCCCAGTCCCACCAATTTTACGAGGCACTTCTTAAATTTCAGGGACGGTATTGGCTCCCTAGCTTGCATACGATTAGTTAACTAGAACAGGATGGAGCACTCCAAATTGCCTCTTAAGCCAATAGTAGGGTACAAGAGAGGAGTGTACACGAAAATATTCGAGGGCAAGTGAACACGACCCAAAGAACCAATCACTGAGAGGAGCTCCACGTGTCAACGATGGGCTGATTTTCTCGGCGGACCAAATCCACCCAATTATCAACGTCACAGTTGCTAACTCGAGGGACGATTGATTGCAATCTATGTAATTTTTATTTGTTGTGCACAAATTAGAAGGGTGTTTCATTTCGTATCATTATGTTAACATATATGGCAAATTTAAGTGGCCAAATAAGTCGAATCAAAAGTGTGAAAACTACTTTCTTAAATCATTTTTATCTTAAGAGAAATATCGACGCCATCATTCTGACCGTCGATGAAGTCGACATGACATATATTACCCGCCTTAACACAACTTTTAGGATCCAAAAAAGGGGCTGTGTGATGCAAGCCAGCTATTTCCTGCTATTTGCTGTCATTTGTGACAGATTCTGTACAATCCAACATCGCACCCACTTTATTAACAAAGACGCCAGCGAGGTAATATCTATTTGAGCACAGGTATTAAATAAATGAAAACGAGTACACATTGAATTCCTAAAGCAAAAATCATTTCTGCACAGCCCCGTTCCCAGTCATCCGCGGCAGGAAATCTAATGTGACGTCGCCCTTCGAGCTTAACGGGAAGATTCGCCTAGGAACGTCTGTCATCAGTCATTTTGCAACAAACGCTAAACCAAAATTTCGTCGAAATGCGCTGTTATTTCAAAAATACTTTTCTGTAGGAGAAGTTAGTTTAGTTTTAAATTAATAAGGTACTTTGCATCGAGAGTTATCGGTTTTTGTCTGTATCAAGTTCATATTTTGACTTAAGCAGCGAGCAAAAAGTTGTCCTGGGTAGGCGAGTTGTCCCTAGCTGAAGTGATTACAATGAAAAAACCTATTCCGCCTGTTAGGGTCACCCTATCATGCAGCTGTCATGCAGTAACCTTAGCACTAGGGTTACCCAAACACGACGCGTAAAAAAGTTAAAAAAAAATGTGAGGGCTAGAGTTACCCTTGTGCTAGGTTAACCCTACCTCCTTGTAAACTGGCCCTAAATGTTTATTTCGACTTAGTGTTCACAACTGGTAACGCACCTTTTCCGATAACATAGCTGAACCTTTTTTGCTTGTAAACGACAGACAATACCTTGCAATCACTTTATTTTACACACTTGGTTTTGATCCAAACCCGCATGCGATAAAAGCCAAATATCAGACTCTGGCATAACGGAAGGCCAATAAAGAACATGCATGCCTGTGTTACAGCGGAGGAAACTGGTCTCCCTGTGTAGTCGGTCTGAGGATAAATGTAACTCTCGCCAGATGGATTTGTTCCACCGCACGCCCAATAAATCACTGTAAACAAGGCATAAATTGCGATGTACAGCATTGGGTATAGAACATGGAGTAGGTGCACAGGTACTGAGCTCAACATGGTATCACCAACCATTACTATGGAATTAACAGCGTGGATAAGTACCGTGGTGGCGCTAATTTCACCCTTTCTGTAGATCAACAGCCAATACGAGATGGTAACTAAGACCGCTGCCACTGACACTATGTTGTAAATGACCCATAATGCCTTGTGAAACCATCTCATCGAAGTGGTCCGTGATGCTTCCAGGGCATCTTCAGTAAAAAGCATTTCCACATCGTCATGCACAGGGCTGGTTACCAAGTTATCACGTGCCTCACATGTGGTTGTACCTGCTTCTTTGCTGCTGTCTTCATTCGAGGCAGTCTCTTTGCATTCGTTTTCGTTTTCGTCGCCAGCTGTAGTTTCTCGCCGCTTGCGTTGGTTGTTGTAATGGGTGGCCGTTGCTGTGGCAGCACAAACGAAATACAGGGTAAGGAAGAAAAAAGTCCAGTCACTGAGGTAAATGAACCACTTTACACGCGTGTGCGGGAAATAAATACCGCTAGCGACGATCCCTCCTGCGCAGAACACGGCGATGGCGAACCGATACAGTAGAATGACTACCACACCAAACCACTGAAAATAAAATTTGAAATAGTTAATTATGTTATCCAGGATATTCTTCTTCTCTTGACACACGCCCGTCGAATTTCTGCGAGCACGCTTGTTTTCGGGCCCGCTTGAGCGTTCCGCGTTTCGCTCTTGGTAGCAAATAATTAACTCAATAAATTATTAGATTTCCCACTGTTTGGCTCCGTAAGAGAATAATTTTAAAAAGGGACAAATTGACTGCACAAAGTTTTTCAGTTTCCTCTCCACTATTTTAACGGGAAAACACGCGGACTAACATGTAAAGCTTCCCAAAATAGAAAATAGGCCGTAACTGGCCGGAACCGAAGGTGGTGTTGTTGTTTTAAAATAAAGTAGACAACGAAACGTTTCGTGCAACTTGCTTTGCAATAACAGTGAACAAAAATGCCTAAAGTAACGTTCCCTGCAGCGGGCCATTAGGAGAAGTGGAACCCGCCTCTCTTTCAGAAAAACCTTTGTGGCAACGGAAAATCTTGCAGAAACAAACGTTCTAGGATGTGTTACAATTTTTCGGGCAAATGCGTTGCAATGTCTCCCGGCATAGTCAATCGAACTTTCGGAAATCGAACTCAATCGAATTCAAACGAACTCAATCCGTGGATTGAGTTCGATTGATTCCGGCAATCGAACGAAATCGAACACGAACTTTGTTTGAGTTCGATTTCCAAACCAATCGAATTTAATTGAACAAATCGAACCCAATCGAACTCAATTCATTGGATTGTGTTCGATTGGGTTCGGCCAAAGGGAAAAGGAATAAATAAGTGGCGACTGGGTGCGAGTCTGTGTCAAACGAAATACGCGAGCGTGCGCGAAAACCGCCCGAGTTTCCTGAGGAAACTCGAAGTGCGCCTCGCGTGCTTGGAAACAATGCAAAAACAACAACACCACCTTTTACTAATAAATCCCATTTTAAAAAAAAGAAAGAAAAAAAGGGAACGACACAAGGTCGAATAACCCGCCAGGAGCTTAACAGCACGTTCAAGAGCAAGCGAAAGTTTTTCCTTCTGCCCTAGCGCCTCACTCTCGCTCGCCAGCCTCACCCGGGGCCTCGCTCGCCGGCTCGCAAAATTGCGGCGAAGCTCCCAGTTGCCAGGCTAGGTCCTGATCGTGTGTCTGTTCGTCATTGTTGCCGGCTTACCGGGAGGTCACGAACTCCTGTTTCACGTTGTTTAGGATATTGATATGTCAGCCCGTGCGGCAAACATCGAAGACACAAGAGAGAATTCTAAGCGAAATGTGTTGGCAGGTACTTCGTAAAGAGTTTCGTCTGGTTCAGTTCCGCTTGCTCTATCCTAACTCAGCGGACTTTGCAGAATCTCCCGTAAGTTTTACTTCATAACTGATTATCAGCTTCAGTACAGTGTAGCGTCGATGTGATCAAGTAGTGAACAGCTGGCTGAACATATGGCTCTAAAATTAGTGAACATATGGCTCTAAAATTTGAAGGATGAGAGCACACACTGCATTTTTGTGCTGAATGTATGCCAAAGTGACGATTACAATCGTTTTTAGGAGTATTGTTTGTTGATGACTAAGTGAAATAGTCGGCCCAAAAAGCCTTTCATAATATCGTAAATATCACCGGTCGGCTAATAACCGTAAAACAAATGTCGAAATTTGAAAATCATTCTACTTGGTCAAAGATGATTCTAAGATGCCTTTAGAATTTTGTTGAGGTCTTAGAGTGCTGTTTCAATCCCCATCGATGAAAAGAGTATTGAAAATCGTTTGCCTGTCACAGCCACCCGCTCAGTCAGGGAGTTATGCTTTGCTACGCCGCAGTTTTAAACTAAATTTGCATTGCAGAAAGATAACCACATGGTAATTAAAGACAAAGTGATAACGTCTTTCATTTCTTCGCTGCTTCCTTTGTGTGTGTTCTAGCTGGCGCAGTTATCGTAAGCAGCTGAACCAGAAGGTAGAACTTGCTTCGCAGCTTTGATAATTTCGATAACTAGGAAGTCTAGGAATGTTGGCAAATATTGACAAGGTTGTTGGCCCGAATATAACTGACAAGGGAATTGTTTTATATTCATTGATTTGAGTTATGTGTAATTGTGCGTGACGGCCACCTCTCTTGGAGGGCAGAGCAAGGAGTTTTTTCCGATTGCTGTCGTTAAGACTTTATTTAAAGTGGTTAGCACTCTTAGTTACAAAACTAGTTTTCAGGCACGCCACATGTTAAAATTGTAAATAAAAATTTAAAAATAAAAGAATTCCCTCCCCCCTTACAAATTTGAAAAATTAAGAACTATAAAGCATAAAGTCTAAAGATAATTACAGTTTGGATAATTCTAAAAGATCTAGAGATTTTAATTTTTGTTAAGAGAAAATAATTTGTATAATACTTTTATAAGTGTCAACCTTCCTCGTCGCACCTGGTAGACAGTTCCACAATTTTGACGCACTGTGCCTCCAAGACTTTCAGTATACCATAGCGAAGGGTTTTTCGTTAATCCAACAAACCCTTTACTTCTGCTTCAAGGGGAACTTTTTAACGAAGTGGTCTACTTTCATGATCAGCATGATCAAGCACGGCGACCGAAGACACAGGAAAGCAAAGGAGCCCTCCCTTCCCCTCCCCTCTAAAGAAATTACTGTCACATCCTGCGATCAGACTCTATTTTCTCGGTAGTTTTTACGCCCTAAGTTTCGAAATCTTGGAACGTTCCGCAAATCTTGCACACATTAAGGGATCGTCGTCTCATTTCTGATTTACCTTTCACCCATCTAAAGGCGCAATAGAAGCATAAAATTGCAATCAAGGGAGACACAAACGCGTGGAAACTTGATCGAGGCGCAAAACTATAGCTAGTACAAGGAGCAGAAAAAGTGCCGACAAAGAACACATTAATTTTACTAATTCTCTCTCTCTCTCTCTTCAGTGGTTTGGCGTGCTAATTGTTTTGCTGTATCGGTTCGTCATCGCTGCATTCTGCACAGGAGGGATTATCTGGAGCGGCTTTTATTACCCAAGCACCAATGTTAAGTGGTTTATTTATCTCAGTAACTGGAGCTTCTTCTTCGTCACCTTGTATTTCATTTGTGCTACCATAGTAACGGCCATCCACTACAAAAATCAACTCAAGCAGACGCAAAAAGGAGCTAGAGATCAAAATAAAAATGAAAATGGCATAAAAATGGATGCCGCGAAAGCGGATAACGAAACGAGCTCAAGCAATGCTAAGCCACGTGACAGCTTGGTAACCGGTCCTGTGGATGGCGATAGTGAAGTCGTTTTCACTGGTGACGACCTTGAAGCATCACGGGCACCCCTGATGACTTGGTTACACGAAGCAACATGGGTAATTTACAACATCGCGTCGGTAGCGGCCATTTTGGTGACCATTTCTTTCTGGTTGTTGATCTATAGAACATTCAGGGGAGGGGCCGGCCCCATATCGGTTATTTTCCACGCAATTAATTCCATTGTAATGGTCAGTGATACCATGCTGAGCTCAATACCCGTGCGCTTATTTCATTTTGTGTACCCAATGCTATACAGCATAGCTTACATTACGTTCACAGTAATTTACTGGGCGTGCGGTGGAACAAATTCGTTTGGCATGCCTTTTATTTATCCTCAGACCGACTACACAGGGAGGCCAGTTCTCGCCGCTGTATCACAGGTGTGCCTCTTTTTTATTGGCCTTCCTTTGTGTCAGAGTTTGTTATTTGGCTTTTTTCGTCTGCGAGTTTGGATCAAAACCAAGTATATAAAATGAGGCAGATCAAGGGACAATAGTATATAAAATGAGGTAGATCAAGGGACAATACTTGTAACGGAAATTGGTCATTTCAAACAAACTCCACACGTTACCAGAAGTCAAAACGTAAACAAAATGATTATTTAGAATTACCTAGTATAGTACCTAGTTATTGTACCTGGTTATTAGTTTTTAGAATCATCTTCTTTACTAAGTATGCCAAGACAAACATCGAAAAGAAAGATATGAAACTTATACACGGACGGTGCATCTTATTTTTTTTTGCCCGAGAGGCCTTTGACTTACACGGGATTGACCCCTCTATCCGGACAAATACAGTCAAACCTCTTTACGGAAAAAAGGGATGAATGTCCCTATCAGAGGTGGAGCGTATATGAATGTTGGCCTCTTTTGGGCCAAGATGTTAGTTTCTCGAACTAGTCTTTTTTGACGTGTATATCGTGACATCTTAGCATTACGCGAACACTGGTCGTTTTCCGAATAGTAATCAACCAAATATCGCCTAACATTAATTGTGACCTGTTGGTGAAGTCAAGCAGTAAAACTGTGCTTACTTTTGTTTTAACTTCGTGACGTTTTATTAACCTGAAAACGTAAAAAGTTGTATAAGGCAATAAAAATCCCAAATATCCGCCATTAATAGGTCGGCGTAAAAAGAAAATTAGCCCGTACCGTTCTGAAATCCGTAACTGGAATATTGTAAATAAATAACCTGCCGAATTTTGATGTAAATGTACTGGCCGGTGTGATGACGTTGCTATTTTCACCACGGATTTGCCGTGTATAATTTGGATCTGTGCGTGTTTTGTTACAGTCCTGTATGAGCACTGTATCCATTTTAGCTTTCCAAAACTGATCTGGTGTAATATGAAGGTATTACCATGATTACCAGGTATAGATATCACTACAAATCACCTTTTTACAGTTTGTAATTTTCTTATTTAAATGTTAGCTACTTCAGTTGTATTTTTTAAATTCCTAAAACCTTTGTAGATACTTTTACTATAGCATTTATAGTCCTTTTGCTATTGGTAAGTATATGTTGTACAGTTGTAGTTATTGTAAGTAATTTTTTATCAGGGCTTCTTTCCAGTGATAGCAGATACTTTGACTTCTGAAAGGGCAACCCTTATATATTTTGAAGAAAGGTGTCTATTTATCTGCAATACAGTACCGCATATGTAGATAGCTCCGAAAATGTAGTTCACATTTGCAAAGGAACTGTACTGCTAACGCGCATGTAAATAGTTCCTCAAGTGAAGCATGGTTCACAAGTGTAAAAGAATTTTACATAAATAACTGTATAGGTTATAAAGTGAGAGTCTTTGTTTCTTTTCGGCCTATAAAGCAAGAAATTTTATGGGCTTTTCTTTGCATGGGAAGTGTTTTTCGCTTACTGTCGGGTGACAGTTGGGACGATAGCGAAAAAATTTCCCTGCCTTTTTGCTCTCGTCCTAACTTTCTCACGGCCAAAACTCGAAAGCTTCTCTCTTAGCTCAAAATAGGCTGCAGAGAGTCCTCGTGTATTTTCGGCTATCGGAAGCAGTAAAAAGTGCAGATATTGAAACCACCTTCTTTTAACCTCCTCTAGCTCTCTCCCTTTCCTGGCTACACAAGCAAACAGAGCACATGCCATGCCAAGAAAATTTTTTATTGCAATTTTGAAAAAGAGCCATTACAAAGGAAAACTTTATTGAACCACAGGACGCAGAGGAGCGAAGTTCGAGCAGAACGTTTAGTTTTCCTTGCGTAAGACAACCGACATAATTTGCTGCGAACTTGCGTTACTCGCGTTACCCATATTTTTACCGCAGGTCAAATTACTGTGGGCTCTTAGGATCACAAACGTGTTAGGCGACCGCGGAAGAATGTCTGCAGTTATTAGCATATTTCAATATGGCGGACGATATGGCGTGCGAGCGCAAAGATCGAGATCGAGAAATATAGCGTATGGAACGAGAAGAAACCCGTTTGAATTGGATTCACAAAGGTTGCATTGGGCAAATTTATTGATCAAAATGACGAGGTTATGTATTTTACAAGGTAAGATGTACGAAGGATAATTCTTGCGTACAAATGTAACTCCTCTGGACCCTGTGGTTGAACTAGCTTGTTCGACCCATATTAGAAAACTTAATACTGCTCTACTTGTTTTTCAGACTTTTTAATAGTCCCGCATATAAGTCAGTATGTTGAGTTGGTTTCGCCGTTAGGACCCGCTCGCGACTTTGTCGCTCGAAAATCTCCGTCTTAGTTCGCTCAAGGGGGGCGAATAAGCGAAGCTCGACTTGTGGTAAGTCTACCTCTTTTTGCAAGGTCATTGACCAAGCCTCCAGTTGAATATTGAATATTTTGTAGTCTCGTTAATATTTCATTTTCTATTGCAACTTTTTCGTCACCCACTTTCGCTGTTTGCTCTGTCACGCTTTAAGTTGACATATATTTGCGATATTCACATGTATTCAGTGCTAACCTGACAGTTTCAGTGCCTTTCGGCAGTACGCCTGTGTTCTTTTTTGGGTTTGATCATGAGTTGGTATGTTTCACGATAAGACTCTTCGCGGCAACAAATATTGCAAATGTTTTTATTGCTTGTTATCTGCAGGAAAATAGATAGAAATAAAAGTTTTTTCCTACCTTATTCAAATGAAGGCTTAATTAGAAAGGTGAAAAGTCGCATTAATATAAGTGTGAGCATTATAAACGGGGGGAAGTGATCGCGTCTCACGTGTATTTTTTTACCAAATTCACGGGTCAAGTATACTTTCAATGTACCAAGGGCAAGTTTCATAAAACTTAACGTCCGGTGTAACTTCTAACGTCAGACGTTTACTCCAGTCAGAGTCACTATTTTACGTCTGACGTTAGCAGTTACGTCCGGCATTAGGTTTTATGCAACTCACCCCAGAAGACAACCCATTCCCCTAAATTCACGAATCACGTGCCCCTTTTCTTTCACACGTCATGTACTGATCTTTTTTACTCTTTGCTACCCTTACAATTTCCAAAGTAGATTGCACATTTATGCCACGTGTTTGCCTGACACTAGGACTCAAAGACAAAAATTTAACTTTTCCTTTCTACTAGCGTACATAGCAAGCGTTTCCGTAGGTTTTTTCCGCATCTTCAAAGCATTTTTCGTTAACGCATGGAATAACCTTCGGAAGCGCTTGCTGTATAGGCTACCTCTCTACCTCCAAGCTCTCTACTCCACCAAGAAAAAAAGTCAACAAAGATCACAGTTGAATTTCGAATGGAGTGTGTATTGTGATCAAGGCCCATAAAATAATGGCATGATTTTTACATTTCGATAGCATCTTTCAGAGAGGAAAAACATCATTAATCAGTTTTTTGGTCATCATTTGACTACATGACTCTATTTTTGGCGATGACACTAGCGTTAGTTAAAAAATCAATAGTACCCCAACACCCCTTTAAAAAAGTTTGAAACACTGGAAAAACGCCAAAAACTCGTTAGTAAATAAGGCTGCATCAACTTCACGGGAGACGCTGGTAAATGAAATCAATTCTTTAATGTATTTAATGGATTTCTTGTCAGCTGGCTCATTTCACTAAAAATAAACATTTTATTTGCTAATAAGGAAAGTCATTTAAAAAAGTAAACTATGAAATCATTTAATTTCAGTGAAAACAGAAGACAAAACAAATGTTGTGTTTGAAGACCAAGCACGTACTGCTTTTATTTTTCATATCTGATAGAAGTAAAAATTCCTTCTTTGAATAACGTAGATGTGACTTCCGTTGTAAAACCATATCTTTATTATCATATTAGTTACGCAATTTTCTAAACCACGTTTTTAAATATGGGTCTCGAAACTTTAAAGATTTTCAAGACCAACTGCGTGTTGTTCCTTTGAGCCTTTTTTAGTCAGGGATACTACAAATTACCGTCGCAAAAACCGACAAAGATATTCGGTTGCACCAAACACTGAACGCTTCTTTCACAGTGAGATCGAATACGGTTCGATATTGTCATCTCGTTACGTAAACCGGATACAGTGGATATTGACTAACTGTACATTGACTTACAGTTGTGCAAATCACGCTGTATTTCCTTAAAAGTTGAATAGCCAAAAGTGGTCATATCAAGTTCAGTATCCTAGAAAGTTTCTTCCTCAGTGGGATCAGATGGCTGGAATTGAAAGGACATTGCTGCTCGTAATGTCGATGGTTGTTTCTTTGCTTTCAAATGGTGAGTAAGCACAAACGTGGAATACCTACATTTATGCGTTTGAATTTGCGCGCTATAAAACACGTCTGACCCATACTTAATAGCGCTAAGTTTCTTAATCCCGGCGTCAAACGGCAAACTTCATAAATCGGTTGTTCAACCTTTGATTCCGTGGAAAAGCCGTCGAGTCCATTCGAATGAAAGGTTAGTGAACAGTAGATAACCTTCTTGTTAAGCTGTTTATTAGGGTGTACATATTGGTTCCGACTTTTGATTTCGTGGAGATCTGTTAAGCAGTTACTTACGTGTCCGTGGTACATGTTATTTATTCACATTACTATATTAATTTTTAATACCATAAAAACTTAAGCATTAGATTTTTTTCAATTTTGAGATAGGCCAATATTAGGATTGATGTAAACTCTTACATGTTCATAAATTGACTCCGGCAAGACGTAACTCCTGTCGCTCATAATGCCAATAGTGACCCTGTACGACGTATGCGCGGTTCACTTTAGTGCGACGGAATGAAACATTAACCATAATTTTAATCTGAAATAACGTTTCTTTTAAACTACTTCCGTTTTAAAATGCTTTGGAAGTATAAAGGACCTAATGGCCGCTCATGCATAACGGGCATTAGGGGTTATCATTTAACTCACGTGGGAAAAGAAAGAAAAAAAATCTTAATTAATTTTCATTTGCCAACTATACAAGGAGAAACAATCTCTGTGTATTAATGTAGGAGGAACACCACGGGGAAGAAATTGATCTCTTACTCCAAGAAACGGTAAACTTGCATGGTTTGACAATTTTCTTCTTTTACTGCATGACATAACGTGAGAATACTAGCACCTTTATCTACTGATTTCGGCTTGACAATGGTAGGTAGGTAGGTAGGTAGGTAAAACTTTATTTATACACGGAATCCATTCATGTTACATGCTCTTCCATCGAGCCGTGTCTAAATTAATCAATTAACTAATTAAAATATCCAACTAAATTACCTATCTGTACAAGATTATCTTTATTAACTATTATTTAATGACATAGAGACGATTTAAAAGAGCCGAGAGTGGGCTGTGTCTTAGCGCTCAAAGGCAAGCTGTTCCAGGGAAGAGAACCACGATATTGGAAGCTTCGTTTTCCTGCTTCAGTGCTCGGTCTAGGGACAAAGAGGTTATATTTTGAATTTCGTAGGTTATGTGAGTGAACACTGGATGTAGTTTTAAAGATGCTTGTTAAACGAATCGGAGAAAGATTGTGGAGAGCCTTAAACAGATTAATCGCTAGTTGCTTTGAACGCCTTCGCTCCAGACAGTCCCAACCGAGGTCACCGAGTAAAATTGAAGATCCAACATTTAGGTCTGAGAAGGTGATTAAACGTGCAGCCCTATTTTGGAGTTTTTGGAGCCTCTCAGACTGGCACACACCTATGCTGCCCCATACGGAGCTACAATAATCAAAGTACGGTTGGACGAGAGCTTTATAGATAGTTATTAGGGTTTCACGGGGAACTAAGTTCCTGACGCGTTTGATAGCCCCGAGGCCGGCAGACGCTTTTTTGACAACACTGTCAATATGGGAGTCCCACGATAAGCTCTCATCCAAATCAATGCCAAGATATTTGTAGGTTTTAGCCCTTTCTAGATAGTGTTCATTAATTTTTACATCAAACTGATGGTTTAAATTAGCCAACTTGTTATGGCTACCAATAATAGAAAATTTGGTTTTTTTGACATTAAGACTAAGTTTATTAGCTTGTAGCCAGGTCTGAATCTGAGCTAAGTCATGATTTAATTTGGATTGTAAATCGACTGGATCACTCGAGCTTAGAGTAAGACTTGTGTCGTCGGCATACATTCTTGGCACAGAGTGTAGGTGGCACACGGGGAGGTCATTTATGTAGATTAAGAACAACAGAGGTCCCAGGATCGATCCCTGTGGGACACCACAAATAATGGGGCAAAAGTCTGACATCTGGCCGTTTACAAATGTTTTCTGTTTACGGTCAGTTAAATATAACTTAAACCACATTAAAGTGTGGGAATCCACCCCATAAAGTTGAAGTTTCTGTAGTAAGATCCGGTGATCTATAGTGTCGAAAGCTTTTTTGAGATCGAGAAATAGAACCCCATTTATGAGACCACTGTCTATGTTTAGGTACCACTCATTAGTAGCTTCTAGAAGGGCAGTTTGAGTTGAGTGCCGAGGTCTAAAACCAGACTGAGTGTCGGCTAAGAGATCGTGAACTATAAGATACTCATAGAACTGGTCGAAAACTACTCTTTCTATTAGTTTGCTGATCACAGGTAAAACAGAAATTGGCCTGTAGTTATTCGGGTCACTTTTCGCCCCTTCTTTGTAAATGGACGATACTCTCGCCAGTTTCCACTCATCCGGGAAGATACCAGTAATGATAGACAAATTTATTATGTGGGTTAAGGACGGAGCGAAGGTTTCTCATCACGTAAGCCAATGCAAACAGCTTCAAGCTTAGAACTTCATTTGAATTCAAGATACAATCTTGCAGCAATAATAGCTACAAATCTGGAAACATTGGCTGTATATTGTGAGGTATTAACAAACGAAACGTAAAGTTGAACTACGCATCTTTAAATAATTAATGAAGCGTTCCTCTTCTAAGAGAAAAATTAACGAGAAAAACGTTACGTGACGTTTCGAGGACTTCATGTCATCATTGTCAAATGAGAAAAAAAATTAACATACCGTAAATGGCATATATATACAGAAACGAACCTGTCAATTAAATAAGAGTTTGCACTGATTTTGTTTTTCGTGAAAAGTGCATGATATTGTACAGAAACTAAGGTTAATTGCATTTTTTTACTGATTTCATTTGCACGGCCTTTAAAGATCATTTAATAGCCAGAAAGAGAATACGCATTTTCCTGTTTCCATAGAGTTTAGAGAAAACATATGAATCCTGACATTACGTAACTATGTAGCTGTAGAAACACAGCTGTTAACCAAGTTAAGCTCTCATAAGCTTTCTATTTCTTTTATGAAATCAGCGCTTGAAGTAAGTTTTAAGGTTTTGTCCAATCAAAGCGCACCTTGCATCTATTGTTGTTGATTTCATAAACAAAATTGACATCACGTTAGGATTCCATTGCGGCACAAGAGTGAGCTCCACCTTCGTTCCCAGGTCCTTATGCATGCCTTCCCAATTTCCCTCGTTGTAGGAGACACGTTTTGTCTTTGCTATTCTTTTGAGAACGCACAGTTTCCGAAGACAAAATGAACTTATCCGATTTTGCATAAATACGCTGCATAAGACGATTTTATCTCCACTAATGCTAAAGGAGGATCCTGGTCACGTTGCCAGAAAATAAACAGTTATTACCTTATTTTGTTATGCAGTAGCCTGTTCTACGCTCCGAGATAGTGCCCCTTTTCCCCCAGATCCCCCGCGTGTCTTATTTTCGCGTTCCCTTTCTTAATGTTCGCGCCGACCTGGAACAGGCTAGATTTGCAGATATTGTACAATGTATATTGTAAGAAGATAGTTATTAAATTTTATAATGCGACAGTGTGTGCAATAAACCTTTTAAAGCACAAACTAAGAACAAAAATATAAAAATAGATAAAAATTCACAGTTCACAACAATTAAAAAAAATGTATTTATTTCACTAATAAAGAAAACAGAAAATCACAGAAGACGGCCATTCAGCAGATCACATTATGGAGGAAAAAAGCCATTAGGCACAAAAAAGTTCGAATGTAAAACTTATAAAACCTATGTTTAATTCAACAACCTTAGAACTGCTCAGGGTAAAGAAGTTATTTCTAAAAAGGGGAACCAAAGGCAACTTCAATGAAATCGATCTGGCCTTATAAATAGAGGACAACTTATTCCACTAAGCAACTTAGCAGTATGGGTACCCTTTCCCGCTTGTGTACGGGCTTCCGTTTGTGTTTGTTTGTCCCCATTCCCGTAGTATTAGACCAGGAGCAGTTCCATTCATTTAGTAGGCCAGCCTTTTCTCGCTCTTGTAGATAACCCTTCGACATGTATGGGCAAATTTCGCACTCTGATTAGCTTCCTGTTAACACGCTATCAGCTCTTACCCTAATGCATGGAAGAGTCGCACGACATGGATAAAAAAAAAGCTCCTTTTTTGTTGAGTAACAGAAAAGATTGCTTTGGTAAGTTATTAACTTGTCTCATATCTCACACTCAGTCTCGTTTGCCGTACGAACACGCGTGAACGTTGTCATGTTTTTCCGCGGCGACTGCGGTGTGCGTTCGTATACTTTGCATCCAGCTGGATGGCGACAGGAACTGCTTTTCGTCTACTCAATAATTTGTTGTAATTATGATGTTGTCGCTTTTTTTCTTTTCAACAGAATATTGCTCTGAGATAAAGGTTCTTCAACTTTCTTGGCCAAAGACCTCCCTAGGTTTAAATGTCACAAAAGATTGCTCAGCCATAAATGCCTCTTGGACAGGTGCAAATCAATTTCCTTTTTCAGCTGACTTGTTTCCTTTAAGCACTTGTTAGGTTAAATCGCGCTCTTGTCACATGGGGCCCAAATGGCCGGGTTAAGTTTCTTTCTACGGTCATTTCAAGATGGCAGACAGTTGCGATTTTACGACCTTCAACAAATAAAGGTTTACTTTTTGTGGTTAATAAAATGTCTAGCATTTAAAATTAAGTACTGTATCGCGAATATTTGGTGAATTATTACTTTAAAACGAAAAGATTTGCTATACTACTACGTATGTTAAAAATACCGGCCCGAGAGGCTATCATCTCCATAGCGCAAATTTAGAGAAGCAGCTAAGAATGAGTCATATTTGAATCCACTCATTTTCTGAATTGTTTCAATATCTTTTCATTTTCTTTTTCCCGGTAAAAATGCCAATCGTCCGTCATCTTAAGGTGCATGGGCGTGAAAAGAAAATTATCAATGGCGGTGACTAGCCCTGATCAAGTACAAGTCGCCATTTTGGGACCTTCCTATTACACATTCTGATACCCGCCCATGTTCTTTAACCACTAACTCTAGAATGTTCGTTTCTAATAATCGTAGAATAAGTATCTAAAATTTTTCTTTTTCGTAAAGGGAAGTTCACAGCCAAGTGCAGGAAGAACTTACAAGGAAACGCAACATGGAATCTCAAAGAGGGTTGCGGATGTGAAGTGCAATCTGTTCTGTTGTACCACGAAACAAAGGTTTGCTAGCTTGTGATTGAAGTCTCTTTGTATAATGTGTATAAAAGTTTGGGTATTTAGTCACGAAAAATTCCAAAATAGTTTGGAAAGGACGATACTAAGAGGGAAGCTGGGAGGAACGTGCGGAGTTTGCAGGCCAACTGAGGCCAAGGCGATGACAGATAGATGAAGACAGTTATTAGTAATCTCAATAGACGACGTAGTAACACTTGTTCAGAATCCATATCAGCATCCATATCAGTTTGATGATGCCACCACGGGGTACCCCTTCAGATACCAAGTATTTTGTGTTGTGTTATTGTCAAGTCTATTGTGATGTTTTTCTAGACCAAGTCTCCATTGTCGTAGTTGCACTGGGTTCTTTGTGACGCATTTCGGGACTTGGTACATGGCACACCTGCCCATCAGGACTGTTACATCTTCTCAAGTACACAAGTGATGATGATGATGATGATGATGACGATGATGATATTGATGATGATGATGAGGATGATGATGATGATGATGGGGATGATGATGATGATGAGGAGGAGGATGATGATGATGATGATGACGATGATGATGATGATGATGATGATATTGATGATGATGATGATGATGAGGAGGATGATGATGATGATGATGATGTTGATGATGATGATGATGATGAGGAGGATGATGATGATGATGATGATGGGGATGATGATGATGATGATGATGGGGATGATGATGATGATGATGATGAGGAGGAGGAGGAGGAGGAGGAGGATGATGATGATGATGATGATGGGGATGATGATGATGGGGATGATGATGATGATGATGATGGGGATGATGATGATGATGATGATGAGGAGGAGGAGGAGGAGGAGGAGGATGATGATGATGATGATGATGATGATGATGAGGAGGAGGATGATGATGATGATGGGGATGATGATGATGATGAGGAGGAGGAGGAGGAGGAGGATGATGATGATGGGGATGATGATGATGATGATGATGATGATGATGTTGATGATGATGATGATGATGGTGATGATTACTCTCACCCCACTCCCTCCACTCTTCCTCTTTACTATCATTCAGATTGTTTGTTTACGCCACAGGTGTCCCAGGTCAACGAGGGTAACTTTCTGGACACCGCCCACGAGCTTCAAACTTCTTTTAAAAACTTCACGAATGAAAAAACCTATCTAAATCTTCTGTCAAGGCTAAAGGCTTCCATATGCAAGAAAACATCGAAGCTTAAAAACGTTCAGTGGGATAAAATACAGAACTATTGCCAGGTATTACGTACTAGATTTAGTTGCTTTCCTTGGATTTTCAGAAAGGGGTTTATGATTTATGTATATGATCGTGACTGCATGCACTAACATGGTATCTCAAAGAGGGTTGTGGACGTGAGGAACAATCTATTTTAGTGCACTACGTCACAAGAGTGAGTGCCAACCTCGCTCCCAAGTTCCTTATGCCTCCTCAATTTCCCTCGTTGTAGGAGACACGTTTCATCTTGGCTCTTAAGCGGAATTATAGTTTCACCCTGGCAAGAGAGGATTAAAACTTTATTATCCTTGCAAATTTAAAATCTTAGATTTTTGCTCCTCTTCCAGACACATCCTTCAGACTTTGAGAAAGAGATCTGGCGCAGACACTTTGAGACATATTTCTGCCAGTCAGTTGGGTAATTACATTGCTTGTTTAATTAGCTACGTTAGAAAAATAGATACGAGGTTTATCAAGCTAACACTAAGAACCCGGTAGTACTAACATCGCTTAGAAGTAAACAACATAATTTGCATGATTTTTGTTGTTGCTTTTCTATTTAACTTAAGGATAGTTCGTATGGATAAGATATCTCTAGTCTTATTCTCGCTCGGGAAATTAAATCAGAGGATTTCTTTTCTCTCCTGTTTGAATCTTTTACAACCTTGAACAGTTCTACCATAGGCCAAATGCCACTGCAGCTTAGTGTCTAAGCATTCTTTTCGCTGTTTGCACGAAACATGGGGCTGTGACATGGCAACGTAAGATTTATGATATATTGAAAACCCAGTAATAATATACATACAATCACATAATTTAACCTCAGAAATACCAGTGTCGTTAACGTAGGGGGTTGGGCTGTGCTAATGGGATTTAAAAAGAGCACACGGCAATCTACTGAATTTTGATTGGTCAAAATAGAGAACACTTTTTAATCAAGTTCAAAAAACAACTTTCTCTTGATTGGCCGAGCGCTTCGTTTCAGCCGCCTTTCTTGTCTTTGAACAAATTTTCAGGCAAACTCGGATAAAACGCCGACATTGACGTCGATTTCTATATATTGCTCAAAATCGAGATAATGGCTGACTGAACGAGAAGACTAAATACATCAAAGCATTATTTGCAGCTGATATTAAAAGGCCAAAAACTTGGATTTTTCGGGAACTGCGTGGTAATTACTGACTTGGTCATATAAATTTATTCATCGCGCAGCAAATGTACTTTACTTCGCTTCGGTTGGAACAGTCTTCAATTCACTTGAGGGATGTGAGCATTGTGTTTCAGAATTGAAGCAGTGGTCAGTATATAAGTAATTATACCTTTTAACAGTGACTGAAAGAAAAAGGTAAGCCTGATGCTCTTGGGGAATTTACTTATTCTTTCTCAAATTCATTAATTATTCATGTGCTGATGACCCAATCAGCTTGCATCAATTGGGTCAGGTGCATGTATTTTGATACCCAATGAACATACCGATCAAGACACATTCGATTAGTTCAAAAACTGATCAAGAAACTTGAATTTTAATCAGTCTTAATACTAAATACAGTATATTTGCCGCTTCAATCATTACTTACAACAACAATACGGCAAGATATTATTCTTTCTCCATCACGAATTTTGACAACCAATAGTTTAGCGACAGAGCGTCCATTCCGGCAATATCTGCGCTCAGAGCGGTAACCTTGTGTAAATCGTAGTCCTTGAAGAGACCACCACAATCGAATACCGGAACTTTAACCTCTATTAACCTCTGCCATCCGGGAAAAATGCTCACAGCCCACTTGTTTTTATACTTAGTTGAAGGTGGAACGGCGTCATTGACCAGAACATTTTCTTGAGAAGAAGTTTTAGGAACGCGAAATCGTTCTAATCCGGACTCGACCTCCATCACGCGGCGTAATGTTAATCTACCAAAAAACCCGCCCGCCTATTGAGCCCGCCTTCTAATTACCTATTCTTCCGAAATAATTCTACTAAATTTTCACACTAGTTTGAGAAGCCAGCTCAATTAAAACTCGTGCTTCGTTTTTCATCAGGGGTTCCAAACAACTCGAAACAATAAAAGCACTCCGCCTTCGGCGTCGTGCTTTCATCCGTTTCTCGGTGTTTGGAACCCCTGATGAAAAACTCGCACTCGTTTTTGACCTATTACATAAACATGCTTGTGTCTGCATCACTTAGGTGTCCATCTTCTTCTTCTTCTTGCACCGTCGCTGGTGCTTTTGCCGGTTTGGCGTTGAAAATGAAACACTTGCCCTCAGCGTTCATGTCCCCATCTAGTTTCTCGTTTTGAGCGACTGAAATTTCAGTTGGTAGTTATTTCAGTGTTTTGCTTCAAATGTCATACACTACACTCCCGAGCCGTGCAAGCCATTTTTTTCAGACTTTCTTTTCGTATCTCATTCCCATATGTAAAAATTCACTCTTGTAGTTAAATCTTATGCCCAAGTTTGACAGGACGGATTGCCATCTCCGCATCTGCGCAAAAAAGTTAAAAACTAGTCAGATTCTAGAATGTAGTATTGATATCAACGAGCCGGGTCGGGCAATCAACGGAATCAATGAAAAATATAACCATAAAAATTATTTACCTAATTAACACCTTCTACATTCCACGTTGTATTTCTTTTAATCACATGCAACAAGACTTTCACACGCATAATTTATTATTATTATTATTATTATTATTACTATTATTATTATTATTATTATTATTATTTACTTATTTATTTATTTTTGCTTATGTAGAAAACGCGAATTGAAAAGGTTAACCACCTGAGCGGTCTTCTTTCAGTGCGATCCGCAAAAAAACTTGGTCGATAAAATCAGTACTATTCTTACAGAGAAATACTGATTTGAGAAAGTTTATGAATACAAACAATCCCAATGAAAAGCAAGCGGGCCAATATAATGAAAGCATCTGCTGCTTTAACTCTATTAAAGGATCAAAGGACGCTGACGGGGACACAGAATTTACTTACATTGACAACTAAATAAGATCTCAAAACCGGCCTCAATAAACGAAATCTATGACGAGTCAGTTAAATCTACGAGTTGGTAGTAAATGTAAATTAACGCAACTCTTTGTCAATTTCTAAATCAAAGGAACTCTATACCGCTCCCAATTTTCTTACTCACTAGAGTTTTGTAAAAAAGAAAATAACAACAATAAAATAAAAAGATTGCTTATGAATACAATTTACAAACTGAATATAACAACACTGAGTAACATAAGTTAATTGAGCCCCTAACAAGGCTTGTTAATCCGAAAACTAATTAGTTCTATTCTGATTTAGTTCAGCGTCCAGAAAGGTTATTCACTGCCAATACCTAACATTTCAAAACTGCTGAGCGGCTTGAAAAAGTCTTCCCAAAGCTTCAAGGCAAGTTCATCGTCGAGCTCTTGTAATCCAAGGGAGGCCTCGAATTGTTTGTATCCAGGCGGACGTTTCTCCTGTAACTGCTTCAGGGTTAACTTCTTCCGCTCTTTTTTATTCTCAAGCCCATTTTGCGTCAAATGTGGTATCTCATTTGGTGATTTCGATGCAACTTCTCTTTGTTCACTGATTTCAGTGGCCGGTGATCTTCGTTTGTTTTCGATTACGACCATTACTTCGTTGCCATCTTGAGTGTTAATGCAGAACGGCAATCTTCGTCCCGAGCCTCTCATCAATTCGGTGGAAGTAGACTTATCCTCTGAAGAAGACATGTCTCTTCTACTCCAGTGTACCCTTTCTTCTCGTTTGAAGATTTTCGTCAAACGTTTGAGCATCTTTAAGCTGGTGTGCTGAGCAATCTGTTCGGTTACTAACGCTGTCGGACTTTCAGTACATACATGATCAACAGTAACATGGAAATTGTTTATGTTTATGGTTACTAGGTAACGCACGGTGAGGGGTGACAAATCTCAAAGCGAGTAAACAATCTCAAAACACGCACGTGCAACTGCTAATTAATTAGAAGGCACCCACTGGCCTGATTAAATTGTGGCACAGCTTATATTCAGCCAAAAAAAAAAAAACGGATTGCTAGGACAATCAAAGGAAACAGTTTTTAATGGCCACAAAAGAACAACATTTTCTTTATCTGCACCCGCAAAAAAAACTTGGTCGATAAAATGTACCATACTTAGATAGAAATCCTCATTTGAAAAAGCTTATGAATACAAACAATCCCAATGAAAAGTAAGCGGGCCAAAACAAATGAAAGCATCTACTACTTGAACTCTATTAAAGGATTAGCGTACGCTGACGGGGACACAGTACTACTGCTACTACTGCTACTACTGCTACTACTGCTACTACTACTACTACTGCTACTGCTACTGCTACTGCTACTGCTACTGCTACTGCTACTGCTACTGCTACTGCTACTGCTACTGCTACTGCTACTGCTACTACTACTACTACTACTACTACTACTACTACTACTACTACTAATAATAATAATAATAATATAAAAAGATTACTTATGAATACAATTTACAAACTGAATATAACAAGACTGACTAACATAACTTAATTGAGCACCTAACAAGGCTTGTTAATCCGAAAACGAATTAGTTCTAATCCGATTTAGTTCAGCGTCCAGAAAGGTTATTCACTGCCAATACCTAACATTTCAAAACTGCTGAACGGTTTAAAAATGTCTTCCCACAGCTTCAAGGCAAGTTCTTCGTCGAGCTCTTGTAATCCAAGCTAGGCTTGGAATTGTTTGTATCCAGGCGGACTTTTTTCCTGTAACTGCTTTAGGGTTAACTTCTTCCGCTCTTTTTTACTCTCAAGCCCAGTTTGCGTCAAATGTGGTGTCTCATTTGGTGATTTCCATGTAACTCCTCTTTGATCAATTATTTCAGTGGCCGGTGATCTTCGTTTGTTTTCGATTACGGCTATTACTCCTTTGCCATCTTGAATATTAATGCAGAACGGCAATCTTCGTCCCGAGCCTCTCATCAGTTCGGTGGTTGTGGACATTTCCTCTGAAGACGAAATGTCTCTTCTACTCCAGTGGGCTCTTTCTTCTCGTTTGAAGATTTTCGTCAAACGTTTGAGCATCTTTTTTCTGGCGTGCTGAGCAATCTGTTCGGTTACTAACGCTGCCGGATTTTCAGTACATACATGATCAAAAGTGACATGGAAACTGTTTGTGTTTTGGGTTACTAGGTTATGTACGTTTCTCTCTTCCGGTGACAAATCTCAAAGCGCGTAAACAAATCTCAAAACACGCGCGTACAACTTCTAATTAATTAGAACGTACTCACTGGCCTGATTAAAATTGCGGCACAGCTCATATTCAGCAACGTTGTCATTTTCAAACGGCAAGATGAGCATATGAGGCAACAGCTATATTGAGGCTTATAGGCCACTGCACAGTAAAGCTTCGCTTTCCGAAGAAAACCCGTTGCCCGAAAGTTAAGCGTCCGCGGAAGAATCGTCTGTGGTTAATAGCTTTTATCAATATGGTTATTATTATAATGGGTGATTCGCGCCTATGCGTGAAGGCGTTACTTCTGTAGAAGATTAGCCAGGGATTTGAAGGTTTTGAAGATTTTATTTTGCACTAGACTTTACGGCTTTGCTCCTTCATCGATCAGTTCGGGAAGCGTCCGTTGTTAAATCGTAGTCAACTGAAATCAGTTAGAAAACAAGTTACTATTTACATCATTCGCTATTGAAACGGCAAACAGTTCTCAACTTACAATTTGTTTTCCATAAATCCTTGAAATCCCACATCGACGACTGAACAACGAAATGTGTCCGTTAAAGAAGTGAAACTTGTTCTTTTAAATTCTTGTCACCTAATGTCACCTGACCTTATTTTTCCCGCCTCACTAAGTCGAGACGATAACTGACAATATGGAAATGTTACGAAATTGTTTGCACGAAATGCAAATCACTCCGCCCCAGTGCGGAAAGTAGGTTTAATTAATTATACCTAATTGAGCAACGACTATAAATGTAATAGCGTTCAATAATAAGAAACGTCAGAAAACAGCATGTCTATTGCTTCTGGGAACTAGCTTAATTAGGAAAATTCCGCATTTAGTTCCTCCTTGGTTGCTAGGAGACACAACTTGTGGATTGGCCTGTCGTATTCACCATCCTGGGTCTTGATTCTGACCTTTCTGACCAAGCCATCCTTTCCTGGATACGTGACAATGATACGCGCCAACTTCCACTGAGACCTTTTGTGGTTCTGATCCAACTCCAAAACTAGATCATCAACGTGAACATTTTCTCTGGTTCGGAACCACTTGTTTCGTGGTAATAGATTTGGCGCGAAGTATCGCATCCAGCATTTCCAGAATTCATTGACTCGATCTTGTGTGCTTCTCAGAAGATGTCTGGGGTTGATCCTTTCTTCGGGTTCTGGTTGAGGTAGTGGAAGATGATGACCTATAAGAATATTGTTCGGTGTGATGGGGGGACTTTCCCAGATGTCATTGGAACTTGGATACAGAGGACGTCCATTGATGATGTAGTTTGTCTCTGACAGAAATGTTCTCCATTGCTCTTCTGTAAAGGCTTGGTTCTTGCACGTAGCATTGAGACTTTGTCTGACAGACTTGATGAGAGTTTCCACGACGCCATTTTGATGACTTGCATGAGGTATGTTCCATTGCCACTTGAAATCGCAACAGAAATCCTCAGATAGAACACTTTGAATCTTGGGAATGTTCCAGCTCTGCATAATTTCCTTTAAGTAACCTTGCGCACCTACAAAGTTTGTTCCACGGTCGGACCAACAAACACTCGGGTGGCCACGCAAGCTCGCGAAACGACGGAACGCCATCAGAAAGGCATCAGATGTCTTGTCGTTTACAAGTTCTAAGTGAACTGCCCTTGTTGTCATGCAGGTGAATATTACTACTTGAGCTTCTTTCAGAGTCTTCCGATTGAGTTTAATAACCAAGGGACCAAACATGTCAATGGCGGTGTTGGAAAAGGGAGGGAAACCTGCTGCCACTCGTAAAGATGGGATCTGCCCCATTAGCTGGTCCAGCGGTTTTTTGCGAAGCTTCCTGCAGGTGATGCACTTTGAAGTGAGGGCTTTGGACATGCTGCGGACTCCTATAATCCAGTATTTCCTCCTGGCTTCATGGATTAAACTCTTGTATCCACAATGTCCACGCTTGTCGTGCAGGTGGCGCAGTAACAGCTTGACAAGTAGATGGTCGCGTGGCAGGATAACGGGGTTTCTCATTTCTTGTGGCAAAGATCTGGCATCTTCGAGTCGTCCATGAGCGCGAAGTAGTCCGTTTTCGTCCAGGTTTGGAATTAATTTCTTGTCAATGACAGAGGGATCTAAGTGTAGTTGACTCCACTTGAAGAGTTGATTCTCAGATTCTTTTAATTCTTGTACGGTGATGGGGCCTGTCTTCGCATTCTTTTTACTGGCATTTTGAACGAAACGGCGAACGTAAGCGAGTGTTCTTCGTATCTTTGGAAATGTTGAGCAGGTCTTCAGTAATTGGTGAAGAATGGGGTTATCTTCTGACTCGCTCTAGTTTGACGTTGATTTCTGCTGTGGCTGCTTCGTATTTTATAGCGTTAACTTCTGCTATGGTTGCTTCGTGTTTAACGGGCATGTTAGTCTTCTCGGAGGTTTTTGTTTCCATTACGACTTCAGTCTCTTCTCCACGAATACTTTGGTCTTCAATTTGAAACTTGGGCCATTCGGGTTCGGGCAAGTGGAGGAAAGAGGGTCCCTCTAGCCAATCTGTAAGTCGTGATGGTTCGGTTCCTCTGGTAAGAACGTCAGCGGGATTACTCTTCGACCTTATGTAACGGAAGTCATCCACTCCGACAGTTTCTTGGATCTCTGCTACTCTCGCTGATACGAAAGGTTTAAATTGCCGTGGTGGGGTCCTTATCCAAGACAAGACGGTAGAGGAGTCCACCCAGAAGATTCGTTTGCAATCTTGGATGTTCGCGAACTGCAGTGACGTTCTGCAAGTATCATACATCCTTGCAAGTGTTAAACAACCCATGAGCTCCAGTCTCGGGATCGTCTTCTTTTTCAACGGGGCAACGAAGGACTTGATCAGGACAGGGACGCACTTGTAACTTCCATTCTTTAACTCCCATCGGAGGAAAATGACTGCACCGTACGCTTTCTCGCCACCATCACAGAATCCCTGGACTTGCGGTACCCCAACTGCATGACTTGGTTTCAACTTTCGATCGAATTCGAACGCAAGGAGATGATTCATGGTTTGCACATTTTCCATCCACTTCCTTTGAATGCTCGCTGGCAGGATCTCGTCCCAGCTATAGCCTGAACTCCACAGATCTTGTAAGTCGATTCTAAACTTTATTGCTACGGGTAACACAAGACCAATGGGGTCCCATCATTTGCCAACAAGACCTAAGCATCGTCTCTTTGTAAGGACATCGGTCAGGCCAAGGTCGTTCTTTTTCAGGGTAAACTTGTCTGTCTGTTTATCCCATCGTAGACCCAGTAGATCCGTTGACCGTTCATCGTTAGATTGGTCGATTTCTGTCTGGTTAGAATGCCAAGTTTTAATCTGGAAGTTGCCTTTCTCGAGGATGGCGTCAATGTCGTTGATAATCTGCTCAGCTTTCGCTGTAGTTGCTCTGGACCCACCGATATCATCCACGTACGCATGGTCTTGAAGTTCCTTTGCAGCTTCCGGGAACTCAGCTTGCGATAACTTTGCCAGAGTATTGATGGCGTTAGTTGCTATGTCGGGAGCTGGTTTATCACCAAAGTTCAATATGAGCCATTGATACACAGTTGGTGAATCATTTGTCTTACTTCTCCACAGGAACCTGTGATAAACTTGATCGTCAGGATGCACCAAGACTTGATTAAACATTTTACGCACATCACCAGTGAATGCCACTTCGTTCCATCGCCATGCTGCCAGTACATCGAAGAGGCTGTTGATAAAGTTAGGACCTTTCTCGAGATAATCGTTAAGCGAAAGACCATCGTGACCTTTCGAAGATGAGTCAAAGACAAGTCGAACTTTTGTGGTCCTTTCTGGCGTGAACACGGCTTGCAGTGGTAGGTACCATTCAGGTTTGCCATGATCGATTTGTTCAGGTGGAACCTTTTTCACAAAGTCCTGATCCAATAACTTTTGAACTTCTTCGTCAACAACTTTAAAGCAACCCTTTTTCTGGAACGACTTTTCAGCAGAAAACATCCTTTTCAGAGCGATGTCGTAGTTACTCTGTTTGGGGGGTCCTGCTTCCTTCCAGGGCATCCTCACTTGTATTCTCCCGTCAACTAAGGTAGTTGAAGCTGCGAGGGACTTTACGAACTTACTTTCACGTAACACGTTTTCACTGCATGTACAGAGTTTGGTTGGTTTGACGCCAAGGAGGTCTTGGTGAAGGAGTTTCTTGATATCCTCTACGGTACTTACTGTCCCAACTTCTATTGACTGAATTTGAGATGTGGTAGAGCTGTTTGACTCAAACTGTCCCAGAACGTACCATCCAAAACAGTTTCTTTTCGCGACAGGTTCTCCTGGTTCTCCGGACACTGTGTGGATATCAAGGAAAGCTTCTACGGAGTCTGTGCCGATAAGGATATCTATGGCACCACCCGAAAGATGCAGCTTATCAGAAACGTTCTTCAAATGGGTGTATTGTCTCACTAATTCTTTAGAAATTGTTTTGGCATTACTGCAAGGTCTCGTAACAGTGTACACTTGAAGGGTCTTCGCAATATCTTCGTCAGTAGGTGAGGCAAGCGTGATATCGATTACCTGTGAAGGTTCGTTTTTCTTCTTCCCCCCAGCCAAATTCATAGTGAGATGCGTTGCTGATCCATTTAAGCCAAGTCGTCTAGCTGTATTTTTGGAGAGTAGGCTGGTGTTAGATCCAGAGTCTAACATTGCAAGAACTTCGACAAAGGTTCCATTTCTGTTCACGAGTTTAACTTTTTGAACAGGGCACAAACCAGTGACAGGTTTTAACTTTGCTTTCTGGTACACAGCATTTCCTTGGATGTTGCCATTCGACGTAGTTGAGGGGCCTTGGAATTGACTTTGGGATGGTGCTGCTTTTGGATTCAAATTTGTGTTTGTTTCGCCAGTCCTGTCATTATGTAGAGACCGGTGGTGGTTTTTTCTGCATTTGTCACAGGTTGAGCCATCTGGTTTCTTGCAATCGTTTGTGTGATGCGCTCTTAGACACTTGCGATATCGCCAATGTTGCTTAACAATCTCCCACCTTTGATTGACTGTTAAAAGCTGGAACGTAGGACAGGCAGCCAGATGATGTTTGGTTTTACAGCCAAGTGGACATGCTTCATCATCAGTTTCTTCGCCATTGGCGGCATTATTTTCTGTCTTCTTAGGACCCTTGTCCCGGCGACTTTCATTCCTTTCCTCAGAGACGAAGCTCCTTTTGCCTCGGGAGCGAATGCTTGCTTCCTGATGTAACCAGGCGATGAGGTTGCTAACGGTTTCTTGTTTCCCTTCTCTTTTCATCTCTCTACCAAAATGAGAATTGTCGTTTGGATCGAGTTTGGACAAAAGTTGGGACATAAGGAATGGTGCTTCTGAAGACTCTAGCACAGGGCACCGATTATCCTCCATATCGTTTACGTAGCAAGACACTGTTGTGGCGAAGTGTGTAAAGGACTTGGAATCTCGTCTGACTGGTTTAAGATTGTTTATTTCAGACAGCAATTCATCCATTAATTTTCGTCTGTCTGCGAACTCGGTATCCAAGATGTTCCAAGCGCTGTCAATGGTTTTACAGGTCTTAACCTGGTCAGTCCACCACGAACCCTTTGGCAATGCGTTTCGGAAACGTTGCAATTGCTCATCTTTATCCTGACCGTATTTCGTCATCCAATGATTGAATTCCTTTTTCCACGTGGCATAAGATCTGCGACCTCCATCCCATGTTGGCACTGGTAATCGTTGTAGACCACTTAAGTTTGGTTTTGATCCTAAGGTGTCCGCCATTTTTGCTACTGCTGATGTCATTGATGACATTGATGATGTCAGAGCCTCCAGGGTTTCAGAGTCCTTACGAGACGCTTCAGAAGAATTTTGTTCCCTTTGATAAGCAGCAAATTTCAAAGCAATTTGAAGAAAATCCGCCTTGGCCTTGTCTCCAAGTTTTCTGGTCGTTAAAAAGGGTCCCTCGTCTGTGGCAGCGCCTTCATCAACCAGTTTGTCTAAAATCGTTTCTTGCTGCTTTTTGATTTGCCTATATCTCGTCTCTACTTGAGTGAATGCTGCTTCAAGTGTTTTGAGTTCTGGTTTTACTGAGAAAATTGTTTCAAATTCCTCCATTAGCTCGTAGAGGATGTTTACAGCGTTTTCCATTTTTCCTGCGAGGGTTTTGACGTCTACTTTAGGCGGCATTTTGAACGGAATTCACTTTACGTAAATATGCTTTAACTCCAGCCTCGATTTCATGCGATGTTACTACCAGCGGGCTTCGAAGTCTTTGATTTTGACAATCCAGCAACAAAGATAAAAATGAAAACGTCAAACAAATCAAATGTCCTTACTTTTCCTTCGCAAATACAATTCGGCGTAATCTTGATGAAGATTCAGCGTAAGTTGAGGGCGCAATGATTCAGCGTAATCTGTGGCAGCTCAACTTGTGATACGAAGTTCGGCGGTTGTCAATAACTCGATTCGGCGTAATCTTCGAGGACAAATTTTGACTGATTCGCGCCTATGCGTGAAGGCGTTACTTCTGTAGAAGATTAGCCAGGGATTTGAAGGTTTTGAAGATTTTATTTTGCACTAGACTTTACGGCTTTGCTCCTTCATCGATCAGTTCGGGAAGCGTCCGTTGTTAAATCGTAGTCAACTGAAATCAGTTAGAAAACAAGTTACTATTTACATCATTCGCTATTGAAACGGCAAACAGTTCTCAACTTACAATTTGTTTTCCATAAATCCTTGAAATCCCACATCGACGACTGAACAACGAAATGTGTCCGTTAAAGAAGTGAAACTTGTTCTTTTAAATTCTTGTCACCTAATGTCACCTGACCTTATTTTTCCCGCCTCACTAAGTCGAGGCGATAACTGACAATATGGAAATGTTACGAAATTGTTTGCACGAAATGCAAATCAATGGGTCAACGTTCGAGCAGCGTTTGACTGTCGAAACTGACTGGCTGACTGCAGCTGGCTGACTGGCTGACTGACTGACTGACTGTCTGGCTGACTGGCTGGCTGGCCAACTGACTGGCTGGCCGACTGACTGACTGGCCGACTGACTGACTGGCCGACTGACTGACTGACTGACTGACTGGCTGACTGACTGACTAACTGACTGTCTGGCTGACTGGCTGACTGACTGGCTGGCCAACTGACTGGCTGGCCGACTGACTGACTGACCGACTGACTTGCTGACTGACTGGCTGACTGACTGACTGACTGACTGGCTGACTGACTGACTGACTGAATGAATGAATGAATGAATCAATCGATCATTGGATCGATCGATCAATCAATCAATCAATTAATGAATCATCAATTAATCAACCAATCAAACACTCAATCAATGACCATGATTGATTGATTGATCGATTGAAATTGACATATGACATACTGATTTAGTTTTAATTACTAGTTTTCATCTTACAATGCAGCTCGAAAAATCCCTGGCTAGGTAATGGCGTAGTTTTGCCATCTTTTGGCGGATCAAGGCCTATACCGAACGCTGGTATAGCAGTCCAGCCTATTTTACGTGGAAACCTTTCACAGGTAAGTCAGACGGTTGCTATACGTAGAAGACTGGGTACTAGCAGTATCGCTTGACCGTTTTGTGGTTTGACAAAGACGCAAGTGATAAATTGGCGTCATGAACAATCAAAACACATTATAATAAATCAGGCCTGTAGCTCCATTGAGAAATTGAGACGGTTGTTTAACGCATGTCATGACTACCCATTACTTTAAGTTAATTGGTGTCTTCTACTTCTTTGGGTTTTTGTTATCAGTTATTCAACATTGATAAGCAATATGACGAATTTCTGCGGAATTTCTGCCGTTTCTCTCTCGGTTTTGGTTTCTCTTCTGACTGGCAAATTTAAAGGGGTTATCTCACCTCTTTTCTGTATTACGTGAAAAATCTGAAAGAAATACCAGAATCAAAGGAAATCAAAAATAATATTTCAGGTTTAATTAAATTTGCACTCACAACAGGACTCCTCAAAGGCAAAACATAAGGATTTGTATGGGAATTTATCGTGAGTTTGATGAAATAGCAAAAATGTACATAAACAGCCGTTGAAGTGTACATTCCTTATGAAGTGATGTCTGTGTGTTGTTTTCTGACTGTTTTCTTCCCTGTAAACGCCATTTTAGCAAGTTTTGGTGTTCTGGTTTCTCTCCTCCTAAGAACACCAAATCTTGCTAAAATGGCGTGTGCAGGCCGGAAAACAGTCAGAAAACAACACACAGACATCACTTCATAAGGTATGTACACTTAAATGACTGTTTATGTACATTTTTCCTATTTCATCGAACTCACGATAAATTCCCATACAAATCCCTATATTTTGCCTTTGAGGTGTCCTGTTTTGAGCCTGGGTACCCTGTGAAAATGGTTGTTTATTTTTGCTACGAATAGCCGGTCGGGAACGGAAATAGATTGCAACTTGTGAAATTGGTTCAAATGTTTCACGTTCTTCCCTTGATTGTGGTTTTACTGTTTGTTCTCCCTTTGTGAAAATCACTTGACATCTTCTTCTTGGTATTCTAGGCTTGTTTACGAAAAAAGGTACTTAGTTTTAACTTCAACACAGCACTGACCCAAAAACGCAGAAGTCCCAATGACGAAACCCCTTTTAAAACCAGTACTCAGTTTTTTCTCTGTTTGTTTTGAGCGAGGTGTTTACTGAGTGAGGACAGTGAACTCGAAACACAGTTAATATTTGCAATTACTTGCAAAACTCATTCAAGAGCGCTCTGGTGAATGTTAATTTCAAATTTCTTTCTTTTAGCGTGTGAATAACACTTTAGCAAGCGTGAATTCCAGTGGTTGTACAGTGACGTCGTATCGTGTGGTAGGTACTCATGCATGAAATGAAAGTGAAAGTTTGGGTACGAAACGGCAATTTATTTTTACCCCTGAAACGGGCTGTTTAAACAGATTTTTGATATTATTATAAAATTAGCAACGATTTTCCAGTGCGGCAAGTTCAAGTAACTAACCTACCGATGATTTTTGCCGCGGTGTTAAGGTGATTTGTTTGCGATTTTGATGCGACAGGAGCAACACCTACAATGTGGACAAAACACACAACGGCATTTTAGACTCTTTAAATGTAGGAAATGAAATGTAAACAAATTCTCCTTACTAGTTCCATAAGAAATGTATGGAGAACAGAGAGGAGAACGTGCGTTTTATATATAGAGGATATTACACGGCGGCGTGAAGATATGAATTTTATTTTCGAGTACCACGAGAAAATAAAATTCACATCTTCAAGCCACCGTGTAATTTTCTTTTTATTATATAGACAAGAGAGGTTTTGCACAAAAAAACAGTGTAAAAGCGGGAAATGACGTCATCGATATCCTCACCACTCCAGAGCATTTCCACTTTTGGAAATGTGCGAAACAACAGTGTGACGTCACAACATGGCGGCTTTGAAATATCACCGAGTAGATTCAACTGAAAGTTTTAATTTGCATTTTTTCGAGCCTTCCCAGCCTGCTTTGCCCGTCTATTAGTAACACAACGACCAAGACAGCATTGAAGAAGTGTTGTGCAGGATATTGTGGTAAATGGTGGCGAAATATGTGCTTAGGTCAGGTTTTACTTTCGATACACACGTCAATTTTGCTTGTTTTCTCGAGCGCTTGTTCATCTTCAATTTACTATATCTCTCGTGAAAAATTTTTTTAGGCTTTGAAAAAAATTCAGAGACATTCTATAGGTATTCTAGTTGTGTAGTGCGAAACCTGGCGATGGGCCGCGCTTTTGGTGGGCCGGCCGCGCTCTGTTTTGTGAATCAATTTGTGCGACCAAATGCCATTGCTCTGAACTAGTCTATTTGGGCGCCGAGTCTTTTCCTTCGTTTCAGGATGCATATCAGAGATCGTTGGAGGATATGTGCTGGACTGGTATATATTGATAAGAGAACACGTGAGGTTTCTTTGTTTGAGTCAGAGTCCAAGGCTGTATGGAATTTCGATATCGGAAAAGACTCGGCCGAAATCCAGCCAGTCTATAGATTTGCTAAGACTTGCTAACGACGGAAGGAAACTTATGAATCTTCTAGAGAGGCTTACTAATACATGTTTGACTAAAGCAGCGTTCAGCCCTTTATGTGGCAGGTTGCATAGCTGTAAAGAAGCTACAATTTCAATTTCTTGACTAAAGGGTTGTATGGATCAAACTCCGTGACGCGAAACACACCATCTTGCAGCAGTATCACGACAAGCTGGGCCCGGCGTTTCAAACAATAATCTAGCGGTGCAGATAATATTTTTATCCTTTATCGTCGGAAATTCGTTCACGACAAGCTAAAAAACCTATCAAGGTCCTCACTTACCTAATATGCCACGAACGGCATAAAAAAAAATACTTTGAGTCGCTCAGCAGACGCAATCGGAACAATCACACCAAAGCCGCAGGAATCCAGAAAAAGATCAGATATGACCTTGATATGACCTTCAGTGTTATGCTTTATTTTGTGTTTATATCTACCATCGGTTGAGGGCAAATCGATGAAACTGTTTAAGACAGAGAAGTGAGCTGCGAAATATGGATCTGTAAAGCTGTTCATGAGTTAATAAAAAGATAAGCTTACTCTGTTTTACTTGTGTCAATCATTTCATATGGCGGCAAATGTGTCCTAATATTTGTACTATTGCGCGACCACTGAAGCGAAATTCAAGCGCTATTCGCAATTCATTCCTGGCTAAAGAATATCGAATCCATGGTTCTCTTTTTGCACGCAACTTATCCAGGCCAGAAATAAACGTAAATAGATTTGCCTTCGCATAGTTTCCTTTTATTCATCTGAAACAGACGACCCGATCTGTTACAAACCGCAGCCCGCTGCGCAACCAGAAGAAAAATAAGCTTCATACAAGCGCTTGACAAGCGATCATCGCAACTTATTCCTGGCTAAAAGATGTTTAAGCCATGTTTCTGCAAGCAGCCAATCCCGGGTAGTAATAAACGTAGATATTGATTGTAAATATTGCTGGATTGTTCCATTCAAATCTGAGAACTTCATCAACTATTATGAAATCTCATGAAAACAGGCCTCGCATCAGGTGACTCCAAAGTCGCGCTCTGATTGGATAATTGTTTGTTTTGGTCCGCCGATCAAAACATTTCCAAAAGTGGAAATGCTCTGGACTGCTCACTGGTGAGGATATGGAAAATACGCCACTCGAGTCCCGGATGTAGTTTCGTATGAGCTTTACGAGTGGTCTATTTTCCACTAAAACACTCTTGTCTATATAATATCAGGGCTTAAAGGGTTAAAGACCAGGCACTAGGAACACAAACACGTATTCTTACTTTGAGACAGTCACTTAGCTTACAATGTTATTATTTTTATTTGACAGACAAAAGGGACAATCACGATTAAAGCAAAAAGAAACACTGCTGATGCTGCAAGTAGAGAAAGGCATTTGGAAAGAAGAGCGCTTCTTGAGTTGGTATTGATCAGTGTGTCACTCGTTGCAATAACCTTTTCACTGATTATGCTCTCATGCGTTAGGTAAGCGAGCTAAAATTTTCACTTACATATTTTTTAATTCATTTTTTTTTTTGTTAGGGTGGCATGGTTTACGGTGTATGTGGTTTGAACGCGTACATGGCGGGAAAAATTGGCATTCAAGTAAAAGAAGATATCTCTACGAAGTCCTTTCCTTAGCTATTCTCATCTATTTTTGTCTAACAAATCTGTTGAATTCATCCCTCCTTATCCTTTTGGGTAGACCCTGAGATTCTTCAACCTTTTGTTCCTGCAGCATTCGATGTTGCCGAAGTCCAGGCTTTCGGATTTTTTACATTAACTCAGTGTAGAATTTAGACCTCTTCCCAAATTCTTTTCCTTAGCTATTCTTATCCATTTCTGCTCTACAAATGTGCATCCAGCTTTCAATTGCTTTTTGGGTGAACCTGAGCCCTTTATCCTTCTGTTCTTGTAGCATCCTATATTCTTCTGACTTTAGGCTTTAGGCTTTAGTCTTTGGATATTCATTGATAACTAATTTTCAACTCTTTCTGATTAAATTGTTTTGGGTTCTCCCTTGAAGATACTGCAATTTCTTCCAACCAGTAATTTAAAACAAAAGTGTTAAAAAAAAATACCAAATCGATCAAATGTCGGGAGATTTTTACTACTCAGTTTTCTCTGTGAAAACGATGGTCCGGTTGTATTCTTAAGTCCACAACAGATGAAATACCTTCACCACAGACTGTGCGAACTTATAACTACAGAAATAATTGCCAATAGCTTGGAGCATCTTTTTACTTTCTTGAAAGTAACGTTATGATTAAAATAATTTTTATCTTTTTCCCCTAAAGAACACACTCGCCACAAACACAGGAAAAGCTGTTTATCCATAAAAACTTCCTTCTTTCGTGGGGTCTTGGATACGCTGTTTATATTGTGGATGTAGCTGCTTTTAATACCAGGAATGAAAGAACCGTAAGTACACTGAACAGGTTATAACATTCTCTCGAATTCTCAAATATTCCGTCAGCAAAAGAATAAAAAACGCTACAAATGACTTTGTTAAAGCTCTTTATGATTTCTATCAATAGGCACAACGTCGCAAGCTAAACCACCTTTCACAGAGCGGAGGTCATACGCAAAAAGCTACGTCACGGCTTCCGGCTTTTCACAGCCCTGAAGTTTGAATCAGTTCAAACGTTCACGAGCGTGAAGTTCGTATGAAAACGATGCAAAAAATATCCCGGCAAACCGAATTTCGCTCCGGCAAAACTTGTGGGTGTCAGTTACTTCATTATGAACACATACCCAACGTAAAAAGCTTACGTTTTCAGAAAAGGCATTAAGTTTTGAGGTAAAAGGGAAGCTTTCCACATTCGTCTGTATTTTCTTTCCAAACTGATGGAGGGAACTGCGCACACATCTTGCGTTTGACCGCAAACACAACCTAGGGCCTTCAACAAACTATCTTTGAGTTTAATACGAGCAGTGTTCTTAAACTGCCCTGTTACAATTGTTTAACAATTAACTTATTCCACGAGCGCACTTTTAATATGACGAGAAAATAGAACCATGCAACAAGGTGCGTATAACGTAGCGCCGAGTTAGTCAGTGGTAGCGCCTCCAATTAACTTTGTCTTCGAAAATATAATTTCATTTTACTGCTAATGTAGCAGTCAAATCGAAGCTTCAACATTCCCCCCCCCCCCCGAGCAACCCCCCGGGTATTTGAACTTTTGAAGATTGGCTTGTTTAAATTCCCTCCCCTCGGGGCAAAAAAGCTGTTCCAATGCCCCACCAATTAATACTGAAATATCTCTTCTCAAAAACAAATTTCATCTTCAATCTAGCACTGTTAACCCTTTTCAGAGAGAGATATCCCGCTATGACACCTTCAAACGTCTTCTAAAGACCCTTTTGAAAGAGTTATTGACTAACAAAAGCAAAATTCTATCTTGTAAATCCGTCAAACCCCTCAAAACCCGAAAAAACTCACGGTCGTACTACCCCAGAACAAGAGGTAAATCTGGTTAAAATTCCCTACTCTTCCAAAGCAACGTTCAAATCCCCCCTCCCCGGGCACGATGCACGGTCAAAAAAGCCCGGGGTATCCCCGGGGGAGGATGTTGAAGCTTCAATTTGAACGGTACATAAGTTTATAACAAACTAAGCTAACTAACTTATCTATAACTAATCCATCACGTGGCGTGAACATGACGCCATAAATATTCAAAATCTGAAGTATTGTTCCAATACGTACTAACGTAACGGCAAGGAACTAAAAATCTTTTATATTAGTAGAAGGAATTTGCCTGAACAACGATCAAACTTTAGGAGAAATCAGCGGTTAAAGATGGCTGTTATTCTTACCTTATGTCTGTCTTACGCCTTTTCTTGTTTAACTCTACAGATTCTATGCACAACGATTGCCGTAGTCCTCCATTTCTTTCATACAACAATCTTTACCTGGATGTTAGTTGAAGCGGTAAATCTCTACATTAAATTGGTCAAAGTGATTTCAACCAGGACATTTTACATAACGTACCTTGCAATTGGATGGGGTAAGTTAGATTTATAGCAAATGGTTTGCACCCAGGAGTCTCAGCAATACCTTGAGGCACGTACAATACTCACCACTTGCTTAAGTCGTGGACGAGTGGTACGAGGGTACGAGTTGCCCCTTCCTTCATAGCGCAGCTCAACTAAGTGTCCATAATGACGTGCAGTTCACTAACTGGCCATGTTAACACGTAGCCTAAAAAACTGACTTAAAATTTATCTTTTTCGCTGAAAACTGTGGTATCACATTATTTCTCCACTTAGAACATTCCTACTAGCCCGCGTATAGACGTCTCCTACGATTTCCTTGTTTCACGCCGACGCAAACAAAATGGGAGGCGTCTTCACGCAGGCTACATTCGTACCAATAGTAAACGTTGTTTTTCCACTTGTACTAGTCGTACGAGTAGCACCACTTAAATCCTAACTTTCACAACTTAACCAAATGGTGATTATTGGCAACCATCCAGTAGTCTGTCAGACTGAAGTCTGTCTAGTGTGACGTGATTGTCCGGGCGAGGAGTGTTGTTGGTGAAAAAAGTCAATATCAACAACAACAGTCCTTCACGACTACTCTCACCTAGGAATTTTTCCAATCAAGGAAGGAAAAGTTAGCGTCTGCACACCGGCTGTCTCTCACCAGGACGATCATCTCAAACAAAATATCATATCACACTCTCGAGTATTAAATCTAAAACAAATAGAAAACAACAGACGTGTAACTACAATAAAAATCTCATCAACCTAGTAGTTTTGTTTGGTTTGTTACAGCCAAGATTTCAAGTTTGCAGCAAAAATAATTTACGCACTGTATATACAGTACAAACTATGCTAATTTCTCTTACCCCGCTCCTCTATTCGCAGTTGCTATTTGCGGGTTGGTTCGTGATCTTATAAATTGTAATAATAATGATGGTTTATTTATAAACGTCATCGCGTCTATAGGACGAATTGCCACTTATTTACAAGAATAACATATAAATGATAAAAGTGTTTTTTTTACAATAACTCAGAATATGTTACAGCTCAGTAACGGGACTGGGTTACAAGTTAAGAGCTAGCCTAAATGTATTACAAATATAAAATTTTAAAAATTCTTATAGTCTATAGTTAGGAAATAATATCTTCAAAGAGTGAAGAACCGTGGTTGTGTGAAGTGTGCCTAATAACAAAGTTGAAGTTAACAAGGGTTAAGAACACTTTCACTTAACACTGAAGTCACGTTTTATTTCCTAACAAGTGATCCTTTATTTTAGGTATCCCAGCTATTATTGTCGGTATGACAGCGGCTGTGAGGGCCAGAACGTACGACATGAGTGAACCTTTCGTCGGGGAATTCATGTGTGGTTCGCAGAAGTTTACCGCGGAAGTAAACAGAACAAGGTAAGAATACCGTTTTAATTTCTGTTACGAAAAAATGTTTCATCGCTTTTTAAAAACAGAGATTTTTTAAAATTCTTCAGTTCTACTCACACGTTACTTTTTTCATTTGCTAGCGCTTTTCACACGTAATAGATTGAAATAATTGACAGCCCTACCTTGTAGCAACAACGCGAATGACCAGAGTTTCTCTTTCTTGACTTGGGAGACGTCCCAGCGAGTTGTGAATGGCAAAATCGATTCAAAGGATGCGGATTCATATTTTTATGTTACGTCAGGTCCGTGGTGCTTACGTTTGGACGCAGGTTAAACCTTTCATGAAGATCTTGTTTTTTTTACCCGCTTTCACTGTCCACCCAATAAATGTCCGTTTGCAAAAATCTTCGGCACTTGGGAAAATGCTTATTTACTGTGCGTTTCAAGTTTCATCGTAAACATGCACACGCAAACGCTATCATACTAATTTTATACATGCATGACTTTATTTTGTACCCAAAAATTGTTTGTAACAATTGGTTAAAAAGAGTAGTTCAACAATTTAAGGATAAAACCACTGAAACATATGTGCTAAACAAGAATACCATACTGCTTTTTAGCTGTTGGATAAACGGGAGCAATTGGATATACAGAGGTCCTGTCTTAGCAATATTGCTGGTATTTATTTATTTATTTATTTATTTTAATTATTTTAATTATTTATTCTTTTCTAAAAGAATGACGATAAGGCTTACTTGCTTTAGAAATTCTCCAGAGTTAACGAGGTGTAATTCGGCGCTAACGCTACTTCTTTCCACTCTTGAAAATCCTCTTAATTAAGAGATGCAAATGTAGAAACGGTCTCAGCGAGTTGAATAGCGTACATTTATCTGACTGTTATTCATATACTGCATAATGCGGTTGCTTTTCTTAGTATGCATTTTATTGTAGTTTTGGCTCTTGTCCGTTAATCGCGCCCAGCACTGAACTATATCTTGTTTGCTTTCTTGGTCTTTAAATTGTCAGGTCAACTTGATTATCTTTTTTATGCTGCTTAAAGTCGTGTTTGGTAAGCTGGGCTCCAAGTTCCACGATGATCGGATAATGAAGACAAAGTAAGTAATGTAATCAAAGTATCCTTAACTATACCGACTAGAATGGTTTTACTGAACCCGTGAAACAATAACTAACAATAAGTGTCAAAAGTGAACAAAAGAAAACAACTGAATTAGCTACAGTGTGTAACATTTCCTTATAGTTCAGTATCTACTTCACGGGTTAAGCGGGAAAATCACTCTAACGACTAAGTGCATATTATTGCGCAAAAAGATGAAGACCCAAAAAAGAAGTGGTGTTTCGGTTCGTGAGGCATGGCAAAGAAGTATCATTGTTTAAAAAGCAGATCGCAGATTGAACTCAACTGCTAGAGACAGGCAATACTTGTTTCAGTTTATTGACGAAACATCTTGAATCATAGGAAAGGACTGAAGAGTGTGGCGGCCTTGCTGCCCTTATTGGGTGTCACGTGGATATTTGGTTTCTTCGTGAACCTTCATGAGGTGCTGGACTACATCTTCATTTTACTGACGTCAACTCAGGTATGTGCACGCATGCTCAGTAGGGGGGCTTTTGCGCCATGTGTTTTTTACGTTCCTCGACGTTGGATTAAAGTTCTAGATGTTTGGAGCAGTTTCCTGTCCATTCCGTACGTCTACACTCGGCTAGAGTCCCATACACTACACATAGCGTTCGATTCATCATATTCCGTTACAAGAATTCACAGTTCGATCTCAACATATACCACCTAAATAGGGAAATACAATTTAGAAACAAAATGCATTTACCTACCACCAGTAAGCACCGGCCTATCTACAAGTAGTTGGGTGTACAGAGATTAACTTTTTCGTTTAGTAAAAGTAAGCGAAATATGACACAACGGCCAATACTATGTTGAAAGCAACGATGCTGAATTTGCGGAAACTGATTTTTCGAAAGATGCAAATGTAAAGTTTCAAAATTCACAGTCTATTTGAATAATAACGACAGCGTGGAAATTTTCTCAAACTGAACAAAAGCTGTTTCTAAACATATTCAGATTTAACCGAGTAATCCTTTAGGTTTTTCTATTTCTATAAATTACAAGCGTTTATAAACTCTATTACACACGTCACCAAAAAATATTAATTTATTTGCCTGATTCTCTCTTCTCGAACAGGGAATTGTATTCTGTGTCTTTCACTGTATTTTGGATGGCCAGGTAAGACGAAAACTGACACAAACGTATTACTAAAGTATTTGCAAACGTGGCCAGCAACACTGGTCTGTTCAAGCTGAGACCTTACCTCTCTCATCTCTCGCCCTCTCCTGGCCGGTACCTTAAAAACCGAGCTAGCTTGCCAGTTAGTGGTTGATACAGCAGAACTAATGATATAAATTGGATCCCCACTTTACGAAGACCTCGTTGATCCCACTAACTCATTATTACGCCCACTATTTTGTGGCTAAAACAAAGTCTCAGTTATATTCTCATCTTAAAAATTAAAACGGCATCTTTTCAACTGTATTCGGTGATGGGTTACGAAGTACTGGTTATCGTTCGTCTTTCAATCTATGCATCTTGCCCCGGATGTATTCTCCTTTGCAGCTTCCCTGTTAATTCGATCATAATCTTGTGGTATTGACGGGTTCAGACTGCAATGATACTATGAATCAGCTGTAGCAGAACATAACTCCTCGACTGTCAGTTTTTCCGACCGTTTATCGTGTTCATGGAACTCGATTTCCACGTGTGTCATCCTTTGCGCCCGTCTTGAACACAAAACATGGGTACACGCAAGTCCTCCCTTGCTTGTGAAGTCATGGGTTGGCTGATTCCCAGAGAGTTGGCTGACTGGCTCGGTGTTCTGGGTGTTTAAAACTAATAACTACTTCTAAAATACGAATTACACAATTTCCAAAAAATTGCTCGTTAATTTTCTTAGGTGAGAAAGGAATTGAGTCAGAGATTCAAAACGTCACACATCAACAAGGTACGTTGAAAACTAGTCCAACTTAACCGACGCTCTTAGCCTCTAAGTGTTTAAGCTATAGTCTGTTAGTGGCAAGGTCGCAATAGTTTTGAAAGATTTTGAAATCGTGTTTTCTCTAAAACGGTCGGATTAGTAACCTTATTTGATCAACATAAGCAACATAAAAGAAGAAATAAATGGGAACTATTTGGTAAAAGCAATCATCTCTTGGTAAAAGATAACCTCATGTTGCTTTTTGTTTCAGAGCATCAGTATTCTCGGCAAACGAGGAAGGAAGGAGTATACAGTGAACAGAAATGGAGACAAAGAACTTGAGAGGAAACAAATGACCAACGAAGCAAACAAGACATTTAATGAAATAGAACGTGATAGAATGTTACAAGCTAACTCTCACCCTTCTTATATACAGTCTACACAGTCTTCGAGTTAAACATCTAGTATCTTTTGATAAGTTGTACATTTATCAGTATAGCATAATGCCTAAAGAGAAAAAGAGAGTCATCAGTTTTAAATTATAACTCGGACCGTTTGCGAAACGTAATTTCCGATAATTGCATTGAAAGAAAATCTGCAGTGCACTTCCAAATATGGCCATTTACGTATATCGCAGGATATCTGTCATGTACGGATGACAGATATTGAGGGCTTCCTTACCATATATGGGTATAGTGAAAATTTGTTGAATAATAAATGTCATTAACAATCGATAAAGCCTTATCCTGTTCCAAGCTTTCAGCTAATTGGGATGGAGAAAATTGGAAAGGGAGCGCGAAAAGTAGACACGCGGGATCTGTTCCCCTCCCCCCCCCCAATTCCCCACACTTTGCGGCCCCTGTCTTTTGAAAAATATCATCAGTTTTGCCTTTCCTATAAAAACGTCTTTCAAATACTACTATAAGAAATTCACTAGAAGTGCAATAATCGATGCTTTTTGTAAGTTAGGTTAAAGTGCCTACTTGACGGAAATAATATATAACCCAATAGATGTTAAACACCCTAATGAAATTATAAGTATACATCTCTTATATCTGAGAATAAACTTCACGAACACCAAAATTTTTGTGCAAAAAAACTTTTGTCCTACAGTGCAAAATAATTGATATTATTGCCAATATTTCGACTAGCCGGCAAACAAGAATGAGTGGAGGGGCCCTTGAAGCAACTGTGAGTTTCAAAGTCTAAAAAGACTTAAGAGTAGAAACCAGTCTCCTCTCGTCCATCTTCTGGCCTTGTAAACGCGCATGGAGACAGCCGGAATTTCAACAGGGCTATTATATTTTCTTCCGCGGGTCGCGTTTCCCGAAAGAATGGTTTACCAAGCGAGACGAAAATTAGCTAGAGCCTGATAGCAGGGTAGAGAGACAATGAGTTATTTGGGTATTTCTTGAATACACTTATGAGCAGTTATGGATTGGGGCTCCGTTGATCGAAAGGGTAGGATCATCTGCAAAGGTTTCTGGGTATGATGGCGTGAAAGGAGTTTGTCTATCGCTGTCATGCGTATTTTGACTCTGATAGGTGAGATGCAATTAATGTATGTTTGGTTATTGGGCACGGAAACTTGCGGGTTATTTTATAAGGTTCTTCTCACCAGCCTTGAAAAGGGGAAGAGGTTAGAAATTATTTCAACGTGTTTCAACATTTCTGTTAGGAACATAACATAAAACCAGCCTCGTTCCCGGTCGTCCTTGGCGGCATAGCAAATGTGACGTCACCCGTCGAGCTGAACGGAAAGACTCACGCTATCACTCGATAAGGGTGTAAAGGCCTGGGGACGAGCCTGACATAAAACATAAGCTGAAGGAGTATGCCAAAAATACCGTATTTTTTTTCTCGTGGCAAAAGCATCCGTGTAGTTTAATAAAAGAAAAAAAAATCACCTCTATATATCATTCGGCTAGCGTTTTTTCGTCCAAAGTTAAGAAAAGGAGTGTCCCACGACATAATAAAAATGAGCGCTGCCTATTTGATCAAGGTTTCTCAATTTGATCTGTACAACGAGATGCATGATGGCCTTGCAGGCATAGCATAAATCTGGCAATTACATAACTCTGAAATTCACTCAACGATACTCTCTTGGCGGCGCAGTCGAAAGCGACAAGTCATCTGTTTTATGCCTATATCAATAAAGGGTTTTTTTACGTAACCACATTGCAAAAATTTAGTGGGAGAGCCATTTTTGTGGACCTTAATAAGCCAGCTTCGTTTACATGATTGGTCGAGAAAATGAGCGGATCTTGACCCACGTCTGGTCCAGAGAAAAATAATTTAAAGCAAATTCAATAATGTTGCTTCTGTCGGTGAATAATGGTTTTTGACTTTTTTATCCTTACACCTACATTTTCAAAAAAAAGTTAAATATTCAATTTTTACGCCTTTTTTTAGGATTTAAATTCTTATTTCAAATTTATATTTTGCTTTTTCTTTTATGGATCCCCCACTGACAACAGTTTTTTTTTTTTTTAATGAAGGAGCTACCCTAATAAATGTCGATGAGTTTCAACACACTCACGTAATTATGTTGTTTTTTCGTCGACAGACATCACAGGTCGACCAAGCTCACTTTGAGAGGAGCGCATATATTAATCTGTTCCTTTCTACATATATTATGAGTTGGCAAAATATAAAAGTTTGTATGAAAAATGCAACTAAGACGCTTTAAATGCCATAAATGCGAATTAATTCATAATATAAATGGTTCATCTTGTTTCTGTGTTGAATTAATTGCTATTTAATGGCCTTATAGGGTGATTGGAAGAGGTTTAAGCGAGAATAAGCGTCCTTGATTATTTGCACGTAACACTTCATAAGCGAGGCGAAAGGTAACACAGTGTAAGCCGACACGTGACCGATTCAAAGTTATTTATTTGCTGTAAATCTCGAATTTTGGCACCTCTCTCCAAAATTCTTCAAGACACCAACAGCTCTTTATCGTAACAAAAAAAACATACCAAAAAGTCCAACATTCGCGTCCTTTTCCTTATCAAAATCGCAATTTTCAATCTCCCCACCATATCGAACTATCCGTGTGACGAACTGTTCGCGAATGCAATTCAAATTTCTGATCTCTTTTCATTGGAAGACTTGCACAATAGGCGCTCAGGACAAAAATATCCCGTGTATGGGAGGTGTACTTGACAAATTACATGCACAATTTGAAAGTTGCACGCGAAGCGTGGTCGAAGCGGTCGATTACTTTTACGGTTAAAAGTAAAAAAAAGCCTTGCTGATTATTCCGGAAAAAAAATAAAAATTATACGTGCTACACATAGTGACATTTCGAATGTCGACCTTCAATACTATCAGAGGGTGTGAAAAATACCTCTTTTTAGCTTTTTCGTGTTCAAGATAAAATTATAAAAGTAAACTTATTTGTGCGGTTTTTCCCGGTAACGCCTTGACGCTAAAACTGGCGTAAATCACAAGTTCTGCATTTTGCACGCTTCACGTTCGATTTTTAAACTTCGCACGTAATTTATCAAATACACCTCCCATACACGGGATATTCTTGTCCTGAAGGCCTATTGTGCAAGTCTTCCAATGAAAAGAGATCAGAAATTTGCATTCGCGAACAGTTCGTCACACGGATGGTTCGATAAGGTGGAGAGATTGAAAATTGCGATTTTGATAAGGAAAAGGACGCGAATGTTTGACTTTTTGGTGTGTCTTTTTTTTGTTACGATATAAAGCTATTGGTGTCTTGAAGAATTTTGGAGAGAGGTGCGATATTCGAGATTTACAGCAAATAAATAACTTTGAATCGGTCACGTGACGGCTTACACTGTGTTACCTTTCGCTTTGCTTATTGAGTGTTACGTGCAAATAATCAAGGACGGTTAACTTATTCTCGCTCAAAACGCTTCAAATCACCCCAAAAGGCCATAAAACAGCAATTAATACAACACAGAAACAAGGTGAACTATTTATATTATGAATTAATTCGCATTTATTGCATTTAAAGCGTCTTAGTTGCATTTTCCATACAAACTCTTATATTTTGCCGACTCATAATACATGCAAAAAAAAGAACAGGCTTATACCTCTCATAGTCACCTTGGGCTACCTGTGCAGACATATCTCTGAACACGGCGTTTTAATTCGGAAATTCCTATTACAATTTGGAGTCGTTTAAATATCTTAGAAGTGCTGCCTCGATTAACCTTTGGTCACTTGCTTATCTACCGGCATTGATCAATCACAGCTAAAATGGTTCTGACGACTGATGTTTTACCGTTTTTAATTTCGATATGAAAACTAATAATTTCTTTGCTTCGGGAACTCTTTATTACGAGGCAAAAAGCACTGAAGCCGATTTAATGAACACACTGCTTTTTAGTAAAATATCAAAAAGCGACGTTTGTTGTTTGTAATACGTCTATACTCCATTAGTTCCGAAGTGGGGATCATATGATATCTTACAATTAAATTGCGATATTCCTTTAAATTAGGCATAAATTTTCCTGCCTCTGATATCAACCCAGAACATTTTAAGTAAAGAATATTTTAAAAGTTAAATTATAGTATACCATGCTCGCTATATTTCCTTTTCCCGTTTTCACAAAAAAGCAAAAAAACAAACGCAAAAAAATTACTTACGCAAGTGCCGCGAAAATGACGAATAACCAGTGTGCCGGTGTTACAATCCATTAACTCATGGCCATGTTCTTTTTATTGATGTTATTTCCTTATCAAGCAAATCATTACCTTTAAACACACAATATTCCACGATTAAAACACTTGTCTAGGCAGCAAAATTCAAATCCAAAGAGGCTGGGTATTTTTCCGAAATATGCCAAACTTTCAGCTCTCAATCTAAAGATCGCAATTATACCAATTGAAACAAACATTTAACCAAATATGACCCACAACGATAAAGTCAACACTGGTGTGAAATACAATTGTTTCAAAAATACACCTGCAGATGTAAATACAGAGGTTTGACAAAAAAGGCTTTCCGGCAATACTGGCGAGTACGTAACGTAAAGAAAACGAAAATTCATCAAATATGCCTCGATCTGATCTTTACAACAAGTGACTGGATTACATTCTTTTGTATTTCACTCAGTTGGAGGTGGAAATAACTGCGAAAATTAACAAAAGCAACACAGTTTGTCGCTATGATCACTGTTTGTGTGGAACGTTTTCTGCGAATTTTATCATTTATGTTGTGGTTTTTTGGAGGTAAGATAGGATTTTTGTCTGGCAAAAGGAAGCCGTCCAAACTTTTCTGACTTAATCTATTTGCCAATTTCACTATAATTGTTATTTTCCTATATTTTTTTACCATTTCAGAATTCTGTGATTTCCATATCAGGACTAGGAGGTAGTGTTTAATTCTTAGTATATTAGATTTTCTAAAATTGATTACATAACAGTTCCCTGCAAATATCATACAGTCACAGATATAAATTCAATTTGAACTCCACTGCTTCATATTGGGAAATCAGAATGTTACGCGGGACTGCACGGTATTAATCAAGACGTCTATTAAAAGGAAACAACAGCAAGTCCAATTAGTGTTTAAGAAGCGTAAGGGGCCATTGATATCTTGAATTTATGCAGCGATGTGGTTAAAGAATCTTTGCTTGCGCAACTGACTCAAAAATTCTTCGAACAGAATGGACGTTTAGAATCCTCGTTTTAAGTTAATAGCCATATAAGGATTGGCTGTCGTTTTCCATTGTAATAAAAACTTCTACATATATTTCATTGGTGAAGATGTTTTTGAAGAAACAAATTGAAGAAATACTCTTATTTCGCAGTTTTTGATTTGTTTCAGTATCATGAATAAAACCATTGACGTTAGTGAGATATTTTCCTCTATTTGTTTTGTACCATAAAATTTATTGCTTTTGTCATGTTTTGTGTTTTAAGTTTGACTTCAAAAACATCAAACTATTTGTCAAAGAAGGACTGGATACACAAAATTATTGTAGGACATTTTGCTGTGGTTTGGTGAGACCGTATGATACAAAACAAAGCGCAATTTTCTTGTCACAAATATCAGTATAAATTGAAAAGTAAACATACTTTTTGTAGTGTGAAGACTTTAGCTCAGTAACAAAGAATGTGATTTGAACAGTTTGTCAATCTTTGAGTAGACTAAGCGCTTGCTGGAAGTCTTAAAAAACAACAAATGGTATTTTATGAACACAGCTTGTAAAGGTATTGAGTTTCAGTCACGTAACACAAAACCTTGACATCTAATACACGGCTTATCATATCGTAGAGAGCTCACTACTTGAAAACTAAAAGATTGTAGGAAACTGAAAAATTTACTGAGAAGGTACGTGGTCTGAGGATGAAAATCCCGAGGTGTGAGCAGTACTTTCCTGTGGTGCTGTTTATTGTACTGTATTCTACTTTTGAGTCTGTGGGTGGAATCCTTAAGTTGACGATTCAAATGAAAGCTACTGAGCAGTACTTTCCTGTGGTGTTTTTTATTATGATCGTAAAGGGGTTCTAACTTTTCAGTCTGTGGATGAAATCCTAAAGTGTGACTATTCAAATGAAGGTGACTGATTCCTTTCCTGTGCTTCTAAATTCCTGACTCGAAACGTACTTCAGTTTTGCTTCTGGGTGTTCTTGGAAGATAAGGGTTAAATGGATTAACAGGTTGTGATCATAGTTGGTTAAGTATCGGGGTCATTGTTACAAAGTTTTCAATGAACAGAAAACTTGGAGTTCAGCAAGAGAATTCTGTCGAGCCTTGCGTGGAGATCTCGTCGTGATTCAGGATGAAAAGACACAAAAGGTCGTTTACGAAAAACTTGCTGTTAGAAAAACTCTCTGGATAGGTCTTAGGAGGAATAATGGGTATGGAAGTAACTAGATTTTCGGACGTTTAGTTTGGACCGAAACGTTTTTAAAACAAATATTTTTAACGAATCGAATCTTTTAAATTTAAGATCAGTTTAGTGACCTTTTAATGGTTTTGATTTTTTTGGAGTGAATTTTTCTAATATGCTGACGTTAGTTTAAGAAAAAATCTAAGACGTCCCAGATGGCGGATTCATGATGGGCTTGTTAGCAAATCAACATGTAATTCCCCCGACAAGTGACATAGTAATTCCATGTCACCGATCGCGATTATGAACATCTTTAGGTGTACTATATGTAAATATATATAACCTCCAAGTTTCACCGTTCTAGCTTAAACACATCCTGGAGATTCAGAGCGGTAGCGGGACCTCACCGATCCCCCCCTCCCCCCCCCCCACCTCTCTTTTAATCGTACTGTGAACATCAAGTGGTGTCTTTCTTTGGGTGGATAGGACAGACGTCAATTTTGAAAACTGGGTCAGTGGATCACCAGATAACAGGAACGAGGAGTGTGGAGAGATGACAGATTATGGATCATTTCATGGAAGGTGGAACGACAAGCGCTGCTCCTGGACGCAGCCATACATCTGCGAGCAAAGTTTGCTTGTCATTCGTGTGGCATGAAATTTTCGTGGGATCTAATTGAATTTTCCATTGATTCGCAAAAATTTGAGCCCACGAAAGTAAACGCCCACTATAAAGTGAAAAAATCATCCGCGAAAATTTACTCCATGTGAAGAGAATATTAGGACCTTGCGCTTTGCAAAATTTCCTCAGCGCTGAATTTCACATCGGTGTACGCTGTGTATGGCATTGTAGTAGACGTTACGTGTACAGTACTTGGGGAATACACAGCAAATGTAAAAATATGTTATTCCGTAATGAAGTAAATCATTCTGTTTTTAAAGTGGGAATTAAAGGGAGTTCTACTGGTAGGTAAAGTCATAATATTTGCCGCCTTTGCAGCCTAAATTTTCGTTTGGAAGACAATGTTAAACCGCAGTGTACGCCAGGATGTTGCCCGGAGGATACACTTGTTAGGTTGCACTGTGAAGGAATTATACAGGAGCTGCAATTTGCAGCCAGTAGAATTTCTCTGTAACTCTGTGCATTTATCAACCTTAAGTTTGAAGTTACAAGTTCTCTGGAATTCCCCTGCATACAGCTGATTTTTTGGCACCAACTGCATGTATAGACAACTACATGCACTACACTGCCATTCCAGTGCAGTAAGTCTATGTTGGATTCCACAGTGAGTGAGGGTGTAGATTCCGACTGAGTATGGATCGTACATCAGAGACAAATCTAAGAGCGTCCAGCATTGGTAACAGGTTTAATAATGCAGTGTCTGATGGATCTGCGAACCACGACTTGATAGGTATGGCGTTATCTACAGTTTAAGGGACTTCAGTGTTAGTGGTCAGCTGCTTGTCCTTCTTAGCCAGGTGGGCCTGTACACAAGGCACAAGTGGCTCTGGGGACACATGCTTTGATTGGCTAGATTCTAACAAAGGGAATCCAATCAAATCAACCTTTTTAAAATCTCTTTGTTGCAAGGAACAAAAATGTGTTAGTGGGTAGATTGGCTGGTTAGGTACTTACAAAAAGCTAGTGTCTGAAATGCACAGTGTACATAAAGGCTATGTGATGAAAACTAAAACTATGGCCATTGATACTGCCTAGTTATGTTGTTCTCACTCTCAGTTCAGATGCCTGACATTTTAACTAAAAAAAATCAAAATTATAATAATAATAATAATAATCTTTATTGAGGAAACTTTTTCACTTACATGTGGTTTTCAAAAAGGACCTCAAAGATTAATACTAAAAACTAAAATATCTACATTGAATAATAAAAATAAGAGGACTAAAAATATGAAATTAAATGATGACAAAGCTTTACAGAGATCTGTGCAGTCTCCATGGTGTGTCATAATTGTGTAGTTCTTAGTTATGGATTTTGGCACTCGAGTACCCATTACACATTACACAGAGTTTTCAGTTCTGTAGAGCTATGTAGCCTATAATACAAGTATGGAATGCTTTGCTCGAATCTCAGGTATCACTTTCATATACTGTACAAAGAGAGACATTGTGTTTCCTTGATTAAGTAAGTACTTGCCCTCAAGCATGTGGCCCGCTTCCCTGCCTCACAAAATCATCGAAAATCACCCATCCCTGATATTGAACTGTCACATTGAATGTAGTAAGTTTCATGTCATATTTACCTGCCAGTGGATTGTAGCAAGTTACATGTCATATTTACCTGGATTGTAGTAAGTTTCATGTCATATTTACCTCAACTGTGGCAAGATAAATGTCATATTTACCTGGATTGTACTGATAAGCACCTGGAGAATTGTCCAAAATAAAAACTGAGGACAGGTCTTCGTTGACCATTGATAAATCTTTAGTATAACTGCCACCATCTAGTGTACAGTGCTAGGTAATCAAAGGCAAAATTAAAATAGTTTACTACAAAAGCAATGCTCTGTTAGAAACCTGACTCACATCCATTTTAAGTTTGTAACCATGCTGAGATCAGGACAAAGTGTATAAGTTAAGCTGGAGTTAAGTTTGTTTTAATCCTTTGGAATGAAAGCGGCCAGGGGCACATTGTAGTGCCTGGTTACTGTAACATAAAGCAACTTTGATGTATTACTTCTCCCCCTCGATGAGGTGTCAGTCCATCGTAGGTACCCCCCCCCCCCAACAACCACCACCCCTCCCCTCTGATACTTTGTCAGGTAAAAAGAGAGACAAGTAAAGAGAGGCACTGTGAGAGTAAAGTGCAATACCCAACTCCAAGAACACAACACAACAACCCCGATCAGGGCTTGAACCAAAGCCACTCAATTCAGAGTCTGGTACGCTAATTATTAGGCCATTGCCCCTTCCACACTAGTATTAATACAACATGTAATCAGAAAATCACTACTTAGAAACAGACAGTAAGGAAGCATGAACATCCATACCTGTCTGACATATCTTCTATTTAGCACTCCTCTGTTTCTATCTAGGTTATCTGCAACTGCGGCACCATAGATCTGTGACAAAAACAACATGATTTCGCTGTAGTTTTCCATATACATAGTATACTGTGCCAGCACACAATTGCTTAACTGATCTTGAGTCCTGAATTGCAGACAAATAATGGGGGGTGTCAGCTCTAACAATTGCTCTTTGAGCAGAACCATGTGTAAATAAAAGTCCTCCTGAAAATTTGAAGTATCGTCCCGAATTTTTGGGAGAAATTCCCAAAATATCTCAAATTCCCGAAATTTTAACTTCATTACTTCGTGTCTCCCGGAAAATTTCCCAAGCCTCCCAATTCCCGGCAAAATCTTCAGATTTCCGGAAGAATTTTGTGTTTCACCCGAAACAACCCTTCTTGGAGTTGACACCCCCCCATCAAGTATGTGGTAGCATTGACTACTTGCATGTCCAGTTGGTCAATCCTCAAATCTGTAGCATCTAATATTCTGATATGCTGATAGTGTCATTTCTTCCCTTAGATCACAGGAGTTTCAGATTGGATAAAATTATTATAAATAAACACTTAAAAGTCAGGTTGGGAACAAGAACACATGCAAAATTGTAACAACTTGGGTGGAGATACAACAGAAAATGTAAAGGCATAAAGTACATGTAACTGTAAACCTGAACCCAGAGCACTAACCTCCATACTGGCAGTAAAAACCACGAGATCATACCATTGACTGACCTGAAAACATAAATTAAATACTGTAAAGACTTGCAGTTACGCCATACTTGCAGATAAGCCGCACCCTGAATTTAGCAACTCAAATAATTGTGTGGTTTCAAAAAATATCCATACCTCCCCCAAGGATGGTTCTTTGGTTTGAACCCTCCAAGCCCCCCTGGAATTTCCAGTTTAGCTTCATACTTTCTTTTAAAAATTTTGCCTACTGAGACACTCCTCCCCGTCGGAATTTCCAATGTCCATCCTTGGAGTGGTATGGATATTTCCTGGAACTGCACATTTGAGAAAGAAGTTTTTGAAAGAAATCAAAAGAAATCCAAAATTTGAGTCTTCAGGAGTCTTCTTCATTGAATGTATCAGCTCATTTAGATTGAAACAGAAAATGCTTCAAATTCTTACCCAGAATTTTAGCTTTCTAGAAAAAAAAAACATCATGTTCGCAAACTTTGGGAAATGATTGGTCTTTTTCTGGTATTTGTTAAAAGTCTTTTGTCATTTACCACTGACAGTTTTTCCAGAGAAATTTGTTTCACAACCAGAGCTTTGTTCATGGAACGTTTGTAGCTTTGTGACCAGGCTTTTAGATTGGACAATGGAAAATGAGACACAAAATCCCCCCCTGCACCCCTTAATTCCAGATGATAATTTTTGGTAAAAAGGTGCAGCTTATCTGCGAGTCTTTACCGTAATTCTCAGGGTTCTCATTGAGTGCCGGCAGCCGGCTAAAAAAGCAGCTTCTTTGAATTTAGAGCCGTCTACTTTTCATATCTGAGCTTCTAGATTTTAACATTTTTCTGGGGTACTCACTTGCCCAGCCACCTACTTTTATATGTTAGCCATCTACTCTAAAACTTAATAAGAACCCTGAACTCTTGGTCTGATCTTACATTACAACCGCTAGTTCTTGACCACGGTTTCACTGAGATGATGGCCTTGCACTTGCAAATCTTCAACAAACTGGTTATGAATAACAAAGCCCAACACATGGTTACACTGTATACTTCCTGTTATTGCTAACTTGTTGCCTTAAGTGGTGTTACTGCTAGATACTACTTACACATTCAAGAAAAAAGTCCACATGAGGTCTCTTGTGAAAAAAAAATCTGATAGGATGGTGATCTATAATTGTACCTGTCATTGAAGCAGTTTAAAAGAGAAAGTGCCAAGAAAAAACACATGTTAGAATAATATTTGAAGAATTTAAAATTAAAGTGATTTACATGGTGAATTATTTTTCATTTTGTCACTCATTAATAATTTATTGTCTACAAAGCTGTATATTTAAAATCTTTACACAAGTTATAAAAACTATTTGAAAAACCTCCAATGTTTAACAAATTAAAATAAATTTGTTCTGATTGATTCAATAATCTTCCTCTGATCCAAATATTTATATGTAATGCCATAACTAAATAACTGCTTATGCCACTGAATGTATCTGTTGTGGTTTAAATTTATCTTTGGTCTAAATTTTTTTGAAATCACTTTGATTTTGATTTTTTCATTATCTCAAGTTCGTTGTCATAATCTGAAATAAAGGGAAATAAAAATGAAACTGATTTAGAAATTCTTAAGCCAAAGATAAATTTAAACCACAACATACCCACCACTAAATAAACTAAAAGACTTGCCCACCCCAGACCAGGACAGCCCAGGCTGGCCCCAGCCGGCCCAAATGGAAAAATATTTTCTGCTTTTCAGGCCAGCCTGGGCCAGTCAAAATAGTAGTGGTCGACCTCAATGAGACCTTTGATTGTACAATGGGAAAAGATTAATTATTAATCTTTTCCCATTGTACAATCAAAGGTCTCATTGAGATCGACCACTACTATTTGGCTTTATTGTTGAAATATTTTTGTTAGAAGGGTTACAGACAGTCAAGTCACCCGTCAGTTGCAATTTAGTCACGTTTTATTTGTTATGAAACGATTTGTCACGCCTTGTTTTGTTTGTACAAACCGGAAGTGTTGAAGTGTTAGATTTCCATGGAGTGACAGTCTAGTCATGCGTCAGTTGCGATTTAGTCACGTTTCGAATAGTCACGTTTTATTTGTTATGTAACGATTTGTCACGCGTTGTTTTGTTTGTACAAACCGGAAGTGTTGAAGTGTTAGTATTTTTATAGAGTGACGTGATAATCACCCACAGCAAAAAGTATTCCCTTGAGAGTTTACACGAACTGACTAGTAGATCCCCCGAACCTCCAGACGATACTCCTATTTACAAAATAGTCGTAAAAATGTATTAAAATTTACTAAGTTACTTTCTTAGATTTAACCTTTTCTGTCAATTTGATACTGTAATTTATACCTTCACTTCTAGTTAAAGTGCTCCCATTACCTTTACAAGCCTTGGGTGAAAGCCAAATATATATATCTTATTAGACGGTTTAGTGTGTAGTATCGTGGGATATTTTTACGAGTCGCGCTGTATTTTGGCGAGCCCGTAGGGCGAGTCAAAATACAAGAGACGAGTAAAAATATCCCACGATACTACACACTAAACCGTCTAATAAGGGATTTATTATTCAACTTAGCTACAGAATGGAAAAGTGGTTTATAAACTGTTTGAGTTGCGTGACAAACTAACGTGACTTCTGAGCAGCGAGTGAGCACGCCAGCGGAGTCAGGTTTCGCGCGCTTGACGTGAGGTTGTTGTTGATTGGTCAAAAACGAAAACTTGTCAAACCTGTCAATCGAGGCTGTCAATCGAACGAAGCGTCGGGATTTTTTTTCAAACTTGCAAGGAAAACAAAGATGGAACAAGGCAAAACTGAATTATTTTCGGGTTTACAGTTAGCTGAACAACAATGTTCTTGGTCACCGAGTAAAGCTACGAAAAGAAAGAACTCGACAGAACAAACAGAACTCGAAAGTCAAGTCAAACAAAGTTAAACAGCACTTTAAGCTCAGTCATCTTCGTCCGAATCACTAACCACGGGTCGTTTTGGAGGAGATAGCGGTGGAGATTACTGACCGACAACAATTGTGCATTTGTTGAAGACAGCTCCTGAGAAAAGATGGGTTCCGTTTCCTGACTTTGACAAACAGATGACATAAAAGATTGTTAAGTTCCTCGGCGGGAATTTCTTCAATGGCCCTTGTTTCTTTAACGGACTTGAGGTCAGTTTTTGTCTTTTCTGTTGTATTTTAATACGTTTCGATTTTCTTCAATAAATAAAGAAGTTTCACTGTCGTCTAGGTCATTGTTTGTCTCTAGGATCTCGTTTTCGTTAAAAACCTCAAAATTTGGTAAGCATTCATTGTTTTCTTCCGGAAAACCGAGCGTTTCGGCCATTTTTTCATCGTTCACCTTGTGAGCCTAAAGCCTGACGTGGCATTTGTAGAAAACCTGTCAAACCGGTCTTCTGGAGTACAAATACCGTGGGATATTTGTACTCGTTTTGGGTGTTTTTTGTACTCTACTGAATGCAGTTGAATAATAATATCTAATATTTCAGTTATACATGTAGTAAAACAGTTTTCACCACTTCCAGACATGTTTCAAATATATATAACACTCACCCAAAGTACAAAGTCTGGAGGTGTTCCAGGTCTTACAGTTTGTCTTACAACACTAACACTGAAAATAAATCAAATCAAAATAAAATTATTATCACATTGCAGATGAAGGAAAAAATACAATTTTAAACAGTTGAGATTCATAGTTTCTTACCCATGACGTGGTGTGAATGTGCAAAAAAGTGTCCTGCTCGGGCCGGCCCGGGCTGGCCTGGGCCGTCCCCACAGGGCCGGCCCAAAATTAGCATTTTTCAAAAATGATAATGCCGAAAATGCTAATGAGAAGCCGGCTCTGGCCGGCCCAAGACAGACACATGATACAGACTTGCTCACCCCAGACCAGGACAGCCCAGGCTGGCCCCAACCGGCCCAAATGGAAAAATATTTTCTGCTTTTCAGCCCAGCCTGGGCCAGTCAACCCCAAACCATTTTTTTGTTGTTGTTGTGGACCAGACCTAACAAAGGAAAATGTGCTTTCCTCCAATTTAAAGAAACTTGACCCCTGAACAAAAAATTAAACACAGAGACCTGTATTCATTCATGCCTAGTTTATTTATAAATTGCCCTTAATTTACAAATATCAGATCAGATCTTAAAATTTACCAGTAAGTATAAAACAAGGCTCACCATTGTTTTATACATGTGTATAACATTTTGAAATCTGATGACATTACCAACCGAAAGCACTGTTTAAAAAACAAACTGAAATACCAGTCAATTTGATTTTACAGTGCTCCTGGGGGAAACTGCTTTAAGAAATTGTTTACTGCAAGTCCACATTCCTGATCTGTCTTCAGATCTTCAGGAACCAGAAATCTTTCCTTAAAAAGTTCTGTAAAAAATAAAAAATAAAAAAGGTCTGTTACATCATGTCATGGTTTGTTAGGTAGCACACCATCTCAAATTTCAGGAAAGTCCTTGTATTACACTCAAGCTAAAACAACGGTGAACACCAAAAATATTTCTGGAATGTTCATTGTGTTAATACTGTTTTGACCAATCACATGCGATAACTTGCAACCACAGAAAACGAATGAGTTTCTCAGTTGCAGAATCAAATTGGTTCTCAATCTGTTTCAAAAAACCTCAAGATTTAACCTTCATCTTATCTTACAGGAATTGAAAGTGCTACTCCTTTCTATCTGAGAACCATGTGCACAACGCAAGCAAAAATAACTTTGAGCGCTTTTGGATCTAATAAATTTTTGAACAAGTTGATGCAACAATAAGTGTTTTCTGACATTTCAAACAAAAGCAACTCAAGCTGCACTTATTTCACTGTGATATAAAGATGCAATGTTCTCCCTCAAAATTCACCCAAAGCTGCTGTAAATTCTGATAGCAGAGCTGACTCAATTTACTTAGGCCAAAACATCCATGCGTTCGAGACGGGCTTGCAACATACAATGTCTAGTTGCAAATTTAAAAAATGACAGTTTCAAATTTAACAATGGTGTTGAGTGAGCAGGCTGTTAAAAATTAACAAACACCGGTTTCAACAATCTGTGGCTGTTGCTACAATGCAGCGGGCAACCGCTGAGCCAAAGTTTTCGCTTGCGTAGTGCATGTGACTCTGAGATAGAGAATAACAATCTAAACTCCTGTAAGTGAAGATGAAGGTTTAATCTTGAGGTTTTACGAAACAAAGTGAGAACCAAATCCGTTGTGACTAACAAACCCATTTGTTTTCTGTGGTTTCAAAGTCTTGCACGTGATCGGTCAAAACACAATGAACATTCCGAGAAATATTTTCAGTGTTCATGGTTTCTAAGTTTGAGTGTAGAACTCAAAAAACTGACTTGAAATCATTATTACAACTGTCATCACAGGATCTTTTTAAACTATAGTGTGAAACCCACGGTGTGTAACATGGACTGATTTACAACCTGCTCAATGGACATTTCATCCGTGAACATTAAATATTGTGCTAATGCGCCGATCAATTCGAAACTTCAACATCCCCCCCAGGCATACCCCGGGCATTTGACTGTGCATCGTGCCCGGGGAGGGGGGAATTTGAATGTTGCGTTGAAAGGGTGGGGAATTTGAACCGGATTTATCTCTTGTTCTAACGTAATAGGCTCGTGAATTTTTTTGGTTTTTGCGGGATCTGACGGATTTGAAAGACAGAATTTCGCCTTTGTTAGTGAATAGGTCTTTGAAAAGGGTCTTTAAAAGAAGATTGAAGGTGTCATTACAGCATATCTCTCTCTGAAAGGCATGTAAAGTGTTTGATTGAAGACCAAATTTGTCTTTGAGGAGAGGCAGTTCAGTACTAATTGGTGGGGCATTTGAATGGCTTTCTTGCCCTGAGGGGAGGGAATTTGAACAAGCCAATCTTCAAAAGTTCAAATGCCCGGGGGGAGGATGTTGAACTCTCGAATTGATCGGCACATAAAGTCAAGAGCCATTTAGGTCTTGATAAGAAACTATAAAGGAATCCAACCCTTTTCAGCAACAAATCTAGTTTTGTCTTCTTCTTCTTCTGATAGTTTACTCTAGTTAAATGTGGAAATCAGGCAAATTTGTATTTGACTATTCCAGTAGTGCGCCGATCAATTCGAAAGTACAACATCCCCCCCCCCCAGGCAACCCCCCGGGCATTTGAACTTTTGAAGATTGGCTTGTTCAAATTCCCTCCCCTTGGGGAAAAAAGCCGTTCAAATGCCCCACCAATTAGTACTGAACTACCTTTCCTCAAAGACAAATTTCGTCTTCAATCAAACACTTTAATGCCTTTCAGAGAGAGAAATGCTGAATGACACCTTCAAACTTCTTTTAAAGACCCTTTTGAAAGAGTAATTCACTAACAAAGGCAAAATTCTATCTTGTAAATCCGTCAAACCCTGCAAAAACCGAAAAAAACTCACGGGCGTATTACGTCAGAACAAGAGATAAATCTGGTTCAAATTCCCCACCCCTCTTAGGCAACGTTCAAATTCCCCCCTCCCCAGGCACGATGCTCAGTCAAATGCCCGGGGTTTGCCCGGGGGGGGATGTTGAAGTTTCGAATAGATCGGCGCATAAGTTCCGATCAAGAATTTACTCATTTGCACGAACGCTTTCAGCTTAATTGCACTTTACATTCAAGCTTATTAAAGTCTTACATAGAATTTTGCTTTGAATGGACATTTCAATACAACATTGCTTCATTTTAATGCATGACAATTGCGAAATCTAACCATTCGCTTGGGCGATTGAAGTGAGAAATATCTGCGAGCTCCGAATTCTGCGCCAAAATACAAACATTTTCCCACTCTTACCTCTTTTCAGACAGCCTGGGTCATTGCTTCTTCTTCGACCACTCGAAACTGTTCCATAACCGAAGGGTTTCAGAGAAAAAAACGTAGAATTAAGCAGTAAAATGCAGTTCTACTCTATAAAACAGACTCGATCTATTCAAAACCACGCGCCCAAACTCATACTTCGCATTTTTCCATTGTTTCAAAGACACACGTGATGGCGAACTACAAGTGCGCATGCGTTTGTGATCTCACGGCCTCCCGACCTAACTCCCGACCGGCCTCCCTGCGAACGAGCATGCTCAAAATCAAACATGGCGGACGAGCTAGTGCTGTTCGAAGTGCAGCACGAAAACAAAGGGGTCGTTATGCACCTATCAATGTAAATCCCGTGGGGGGGGAGTGCGGGCCAGGGGTGGGGATTTGACAGAAAAGTAAAAATCGCAGTCAAATTCCCGAGGGTGGGAAAAATATTTTGTTCAAATGTACCTAAGAAGACCCACCCAGGGGCAGAATTCGAAAACAAACTAACAAGTACTTTCTACATACCTTTATTTTCTGTCAATCCAACCTTCAACTGATAAAGAAATTCCTCATAGTCTTTAGATAAATAACTTGATTTAAAGTATTAAAACGTGATGGTAAACTGTCAATGTCATTTTTAATTCTCCCTTGCTGCTTTCCCAACAAAGCCACTATATAATATCCTATAAATGTATTTAATTTACATCTTTGTGTAAAATGGGGGTGACAGGCCTGCACGACTCCCACGCACGTGTATTAGCCTTGATTATAGTTTTGCTTTGACGAGTATATCTTTCAGTGAACGCCCCCTCTTGTAAGATACTATGGGCGGTTCTCTGAAAATTTCATTTAACCGCGGTTGTTGTTCTATAAAATGCCAGTTTTTCATGAGTATTTGTTTCAAGTTAGGCACTGATGGGTGGTATTCTGTGACGAAAGGCAAGAAACGTACCTTTATACAATGAAGCATATGATCCAAAGCCACGAGAAGGAAGAACTTGGTAACCGCGTCTGAAGATTGGATCCAGGCGCTTCCCGGTCAAAGTCAAATGTCCCAACCCCCGGGACGCGACCCGAAGTCAAATGCCCGACAGAGGGGATCGTTCTTGTTGTCAAATCCCGTGCCTTTGCCCGCACTCCCCCCCCGCGGGATTTACATTGATAGGTGCATTACACAAAAGATATGTAACATTCTAATATTTACAAGAGCTAAGCGACAAGGAGAAACTTGTATTTGTTATTCCACTCGAAAAGGTATCCATTTACAAGTCTTTTGTGGGGGGAAAGAGATAGGAAAGCAACGAACACTACAGCGGACATTGAAAAACACGTGTTGTCACTACTGAAGAAAATTCACTCAGCAGAAGCAAGTCCTTTTAACATGAAGGACTGAACAAAGAGAGTTTTAAAAAGGAGAACAGTGATAACAGGACCAAGTATCACACAGTGGAACTCATTTGTAAAGAGGACAAAAGTTCAGTCTTAAATGACACTCAACTGAATACGTTGAACAAAGATTAAGGTGAGCTCAGCAAAACAACAGTACACTTTGCCAATGATAAGTTTACTCTTCACGACTTTTTAAGCTGACTAAGCTTCAATAGATGAGATTGTATTAATGGAAAAAGATAATAAATTTTTCTGTCACAAAAGTGATTGTTCCTTAATTTAAAAACCTTTTTTAAGTTCTCAATATTCCAATCCCTTTCAAACAGCAAATGCTGGCCTGTGGCATGTACAGCATACAGCCACCCAAGTGCAGGCTGCTATGAACAAGCTGGGGAACACTTCATTTGTTTGATGTTTAAGGTGGCTTCCTATAGTTTTATGACCGCGCGCGCGCGCTGATGATGCGAGTTGTAGTAATCTGCGCGCGCTCACAAAATCGTAGGTTTTTCCTGATTTTTATGACGTCAGCATAGCAAAAAAAAGCAAAGTTAACAGTAAATTTTCTCGCGTTTCCTTCGGTGAATTTTTTTTAAATTTGGCACATTTTGAGATACTAATGCTACCTTTCACATATTATTTTTTGGAAAAATTCTGTCAGAGCAATCCAGTTTAATGGTTAAAAATAAGAAATCACGGGATATCGCTGAATCCGTCTGAACGACCCCATATTTTTCCCCCTACAAAATGTTAGTCAGAATCATTTTCACAAAATAGGAAAGTTTTAAAAAATTTCAGCGAGGGAAAATCAAAATATTTAAGAAAAAAGATGAATTAATGGCAAATATCTGTCATCTTTTAGTTGCTTTGTTGCCATGACAATGGCCTATGCCTAAGAAGCAAAACCTGAAAAATAAGGGTAATTATGTTGGTACTTTACTGGTAAAATTCAGGAACAAAGATTGCAAGACAACAGAACTAGGGCTTCTTTTGCAAGTCTTACCAGTTCGTATAGTCACTTTTGTAGAAACTCTAGGGATCCACCTTAAGTCAAGCTTCAGATCACCAACAATTTTTATTTTATTTTTGTCAGCTGGGAAACCCTTCTGTTATGTAATCTTTGCTTGTTACAGAATGATTTCTTAAGATCAAGCTGAAATAGGCCTGTGAACAGGCTCTCTGGTCGGGGAAAGAGCAAAGAAAACAAAGGGTGAGAACAAGCGGAGAGATGGGGAGGGGTCTACGCTCCACTCGCTCCGCTTGCTGATTTATTTTTGCGCTTTTCCCCACTGCAGAGCCTGTTCACAGGCTAAGCTGAAATTCACACAACAGAATTGACAAGGGCGTACTTGCCACTGCATGATATTGTTTTAAGACCAGACAAACCGCTATACACATGAATCTCTCAGTAGTTTTGTATTATAACTCAGTAAATTGTGATCGTCCGGCTGAGTGTAGTGCTGAGAACCACTGTTTGAGGTGACATTGACTGACATTTCAACAACCTGAGCGGAAGTCATCATCATCATCATCTGAACAGGCTCTCTGGTCGGGGAAAGAGCAAAGAAAACAAAGGGCGAGAACAAGCGGAGAGATGGGGAGGGGTCTACGCTCCACTCGCTCCGCTTGCTGATTTATTTTTGCGCTTTTACCCACTGCAGAGCCTGTTCACAGGCTAAGCTGAAATTCACACAACAGAATTGACAAGGGCATACTTGCCACTGCATGATATTGTTTTAAGACCAGACAAACCGCTATACACATGAATCTCTCAGTAGTTTTGTATTATAACTCAGTAAATTGTGATCGTCTGGCTGAGTGTAGTGCTGAGAACGACTGTTTGAGGTGACATTGACTGACATTTCAACAACCTGAGCGGAAGTCATCATCATCATCATCTGATGATGACTTCCGCTCAGGTTGTCGAAACGTCAGTCAATGTCACCTCAAACAGTCGTTCTCAGGACTACACTCACCCGGACGATCACAATTTACCAAATTATGATATGACTCCTGGGTGCAAACCCTTTACAGCAGTATTATACACAGTGAAGCACTTACTATCCTACCAACACACATTTTTGATTTCATTTACCAGAATTACAGAATTGTTCTGACTAGGTTTGTTGATTATTATGAATCCTTATATTAAGCAAAAAGAAAATAATGTAGCATGTCAATCCCAGGCTATGAAGCTTCGTTTCCACTTACGAGAAGGAGAGCATTCAAACAGAAAACAAGAAAGGAACAAAATCTCTTTTGGATAAATGAACTTTAAATGAAGCATGTTTACTGGTACAAAAAAGATGTAGTTACACAACTGGAAATGCCAAAATCAAATTTGAGCAAATTGGTGAGTGACCATGGCCACAAAAGTTAGTAATAAGAACTTTAAAGATCTTAAAGCTCCATAGAGTTTCCATAGACTGATGTACTCTTTGGGAAATCTATCATGGGACATTCACCTGTACCAATAATCCTTTGGTGGAGAGAGGGGTTCAGAATGCAGAATATTTTACATATTTGAGTACATTATTCAAAAGACTATGATTTTGCATGTTGTAAGTATTTCGGCAAGTATTTAGGCCATAGGGCCTCTCTACATTATGTAGGGTTAAGCACTCATTCCTGAGACAATTGGCTTTCAGTTATTGTTTCACAGTCACTTGTCAGTTACAAGACTTGATGACTTTTAAGGATTCTCTGGCCTGCAAAACACCCTGCCAAGAAGTCTTGACTTTTGAATGTAACTCTTAAATGAACTGCCAACTATCTGCTCAAGTTGGAACATTAGATCTATATGAATTGATTATATAACTGGGTGAGTCCAATTGAAGTTCTTAAATTATTGTCCGAGGCTCAGTGTTAAAACTAAAAATCATTTATATCTGTTTATTCAGTGTTCTAAATGAATCCTGGCTACACTGCAGTAATTCCGAAAACTGTTAGGTGACCAGCCAGCCAAGGCCATGCTGGGCCAGGCCAGTTTTCTGGCCTGGGCTGGCCCAGTTCAGCTATGGCAGGGCCAGGTAAGGCCAGCCCAGGCCGGCCTGGGCTGGCCCAAGCAGGACATTTTTTAGAGTTTCATCAAGGTCAAGTACTAACGTTTTTCTTTTTACTAGTTCTGGAAATAGAATTACAGGTATGACATTAATCAATGTCAGTTTACATGTTTAATAACAAAACAAAAATAAGAGAAGATCAAATAAAGTACACTCCATTCAGAAGGCAAAAATTCAATCAATAACGACTGGAAAAAAGGAAGAAAATACATGTAGTATGCCTTGTTATCTATTTACTATTTATTTATTTATCTTTTTAAATAGATTTCCTGTTTGTGTTTCCTATTATTGTATAAGGTAAAGTTTAAGTCTACATACGAGCCAATTGGCTCATCAGGCTGGAGTTTATTCCAGATTCTGCAGCGTAAAGCAACTTAGGTGTACATGTATTTCTACTCCCCCCTGGAATTTGGCTGGCTCAGGACAGTTACTTGCTTGTCTTACATCTTTATAGGATTTAGTGGGCAGATGACAAGTGTCTGGGCCCTTACCCATCAGGCAGAAAAATCTACTTGTCCCAGACAATTGGATGGCACCTTTAATAAGCACTTAAGTCTAATAATATTATTATAAATACTTACTGTTTATAACCTACAAGGAAAAAGGCAAAAATAGAAGATTCATTCATCAATAGATACAGGTTGTAATGTACAGGTACTTACTGGTTTGATGACTAACAGCAGCCTTGAATCAGGGCCTTCAAAATGTTTTGAAGTAGGTGTCAGACACTGGAAGAATAGGCAGCTCTGACAAGTAAGCTTGTTTGTTGTGAGCTGATAATTTTGCTATGACCAGAGTAAATAGCCACATGTAATCAAGTAGCCGGTGGAACTCTGGCAGTCACCAGCTGCCTTTGAAACCTCTTTAATTCTTGAAGTTAAAAAAGTGCTTTGACTCTTTGAATTATGGACTGTGTCTTTGACTAATCTAGGGGGATTAGTCAAGATGCAATTTATGTAAATAAGGACTGTCATATTACTTTCTTGCCATGTAAGAGGGATCTTTTCAACATTTGGCTACTAAAAATGTGTCCAACTAACCCGACATGGTTAGTAAAAATTTTCTTTCAGATTTAAATTATCCTACAGAGAAAACTTTTTTACAATAAACGTTAATTTTTAGAAAAGGCTTATGTGTCAAGTTTTCTTGCTTGAGATTGTTTTCTGTCTCAAAAATTTGTTCTTGCCGTCTTTACGATCGCATCAAACTTTGCAGCCATTTTGAGTGCCAAGGCCCTGGGAACGAGGTTTTGTAGAATGTGCAGATCTTGACACAACTTTTTCGGGTCCGCCATCTTGCCTCCTGTTTTGGCTCATTGCTGAAGCTCGTGCTTCGAGCAAAACTGTTCCAGCCAAGGAGAGCTATCGCCGGCTTGATCGGATTTTTTTGAGGATCGTTCTGACTAGCAAGGCACTCTTCAATACAAAGTGAAGCGAACCAAAAAAGCAACGTGTGTACAGTACAAGGGCGAACTAAAAACTGATATGTCAGATAAACGTGTTCTAAGCATAGTCAATCATTAACCATCTGGCACTCCGTATTATACATGGAAGTATTGTTGTCTGACTTTCTGACCTTACAAATAGTTACAAAATTCTCTTTGTAGCCTCAAAACTGGTAATGTTTCTTTTTCTTCAAAACAGTATTCTGTTGTAGCTGACAGTTACATGGATCAAGAAAATTACTGACCGAGACAGTCTTTACCCTAAAATGTCTACGTTGTCCTGAAAACTATGCAGTATGGATAGTCTATCCATAGCAATGTCTGTACAGGTTTATGTTTTTCTTTTGAGCTTTGAGACCGAGTTTTTGCTTCAGCGACCATACAATGAAAGTGCCTAGTGCGTCAACGACGTCAGGTACAAATTCAATGCCAAGTCACCACCAGCTTCACTAGCATTAAAAATTCCTCTACATTTAGGACACTTTGCTTTCAACAGATTGCCAGAGAAATCCACCACCTTTGATTTAACAGTACACAAGGGGCACTTGTATTCTGCTACTTGAATTCCTTTCAGCGATCTCATCAATTTGGCAGCAACTTCAGCACCATACTGCTCATAAGCCCTCTTTTCTTTTTCACTCAGGTCGTCCAAAGTCCAAAACACATCAACAAATTCTAAACCAAGGACGTCTGCATTCTGCACCCTGAAGAACCCACTGTCTGCCCAGTCATCCCCCCATGAATTCATCAGACGTAAACTCTCGGCGTCATAACTTGTGAGAACTACTGCATGGCCACTGGTTAAGTTCTGCTTCAAATCAAGACATGATCTTGTAAGGATTCCTTTTGGATTCTCTTCAAAGAACTGGGTGAACTGATCCCACTGGGCGTCAGTCAGGCGAAATCTGGCAACCACTGGTCTCTTTGCAGAAACGGCTTTCATAGCACCAACAGCATCAACCTCTTTGCATTGCAGACGATATGTTGGACATACTTCTTGGAGAACTTTAATGGTAGGGGCTCCTTGTTCTCCATATTTAGCGATCAATTTTCTTCTTAACTCAAAGAAATCTGGATAACCACCATCTCGCCCAACAATGCGTTTCATGGCCAGGTGTAGAACAGCAGCAGATGCATTTGCATAGCAGGTACCTCCATGTTGTCTCTTTGCTCCAAACGCTTCACTCGCCTGGTTGATGTAGATATCCAGATCAACTGAAGAGAGAACATCTGAAAGAGCATCTTGACTGAGGACACCATTCTTAGCCATGTCACAGACATCTTTGATGATTTCTGGATGGTTCACTTGAAAGAACAGTCTGGTTTCATTATTGTCAATGTCTATCTTCCATCCTCTCTTGATAAACAGGGTGCGTGGTATCTTCTGAGTTGTGATGGTGGAGCTCATTCTAAACATGAACTTTGCTGGCTTTTCCCAACTTTCATCTAGAATGCTGTACAAATGACGAGGATGGGATAGCCGTTGGTCTGTTATGAAACAACACACAATGGTGACTCCAAGAGCAGACAACTCTTGGAGTGGTGGGTAGTTTCCATCAGCTGGCTGCCCATCAGAGAGAATGAAGAGAAGTTTCTGATGATTTGCAAATTCTGGATAGGAAAACAGATCCACTGAATTGCGCATAGCTTGAATGAGTGGGGTTCCTCCATAAATGTAGGGTTCAACTGCCTTAAGCAACTCATCGAATTGTTTATTTGTTAGTTCTTTATCATCAACACTGGCAGCAATGAGTTGTTTACCCTTCTTTACCACTTCTCTGACTGACTCTTTTGTCGCCAATCCTTGCATAGAGGAACCAACCAGTGGAACCAATCCTGCTACGAAATATGTAGTTTCCACAGCTGTACTGCGAATACCATCTAATGATAATTCACGGCATTCTCTAGGAAGACATTCATAAACGAACTTTTTAGTAAATTCTGAACTTCTTTGCAAATGATGAAGTATTCCAGCAGCAGTAGTGTCATCAATAACTTCGCGTAGGACATCCATCTTTCCCCAGGTGCGGACTCTCTTTGCTCCCTTCTCTTCAAGAATATTCAAGACTTCATCTATCATTTCTCTCTTTGTTTTCCTTGATCTTAAATCTAAAATGAAGGATTGCTCAATACTGGCATGCAATATTTCTGATGCATTGTGAACACTCCTGATTGCAGCTTTGCTGACATCCACAATTTTTACAGTTTTCATGGTTTCAGCCACGAGTCGTTTACCCTTCTCTATCGCTTCTCTCACTGAATCTTCTGGCCACGATCCTGAACGTGCTGAAAATTCACGACATTCTCTCGGAAGACATTCATTAACAAACCTTTTAGTGAAATCAGAGCTTTTCTTCAAAAAGTAAAGTATTTCAGCAGCAGTAGTATCGTCAATGACATTGGGCAAGACACCTCCCCACATGCGAACTGTACTTGCTCCATTTGTTTCAAGAATAGCCAAGATTTCATCTATCAATGCTGTCTTGCTTCTCATTGATTTCAAATCTTCAATGGAGGATTGGTCGTCTTGTGCTTTACCAACAGTGCTTAACAAATCGAAGACTTCAGGATGAGAAGAACCACCAAACGCCAAAGCAAAGGTCTGATTTGAAGATGGGACATCATGCTTGATCAATTCATCAACCACTTTGAAGATAGATCTTGCCCAACTTCCACCTCTCTCATCCACCCCGTCACCAACACTATTTCTCATGGAGCCAGACACGTCTACTAGAATGCCTACCAGCGTCGACATTATTCGTTATCTTAAAAAAAAACAAATAAGATTAACAATTAAGGGTGAAATTTGACAAACGTTAAGTGTTTATTAAAGGATTAATTTGCTTTAAGTATCAACTGCGCAATTTCATAAGCCTAACTATGGAAGAAATGGTGTTAAGAAAAAGAACAATTTCCTAGAACTTCGAGTTTGACTCGTAGAATTTGTTTATCTGACCACGGCACATAGGATGTATTCTGACGTAGAATGTTCAATAAATTCTAGGTTTGAGATACACCAAAACTCAGCTTTTCGTCTATACTTCTTGCTATTTTCTTCGCCTTTGAGCCAGCTCATGTATGAATTCGATTTAATACAGGTTTAATGCATAAATCAATTGTCTTACAGAATGGAGCGAGTGAAAGAGTGAGCGAGTGAGTGAGTGAGTGAGTGAGTGCTCCTAAACCTCATGGCATGACTACGTCATCTATGAGCTAAAAATAGATTGAGACAAACCTAAAAGCGGAGCCCCCGTATTTCTTTTCTTTTCTTTATTTCTACATCTACGCAATAATACCATTTAATGTTTTGTCCGTGAGAAAGATGTCGACAAACGCGACGATGTCGTGTCTATTTTTTATTGCGTAAGAACTTTTTACAAGGGTGTCGAGTTGGGTTCCTCGCGAACCCGTTAAAATTAAAAACGTTTCTTCAATGGGTCGTTGAAATTTTAACATTCAAACAGGCTATTACTGATTCTGACAGTTCCAGCAACGAAACGTAACGTGTTTTGCACAGTTGATTCAGTTCTATGAAAAATAATGGGAAAACTTAAAATCCTTTCCGGGAACTATTAATTATTCATTATTCCTTTCTGGGAACTTTTAACCACTGAAAATTAAATTCATGATTTGTAAATAATGCACCTTTCCGGGAACCTAGCATTATAAATCACTATTCTTTTTCGGTAACCTATAAATAATGTCTTCTGAAAATTGTAGAACCATGGAGTGGTATGATGTATTTTAACATTTACTGGCTGCAGCTAGGTTCATAGCTTTTTCCAGTTGACAAGAAAGTATGTTTGAAGACATGACAAGGCGCTGTCTTCATTGAAACATGACAAATAAGTAAAAACAAACAACTTTACATGTAAAATACTTACACTCTGCAATTGCTTCCAGTTGGGCTGCAGGTTTTCAATACGATCCTTACAACAAATAACCTTCAGATCAAACATAGGAGAGAATATTGATCGGATCAACGCCTTACAGCGGCAAATTTAAAACCACAACTTACTTCCTTGACCAAACTAAACCTAGGGCTTTATGGCAACCAAAATAATCAGATATCGGGATTTAACGGATGTCAAATACTAGTAAAGTTGATACACAGACGACCTTTCAGACACAGACGAAGTTGGCATCCCAAAAACCACAATGTTATAAATGCTTAACTTCCAACTCATTAGTGAAAGTGAAAACGCACGATAAACAACAACTTCGGGTTCCTTCTTTGGTTCTTAACACTCTTTCTTTGCTACGTTTGCAAATTCTAACTTGCGAATCGTACCTGACTTTGCTCTTCCTAACTGAAAAACATGCGTTTTCCTTGCTTACCCGGGAACTATAATCGCCAAAAGCGAAGAAAGCGATCTTTCCAACTTTACTCCTTTACGTGTCATTCACTGCTTGTCGCCTTCAAAAATAATCAATACACGTGTTGAGGAAAGCTGGACACAAGTCACGTGTCAATTTTTCACCAATGAAATTCGTCGTTGTTCCATGACGATGATTTTTCGATATTGTTGTTAACAGATCTGGGCGTGACACGAAAACTATTATGGAATACATATACTTCGTAGATTTTCATTTCCATGTTTTTATATTTAGAGCTCTCGAAAAACAGTTATTCATTTACTAAGTATTTAATCTTTTTATCATGTTTATGGAACGGCTAATTATAGGCATTTCAAAGACAGAGTCATATTTATCTATAAAACAAACAGCAAACGAACGAATATCTTCTTTGAAACTAAGGGGCTGTTCACATGATACCAGAATGAGTTTCATTCCGGAATGAGTTTCGTTCCAGAACGAAGTTCGTACTGCATTCACATGACAAAATCGACCGACTCAGCCATCTTGAAAACGACCGTTTTGTCCACCATCTTGAAAACGATACGCATGCGCCACTCGCTCCAGACTACACGGTTTGCGTTTTCATCTCGGAACGGAGTTCGTTTTCAGTTTACATGATACCAGAATGAAATGTCATACCAGAACGAGAATTTCGTTCGGATTGAAAACCGGAATGAACTCATTCCGGAATGACTTGTGCGGGACCTAACTTTCGTCTCGGTATCATGTAAACAGATACAGAGAAATATATGGGGATGGAATGAACTAGTTCTGGAATGAAAGTCATTCCGGTATCATGTGAACGGCCCCTAAGGAAAAACAATCATAACGTTCGAAATACTTAACTTTTCGCATGACCATGAATACATTCATAAGGCATAATATTGGTAGGGGTATCACTTTTAAAAACCTTATATCATGAACGTTTCAAAGCCGATTTCGCCAAAACTTAGCAGAGACATTGGTAAATGATGGAAATGCATGAGGATTGTTTTTGGTTGAGTGGATCGCGCTTTAGGGCAATGCAGTAAGCAACGCAAGTTAATTTTGTTAAAACGTGATTTTGTGTCCAAGTTTTCTCCTCGAGGAAGGCACAGAGAAACTTGATTTTACCACTGAGTAGTCAGTCAAAACCTCTCTTGTGTCATATCAGACTCAGATTTTTTAATTTCAAGTTTCTTTAAAAGATATTTTAAGATGTTTTTATTATTATTATTATTATTATTATATATTTGCCTTGAAAGGAGCAAAATTTATCATGCTAGAATTCAAATGCTTCACCCTTCCCTTCTAAGGCTTATTTTAAAATTCGGCGTCCGATATGGCAATCTACAATATACCGAGTTTATCACCCTGCCGTGTCAACTCATGAAATCCTCTGTCCGCTCTGAGTTCTTGGACACAAAATTGCTTGTTTTTACGCTTCCGAAGGCTTTCCGGGAAAACACGAGAGAGCTGATTAATGGCAAACTTTGAATATGGTAATTTTCGACCACGTGCTATGATAGCGCTGCACGCAGGAAAAACAATATGCTACAATTCATTCCAAACTGTGTTTTCCACTGTTTTGGAAATGGATCGTACTGGCGAAAAGAGAAAACGGTACGCAACGGCATGAAATGTTTCCGCTTACTCGCTTTCGGAGTCTTCCAATCGTGAGATACTGCTTTCCTCCGGCGTTTTTGAGCGAAAAACACGTGTATGATTTTTTTCTTTATGAATTTGCATTTGGCCACGAAACACTCTAGTTTACAGAAATCTAAACTTTTATATCAGCTGCACGTTTCCAAAAGAACGTAACGGAAAGGCAATTCATTTTATTAAAACTGACAAGAATATAACAAAATTATTTTGTTGGATATATATTTTTAAAAAGCTTTGTCTTTTTTTGTATCTAGGGGCGTATAGCATATACGGAAACAACGGAGCTTGTAATAATTGCTTATTGTATCCGTGCTACACGACTTGAAACACACAAACAAAAGGGACCTCTTTATAAATATTTCGTGTACTGTCGGTTTTAGGCGTCTCACTTCCTGTATAATACATACTGATGAGTATTCTGTCCCCCGCACCCTAAATCCATTGCAGACAAAATAATGGATAATTTGTCAATAACATCTGCTTACAATTGTTGAAACTTGGCGTGTTATGGTCAGTTGTATAAAAATTAATGCAGAAACTTAAATACTTTCCGGGAACTGTTCATTATTAATGTGTCCTTTCTGGGAACTATTTTAAATGATTATGAAATGGGTTAAGGCGGTAACTTAAGATTCTCTCTGGAAACTATTGATTATTCCGCTACCGCCAAAAGTCACAAATTAAAAGCACTTTATTAAAGGTCGCAACACACGAGCAGGCCGGTCGCAGGGACCGGTCGCAGGGACCAAGTCCCTCCGTATGAACGGCCAATTTTCGTCAAAAATGTGGTCGCAGGGACTGAAATTTGGTCCCCGAAATTGGTCCCACGAAATCAAACTGTTCGAATTCGTGGGACCAGTCGCAGGGACTGGTCATCTTAAAATTTGCTTGGTCCCTCGTGTGAACAGGTTCGTGGGACTGGTCCCTGCGACCAGATGAAAATGAACCAATCGCTGATCAGCATTTTAAGCTCCGATGCCGTAGCTCTGTACGTTCGCGTTTCAAGAGAATGCGTGACATTCAGTCTATGTTATGCAAATTTAATCGGATGTTTTAATTTGTTTCAACTAGCCTGGAGAATACTCGAACACCGCTTTGCAGGTCTCGATGAAATAATGCAATAATTGTTTTGTTTTTCAGGTATATACAACACCGTAAGAAAAACATTTAGGTGATTACGAACAGTGTCAACATTCTATGTTGAACCGGCAGTTTATTTAGTGAGCGCACTCAGAGATAATAATAATAATACTAATAATAATAATAATAATAATAATAATAATAATAGTAATAATAATAGTAACAATAATAATAATAATAATAGTAATAACAATAATACATTTACAGAGCGCCTAAACTATAAATCGATATTCAAAAGCGCTTTACAATAATAAATGAAATTCTAAAAACACAAAAACATCAAATATAAACTAAAAGTTCACAAGTTAAAGCTTTTTTAAAAAGAAATGTCTTCAGTCTTTTTTTAAAATATATATTTTTAAAAAGATAACCGGCTCGGAAGATGATAAATGCTTTCAGCGATCAGTATTTTAGAAAATTCGAGAACTATTTTTTCTTCATCTCCACAACGTGACATTCTTTTTCAAAAACATCATAAATGCTGCTGTCTTGCTGTGAAACAGGTCCCCGCGTGTGAACCCTGATCAAGGGACCGGTCCCCGCGACTCATTCCATCGTGTAAACTCTACAGGGGACCAGCCCCTGCGACCGGTCCCCTCGTGTTTTGCGACCTTAATATTTTACCCGTTATTCCTTTTCGTTTTAAAGCAGGGTATTCATATATTCTTCCGCTTCCAGATTAATGCAGAAACTTAAGATCCTCTCTGCGACTTATTCATTATTCATTATGCCGCTCCCACGAAAATTTCCTTTCTGAGTAATATTTCAAACGATTACAAAATGAGGATTTGTAAATAACATCTACCTATCACTTTCAGTTGCTTGCTGAAACGTGGAGTATTATGATCAGTTGATTCCGGTTCTACGAAAAATAATGCGGAAACTTAAAATCCTTTCCGGGAACTGTTAATTATTCATTTTTCCTTTCCAGGAACTTTTAACTAAAACCACTACAAACTAAATTGATGATTTGTAAATAACATCTGCATCCTTTCCGTGAACTATGAATTATAAATTTACTATTCTTTTGAGACGTCATCACCTTTAATCGAGAAAGGCGACATTTATGCTCAAATTGTGGAGCAGGACGAGACCTTTCTAACGATACCTAAACCAGTGTGATTGGGTTCATGGAGCTTGAAATATGCACCAAAACGCTTCAAAATTTTAGTGAAAAACTCAGAGGAAAATTTCCCCTTTCCACCCATTGCTTGTCCACGGTAAGTATTTCTTGCCTCGTTAACGCTTTCTCGGAAATTCTTCCACTCAAAAGAAGCCTGGTAGAAGGCCAACAACTGCAGCAAAAAGATAGGAAGAAGAGAAAAAGTTTGATTTGTGCGCATGCCCGAAATCCCGAAATCCCGAAGCCCGACCCGAAGCCCGCCAAAAAGCCGAGCATGCGCACTCATTTTGCCGCTGTGTCCGTTAAACATGATTCTAGTGAAAAGCAAGGACGGGTTTTGGGTTTCAAAGGCCGTTTTGAGTGATTTGAAGCTATTTTAGCTGATAATAGACCTTAAAATGTCAAAAACGTCTCAAAAATGCGTTTTTTTGGAAAAACTCCATGTGTCAATGGGTTAAGGTGAATTGAAGGCACAAATTATCTATTTTTTTATAGTTTAGACCAAGTACAATAATGTTTTAAAACTGTTTTTGCCATATCCATCTTTTTTTGACCTCAAAAAAACATTTAAACTGCAGTTTTGGACTATCAGAATTGGTAGGTCAGCAGTTTATGACATATGATATAAGAAAGACATACAAGAGCGCCCATACAGACATTCCAGAAGCAGTGATTTGACTAAGGTTGGTCTTCGAGCATGGCAGCAAACATTTGTGACATTTCAAATGGACAAATAAAACATAAAATGATAAAATTTCAGGTTGACATTTGCAGAACCAGCACTTTGCATATTCAGTACAGCCTTGTACAATTTGGTATCAGTATGACAAATTGAAGTGCAGTTAAAATGAAACAGTATGACTCACGTCTACCAACTGAAAGTGGCATGATAATATTTAATTTAATCACAAAAAGCTTGCACCAAGAACAGCAGAAAATAGGTGACATCAATGACCTTCCCTAAACCATCACATGACAAGCTTTGAAATTCACATGGGGAAAAAGCTTCTTGCCCCACCCCACCCCCCCCAAAAAGATCAACTACATAACTTTAGGTTGATAGCTTAGTCGGTAAGTTAAGTAAACTGACTGATATTGTGTGCATTTGCTCTTTAAGAATACATCATCATTCCAGCTGTCAATTCCCATGCCAGGACATTCAGTTGGACAATCTCCAGGTATCAAACATTTTATTGTTTAAAAGCCCCATTATAGTGTGGCTACTGCTACCGGGGTCACCCAGACAAAGTTAACCACAGCCAAAACTTGTATTGATCTGTTTTCACAGCGAGTGAACAAGTTCAAATTTCATTGTTCTGTTCTTGACATTTCATTTGCTGAACAAAAAATGTTGTAATCTATTATTTCCCTTCTATTTTGTGATTGGTTTACTTTGTCTGGGTGACCCCGGTAACAGAAGTCGCATTGTAAGTAAACGCTTTGGTTTAAAAAGTTTGACAATTTATCATAGCACCTAAAAGTTTCCTTCACAAATTATGGGCACTATTAATGGGTTGACTTCTTACAGAGGAAATAAAGAAAGTTCAAAGCAATGTTTGTAAACTTGAGGAGCTGATAGATGTTCATGATGCTGTCTTTCTACTTATGGACACATGAGAGAGTCGCTGGCTACCGACAGTTATCGGTGCTGTGAAAAAAAAGGCAAGAACAAATACTATTGCTGTCAATGAGATGCTGTTCAGTTAGAATCTATACAACCCAATGCAGTGATAATCATTTTTATACAACTGTACAGCCAATATATCACGAGAGCTTGACGGAGATAACCAACTTTTGAAAACTGTATATAATAATTATTGTTTTCCATGAATATCTCAAGTACTATAATTGTAATAATCTAGTCTTCACAAAAGTTTCTTTACCACACGTCCATGGTGTTGTAGCAGCACTCTTCTTGCTTGAATATTTTTGTAAGTGATTTATTTGTGAATAATGTTTGGTGTTTAGTTTGTGATTACAGCACCCCTGGGTTTTGACACATTCCTTGTGATGCAGCATGGTACTAGAGACACAGGGCTGTTTGAAGGAGTTGCAGCTGGGCTTGAGTCCATCCCAGGATCCTCCTTGGGCTGTTATTTCTGCAATGATGTAGTTGCACCTGGAGATGTAAGTTCTCAGTCTTCAGTGTTTGGAGCAACTTACCAAATTAAATTTTTAGAGTACACTTCCCTCCTTTTTTAACATTTAAAGCTTCAACCACCGGCAAATTTTACAATACACAGAGAACCATAATTTTTAAAGATTAAATTGAGCTGAAACTAACTTTATGCTATGTCACCACCACCACCACTACCACCATCATCATCATCAATTCCATTTCTCCCTAATTTTATAGAGAATAGGGCCAGAAGCTCTAATTCTCCAAGGCACTCTGTCAGCCACAACCAATTCTGCCTCAACCCAAGAATGGTAATCCATCACCCTTTGATCTTTTTTCACTGTCCTAGTAAATAATACTCTTAGCACAGTCTTCGACTAAAATGCAGCAAAATCTGCAAGATAATACCTTTTTAGTAGGCCAATTTGTGTCTTAAATTTCACAGCAAAATGGTTGCACAATGGTGCACAATGTAGTAATGCAGTATTAGCCCTGCCCATTTGTTACATATTACGAGAATCACTACTTGACATGCAAAATATTGAGAAAATTCCACATTTGACAACTTACAATCCTTACATTATGCCAGACTACCGGGCCTTTTGGACCGTGATAATTCACCACCATCACTGCAACCTATAGCTTCAGTCCCCCTACGGCGCTTGTTCTGATAAACGATCAGCTTTTAATTATTAGTTACTTTGGACGCGCGCGCTGTCTCGGTTTAATGTTGCGCGAGCGCCTTTTAAATTTAGGCATCGCAATAGCATAGCGTAAGTCGTGTAACTTACGTCGCGTCGATCCGTCGCGTCACCGAGTGTAGTTTTCGGTTGCAAGAAAACTGTCAAGCTAACCAGGTCGTTTACGTTTTGCGGCTTTCGTTACTTTTAGGGGACTCGCGCTATATAGAGAAAAAATTGTCTGAATGCACGCGCAAAAATGACGAATTTAATTCACTCGCAAAAATGACGAATTCAATTAATTGTACAAAGTTTAGAAATAACTAAACTCAACAATAACAAAGCTAACCGTCGTAGAATCAGTGCTTAACCGTAAACAGAAGTATAGATGAGTACTTAGGCCTAATCACTATCGATCAGTGCATAACACTAAATACTGTAGATGAGTGTTTAACCGTTTTTCATTTTGTTTTCATTTGTTTTTCTCGCTAATAAACGCTCGTCATAAAATTTGTCACTCGTCATTTTTGCGCGTGCATTCAAACAGTGTTTCACTGGTTTTTTTCCTATGTAGCGCGAGTCCCCTAAAAGTAACGATAGCCCGTTTTGCTAACCCGTTTTGCTAACCCGTTTAATATTGTAAGTTCGCTAAGAGGTTTGTCAAGAAGTTCAACAAGTTGTGTATATGTACGCCAATTACGGAGGCAGTCATAGAAGTAAGTTCTTAGTTGGATTCCAGTTAATTTCTCGTTTATTTTGAATATTTGTAAGGCCTAGTGCCAACGTAGTTTCTTTGTATTTTAGATCGAATTGTTTATTTGTTTGTGATTGCTGATTGTGATCATTAAATACGGTTCTCCTTCCGTGTTGGCGTTGGTCTTTGGTTCAACGGAACAGGGCTTGACACTTGTAACATAACCTTCTGGAAAATGCAAGGCACCTGAAAAAGATCTGAGGCTTGAGGCAGGAATTGGGGTAGAGTGGTATTTAGAAAAGTGTGTCTACCTGGAGAAATCCTCTCTACGCCCATGTATCACTGGTATTGGCCATATTTAGAGCTTTATTTTAGGGATATTAATTTTTTACAAAATTGGGATACGGATTATTTCCATAATTTATTCAGGATTATGTATTATTTTTTTTGTGTGTTCCTTGCAGTCTACACGTGACCGCACCTTGGACCAGCAGTTTACAGTTTCCAGACCTGGTATGTCATACATAGCCAGTGCCCTGTCTGTCCGGTGAAAAAACTTAATTCAAGGAAGAATATGAGAAAATAAAACAATAACAAAACCACACGAACAAGAGACACCTCTTCAAGCGACAAACAGCGTTTACAACTGAACATACACTAATGAACTTACCTTTTCTTTACTAGCAGTAGCAGATTTAGGATCAGGATCCTCTTTTCCTTGACCATTTCCACCGACAAAATTTAGCCTACAAAAATGTAGCCTACAAAAATTTGCAATAATGTGATCTTCCAACAAACTGCACATTCTGTGACTCTTTGTCACTGCCAACTGCGTGCTTGGTACTGTGCTTGACATGTGCAATTTTACGAATTGCATCTGCTTGTTAAGAACCTTGCGTACAGCCCATGCTCCCACATATCACAACTTCGCGAGCCCCTCCGCTGGCATTTCCCTTACATTAAACATAACTGGGGAAGACTCTTCTTTCTGCTGCACTTTCTCAGCAACTGCAGCTACTACGTCTTTGTAAACTTCAAGCATTAAAGAGAACCGACTGCACTTTTCACTTTTGAGATGTGTTCCGTTTTGAAAAGCAATTTGAGATATTGCATGAAAGTACTAGATCTAGTGATGATCATGTAGAGGGCTCGGGTATTAAGAATCCATTCTGCAGCTGAGATTTGTAATCCATCCTCAATACTTCCCTTTATGAGAATTTCACAAGCGCGACACCAAAGTATGTTCCCGAAAACATCTGTCAGTTCATTCAAGCCTAACAACTTCTGAATTTTTTGATTTTTTTCCTCAGCGTACTTGCTTAATGGTTCATTCACCATCATCTTGACTAACAGTGCAGATATGTCGAAACCAGAAGCCGGTGGCGATCTGATGAGGTCCTGAGATTGTTCGTCTACTAAAATGTCATAAACAGTGTTAAGATCAATAACAACTTCTTCTGGATCGCCTCTCTCAAAATATGATTTAACACTGAGTTGTTTGGAGACTTCATCGACCTCTTCACAGAAGGAGTCATCATCCCCTTCTAGTTCTTGGCATGAGGCTGCCGTAACGGATACTTCTGAATCACTTAAAACACTTAAACGACAGCACGCAAACTCCTGATCATTGATAGGGATGTCCGTATGACGGTCGCAAATCTTAAAACATTCTTCTGGTGGACAAATAAGCTGTTTGGGCGCAAAATTTAACACTTGGAGATGTGCACACGTTTTTACTCGAGAGGGTGCAACGCATATTAGGCCAGGAACAAACTCTTTAGAGCAGTGCACGACAGCAGCAGGCAGTGTCTGTCCCTGTGCCTTGTGAACAGTCACTGCATACCTCAAAATTACTGGGAACTGCGTACGTCTGCCAACAATGTTTCCCTCGGGGTTTCTTTTGTGCCAGGTTTCTCGTTCTAAAAACACGTGACCAACATCTGGAAAATCAACAAGTAATTGATTTCCTTCTCTTAACTCTAAGAAGTGACCACCAGTTCCATTTCTTAGCTTCTGGTTTTTGTTCCAAATCAGCATGATTGGACATCCTCGCTTCAACGTAAGTATTTGATTGGCTGGACACTGGATTCCTCTACACTGTCACCTGTATCAATGGATTCCAACCGAACTGCTTCTCCTGGCAATTCACGAAGCACGGCTAAATTATGCAATTCGGCGGATATTTTCCTAAAGTACATGTGCGTTGCCATCTGTGGATTTGGAATATCCCTAGCCAGGGTAGTTAGCAGGAAGTTTGCTCTTTCGTTGCATTTGCCAAGGCGAACTTCGCTAAGGCATTGTAGAAATTCTACTTCCTCCAGGTCATGCCTGACAACAGTAAACAGCTGATAACGATGCGGAAATGCCCGTCCAAACAGCGGTGAACAAAACATAAACTGACGATCATCAAACTGATTTGGGACCGGTCTAAGCTGAAAATTTTCACCGACAAGAACAACCTGCTTTCCTCCAAATGGATGTTTATGCTCAGTGTTACCGCCGACAGTTAGATGGATCACGTTGCATATTTCAAAAATTCGCCTGCTTGTCATTGAGGCTTCGTCCCACATTAAACAATCTACTTTTCTCACCTGTTCTTGGATGAGGTTATTAGACGATGCTTTTTGGACCAGTAACTTCCACGGTAGATCCGCCGTTCCTATTCCGTAAAAAGAATGGACGGTAGGAACGGGACTTTTCAAATCTGTGTAGAGTGTACCTGAAATTCCAGTGGAGGAGATAAAGGCCACATTTTTGCCGCTTTGTTCAAGTTGCTGAAAAATCTCTTTCACGAGAAAAGACTTTCCAGTGCCTGCTTGGCCCGTAATAAAAACATTATGTCCACTAAAGGCAGCTTTCAAAGTAAAAGCTTGATCATCTGTTAACCTATGTAATTGCAAATTCAGGATATCAATACTATAATATTTTAAGCTACGCTACATTTAGACTTTATCATCATCATCGTCATTATCATCATCATCATCATCATCCTCATCATCATCATCACCTCAGGCTGTGTCAACTGACTAGGTGTTAGCCTATTCTTTTTCTCGTTGATATAACAAATGGAAAAAATAAAGGTCTCAAATAAAATTCAGCCTTTTGTAGCTGCTTATCATGTTTTAAGTTTAAGCTTTGGCAGGATCAGATTTCAGTCTTATCAAAGCGATTTCATGGAAATTAGCTTAAAATTAGGTTGTCTAAAACTACGTCAAAAACAGCAATGCCTACAGGCTGTTAGAGTAATTTTATTCCAGTGAGATTAAAGGAGGCTCGAAAGTATTTTTAACTGTTATAATCTTTAGGAAATGAAGATAGTGAAAAAAGAAAGGATTTGTGTGAATATCTCAAACCTCTTTTGCCAGTCGGACAATATTTTAAGGCTGGTTGTGACTTCATAGCCGTTACCATGGCAATACAAAAGAGACTAGATAGAACCTACAAATTTCAGTTTCTGCCAATTATCTGTAAAACTAAGTCGGTGACCAACCCTTTTTATTTCTTTTTCATTTCTCTGGCAGTATGGCAAAACATTATTCAGTAGAACTTATATCGAATTATATCGAAAACGTCGTTTTAGAATTCCACGGAATAACTTCCCCCCAAACGATTGGTCTCCAAGCAGACCTTGGAGATAAAAACGAACGTTTCGGGCACGTTTTATTTCCGGTTTACGCGTTTTTACACTGTTTTTCCTTGAAATATTGATTCACTTCAGTTGACACTTGCCGGTTCTAGCCATGCCGTGTGCAAGCCCATCCTCGGACACCCAGGGGCGGCTAGTTGGGGCGACGGGATTTTCACGGGAGAAAGTTTACAACAAGAACGGGAGAGCCCAGAAAATTTTTCCGGCCAATCAGAAGGCGGGATTTCAAACACTTCTGGAACTTGTTCGGTAAGAGTAAATGCCCAGGGGCTCTCCCGTTCTTGTCGTAAACTTTTGCCCGTGAAAATCTCCTCGCCCCAACTAGCTGCCCCTGGGTCTCCGAGGATGGTGCAAGCCACGCGCGCGCGGCTAAACTCCTTTTCGAGCCGCCTTTAACAAATAATTTTAGATTATACACGACCACTTTAACCTCAAGTTTTCAACGTACACATATCTGAAGTTCATTTACAACTGTATTGTTTTCCATTGCTTTACTAGTGTAGTAGAATGAGAAATACTTACATCCTTCAAACTAGTATTCGGCTGTTGGCAAAGAACCGTCTGATGATGGATCCATTTGGCGAATACCAACCACTAGCTAGCTAGCGAGCAGGTACGAGGAATGCAGGAACAATAAGAAAATACTAAACGAATTAAGCGAGAAAAATATTTTCAGACGGAGCAAAACACAAGGAAAGAATCAATACTGTAACAATCCGGTCTTATGGGTCATGAAAAGTAGAATTATTTTAATTTGTAATTTAATCTCCAGCGGGAAATAAATTCCGAATAGCTCACGTGCATTGTACATCTTGCAACATTGACAAATTTTTCCCTTCCGGGAGGAGGCAAGTATTTTTTGGTCCCGAACAAATACTTCACAGGGGTCTCCTCGTAGGGATAAAAATTGTCCTCCTGCCCAGTCCCGGCCGCGTTCAGTGCACCCGGTATGCCTGCCACGGGTCAAATCGAATCGTTTGAACACATGTTGACTTTTTCTACGATTATTTGTGACCTAAGGATTGACATAATTTGCCTCTGACAGGCATCCAAAGGTAAGGACGTTATTCGTCTTTGCTTCTAGGGGTAAAAAATTGAAACCTGGTAAAGTTTCGACGAGAAAATCGTTCGTACTTTTGCCCTCACAAATATTCTGCACTAATTCTGGCTCCAACCTTTCAGTATTATTTACATAGTATGTGAGCTATAAACCAAAGTCGCTTTTAAAAAAGCTCAAATCAGCACACAAAACCAAGCAACACAATGGAAACAAACTAAAACAAGTAAGGAACTTTATTTGCGAAAAACAAATTATTTTACGATTCTAGAGATGATTTGTTAAATTTCCATACAAATCCTTATATTTATCACCATGCTCACACTGTTAACTTGGGTCACCTGTGTTTCGACTAGCCGGCAAACAAGAATGAGTGGAGGGGCCCTGGGAGCAACAATGAGTTTCAAAGTCGAAAAAGACTTAGGAGTAGAAACCAGTCTCCTCTCGTCCATCTTCTCGCCTTGTAAACACGCATGGAGACAGCCGGAACAGTTAACAGGGCTCTTATATTTTCTTACGAGGGTCGCGTTTCCCGAAAGAATGGTTTACCAAGCGAGACGAAAAATAGCTAGAGCCTGATAGCAGGGTAGGGAGACAATGAGTTATTTGGGTAATCCGCCATTTTATATTCAGCATTTCATGAACACACTTATGAACAGTTATGGATTGGGGCCCCGTTGATCGAAGGGGTAGGATCATCTGCAAGGGTTTCTGGGTATGATGGCAAGAAAGGAATTTTTTTTTACCGTTGTCATGCGTATCTTTTACTCTGACAGGTGAGTTTCCAGTAATGTATGTTTGGTTGTTGGGCATGGAAACTAGGTTATTTTTTAGGTTCTTCTGACCAGCCCTGAAAAGGGGAGGAGGTTGGAAATTATTTCAATGTGTTTCAACATTTCTGTTAGGAACATAACATAAAACCAGCCTCGTTCCCAGTCGTCCTTGGCGGAATAGCAAATGTCACGTCACCAGTCGAGTTGAACGGGGAGACTCACGCTATCACTCGATAAGGGTGTAAAGGCCTGGGGACGAGGCTGACATGAAACATAAGCGGAAGGAGTATGCCAAAAATACCGTATTTGTTTTCGTGGCAAAAGCATCCGTGTAGTTTAATTAAAAGAAAAAATTACCTCTATATATCATTCGGCTAGCGTGTTTTCGTCCAAAGAGAAGGAGCGTCCCACTGCAGGCATAGCATAACTCTGGCGGTTGCGTAACTCTGAAATTCACACAACCATACTCTCTTGCCGGCGCAGTCGAAAGCCACAAAAAGTCATTTGTTTTATGCCTATATTAATTAAGGGACTTTTCACGTAACCACATTGCAAAAGTTTAGTAGGAGAGCCATTTTTTGTGGACCTTAATAACTCAGTTTTGTTTACATGATTGGTTGAGAAAACGCGCGGATCTTGACCCAATTCCGCACAATGTTGCTTACGTCGGTGAATAATGGTTTTTGACTTTTTTTATCCTTCCACCTACATTTTCATTGTTAAATATTCAATGTTTACGCCTTTTAGATTTTAAATTCTCATTTCAAATTTATATTTTGCTTCTTCTTTTATGGATTCCCCACCGACAACAGTTTTTTTTTTTTTTTAATGAAGGGGCTACCCTAATAAATGCGGATGAGTTTCAACACACTCATGTAATTTTGTTGTTTTTTCGTCGGCAGACATATTTCTGCACACGGCGTTTTAATTCGGAAATTCCTATTGCAATTTGGGGTTGTTTACATTTTGTAAATATCTTGGAAGTGCTTCCTCGATTAACCTTTGTTCACTTGCTTATCTACCGGCATTGATCATTCACAACTGAAATGGTTCTGACGACTATTTTACCACCGTTTTTAATTTCGATATGAAAACTAATAATTTCTTTGCTTCGTGAACTCTTTATTACTAGGCAAAAAGCACTGAAGCCGATTTAATGAACAAACTGCTTTTTCGTAAAATGTCAAAAAGCGACGTTTCTTGTTTGTAATAAGTCTATACTTGATTAGTTCCGAAGTGGGGATCAATCATACGATATCTTACAATTAAACTGCGATATTCCTTTAAATTAAGGCATAAATTTTCCTGCCGCTGATATCAACCCAGAACTTTTCAAGTAAATAATATTTTAAAAGTTAAATTATAGTATACCCGTGCTCGCCATATTTCCTTTTCCCGTTTTCACAAAAAACAAAAAAACAAACGCAAAAAAATTACTTATGCAAGTGCCGCGAAAATGACGAATAACCAGTATGTGTTACAATCCATTAACTCATGGCCATGTTTAAATCATTACCTTTAAACACACAATATTCCACGATTAAAACACTCGTCTAGGCAGCAAAATTCAGATCTAAAGAGGCCGGGTATTTCCCGAAATATGCCAAACTTTCAGCTCTCAATCTAAAGATCGCAGGTATACCAATTGAAACAAACATTTAACCTAATATGACCCACAACGATAAAGTCAACACTGGTGTGAAGTACAATTGTTTCAAAAATACACCTGCAGACGTAAATACAGAGGTTTGACAAAAAAGGCTTTCCGGCAATACTGGCGAGTACGTAACGTAAAGAAAAACGAAAATTCTTCAAATATGCCTCGCTCTGATCTTTACAACAAGTGACTGGATTACATTCTTTTGTATTTCACTCAGTTGGAGGCGGAAATAACTGCGAAAATTAACAAAAGCAACACAGTTTGTCGCTATGATCACTGTTTGTGTGGAACGTTTTCTGCGAATTTTATCATTTATGTTGTGGTTTTTTGGAGGTAAGATAGGATTTTTGTCTGGCAAAAGGAAGCCGCCCAAACTTTTCTGACTTAATCTATTTGCCAATTTCACTATAATTGTTATTTTCCTATATTTTTTTACCATTTCAGAATTCTGTGATTTCCATATCAGGACTAGGAGGTAGTGTTTAATTCTTAGTATATTAGATTTTCTAAAATTGATTACATAACAGTTCCCTGCAAATATCATACAGTCACAGATATAAATTCAATTTGAACTCCACTGCTTCATATTGGGATCTCAGAATGTTACGCGGGACTGCACGGTATTAATCAAGACGTCTATTAAAAGGAAACAACAGCAAGTCCAATTAGTGTTTAAGAAGCGTAAGGGGCCATTGATATCTTGAATTTATGCAGCGATGTGGTTAAAGAATCTTTGCTTGCGCAACTGACTCAAAAATTCTTCGAACAGAATGGACGTTTAGAATCCTCGTTTTAAGTTAATAGCCATATAAGGATTGGCTTTCGTTTTCCATTGTAATAAAAACTTCTACATATATTTCATTGTTGAAGATGTTTTTGAAGAAACAAATTAAGAAATACTCTTATTTCGCAGTTTTTGATTTGTTTCAGTATCATGAATAAAACCATTGACGTTAGTGAGATATTTTCCTCTATTTGTTTTGTACCATAAAATTTATTGCTTTTGTCATGTTTTGTGTTTTAAGTTTGACTTCAAAAACATCAAACTATTTGTCAAAGAAGGACTGGATACACAAAATTATTGTAAGACATTTTGCTGTGGTTTGGTGAGACCGTATGATACAAAACAAAGCGCAATTTTCTTGTCACAAATATCAGTATAAATTGAAAAGTAAACATACTTTTTGTAGTTTGAAGACTTTAGCTCAGTAACAAAGAATGTGATTTGAACAGTTTGTCAATCTTTGAGTAGACTAAGCGCTTGCTGGAAGTCTTAAAAAACAACAAATGGTATTTTATGAACACAGCTTGTAAAGGTATTGAGTTTCAGTCACGTAACACAAAACCTTGACATCTAATACACGGCTTATCATATCGTAGAGAGCTCACTACTTGAAAACTAAAAGATTGTAGGAAACTGAAAAATTTACTGAGAAGGTACGTAGTCTGAGGATGAAAATCCCGAGGTGTGAGCAGTACTTTCCTGTGGTGCTGTTTATTGTACTGTATTCTACTTTTGAGTCTGTGGGTGGAATCCTTAAGTTGACGATTCAAATGAAAGCTACTGAGCAGTACTTTCCTGTGGTGTTTTTTATTATGATCGTAAAGGGGTTCTAACTTTTCAGTCTGTGGATGAAATCCTAAAGTGTGACTATTCAAATGAAGGTGACTGATTCCTTTCCTGTGCTTCTAAATTCCTGACTGGAAACGTACTTCAGTTTTGCTTCTGGGTGTTCTTGGAAGATAAGGGTTAAATGGATTCTTTTTCATATCTTAACAGGTTGTGATCATAGTTGGTTGAAGTATCGGGGTCATTGTTACAAAGTTTTCAATGAACAGAAAACTTGGAGTTCAGCAAGAGAGTTCTGTCGAGCCTTGCGTGGAGATCTCGTCGTGATTCAGGATAAAAAGACACAAAAGGTCGTTTACGAAAAACTTGCTGTTAGAAAAACTCTCTGGATAGGTCTTAGGAGGAATAATGGGTATGGAAGTAACTAGATTTTCGGACGTTTAGTTTGGACCGAAACGTTTTTAAAACAAATATTTTTAACGAATCTTTTAAATTTAAGATCAGTTTAGTGACCTTTTACTGGTTTTGATTTTTTTGGAGTGAATTTTTCTAATACGCTGACGTTAGTTTAAGAAAAAATCTAAGACGTCCCAGATGGCGGATTCATGATGGGCTTGTTAGCAAATCAACATGTAATTCCCCCAACAAGTGACATAGTAATTCCATGTCACCGATCGCGATTATGAACATCTTTAGGTGTACTATATGTAAATATATATAACCTCCAAGTTTCACCGTTCTAGCTTAAACACATCCTGGAGATTCAGAGCGGTAGCGGGACCTCACCGATCCCCCCCTCCCCCCCCCCCCCACCTCTCTTTTAATCGTACTGTGAACATCAAGTGGTGTCTTTCTTTGGGTGGATAGGACAGACGTCAATTTTGAAAACTGGGTCAGTGGATCACCAGATAACAGGAACGAGGAGTGTGGAGAGATGACAGATTATGGATCATTTCATGGAAGGTGGAACGACAAGCGCTGCTCCTGGACGCAGCCATACATCTGCGAGCAAAGTTTGCTTGTCATTCGTGTGGCATGAAATTTTCGTGGGATCTAATTGAATTTTCCATTGATTCGCAAAAATTTGAGCCCACGAAAGTAAACGCCCACTATAAAGTGAAAAAATCATCCGCGAAAATTTACTCCATGTGAAGAAAATATTAGGACCTTGCGCTTTGCAAAATTTCCTCAGCGCTGAATTTCACATCGGTGTACGCTGTGTATGGCATTGTAGTAGACGTTACGTGTACAGTACTTGGGGAATACACAGCAAATGTAAAAATATGTTATTCCGTAATGAAGTAAATCATTCTGTTTTTAAAGTGGGAATTAAAGGGAGTTCTACTGGTAGGTAAAGTCATAATATTTGCCGCCTTTGCAGCCTAAATTTTCGTTTGGAAGACAATGTTAAACCGCAGTGTACGCCAGGATGTTGCCCGGAGGATACACTTGTTAGGTTGCACTGTGAAGGAATTATACAGGAGCTGCAATTTGCAGCCAGTAGAATTTCTCTGTAACTCTGTGCATTTATCAACCTTAAGTTTGAAGTTACAAGTTCTCTGGAATTCCCCTGCATACAGCTGATTTTTTGGCACCAACTGCATGTATAGACAACTACATGCACTACACTGCCATTCCAGTGCAGTAAGTCTATGCTGGATTATATTCCACAGTGAGTGAGGGTGTAGATTCCGACTGAGTATGGATCGTACATCAGAGACAAACCTAAGAGCGTCCAGCATTGGTAACAGGTTTAATAATGCAGTGTCTGATGGATCTGCGAACCACGACTTGATAGGTATGGCGTTATCTACAGTTTAAGGGACTTCAGTGTTAGTGGTCAGCTGCTTGTCCTTCTTAGCCAGGTGGGCCTGTACACAAGGCACAAGTGGCTCTGGGGACACATGCTTTGATTGGCTAGATTCTAACAAAGGGAATCCAATCAAATCAACCTTTTTAAAATCTCTTTGTTGCAAGGAACAAAAATGTGTTAGTGGGTAGATTGGCTGGTTAGGTACTTACAAAAAGCTAGTGTCTGAAATACACAGTGTACATAAAGGCTATGTGATGAAAACTAAAACTATGGCCATTGATACTGCCTAGTTATGTTGTTCTCACTCTCAATTCAGATGCCTGACATTTTAACTAAAAAAAATCAAAATTATAATAATAATAATAATAATAATAATAATAATAATCTTTATTGAGGAAACTTTTTCACTTACATGTGGTTTTCAAAAAGGACCTCAAAGATTAATACTAAAAACTAAAATATCTACATTGAATAATAAAAATAAGAGGACTAAAAATATGAAATTAAATGATGACAAAGCTTTACAGAGATCTGTGCAGTCTCCATGGTGTGTCATAATTGTGTAGTTCTTAGTTATGGATTTTGGCACTCGAGTACCCATTACACATTACACAGAGTTTTCAGTTCTGTAGAGCTATGTAGCCTATAAGACAAGTATGGAATGCTTTGCTCGAATCTCAGGTATCACTTTCATATACTGTACAAAGAGAGACATTGTGTTTCCTTGATTAAGTAAGTACTTGCCCTCAAGCATGTGGCCCGCTTCCCTGCCTCACAAAATCATCGAAAATCACCCATCCCTGATATTGAACTGTCACATTGAATGTAGTAAGTTTCATGTCATATTTACCTGCCAGTGGATTGTAGCAAGTTACATGTCATATTTACCTGGATTGTAGTAAGTTTCATGTCATATTTACCTCAACTGTGGCAAGATAAATGTCATATTTACCTGGATTGTACTGATAAGCACCTGGAGAATTGTCCAAAATAAAAACTGAGGACAGGTCTTCGTTGACCATTGATAAATCTTTAGTATAACTGCCACCATCTAGTGTACAGTGCTAGGTAATCAAAGGCAAAATTAAAATAGTTTACTACAAAAGCAATGCTCTGTTAGAAACCTGACTCACATCCATTTTAAGTTTGTAACCATGCTGAGATCAGGACAAAGTGTATAAGTTAAGCTGGAGTTAAGTTTGTTTTAATCCTTTGGAATGAAAGCGGCCAGGGGCACATTGTAGTGCCTGGTTACTGTAACATAAAGCAACTTTGATGTATTACTTCTCCCCCTCGATGAGGTGTCAGTCCATCGTAGGTACCCCCCCCAACAACCACCACCCCTCCCCTCTGATACTTTGTCAGGTAAAAAGAGAGACAAGTAAAGAGAGCCACTGTGAGAGTAAAGTGCATTACCCAACTCCAAGAACACAACACAACAACCCCGATCAGGGCTTGAACCAAAGCCACTCAATTCAGAGTCTGGTACGCTAATTATTAGGCCATTGCCCCTTCCACACTAGTATTAATACAACATGTAATCAGAAAATCACTACTTAGAAACAGACAGTAAGGAAGCGTGAACATCCATACCTGTCTGAAATATTTTTTATTTAGCACTCCTCTGTTTCCATCTAGGTTATCTGCGGCACAAAGATCTGTGACACAAACAACATGATTTCACTGTAGTTTTCCATATATACATAGTATACTGTGCCAGCACACAATTGCTTAACTGATCTTGAGTCCTGAATTGCAGACAAGTAATGGGGGGTGTCAGCTCTAACAATTGCTGTTTGAGCAGAACCATGTGTAAGTAAAAGTCCTCCTGAAAATTTGAAGAATCGTCCCAAATTTTTTAGAGAAATTCCCAAAATATCTCAAAATTCCCGAAATTTTAACTTTGATACTTTGTGTCTCCCAGAAAATTTCCCAAGCCTCCCGATTCCTGGCAAAATCTTCAGATTCCTGCAAGAATTTTGTGTTTCACCCGAAACAGCCCCTCTTAGAGTTGACACCCCCCGTCAAGTATGTGGTAGCATTGACTACTTGCATGTCCAGTTGGTCAATCCTCAAATCTGTAGCATCTAATATTCTGATATGCTGATAGTGTCATTTCTTCCCTTTGATCACAGGAGTTTCAGATTGGATAAAATTATTATAAATAAACATTTAAAAGTCAGGTTGGGAACAAGAACACATGCAAAATTGTAACAACTTGGGTGGAGATACAACAGAAAATGTAAAGGCGTAAAGTACATGTAACTGTAAACCTGAACCCAGAGCACTAACCTCCATACTGGCAGTAAAAACCACGAGATCATACCATTGACTGACCTGAAAACATAAATTAAAATAATACTGTAAAGACTTGCAGTTAAGCCGTACTTGCAGATAAGCCGCACCCTGAATTTAGCAAGTCAAATAATTGTGTGGTTCCAAAAAAATATCCATACCTCCCCCAAGGATGGTTCTTTGGTTTGAACCCTCCAAGCCCCCCTGGAATTTCCAGTTTAGCTTCATACTTTTTTCCTGGAACTGCACATTTGAGAAAAAAGTTTTTGAAAGAAATCAAAAGAAATCCAAAATTTGAGTCTTCAGGAGTCTTCTTCATTGAATGTATTAGCTCAGTTAGATTGAAACAGAAAATGCTTCAAATTCTTACCCAGAATTTTAGCTTTCTAGAAAAAAAAAACATCATGTTCGCAAACTATGGGAAATGATTGATCTTTTTCTGGTATTTGTTAAAAGTCTTTTGTCATTTACCACTGACCGTTTTTCCAGAGAAATTTGTTTTACAACAAGAGCTTTGTTCATGGAACGTTTGTAGCTTTCTAAAAAAACAGCTACTTTGAATTTAGAGCCGTCTACTTTTCATATCTGAGCTTCTAGATTTTAACATTTTTCTGGGGGTACTCGCTTGCCCAGTGACCTACTTTTATATGTTAGCCATCTACTCTAAAACTTAATAAGAACCCTGAATTCTTGGTCTGATCTTACATTACAACCGCTAGTTCTTGACCATGGTTTCACTGAGATGATGGCCTTGCACTTGCAAATAATAATAATAATAATAAATAAACATATAAACATATTTATGCAGGATGACCATTTCAGTTATAAAAACTGCTATCAACATGGGTCCTGCGTTAAAAATAAATAAATGAATAGTTAATAAAATAAAATATTAAAACAGTTAAAAAGCTATATAAGAAATCTAAGAAAAGACATATAAAAAGCGATAAAAAGACTAAAACTAGGTTCATATACAATTATTAAAAATATCGGCCCCTTTATAAAAAAACGCTCTTTTGGTCGATTCTAGTTTAACCCTTTCAATAACTAATTTGTTCTTATTCCTAATGTCATAATCATGAATATTATGTCTTTTTAGTTGAAAATATTCAGAGAAATAACTTGGGGCCGTTCCCTTGAGGCACTTTTCAACCAAGTTAACAATGTGATTTTCTCTTCTTCTCGTAAGAGTGTCCCAGCCAAGACTTGTAACCATCTGTTCTGTGGACAAATGGGCAGTATTCAAAACTATTCTACCACCACGCCTTTGTAGGCGTTCCAGAACTTCTTCATTCCCTTTACCACATCCATGGAAAACAGCACCACAATAATCCAAAATAGGAAGAATCATCGATTTAAACAATCTGTTCGCTGATTCAATTGTTAAAGATGGTCGTGCTCTTGAGAAAATCCCCAGCATCTTAGAAACTTTCTTCTTTACATAATCGATATGCTGATTCATAGAAAGGTTACTGTCCAATATAACTTCAACAAACTGGTTATGAATGACAAAGCCCAACACATGGTTACACTGTATACTTCCTGTTATTGCTAACTTGTTGCCTTAAGTGGTGTTACTGCTAGATACTACTTACACATTCAAGAAAAAAGTCCACAGGAGGTCTCTTGTGAAAAAAAATCTGATAGGATGGTGATCTATAATTGTACCTGTCATTGAAGCAGTTTGAAAGAGAAAGTGCCAAGAAAAAACACATGTTAGAATAATATTTGAAGAATTTAAAATTAACGTGAATTATTTTTCATTTTGTCACTCATTAATAATTTATTGTCTTCAAAGCTGTATATTTAAAGTCTTTACACAAGTTATAAAAACTATTTGAAAAACCTCCAATGTTTAACAAATTAAAATAAATTTGTTCTGATTGATTCAATAATCTTCCTCTGATCCAAATATTTATATGTAATGCCATAACTAAATAACTGCTTATGCCACTGAATGTATCTGTTGTGGTTTAAATTTATCTTTGGTCTAAATTTTTTTGAAATCACTTTGATTTTGATTTTTTCATTATCTCAAGTTCATTATCATATTCTGAAATAAAGGGAAATAAAAATGAAACTGATTTAGAAATTCTTAAGCCAAAGATAAATTTAAGGTGATTCCATTCAATTGCATCGCGCATCCTTTCTGCGCATCATTTTTGCGTGATTAGCGCGCGCGCGTTCAGAACTTGATAGGTTTTCTATGGAAGCTGAGCTGTTCAGAGAAATAAATGGTCGTTTTCTCCCAAACGAACTCGGTGACCCCACCTTTTTATTCCATTTATTTAGGAAAATACGACTTTACATGATATATTCAAATTTGAAGAATTTTTCATTATTCAATTTTCAAATATTCCAGTTGATTCACTGTTACAGTCAGATTTTAGGCGTTTCACTGGAACCATGCAGACGCTCGATTTGCCTATTATTTCAAATTAGTTTCATTGTTACGGCAATTTTAAAGGGGTTATGTCACGAGGATTTTGCTATTTTAGGTCAATTCTGTGCTAAAATCATAACCTAGTGCCTTCACTCATACACAAAATGCTCCTGTAAAAGTATGAGGAAGATATCAAATGAAATTTATCAGGGAAAAGTAACCATAATAATTTTTTTGTGATTTTTGAGAACATAGCATCAAAACTTGAAAAAATTAGCCCAATTTTTTCAAGTTTCAATCCATTCCCATCCTTGCCATCGGTAGCAACAGATGACACGAAACAGTTTCAGTGCCGTAAGATAGTCTTTAATAACAAAGCTAGACCATTATTTTTGGGATTCAATTGATGCCAAGACACTTTTTAGCTTTTTAAAAAGATACTAAAATAGCGTGACATAGCCCCTTTAAGACGTTTTACTGTAACATTGTACTTCTATTGTAAGAATAATGCTTATATTTCATTGCTAGTTATAACTTTGTTGAAGTAATGGGTGGCTCTAGTACATGGATAGGTGTTGTAATATTGCTGTCTAAAGATAGCAAAGTACCTATTTACTACAGCCCCGTAGCGTGAAATCAGACACGGTGACCCCCTCTTTTTATTTTATTTTTTTAATGTAGTAGGGTAATTAGTAACTGTGCAAAGTTTCAACAAATTCTCATTACAACTTCTTTTTCGATGGAACCACCTTAAACCACAACATACTCACCACTAAATAAACTAAAAGACTTGCCCACCCCAGACCAGGACAGCCCAGGCTGGCCCCAGCCGGCCCAAATGGAAAAATATTTTCTGCTTTTCAGGCCAGCCTGGGCCAGTCAAAATAGTAGCGGTCGACCTCAATGAGACCTTTGATTGTACAGTGGGAAAAGATTAATTATTAATCTTTTCCCATTGTACAATCAAAGGTCTCATTGAGATCGACCACTACTATTTGGCTTTATTGTTGAAATATTTTTGTTAGAAGGGTTACAGACAGTCAAGTCACCCGTCAGTTGCAATTTAGTCACGTTTTATTTGTTATGTAACGATTTGCCACGCCTTGTTTTGTTTGTACAAACCGGAAGTGTTGAAGTGTTAGATTTCCATGGAGTGACAGTCTAGTCACGCGTCAGTTGCGATTTAGTCATGTTTCGAATAGTCACGTTTTATTTGTTATGTAACGATTTGTCACGCGTTGTTTTGTTTGTACAAACCGGAAGTGTTGAAGTGTTAGTATTTCCATATAGAGTGACGTGTTAATCACCCACAGCAAAAAGTATTCCCTTGAGAGTTTACATGAACTGACTAGTCGATCTCCCCGAACCTCCACACGATACTCCTATTTGCAAAATAGTCGTAAACATGTATTAAAATTTACTAAGTTACTTTCTTAGATTTAACCTTTTCTGTCAATTTGATACTGTAATTTATACCTTCACTTCTAGTTAAAGTGCTCCCATTACCTTTACAAGCCTTGGGTGAAAGCCAAATATTATCTAATATTTCAGTTATAAATGTAGTAAAACAGTTTTCACCTCTTCCAGACATGTTTCAAATATATATAACACTCACCCAAAGTACAAAGTCTGGAGGTGTTCCAGGTCTTACAGTTTGTCTTACAACACTAACACTGAAAATAAATCAAATCAAAATAAAATTATTATCACATTGCAGATGAAGGAAAAAATACAATTTTAAACAGTTGAGATTCATAAAGTTTCTTACCCATGACGTGGTGTGAATGTGCAAAAAAGTGTCCTGCTCGGGCCGGCCCGGGCTGGCCTGGGCCATCCCCGCAGGGCCGGCCCAAAATTAGCATTTGTCAAAAATGCTAATGCCGAAAAATGCTAATGAGAAGCCGGCTCTGGCCAGCCCAAGACAGACACATGATAGGGGCTTGCTCACCCCAGATCAGGACAGCCCAGGCTGGCCCCAGCCGGCCCAAATGGAAAAATATTTTCTGCTTTTCAGGCCAGCCTGGGCCAGTCAACCCCAAACCATTTTTTTGTTGTTGTTGTGGACCAGACCTAATAAAGGAAAATGTGCTTTCCTCCAATTTAAAGAAACTTGACCCCTGAACAAAAAATTAAACACAGAGTCCTGTATTCATTCATGACTAGTTTATTTATAAATTGCCCTTAATTTACAAATATCAGATCAGATCTTAAAATTTACCGGTAAGTATAAAACGAGGCTCACCATTGTTTTTACATGTGTATAACATTTTGAAATCTGATGACATTACCAACCGAAAGCACTGTTTAAAAAACAAACTGAAATACCAGTCAATTTGATTTTACAGTGCTCCTGGGGGAAACTGCTTTAAGAAATTGTTTACTGCAAGTCCACATTCCTGATCTGTCTTCAGATCTTCAGGAACCAGAAATCTTTCCTTAAAAAGTTCTGTAAAAAATAAAAAATAAAAAAGGTCTGTTACATCATGTCATGGTTCGTTAGGTAGCACACCATCTCAAATTTCAGGAAAGTCCTTGTATTACACTCAAGCTAAAAAAACCGTGAACACCGAAAATATTTCTGGAATGTTCATTGTGTTAATACTGTTTTGACCAATCACATGCAATACCTTGCAACCACAGAAAACGAATGGGTCTCTCAGTTGCAGAATCAAATTGGTTCTCAATCTGTTTCAAAAAACCTCAAGATTTAACCTTCATCTTATCTTACAGGAATTGAAAGTGCTATTCCTTTCTATCTGAGAACCATGTGCACAATGCAAGCAAAAATAAGTTTGAGCGCTTTTGGATCTAATAAATTTTTGAACAAGTTGACGCAACAATAAGTGTTTTCTGACATATTTTCAAACAAAAGCAACTCAAGCTGCACTTATTTCACTGTGATATAAAGATGCAATGTTCTCCCTCAAAATTCACCCAAAGCTGCTGTAAATTCTGATAGCAGAGCTGACTCAATTTACTTAGGCCAAAACATCCCTGCCTTCGAGACGGGCTTGCAATATACAATGTCTAGTTGCAAATTTTAAAAATGACAGTTTCAAATTTAACAATGGTGCTGAGTGAGCAGGCTGTTAAAAATTAACAAACACCAGTTTCAACAATCTGTGGCTGTTGCTACAATGCAGCAGCAACCGCTGAGCCAAAGTTTTCGCTTGCGTAGTGCATGTGACTCTGAGATAGAGAATAACAATCTAAACTTCTGTAAGTTAAGATGAAGGTTTAATCTTGAGGTTTTAGGAAACAAAGTGAGAACCAAATCCGTTGTGACTAACAAACCCATTTGTTTTCTGTGGTTTCAAGGTCTTGCACGTGATTGGTCAAAACACGATGAACATTCCGAGAAATATTTTCAGTGTTCATGGTTTCTAAGTTTGAGTGTAGAACTCAAAAGACTGACTTGAAATTGTTATTACAACTGTCATCACAGGATCTTTTTAAACTAAAGTGTGAAACCAATGGTGTGTAACATGGACTGATTTACGACCTGCTCAATGGACATTTCATCCGAGAACATTAAATATTGTGCTAATGCGCCGATCAATTCGAAACTTCAACATCCCCCCCCGGGCATACCCCGGGCATTTGACTGTGCATCGTGCCCGGGGAGGGGGGAATTTGAACGTTGCGTTGAAAGGGCGGGGAATTTGAACCGGATTTATCTCTTGTTCTAACGTAATAGGCCCGTGAATTTTTTTGGTTTTTGCGGGGTCTGACAGATTTGCAAGATAGAATTTCCCCTTTGTTAGTGAATAGCTCTTTGAAAAGGGTCTTTAAAAGAAGATTGAAGGTGTCATTACAGCATATCTCTCTCTTAAAGGCATGTAAAGTGTTTGATTGAAGACCAAATTTGTCTTTGAGGAGAGGCAGTTCAGTACTAATTGGTGGGGCATTTGAACGGCTTTCTTGCCCCGAGGGGAGGGAATTTGAACAAGCCAATCTTCAAAAGTTCAAATGCCCGGGGGGAGGATGTTGAACTTTCGAATTGATCGGCACATAAAGTAAAGAGCCATTTAGGTCTTGATAAGAAACTATAAAGGAATCCAACCCTTTTCAGCAACAAATCTAGTTTTGTCTTCTTCTTCTTCTGATAGTTTACTCTAGTTAAAATTACGTGGAAATCAGGCAAATTTGTATTTGACTATTTCAGTAATGCGCCAATCAATTCGAAAGTACAACATCCCCCCCCGGGCAACCCCCCGGGCATTTGAACTTTTGAAGATTGGCTTGTTCAAATTCCCTCCCCTCGGGGCAAAAAAGCCGTTCAAATGCCCCACCAATTAGTACTGAACTACCTCTCCTCAAAGACAAATTTCGTCTTCAATCAAACACTTGCCTTTCAGAGAGAGAAATGCTGAATGACACCTTCAAACTTCTTTTAAAGACCCTTTTGAAAGAGTAATTCACTAACAAAGGCGAAATTCTATCTTGTAAATCCGTCAAACCCTGCAAAAACCGAAAAAAACGCACGGGCGTATTACGTCAGAACAAGAGATAAATCTGGTTCAAATTCCCCACCCCTCCAAGGCAACGTTCAAATTCCCCCCTCCCCAGGCACGATGCTCAGTCAAATGCCCGGGGTTTGCCCGGGGGGGATGTTGAAGTTCCGAATTGATCGGCGCATAAGTTCCGATCAAGAATTTACTCATTTGCACGAACGCTTTCAGCTTAATTGTCACTTTACATTCAAGCTTATTAAAGTCTTACATAGAATTTTGCTTTGAAAGGACATTTCAATACAACATTGCTTCATTTTAATGCATGACAATTGAGAAATCTAACCATTCGCTTGGGCGATTGAAGTGAGAAATATCTGCGAGCTCCGAATTCTTCGCCAAAATACAAACATTTTCCCACTCTTACCTCTTTTCAGACAGCCTGGGTCATTGCTTCTTCTTCAACCACTCGAAACTGTTCCATAACCGAAGGGTTTCAGAGAAAAAACGTAGAATTAAGCAGTAAAATGCAGTTCTACTCTAAACAGACTCGATCTATTCAAAACCACGCGCCCAAACTCATACTTCGCACTTTTCCATTGTTTCAAAGACACACTAGACTTGCACCAAGTCGCCCTCTATTGGCGAGCGAAGCGAGCCAAGCGTCGCCAAGCGACGCGCAGGGAGTCGCGAAGCGGCGACCGCGAGCGACGAAGTCGCGAGAGGGCCTAAACCGCCCGTAGAAGGACCTAAACCTTTGAGAAAGTCTAAAGACACACGTGATGGCGAACTACAAGTGCGCATGCGTTTGTGATCTTACGGCCTCCCTGGGAACTAGCATGCTCAAAATCAAACATGGCGGACGAACTAGTGCTGTTCGAAGTGCAGCACGAAAACAAAGGGGTCGTTACACAAAAGATATGTAACATTCTAATATTTACAAGAGCTAAACGACAAGGAGAAACTTGTATTTGTTATTCCACTCGAAAAGGTATCCATTTACAAGTCTTTTGTGGGGGGAAAGAGATAGGAAAGCAACGAACACTACAGCGGACATTGAAACACGTGTTGTCACTACTGAAGAAAATTCACTCAGCAGAAGCAGGTCCTTTTAACATAAAGGACTGAACAAAGAGAGTTTTAAAAAGGAGAACAGTGATAACAGGACCAAGTATCACACAGTGGAACTCAAAAGAGGACAAAAGTTCAGTCTTAAATGACACTCAACTGAATACGTTGAACAAAGATTAAGGTGAGCTCAGCAAAACAACAGTACACTTTGCCAATGATAAGTTTACTCTTCACGACTTTTTAAGCTGACTAAGCTTCAATAGATGAGATTGTATTAATGGAAAAAGATAATAAATTTTTCTGTCACAAAAGTGATTGTTCCTTAATTTAAAAGCCTTTTTTAAGTTCTCAATATTCCAATCCCTTTCAAACAGCAAATGCTGGCCTGTGGCATGTACAGCATACAGCCACCCAAGTGCAGGCTGCTATGAACAAGCTGGGGAACACTTCATTTGTTTGATGTTTAAGGTGGCTTCCTATAGTTTTATGACCGCGTGCGTGCTGATGATGCGAGTTGTAGTAATCTGCGCGCGCTCACATAAAATCGTAGGTTTTTCCTGATTTTTATGACGTCAGCATAGCAAAAAAAAGCAAAGTTAACAGTAAATTTTCTCGCGTTTCCTTTGGTGAATTTTTTTTTAATTTTGCACATTTTGAGATACTAACGCTACCTTTCACATATTTTTTGGAAAAATTCTGTCAGAGCAATCCAGTTTAATGGTTAAAAATAAGAAATCACGTGATATCGCTGAATCCGTCTGAACGACCCCTGCAAAATGTTAGTGAGAATCATTTTCACAAAATAGGAAAGTTTTAAAAAATTTCAGCAAGGGAAAATCAAAATATTTAAGAAAAAAGACGAATTAATGGCAAATATCTGTCATCTTTTAGTTGCTTTGTTGCCATGACAACGGCCTATGCCTAAGAAGCAAAACCTGAAAAATAAGGGTAATTATGTTGGTACTTTACTGGTAAAATTCAGGAACAAAGATTGCAAGACAACAGAACTAGGGCTTCTTTTGCAAGTCTTGCCAGTTCGTATAGTCACTTTTGTAGAAACTCTAGGGATCCACCTTAAGGTGGCTTACTACAGTTTTTCTGAGACACAATTGCGCGCGCTGAGAAATTCTCTCTGCCGTCATTTTTTTTCGCGCGTGCAATACTTGACGCCATCATCGAGAAAAAGTTGAAAACACCTCTGAAATCTGGCTTGTAGAAATCGCTCGTGGCGTACTATTAACATTCTTTATCATGAATGGACGAAGCCTTGACGAAGTTGGTGAGCGCTACCGGTATAAAATATCTGTTAAACCTTGACAAAAACTTCAAGAAGTTGTTGTAAAAATTCTTATGTTTATCGCACGCGCCATATTGCGTTATTTCAGCGCGCGCTTAAGTTGCACGCATGCTCAGTTTTGCTCACCAAGGAGGTCGCAAAAAAATCGCAAATCGACTTTTTTACCCCAATCTACTCGAAAACTGACCGTATAACCCACAGTAATAAATTCAGAATCAATTCATAGTAGTAAGTTTCACCTGTAGACAAAATATTAGCAAAATCTGTAAGAGAGATTTTTATTAATTCTCAAAAAAGCGAAAATTCGACATTTTCTTCATTAGCAAAAATTCTGCCTTACAGACTTTCATTTTCTTTTGCATAGTTGTTTATTTATAGCCACTTTTCAAATCCTGAAAAATTGAGGTAGGGTCGTACGGCTAGATTTTGAGAAAAAAGCCCTAAAAAAGTCTAGTTTCCAGTCCACTCATAGCACGCGGTCTGTTATGTTTGATATTTTCTAAGCTTCTCATATTTCCTTTCCAGGATAATGAGGGTTAATATCATTTCCTTTAACAGTTGTAGCAACAAATAACCCAAAAGAAAACTCCTGTTGGCTTTAAACTAAAGTTTTAAAAAGGTTATCTTTCTCTTCTGAAAACTGTAGTAAGCCACCTTAAGTCAAGCTTCAGATCACCAACAATTTTTGTCAGCTGGGAAACCCTTCTGTTATGTAATCTTTGCTTGTTACAGAATGATTTCTTAAGATCAAGCTGAAATAGGCCTGTGAACAGGCTCTCTGGTCGGGGAAAGAGCAAAGAAAACAAAGGGCGAGAACAAGCGGAGAGGTGGGGAGGGGTCTACGCTCCACTTGCTCCGCTTGCTGATTTATTTTTGCGCTTTTCCCCACTGCAGAGCCTGTTCACAGGCTAAGCTGAAATTCACACAACAGAATTGACAAGGGCGTACTTGCCACTACATGATATTGTTTTAAGACCAGACAAACCGCTATACACATGAATCTCTCAGTAGTTTTGTATTATAACTCAGTAAATTGTGATCGTCCGGCTGAGTGTAGTGCTGTGAACGACTGTTTGAGGTGACATTGACTGACATTTCAACAACCTGAGCGGAAGTCATCATCATCATCATCTGATGATGACTTCCGCTCAGGTTGTCGAAACATCAGTCAATGTCACCTCAAACAGTCGTTCTCAGGACTACACTCACCCGGACGATCACAATTTACCGAATTATGATATGACTCCTGGGTGCAAACCCTTTACAGTAGTATTATACATGGTGAAGCACTTACTATCCTACCAACACACATTTTTGATTTCATTTACCAGAATTACAGAATTGTTCTGACTAGGTTTGTTGATTATTATGAATCCTTATATTAAGCAAAAAGAAAATAATGTAGCATGTCAATCCCAGGCTATGAAGCTTCGTTTTCACTTACGAGAAGGAGAGCATTCAAACAGAAAACAAGAAAGGAACAAAATCTCTTTTGGATAAATGAACTTTAAATGAAGCATGTTTACTGGTACAAAAAAGATGTAGTTACACAATTGGAAATGCCAAAATCAAATTTGAGCAAATTGGTGAGTGACCATGGCCACAAAAGTTAGTAATAAGAACTTTAAAGATCTTAAAGCTCCATAGAGTTTCCATAGACTGATGTACTCTTTGGGAAATCTATCATGGGACATTCACCTGTACCAATAATCCTTTGGTGGAGAGAGGGGTTCAGAATGCAGAATATTTTACATATTTGAGTACATTATTCAAAAGACTATAATTTTGCATGTTGTAAGTATTTCGGCAAGTATTTAGGCCATAGGGCCTCTCTACATTATGTAAGGTTAAGCACTCATTCCAGAGACAATTGGCTTTCAGTTATTGTTTCACAGTCACTTGTCAGTTACAAGACTTGATGACTTTTAAGGATTCTCTGGCCTGCAAAACACCCTGCCAAGAAGTCTTGACTTTTGAATGTAACTCTTAAATGAACTGCCAACTATCTGCTCAAGTTGGAACATTAGATCTATATGAATTGATTATATAACTGGGTGAATCCAATTGAAGTTCTTAAATTATTGTCCGAGGCTCAGTGTTAAAACTAAAAATCATTTATATCTGTTTATTCAGTGTTCTAAATGAATCCTGGCTACACTGCAGTAATTCCAAAAACTGTTAGCTGACCAGCCAGCCAAGGCCATGCTGGGCCAGGCCAGTTTTCTGGCCTAGGCTGGCCCAGTTCAGCTACGGCAGGGCCAGGTAAGGCCAGCCCAGGCCGGCCTGGGCTGGCCCAAGCAGGACATTTTTTAGAGTTTCATCAAGGTCAAGTACTAACGTTTTTCTTTTTACTAGTTCTGGAAATAGAATTACAGGTATGACATTAATCAATGTCAGTTTACATGTTTAAAAACAAAACAAAAATAAGAGAAGATCAAATAAAGTACACTCCATTCAGAAGGCAAAAATTCAATTAATAACGACTGAAAAAAAAGGAAGAAAATACAAGTCATGTAGTATGCCTTGTTATCTATTTACTATTTATTTATTTATCTCTTTAAATAGATTTCCTGTTTGTGTTTCCTATTATTGTATAAGGTAAAGTTTAAGTCTACATACGAGCCAATTGGCTCATCAGGCTGGAGTTTATTCCAGATTCTGCAGCGTAAAGCAACTTAGATGTACATGTATTTCTACTCCCCCCTGGAATTTGGCTTGCTCAGGACAGTTGCTTGCTTGTCTTACATCTTTATAGGATTTAGTGGGCAGATGACAAGTGTCTGGGCCCTTACCCATCAGGCAAGTAAGAATGAAAAGTCATATGCCATGCAGAAAAATCTACTTGTCCCAGACAATTGGATGGCACCTTTAATAAGCACTTAACTCTAATAATATTATTATAAATACTTACTGTTTATAACCTACAAGGAAAAAGGCAAAAATAGAAGATTCGTTCATCAATAGATACAGGTTGTAATGTACAGGTACTTACTGGTTTTATAATCAATTGTCAAACAGTTGTTATGACTAACAGCAGCCTTGAATCAGGGCCTTCAAAATGTTTTGAAGTAGGTGTCAGACACTGGAAGAATAGGCAGCTCTGACAAGTAAGCTTGTTTGTTGTGAGCTGATAATTTTGCTATGACCAGAGTAAATAGCCACATGTAATCAAGTAGCCGGTGGAACTCTGGCAGTCACCAGCTGCCTTTGAAACCTCTTTAATTCTTGAAGTTAAAAAAGTGCTTTGACTCTTTGAATTATGGACTGTGTCTTTGACTAATCTAGGGGGATTAGTCAAGATATAATTTATGTAAATAAGGACTGTCATATTACTTTCTTGCCATGTAAGAGGGGTCTTTTCAACGTTTGGTTACTAAAAATGTGTCCAACTAACCCGACATGGTTAGTAAAAATTTTCTTTCAGATTTAAATTATCCTACAGAGAAAACCTTTTCACAATAAATGTTAATTTTTAGAAAAGGCTTATGTGTCAAGTTTTCTTGCTTGAGATTGTTTTCTGTCTCAAAAATTTGTTCTTGCCGTCTTTACGATCGCATCAAACTTTGCAGCCATTTTGAGTGCCAAGGCCCGGGGAACGAGGTTTTGTAGAATGTGCAGATCTTGACACAACTTTTTCGGGTCCGCCATCTTGCCTCCTGTTTTGGCTCATTGCTGAAGCTCGTGCTTCGAGCAAAACTGTTCCAGCCAAGGAGAGCTATCGCCAGCTTGATCGGATTTTTTTGAGGATCGTTCTGACTAGCGAGGCATACTTCAATACAAAGTGAAGCGAACCAAAAAAGCAACGTGTGTACAGTACAAGGGCGAACTAAAAACTGATATGTCAGATAAACGTGTTCCAAGCATAGTCAATCATTAACCATCTGGCACTCCGTATTATACATGGAAGTATTGTTGTCTGACTTTCTGACCTTACAAATAGTTACAAAATTCTCTTTAAATGTGAAGAAGATCCTCGCAGTTATTAACGCAACTTATACAGTTGCGAAAAGAAAGCCTGAAAAAAATCAGGCTTGCCGGGATTCGAACCCGGCTGACCTCTGCGATACCGGTGCAGCGCTCTAACCAATTGAGCTAACAAGCCAACTGCGAGGATCTTCTTCACATTTATTTCTTCATTCCGCAGTTCAAATATATGAATTTCATATATTCATAATTTCATCTTCATCTTTCCCGGGTATATTACGAACCAATTTGATGACCAGCTCCCAGTTGGCTTGTTAGCTCAATTGGTTAGAGCGCTGCACCGGTATCGCAGAGGTCAGGGTTCGAATCCCGGCAAGCCTGATTTTCGCAACTGCATAAGTTGCGTTAATAACTGCGAGGATCTTCTTCACATTTATTTCTTCATTCCGCAGTTCAAATATATGAATTTCATATATTCATAATTTCAAAATTCTCTTTGTAGCCTCAAAACTGGTCATGTTTCTTTTTCTTCAAAACAGTATTCTGTTGTAGCTGACAGTTACATTGATCAAGAAAATTACTGACCGAGACAGTCTTTACCCTAAAATGCCTACGTTGTCCTGAAAACTATGCAGTATGAATAGTCTATTCATAGCAATGTCTGTACAGGTTTATGTTTTTCTTTTGAGCTTTGAGACCGAGTTTTTGCTTCAGCGACCATACAATGTAAGTGCCTAGTGCGTCAACGACGTCAGGTACAAATTCAATGCCAAGTCACCACCAGCTTCATTAGCATTAAAAATTCCTCTACATTTAGGACACTTTGCTTTCAACAGATTGCCAGAGAAATCCACCACCTTTGATTTAACAGTACACAAGGGGCACTTGTATTCTGCTACTTGAATTCCTTTCAGCGATCTCATCAATTTGGCAGCAACTTCAGCACCATACTGATCATAAGCCCTCTTTTCGTCTTCACTCAGGTCGTCCGAAGTCCAAAACACATCAACAAATTCTAAGCCAAGCATGTCTGCATTCTGCACCCTGAAGAACCCACTGTCTGCCCAGTTATCCCCCCATGAATTCATCAGACGTAAACTCTCGGCATCATAACTTGTGAGAACTACTGCATGGCCACTGGTTGAGTTCTGCTTCAAATCAAGACAAGATTCTGTAAGGATTCCTTTTGGATTCTCTTTAAAGAACTGGGTGAACTGATCCCACTGGGCTTCAGTCAGGCAAAATCTGGCAACCACTGGTCTCTTTGCAGAAACGGCTTCCATAGCACCAACAGCATCAACCTTTTTGCATTGCAGACGATATGTTGGACACACTTCTTGGAGAACTTTAATGGTACGGGCCCCGTGTTCTCCATATTTAGCGATCAATTTTCTTCTTAACTCAAAGAAATCTGGATAACCACCATCTCGCCCAACAATGCGTTTCATGGCCAGGTGTAGGACAGCAGCAGATGCATTTGCATAGCAGGTACCGCCATGTTGTCTCTTTGCTCCAAACCCTTCACTTGCCTGGTTGATGTAGATATCCAGATCAACTGAAGAGAGGACATCTGAAAGAGCATCTTGACTGAGGACACCATTCTTAGCCATGTCACAGACATCTTTGATGATTTCTGGATGGTTCACTTGAAAGAACAGTCTGGTTTCGTTATTGTCAATGTCTATCTTCCATCCTCTCTTGATAAACAGGGTGCGTGGTATCTTCTGAGTTGTGATGGTGGAGCTCATTCTAAACATGAACTTTGCTGGCTCTTCCCAACTTTCATCTAGAATGCTGTACAAATGACGAGGATGGGATAGCCGTTGGTCTGTTATAAGACAACACACAATGGTGACTCCAAGAGCAGACAACTCTTGGAGTGGTGGGTAGTTTCCATCAGTCGGCTGCCCATCAGAGAGAATGAAGAGAAGTTTCTGATGATTTGCAAATTCTGGACAGGAAAACAGATCCACTGAATTGCGCATAGCTTGAATGAGTGGGGTTCCTCCATAAATGTAGGGTTCAACTGCCTTTAGCAACTCATCGAATTGTTTATTTGTTAGTTCTTTATCATCAACACTGGCAGCAATGAGTTGTTTACCCTTCTTTACCACTTCTCTGACTGACTCTTCTGTCGCCAATCCTTGTATAGTGGAACCAAGCAGTGGAACCCATCCTGCTGCAAAATATGCACTTTCAACAGCTCTACTGCGAATATCATCTGGTGATTCCCGGCATTCTCTAGGAAGACATTCATAAACGAACTTTTTAGTAAATTCAGAACTTCTTCGCAAATGATGAAGTATTCCAGCAGCAGTAGTGTCATCCATAACTTCGCATAGGACATCCATATTTCCCCAGGTACGGACTCTGTCTGCTCCCTTCGCTTCAAGAATATTCAAGGCTTCATCTATCATTTTTCTCTTTGTTTTCCTTGATCTTAAATCTAAAATGGAGCATTGCTCAATACTGGCATGCAATATTTCTGATGCATTGTGAACACTCCTGATTGTATCTTTGCTGACATCCACAATTTTTACAGTTTCCATGGTTTCATGGTTTGCTTTACCAACAGTGCTTAACAAATCGAAGACTTCAGGATGAGAAGAACCACCAAACGCCAAAGCAAAGGTCTGATTTGAAGGTGGGGCATCATGCTTGATCAATTCATCAACCACTTTGAAGATAGATCTTGCCCAACTTCCACCTTTCTCGTCCACCCCATCACCAACACTATTTCTCATGGAACCAGACACATCTACTAGAATGCCTACCAGCGTCGACATTATTCGTTATCTTAAAAAAAACAACAAATAAGATTAACAATTAAGGGTGAAATTTGACAAATGTTAAGTGTTTATTAAAGGATTAATTTGCTTTGAGTATCAACTGCGCAATTTCATAAGCCTAACTATGGAAGAAATGGTGTTAAGAAAAAGAACAATTTCCTACAACTTCGAGTTTGACTCGTTGAATTTGTTTATCTGACCACGGCACATAGGATGTATTCTGACGTAGAATGTTCAATAAATTCTAGGTTTGAGATACACCAAAACTCAGCTTTTCGTCTATACATTTTCTTGGCCTTTGAGCCAGCTCACGGATGAATTCGATTAATCCAGGTTTAATGCATAAATCAATTGTCTTATAGAATGGAGTGAGTGAAAGAGTGAGTCAGTGAGTGAGTCAGTGACTACGTCATCCATGAGCTAAAAATAGATTGAGACAAACCTAAAAGCGGAGCCCCCGTATTTCTTTTCTTTTCTTTTCTTTATTTCTGCATTTAAGCAATAATACCATTTAATGTTTTGTCCGTGAGAAAGATGTCGACAAATGCGACGATGTCGTGTCTACTTTTCATTGCGTAAGAACTTTTTACAAGGGTGTCGAGTTGGGTTCCTCGCGAACCCGTTAAAATTAAAAACGTTTCTTCAATGAGTCGTTGAAATTTTAACATTCAAACAAGCTATTACTGATTTTGACAGTTCCAGCAACGAAACGTGGCGTGTTTTGCACAGTTGATTCAGTTCTATGAAAAATAATGCGAAAACTTAAAATCCTTTCCGGGAACTATTATTTTTTCATTATTCCTTTCTGGGAACTTTTAACCACTGAAAATTAAATTCGTGATTTGTAAATAATGCACCTTTCCGGGAACCTAGCATTATAAATTCACAATTCTTTTTCGGTAACCTACAAATAATGTCTTCTGAAAATTGTAGAACCCTGGAGTGGTATGATGTATTTTAACATTTACTGGCTGCAGCTAGGTTCATAGCTTTTTCCAGTTGACAAGAAAGAATGTTTGAAGACATGACAAGGCGCTGTCTTCATTGAAACATGACAAATAAGTGAAAACAAACAACTTTACATGTAAAATACTTACACTCTGCAATTGCTTCCAGGGTAAAACTACAGAATACAGGGCCACTTATTTGCATCCCATTGAATAACAATAGTCCCTATTGTGCTATGCCTCGTTCTTCAAAGCGTTCCGACACATGAAAATGAGTTGGGCTGCAGGTTTTCAATGGGATCCTTACAACAAATAACCTTCAGATCAACATAGGAGAGAACATTGATCGGATCAACGCCTTACAGCGGCAAATTTAAAACCACAACTTACTGACTTACTTCCTTGACCAAACTAAACCTAGGGCTTTATGGCAACCAAGGCGCAAAATTTATCATGCTAGAATTCCAAGGGTTCACTCTTCCCTTGTGAGGCTTATTTTAAAATTCGGCGTCCGATATGACAATCTGCGCTCGCCCCAATTTTCGCGCGGCTCAAAAACGAAAAATGCCTCGAACGTGCGGAAAGCCTTACGGAAACGCTTGCTACGCAGGCTATGTCAACTCATGAAATCCTCTGTCCGCTCTGAGTTCTTGAACACAAAATTGCTTGTTTTTGCGCTTCCGAAGGCTTTCCGGGAAAACACGACGAGAGAGCTGATTAATGGAAAACTTTGAATATGGTAATTTTCGTCCACGTGCTATGATAGCACTGCATGCAGGAAAAACAATTGCTACAATTCATTCCAAACTGTGTTTTCCACTGTTTTAGTAAGAACAGTGGAAAGATAGATAGAATGCCAAAGTTAAAATGGCCTGCGGCCTCGTGGCATTCTATCTTAGCTCGGACACACGTCTTTGAGTTGCAATGTTTTACTGAGAGTGCTTCACCGCGCGGTTTATAGCAGTTGATGCGTAAACAGCCATGAGCCAATACACGGACTGAGGAACTCGAGGCAGTGATTGCCCCACAAGATTTACTAGATTTACACTGGTGAAAGCAGTCTTCTACGCGCTACGACCATCGGCACCAGCAAGTGGGGAACCCGCAGGGAAAGCCAAGAGACCAAAGACAAGTTCAAGTACAACACTCGTAGTCCGGCAAACGCGGAGAAACAAGTCTGTCCTTCTATTTCAATTAAGGTCTGAACATTTTTATTTCATGCAAAGCTGTAAAGTAATGGTTTTTCTTTCGATTTGCTTTTTGCTTTGCAATTACAAGGTTGCATTTTTTGTTGTTTTTTTGACATCGCCGTTGAAGCTGTTGTTTTTATCGATTTAGTTATAAATATTCACAGAGAATTTGTGCATTCATTAGTAGTTTCTACTTAGTCATTAGTATGCTCTATATGCATACTAATGAGGCTTCCAAACAAAGGAAAACAATGCCTCATTAGTATGCTCTATATAGAACCACTAATGAATGCAGAAATTCTCTGTACTTTTACCCCGCAATTTCCCTGTGCTTCAAAGCCCCCCGCCACTTTACATAATTTAAGACAGTTTATGGAATATAGAGCATCGAAATGCTGGACACTGATTGGCTGAGTGGGTGTGACCATGTTCTAAGTAAGGGTTAGACAATGGACGCGAGTGTTCTATGGGATATAGTGTCCCGAGCAAAGATAGAAGAGTCATAGAATGCCACGAGGCCGCAGGCCGAGTGACATTCTATCTTGCGAGGGACGCTATATCCCATAGGACACGAGCGCTCATTGTCTAACCGCTTAGAACATGGTCACACCCACGAAGAATTTAGTTTTTGCGTGCAGATTGTATTTTTGAATTTCAATGTTTTAGTTGTCACCTTGAAATCACGTTGCTATTTTGTTTACGATATTTTCGCTATTGTGCACACGCCTTTGAGTTGAAATGTTTTGCTGAGAGTGCTTCACCGCGCGGTTTATAGCAGTTGATGCGTAAACAGCCATGAGCCAATACACGGAAATTGAGGAACTCGAGGCAGTGATTGCCCCACAAGATTTACTACATATACACTGGTGAAAGCAGCCTTCGACGCACTTCAACCACCGGCACCTGCAAGTGGGGAACCCGCAGAGAAAGCCAAGAGACCAAAGACAAGTTCTCGTAGTCTGGCAAACGCGGAGAAACAAGTCTGTCCTTCTATTTCAATTAAGGTCTGAACATCTCTTATTTCATGTAAAGCTGTGAAGTAATGGTTTTTCTTTCGATTTGCTTTTTGCTTTGTCATTACAAGATTGCATTTTTTGGTTGTCTTTTGACATCGCCGTTGAAGCTGTTGTTTTTATCGATTTAGTTATAAATATTCATAGAGAATTTGTGCATTCATTAGTAGTTTCTACTTAGTCATTAGTATGCTCTATATAGAACCACTAATGAATGCAGAAATTCTCTGTAATTTTACCCCGCAATTTCCCAGTGCTTCAAAGCCCCCGCCACTTTACATAAATTAAGGCCGCGGGTGACAAGCTGTTCATGAGTAAATTTATAGGGCAAAATTTTGGTGGAGGTCGTACGTCAAAAAACTTTAGATCTTGATCGTTTAGGAGCCGATTTCGTTGAAACTTAATAGAGGGCTTGAGGAATGTTGGAAGTGCAACAAGGATGTTTTTTCTTTGATAAATTGCGTTTCTTTGCGATGCTTTGAGCTTCCAAAATTAAGATTCGGTAAAACCCGACTCCGTGTCCAAGTTTTCTCCTCGTGGAGAAGACAACGCTTCTTGATTTTGCGTCTAATTGATCAGTTAAAACCTCTATTGTGTCACAACAGAAGCCGATTTTGTGATTTCAAGTTCCACTGAAAGTTATAAAGCCTTTAGATTAGGAAAATCGTCCTTGTTTAAATTTGAAGACTTAAAACTTCTGTTAAAAAGCCTGTTTTAAAAAAGTGCTTCTGTTGTGACAACCTACAGCACACCTATTTTACCTGTCTGCTGAGTCAGTTCAGGAAATTTTATATCCGCGCTGTATTCTTGGACACAAAATTGCTGGTTTTAGGGCTTTCGAAGGCTTATCGAAGAAACACGATTGTCACCAAGAATATTTTATTATGCAAATTATGGATATAAAAATTAAGAAGCTTTTGTTAACACTCCAGAAACAAACAATAGGTTCCATGTAATCTAAAAAAATCGTGGGTTTTCCGTCGAAAATAAACGAAAGAAAAAAGCATTGGTGCTGAATCAATTAATATTTATACCACACACAAAATAGAAAGAGAATTTTACTATCGAAATTTCCAAAGCGGATTTTTTCCGTTTAAACGTAGAATTAAACACTAATTAAAACCAAAAAGAATGACGAAAGCGAACTCTTTTATTTTCCAGTCTGTGGAGCAGTGTATTTATACACAGAAAAAACTTCACGGAGTTCCACTTACGAAAGACCCAGATGTTGATAAATATTGGACACAAAATTGGTGATGTTGATTAATATTCGAGATAGAGATAGAAACAATATTTTATTTTCGTTTTGTTTTGCTGGAAAAATTATAAAAAGTTGCAACTAACGTTTCAATTAATACATAAAGAATTAATAAAAAGAACGGTACAGATACAACAAGCGAGCGCTCAACGCATTTATTATTATTGTTATTATGAAAATTTTTATTTAATAATACTTACAATGCACAATATTTCCTGCCACACGATTAAACGCACGAACAATCATTGATGCATAAACCAAAGATTTTATACTGCAGAGCTTATTCATGAATATTTCGCGCAATATCGCTATCATTCGTCGCACTTCGTGCATACGCTTTAAATAAATGAATACTAATGATCTAGTCTCTCACCCGCGGCCTTAACAGGCCGCGGGTGACAAGCTGCTCATGAATTTATAAGGCAAAATTTTGGTGGAAGTCTTACGTTAAAAAACTTTAGATCTTGATCGTTTGGGAGCCGATTTCGTTGAAACTTAATAGAGGGCTTGAGGAATGTTGGAAGTGCAACAAGGTTGTTTTTCCTTTGATAAATTGCGTTTCTTTGCGATGCTTTGAGCTTTCAAAGTTAAGATTTGGTAAAACGCGACTCCGTGTCCAAGTTTTCTCCTCGTGGAGAAGACAACGCTTCTTGATTTTGCCACTAATTGATCAGTTAAAACCTCTATTGTGTCACAAAAGAAGCCAATTTTGTGATTTCAAGTTCCACTGAAAGTTATAAGCCTTTAAATTAGGAAAATCGTCCTTGTTTAAATTTGAAGACTTAAAACTTCTGTTAAAAAGCCTGTTCTAAAAAAGTGCTTCTGTTGTGACAACCTACAACACACCTATTTCACCTGTGTGCTGTGTCAGTTCAGGAAATTTTATATCCGCGCTGTATTCTTGGACACAAAATTGCTGGTTTTAGGGCTTCCGAAGGCTTATCGAAGAAACACGAGTGTTTAAGCCAAGAATATTTTATTATGCAAATTATGGATCTAAAAATTAAGAAGCTTTTGTTAACACTCCAGAAACATACTGAGGTTGCATGCAATCTTAAAAAATCGTGTGTTTTTCGTCGAAAATAAACGAAAGAAAAAAGCATTGGTGCTGAACCAATTAACATTTAAACCACACACAAAATAGAACGAGAATTTTACTATCGAAATTTTCAAAGCGGATTTTTCCACTTAAACGTAGAATTAAACACTAAAACCAAAAAGAACGACGAAATCGAACTCTTTTATTATTTTCTAGTCTGTGGAGCAGTGTGTATATACACTGAAAAAACTTCACGGAGTTCCACTTAGGAGAGACCCAGATGTTGATAAATATTGGACACAAAGTTGGTGATGTTGATAAATATTCGAGATAGAGATAGAAACAGTATTTTATTTTCGTAAATTCTAAAAAGTTGCAATTAACGTTTCAACTAACAGATAAAGGATTGTTATTATTATGAAAATTTTTATTTAACAATACTTAAAATGCACAATATTTCCTGTCACACGATTAAACACACGAACAATCATTGATGCATAAACCAAAGATTTTATACTGCAGAGCTCACTCATGAATATTTCGCGCAATGTCGCTATCATTCGTCGCACTTCGTGCATACGCTTTAAATAAATGAATACTGATGATCTATTCTCTCACCCGCGGCCTTAAGACAGTTTATGGAATATAGAGCATCGAAATACTGGACACTCATTGGCTGAGTGGGTGTGACCATGTTCTAAGATATGGATCTTACTGGCGAAAAGAGAAAACGGTAGGCAACGGCATAAAATGTTTCCGCTTACTCGCTTTCGGAGTCTTCCAATCGTGAGATACTGCTTTCCTCCGGCGTTTTTGAGCGAAAAACACGTGTATGATTTTTTCTTTATGGATTTGCATTTGGCCACGAAACACTCTAGTTTACATAAATCTAAACTTTTATATCAGCTGCACGTTTCCAAAAGAACGTAACGGAAAGGCAATTCATTTTATTAAAACTGACAAGAATATAACAAAATTATTTTGTTAGATATATATTTTTAAAAAGCTTTGTCTTTTTTTTGTATCTAGGGGTGTATGGCATCCACGGAAACAACGGAGCTTGTAATAATTGCTTGTAATAATTGTATCCGTGCTACACGACTTGAAACACAAAAACAAAAGGGACCTCTTTATAAATATTTCGTGTACTGTCGGTTTTAGGCGTCTCACTTCCTGCAGAATACATACTGATGAGTATTCTGTCCTCCGCACCCTAAATCCATTGCAGACAAAATAATGGATAATTTATATTAAATAACATCTGCTTACAATTGTTGAAACTTGGCGTGTTATGGTCAGTTGTATAAAAATTAATGCAGAAACTTAAATACTTTCCGGAAACTGTTCATTATTTATGTGTCCTTTCTGGGAACTACTTTAAATGATTATGAAATGGATTAATGCGGTAACTTAAGATTCGCTCTGGAAACTATTGATTATTCTGCTACCGCCAAAAGTCACAAAGCACTTTAGGACTGACAAACTCAAATACATGGAAAATGTATGTCTAGTGCCCGAGAAAATTAAACTGTTGCAACACACGAGGGGACCGGTCCCTGTGACCTGTCCCTGTGACCGGTCCCCTCGTGTTTTGCGACCTTAATATTTTACCCGTTATTCCTTTTCGTTTTAAAGCAAGGTATTCATATATCCTTCCACTTCCAGATTAATGCGGAAACTTAAGATCCTCTCTGCGACTTATTCATTATTCATTATGCCGCTCCCACGAAAATTTCCTTTCTGAGCAATACTTCAAACGATTACAAAATGAGGATTTGTAAATAACATCTACCTATCACTTTCAGTTGCTTGCTGAAACGTGGAGTATTATGATCAGTTGATTCAGTTCTACGAAAAATAATGCGGAAACTTAAAATCCTTTCCGGGAACTGTTAATTATTCATTACTCCTTTCCAGGAACTTTTTGCTAAACCACTACAAACCAAATTGATGATTTGTAAATAACATTTGCATCCTTTCCGTGAACTATGCATTATAAATTTACTATTCTTTTGTGACGTCATCACCTTTAACCGAGAAAGGCAACATTTATGCTCAAATTGTGGAGCAGGACGAGACCTTTCCAATGATACCCAAACCAGTGTGATTGGGTTGATGGAGCTTGAAATATGCACCAAAACGCTTCAAAACTTTAGTGAAAAACTCAGAAGAAAATTTCCCCTTTCCACCCTTTGCTTGTCCATGGTAAGTATTTCTTGCCTCGTTAACGCTTTCTCGGAAATTCGTCCACTCAAAAGAAGCCTGGTAGAATGCCAACAACTGCAGCAAAAAGATAGGAAGAAGAGAAAAAGGAAAAGCAGAAAAAAAAAGAAAAAGCCTTAAGTGGTAGGAAAATTTTGATTTGTGCGCATGCCCGAGCAAAAAAGTCGTTAATCATGATTCTAGTGAAAAGCAAGGACGCGTTTTGGGTTTCAAAGGCCGTTTTGAGTGATTTGAAGCTATTTTAGCTGATAATAGACCTTAAAATGTCAAAAACGTCTCAAAAATGGGTTTTTTTGGAAAAACTCCAGGTGTCAATGGGTTAAGGTGAATTGAAGGCAAAAATTATCAATTTTTTTATAGTTTAGACCATGTACAATAATGTTTTAAAAGTGTTTTTGGCATATCCATCTTTTTTCGACCTCAAAAAAACATGTAAACTGTAGTTTTGGACTATCAGAATGGGTAGGTCAGCAGTTTATGACATATGATATAAGAACGACATACAAGAGCGCCCATACAGACATTCCAGAAGCAATTCCCATGCCAGGACACTCAGTCGGACAATCTCCAGGTATCAAACATTTTATTGTTTAAAAGCCCCATTATAGTGTGGCTACTGTTACCGGGGTCACCGAGACAAAGTTAACCACAGCCAAAACTTGTATTGATCTGTTTTCACAGCGAGCGAACAAGTTCAAATTTTATTGTTCTGTTCTTGACATTTTCCCTCCTGTTTTGTGATTGGTTTACTTTGTCTGGGTGACCCCGGTAACCAGGCTGAAGTTGTCTGCCAATTCACTGCCAGTTGAAGTTGTCTGCCAATTCGATTTAAGCGAGAAATAGTAAAATTAGGGCTGAGAATCAGTTGAAGAAGTATAAAATACGTGTACGAATACTTCCAAAATACTTAAAAAAGGTTTTTCAAACGCAGTCAGTCGTTCCGAAGGAAGTATATTTGTTGTGTGACATTGCAATAGTGGAGTATCATTTGCATTTCATTTAGTTTTATACAGGTTTAGGTACGGCTAAACCACAACGTGGACTCAAGTTTGGGATCTGGCAGCCTTTATTACAATATACACTACACGTAACAACCAATAGCCCACAGTAAACAATTCTTATTATTATTATAATTATAATTATTATTATTGTTATATATATTTATCATAAATATATCAATAGACCCTTATAACGATAACACACAACAAAAACTGAACAAGACTGCCTTGGAAGTGGGTGGGCGGGAAAAATTTTTAAAACTAAGCCTATTAAATACTGATTACTAAGGCTAGATAAAAGTTGCCGTTGGCTAGATGCTGCTCGTGCTAAGGCTTGCATTGAATGGATATCTCGGGTAACTTGCCTAATAATGTGTACTGGTACAAAAACTAGTGTACATATGATTGGCTAAAAGTAATCTTGTGACTATCATGGCGCATACTTGAAGTCTTAGGTCATAAGCTTGTGACCCTCACGCACATATTTTATACCTACGTAACAGCTTGGTCAAAATCGAGAATTGGCCCACCAGATCCGGCACCTTGTCAACAGGTTGTAGTCTAGACTTATATTAATAACAAGTTATCAATATCCACCTAAACCACAACGTGGACTCAAGTTTGGGATCTGGCAGCCTTTATTACAATATACACTACACGGAACATAATACATAATTTCTAAAGATTTTACGGATCATAAGTTATTAACTGGTACAACCAATAGCCCAAACCCAAGCGGAGTGGTGTGTGTAGTGAGTTAGGTGGTGTGTGGATGTGTAAGGATGGATTTGCAAAGCATGTCAGCTGATCGGAGTCTAATAGAAAGTGGCATAGTGAGGTAAATTAGTATCGTGTCAGAACGCCAATCCCCAAGGGCTTTAATAAGTTCTAGTGGTACCCCTGATTGGTATGCAAAAGACGCCCCGCCTCGACGGAATGAGTGCCCCGCGTATGACTGGGCATTGATGCCCATGCTTGTGAGGTGGTCCCGTAGTTTAGAAATGAACAAATTATAGGTGAAGATGTGAGTTTTAGGGGATAAAGAGTTGTCTTCCCAGGCGAACGCTTGACTATTAGCTGCAGTGGAATTAGTAAAATGAAAGGCATGTATAACAGCTGTGGTAGGGCATAGCTTGCTCCCAGGGATGCAAGGAAGGGGGATATCAACCACCCTTTCCCTGAACTGAATGGTTTTGCTCCATCGAATGGTGATGAGTGTACCCCAGGGAAAAAACTTGAAATCGCTTTTGGTGAGTGCTTAGATGAGTCGAATTTCTGAGCAGACATCGGGAGCAGATGGGATTTATGAAACAAACTGTAAAATGCCACCAGGCATATAGCCCAAAAAGAGGAATCAAAACTTTTTGTGAAATTGAGAGTTGCATGCAGACGCAAGAGCAGAGAGGGGGTAATGGGCAATTTTTGGTTTGGCGGCATACCTATGGCGCGCTTAATACCAGTCAGTAATGATTTTAGCGGCCAGTTATCAAGTAGGGGGTTAGGCAAACCAAATTCCTTGTGTAAAATGCCAATGATATTGAGATAGCTGCTGATAGATGAGGGCTTGAGTGATCTGGCTAAGAAAGCAGCGTACTGCAGTAAGTGTGCCGGGTGAACTAACGGGAGTGTAACCCATGTAGTTGCAGAAACGGAGATACGTGTTGTGGTGAGTTCGGTAGGTAGCTTTAGTGGACTCGGCAAAGAGCTGTGACCTGTATTGCTGAATCTCGTGGTTAAGTTGCGCCGCCAGGATCGGGTCTCGACGATCTGCAAGAGATGAAGTGACGTCCGTGAACAGACCTATGTCTAGCTAATTGGACTGCGTTTGCAAAAGCTGACGTAAAATTATTGCGGAGAAAAGAGTAGAAGCTAAATAATCCCTTTGGTTCGTGCATGCGCGAAATAGAATCAGCAAGCGTATTTTTGGCGCCTTGTAGGTAAACTGCGGTAATATGAAAGTTGTAAAAAGTCGAGAGCCAGAAAAGCCCGCGTAATTCTTGCATGATAATAGCGCTAGCAGTAGTTCCCTTGTTTATCATTTGCACAGCTGCTTGATTATCGCTGTAAATAATCACGCGTTGGTTCGACCATAACCTGCACCACCGTTTAGCTGCTAAGACGATCGCCAAGGTTTCCTTGTGGTTAATGTGCAGATTCTGCCATCTCGGGCTGTCCAGCTCAAAATTTTGGTAAAACCAGTCCCCCCTGAAATAACCTCGGGCTGCTATAGGGCAGGCGTCTGTAGCCACGTCTATGGTAGGTAAGTCGTCAAGAAACAATCTTGTGCCATTAAAAACTTTAAGGAAATGAACCCACCACTCGATGTCATCGCGAAAGGACTGGTCGAGCCTGAACTTCCCAGATGAGCTGAGAGCGTTCATGGTGTCAAGGATTCGTCGCAGAAACGTACGGCCGCCAGACACCACGCGACAAGCCCAATTTAGTTTACCCGCTAAACGTTGGAGCTGCTTTTTGGTTGCCCGCTGTTTGTTTTGAAACTCGGTAACTTGTTCTAGCAGCTCGGCCAACTTGTCATCTGGTAAAGTCATAGTGCACGCGGTGGTGTCTAGCTGAACGCCAAGAAATGTTAAACGCTGAGTAGGAGCGACGAGTTTGTGATCACTGATGGAGAAGCCGAGGTCCAAAAGAAGCTGTAAGAGTGTGTCATACGCGAGCTGACACTGTTCCCGAGTGGCACCTATGATTAAGAAGTCGTCGAGGTAAACAATGATGTCGGTGAATCCTCGCCTGGCCATCATACGACGCACGGATTGCGTAATGCGGTGAAAAATTTCCGGGGAGCTTTTTGCCCCGAAAGGTAAGCGAGTATCATAAAAGTAAGTAAAGTGCTTATCCCCAGAAAATTGCCATTTGCAGCCAGTCGCCTGATAGTTGTCTGGGTGGATCGGGACCGAACGATATGCGTGCCTAAGATCAATCTCGGCCATGTAATAATTAGGTTTGAGTAATTTGATGGTATCATCAAGTGTTTGGAATTTAAACGACTCAGTAGAAATATAGTCGTTAACAGCCTGCCCGTGAGGCCGAGAGCAATCGTGAATGATACGAATTTCGGACGAATTAGGCTTAGGAATAGCTCCTAAAGCGCTAATGATACGCGGTTTAACAGCCGATATAACATAATTGCCTTGCGCAGTCTCGTCGCGGATGGTCTGTTCGACCTTAGATCGGTTGACAGGATTAGTAGCCGACTTGTAATTATCCATGTCAACATCCAAAAAGCTAGTGCCGGTTTCAATTAGTTTAAAGCCACTGCATACACCACTGCAAAGAAAAGCCTTATCCTCGTCATCTTTAAGTTCCGAAATCCAAAGGTCGCGATTGAGGGGATTTTTACCCATAGGGAGTCAAGAACTGGTTTGTGTGTTTTGGGGCCCATCCAATTTGTGGGAATACCCCGGGTGCCCTAAACCACATGCTTTCCCCGCTACTTTCCGGTTGCACACGTGCGCGAAATTGCAGTTTTGCAGTGTACAGCCCTTCGGCCCGTTAAAGTTACGACAAATAACCCTGCCCTCTGACGTGTAAGATGCAAAGGAGGTGCGTATTGAAGGTGGATTAGGTTGTGATGTTTTGTTAGCAATAGCAGCCTTGAATATGGGTTGCAGCATGACTGTATGAAGGTGTGGTGTGTCAAAGCTCCATGAAAAACTATAAATAGCCTGCAACTTACGAAACTCGTTGTCGTCTAAGAGTACTGAGCGCCACTCGTACTTTGATGATAACTCCATTATCTTAACCGTGTAGGCAAGGTAATTCTGGATATCTACTTGACTAACTAATTTACCCTAACTGTGATAGCAAGGTATAAAAAATACGAGTATTTGCTACTACCCACTGTTGCAAGGAAATATTCTCTAATTTGGGCTTTTTGGGCCCATAAGTCACTACTATTTTAGCATTTCCTTGAGTGCCAAGAGTTTCTTCCTCGTCTTGAGGTACAATGTTATTGACAAAGTCTATAATGAGCAAAGGTTTCTCACCCTTTGCCATCCTTCCCGGTTTCAGGAACATTTCTGTGTTGCTTTGCGGCGCTTGCCATGGCTGGGGGATAGGCTGCCAAGCTTGAGTAGTTTGCCATGCTTGGGTGCCTTGAACACCTTGCGGGGCCCGATTGAAAGCTGGTTGCGCTGCCCACGTGGCGCCATCCATTTGCCCATCTTGCACATGGTCAATGGTCTTTAGGAGCTCATCTAGCGGCGTTTGTTGTCCAACTGCAGCATCGAGTTCTAATTTTGCTAATTCTCTCGTGGTGAAGGTCCCGGCTCTGTAATTATCTTGCTGAGATTTGCTCTCCTGTAGTTCTTTGATGACCTTACGTTTTTCGGCAATTCTCGTACGTAGTCTCTCTTCGCTTTGCTGTCGCCGAAGGGCCTGTTCCTCCATTTCGAGTGCCTTTAACTCATCCGTTAGTGAGGCCATTACGTCTTCCTCTTTGACAAGAGACGCATCTTTAACGTCTTTCCTCGGGGAGCTCTTCTCAAAACCATCACAAAACTTTGAAGGAATGCCCCAATGGTGTTCCTCAAGGGGTGTTTTGCACCCAGTACACTTCGCTACTCGTTTGGATGTATTATCCATGTCCTGAACAAAATCGCTATTGCTCATGGTAAAAATTTTTAAAACTAAGCCTATTAAGTACTGATTACTAAGGCTAGATAAAAGTTGCCGTTGGCTAGATGCTGCTCGTGCTAAGGCTTGCATTGAGTGGATATCTCGGGTAACTTGCCTAATAATGTGTACTGGTACAAAAACTAGTGTACATATGATTGGCTAAAAGTAATCTTGTGACTATCATGGCGCATACTTGAAGTCTTAGGTCATAAGCTTGTGACCCTCACGCACATATTTTATACCTACGTAACAGCTTGGTCAAAATCGAGAATTGGCCCACCAGATCCGGCACCTTGTCGACAGGTTGTAGTTTAGACTTATATTAATAACAAGTTATCAATATCCACAATAACTCGTAACGCAACACATCACCTGTTAGTAATATAATTTTATTGTCATTCTTACCACACGTTTAGCTCATCTCAATGCCCTTTACATCCATCTCAACACTTTTACTACGAGAAAGACCTTCGCAAACATCGCACATTTATTAAGACTTGAAACTTGTATGCACGTTTCTGGCAATGAATAACTTTTCACATGACGTTTAAGTTATCAGTAAAATGGCTTTATTGTAAACCTTACCGTATATTTAGCTTATCTCAATCACTTTTACACCCAAATCAATAACTTTTCTATAAGAAATGCCGACACAAACATCGTACATTTTCTAACACTTACTGACCTCGTATGGTTATTTCCGGTAGGGAATAACTTTTCACGTGACATTTCACTTATCAGTAAGACAATTTTACTGTAAACCTTATCGTATATTTAGCTCATCTCAATCCTCTTTGCACCCATCTCAACACTTCTACTACGAGAAATAGCGACGCAAACATCGTATTTACTAATGCCACAGCTCGTATGAGTGTTTCCGGTGTGGAATAACTTTTCACGTGACATTTCAATCATCAGCAAAATAGTTTAACTGTAAACTTTACCGTATATTTAGCTCATCTCAATGGCCTTTACACCCATCTCAACACTTTTACTATGAGAAATGGCGACACAAACAGTGTACATTTACTAAGACTTGAAGCTCGTATGAGCATTTCCGGTATGGAATAACATTCCACGTGACATTTCAGTTATTTGTAAAATCGTTGTATGGTAAACCTTACACATATTTAGTTCATTTCAATGTCCTTTGCACCCATCTCAAACATTTTTTTACCAGAAATGAGGACACAAACGTCGTACATTTACTAAGACTTAAAGCTTGTATGAGCGTTTCCGGTATGGAAGAACTTGGCACGTGACACTTCCTTTGATGCAACGGTGAAATAATTGGAATGCTTAGCGGCTTTTGTACTGTTCGTTTCACCAGTCTGAAGTTGTCTGCCAATTCACTGCCAATTCGCCGGCTGCCAATTGCACCGGCCGAAGTTGTCTGCCAATTCGATTTAAGCGAGAAATAGTAAAATTAGGCCAGCGAAACAGTAGAAGAACTATAAAATACGTGTATAAATACTTCCAAAATACTTCAAAAAGGTTTTTCAAACGCAGTCAGCCGTTCCGAAGGAAGTATATTTGTTATGCTGAAGTTGTCTGCCAATTCACTGCCAATTCACCGGCTGCCAATTCACTCCTCAGAAGTATACTGCCAATTCGTTTCTTGTAAGAAATGGACAAATTTCTTTCAGCCATTTGAAAGCTTACCAATCAACATTGTTAAAACTGTGAATTGCGCACATGCGCAATGTCACGGAGCAAATGCGCAAAGCGCTGTTGATTTAGTTTAGGCTTGGGACTTTATAGTATCAGGAGAGGCAACTAAGTGGAATGCGTGACCAAATAACTGCTTAACGGTGCAATCACTGAATATCAATTTTCTTTAGATTTAATGATGTTGTGAAAGGGATCTCATTTCTTGATACTTTAGTGCCCTGTATTTATCTTTTGATCTGATCTAGGACCATAGAAATCTCACACATTGCCTATTTCGTTCGCGTGATACATTTGAAATTGAATAACTATTTTTCCTTTCTTTTCCCGGTAACAAATGACGCATCCTGTGAGTAATTTGGCTCAGTATTCCATCTCTCGATGTCTGAGTATCGTCTCTTTACCTTTTCTTATGATAACATGCTCTGAACTTCACCTAGATTTCCTTAAGTAGCTGCCAGCTTGTCACGTTATACCGATTTTGAAAGTGAATAACTATTTCGTTGCAGTTTTCCCGGTAACAAATGACACATTCTGTTAAACTAATTTGGTTCAGTATTCCATCTCTTGATGTCTGAGTTTCGTCTCTTTACCTTTTCTTATGATAACATGCTCTGAACTTCTCATATAGATTTCCTTAAGTGCCCGCCATGTTGTCACGTAATACCACTTCTGAAAGTGAATACCTATTTTTTGGGAGTTTTGCCGGTAACAAATGACAAATCGTGTTACACTAATTTAGCTCAGTGCTCCATCTCTCGATGTCTGAGTTCCGCCTCTTTAACTTTTCTTATGATTACATGCTCTGAACTCCACATAGATTTCCTTACGTGGCCGCCATCATGTCTCGTTATACCACTTCTAAAAGTGAACTATGCCTAAAAGTGAATAACTGTTTTGTCGGAGTTTTCCCGGTAACAAATGACAATTCCTGTTAAACTACTTTGGTTCAGTATTGCATCTCTCGATGTCTCGGTTCCGTTTCTTAACCTTTTCTTGTGATGACATGCTCCGAACGTCACATAGATTTCTTTACGTGGCCGCCATCTTGTCACGTAATACAACATTAGAAATTGAATAACTATGTTTTGGGAGTTTTCTCGGTAACAAATGACACATCTCATTAATTTATTTTGGTTCCGTATTCCATCTCTCGATATCTCAGTTCCGTCTTTGTGCCTTTTCGTGTGATAACATGATCTAAACTTCAGGTAGATTTCATTAAGTGGCCCCCATGTTTTTACGTAATACCGCTTTTGAAAGTTTATAACTATTGTTGTTTTTGTTTGCTTGTTTTTTCTTTGCTTTTTTTCTACCGGTAACAAATGACACATCCTGTTAAACTAATTTGGCTCAGTATTCCATCTCTTGATATCTCAATGCCGACACATTAACTTTTTACACGGCTGTATGCCCCTGAAAATTGGACAAGTCAGTTGCGGGTTACCTCCATCTTGTCACATAATACAGCTTTTGAAATTGAATAAAACGTTTTTTCACTAAGTTCACCATAAAAAAGGACACGTGCTCTGAAACTACTTTATTGTACTATTCCATCTCTCGATATCTCAGGTTTGCCACATTTGTCATGAATGAAGTAAGTAGCCACAAGACGTGCAGAAATGTGTAGTCACATGTGGCAACCTTTAAGTTTCGTGCTATTTTTCATGTATGGTCGGATCAGGTATTAATTAGATTTTTTGTCACCCAGCACGGGTTTTCTAAGAAAACATTATAATTAGAAAGCGGTTTTCTGGTCACGTTTTCTCAAAAAACGTGCTACAAATGTTCCAAAATGTAATAAGAGTGAAGAAACCACAGCGAAACTATCTACCAGTGCTAACGCAAGATTTATCGTTCATGTGGAAGGGCATCATCAGGGCGTGCAGCCTGAAGCCCCATGTATTTTGCCTAAAATTTTGTTTTGACACTTTGCTACGTGAGGTAACTAGTCGCGCTCATCCCATGTCCGCCTACATGCGGACCGTTTATTATTATATAGCAGGCAAACGTGATGATGTCATGATGACTCCAAAACGTCGCTTTTTATCGTTTGTTTTTGCCTGTCTATGCTTAAGTAAACCTTTATCGATAAGAAGTTGGACTTAATTTTTAAATTTTCAACTCATCCTTTCTTCCGTTCTTCATTTATAAACAAATTATATGAACTAAATTCGATTTTGAGACGACATTACAGCTTTATAATGACGGCTAGTCGGGAGAAAATATATTCCGTATTGGGCGGAGTTTTTTCCGAAAAAAATAATAAGTCCGAAAAATAATTTTTGTTGATCAAAATAGAAATTCTTACTCGCCGTGAAGATTTGCACGCGCGATTCTTGCTCACGAAAACAATTTTGCTTTTACAGCAAAATGATGTTTGAATTTGCCGCTTTTTCAACCAAAAATTACCTAATGAAACAAAATAAACTCTTTCAGGGCATCAACATGCACAATTTTTTTTCCAATGACGTGGATCGACAAAATAATAGAGTAACGTGAAAATCAACTTGCAACTTCAAGTGCAGTGTTTTCCAGGCTAAAAGTGGAACACAAATGATAACGCAATACAGCGCGCGCGTCGCGACTGAAATAAAAACTGAAAAACAAACTGTTTGAACGAAAATATACACAGTTTTAAAGTTTTAGTACTCACATTTTGGGCAATCTGTCAAAGTAAGTTGCTGTCAGGGATGAATCACATTGCAATATAGGTTTTTCCAACCATATTACTGAGCAAAAACTAAAATTTTGCCAGCGGTTTTGTGAAGTTTGACCTTGGCCGCGTTGTCATGACAGTTTTTAAACCAATCACAAACCAGTATTTTGAGGCGACATTATCGCAAAATAACGTCGTCTCAAACGCAATCAAAAGAGACCACTGGATCGCGATAAACTGTAGTATATTCTTCTGCCACTAATTTGACGGCTGATAAAGCCAACCAATATACATCAACAACAGTAATTAATAGAGTTAGGCTATGAATAGTGTAGATCGTTGTGGTTGAGTGGGTGCCTTTATTGAAAATTGTTACCAAATGAAAACCGAAAGTTCTAGGGGGTATTTCTTTACTATTTTTGGCACAAAAGAGAGCGACAAATAAATAACCTTTCTAGGGTAGATTTAAACTATTGTTTATTGTTTTTCACTTCTCAAACTTTTAGGGCTCTGAGATTCCTGAATGAAAATTCATTAGCGACAGAGCTTAAATCAGAGAGAGCCGGTTGTGGGCCATAGATCAACTTGCTCTAAGCCCCAATATCAGCATGCTTATACTTCAATTGGACTCCATGCATTTCTTATGGTACAAGATGGGGGAATTTATTCAAGTATCAATTCATTTTATTTTTGGTGATCACTTCTTTCGTTATCATGTCCTGCATGTTTGATCAAGTAGTGATATTGTAAGGAGAATTTAGAAACTGGTCGGTATTGGACTAATAGTGACCCATTTATCGACCAGGCTGGTTTCCTGAGAGGCCCTGTAGTTTGGCTGCCCAAACAAAGAAAAATATCAGTTTAAAAATTAAAGCACTACATTACCTCAACTGGTACGTAAAGATAACAAAGAATAGCTCTTAGAAGGCAGCCACAAAAAAACTCGTTACCAACTGAAAAAATGCCAATTTTGGCGCCTTTATGTTCTGGACAAATTCACTGGCTTCATTGGAGAAAGAACCATTTGTGAGGTCTCTGTCTCTCACTATCGATAGAGCCGTGAAGCTACGACGACGAACTTGAAATTCAAACGACTCAACTTTTATTCAACTCGAAGTTTAAATTCAGATCACAGACGGTTATTTTTTGGAGCCACGATTTTTGTTACATGCAAGCCCAGCCATAAAAAGGCCCTTTGCAAAAATACTGGAACGAGTGCGGTTATATTGAGCAAATACGTTGTAATCATTACTTCACGAGTCGTACGACACGTACATGTACGAGTTGAATCTCCACCAGTTCGCGACTTGAACAAGTGGTGAGTATTGGAAATGGATGTCTAGTCCGGGTTTGAAAAGTTCTACATTACACGCAAAGCAGTCGAGCTAATAATAATAATAATAATAATAATAATAATAATAATAATAATAATAATAATAAGAAGAAGAAGAAGAAGAAGAAGAAGAAGAAGAAGAAGAAGAAAAGGTTCTTATAGGCGCATTTAAGATTCGCAACGCGCTTACAGTATAAACTAAGAATAAAAACGTAACATAACTAGCCTACTTTGGATGTAGCTATAAGTACACTATGTGACTAACTAAGATATAAACCTAAAGTTTGAAATGGCCACAAAAAAGAAACGTTTTAAGTTTCTTTTTAAAAATGGCTACAGTTTCAGCTTGTTTTACAGTTTGAGGTATAGAGTGTTCCAAAGTTTTAATTGGGGCGCAGAAAGAGAAAGTCCTTTGACCATAAATGGCTGTTGAGACATTAGGAACTTGTAAAAGTAGGCGATCAGAGGAGCGAAGCGAACGAACTGGTTTATAGCAGTTCAGCCGGTTTTTCGTAACCGACTCTTGTAGTGAGGAGCATCCTAGCGTCTGTAGTTGTGCACTGAATCACTGAGCCAAACTTAGCTGGGACAACTTTCGAACCTTCGAACTGCGTAATTCGTTGAATTTGGTTTGGCTAATAAAATTGTGGCATCTGCGTACTCGGACCGTACTACTTAACTGTCTATTTTACAGGTAAGTAAAATCACTTGCTCTAAACCTGTTGTCGAGACAATATTCCGCTTTAACGCAGGTCTTTGTTCTGTTGACTGTCTTGGCGGCTAAACTTCATGCTGGTAATTTATTCCAGTAGGGGAAAAATATACATATTCTCGTCCTCTTTGGTGGCTGCGTGAATTTGTTTATATGTAAAAAAAGTGAGGAATTTGTAAGAAGTTGGGGAGGGAAAAATAAGGCATGTATCAGATTATACTGATAAAAACACCACAGTAAAAGATCGTACAAAACCTTTCACCGAAATGGTCCCTCTTAGGATTTTATTTGTAAACTCACATGCCAAAATATGACATAGAGTAATAAGAACGCCTCACTTTGGGAGTAATCAGTTCAAAGTTTGAGCCCAAAAAGATTTCCTTTTTCTGAGTAAGAAATCTTGCGCATATTCAAAGCTAAAAGGCAACAGAATTGAAAACTCACCTTTGCTTCGATCACAGATTAGTCCTGTACCGCTGACGTCTGATGACTAACTGCAGTTAAGTGAACAATTGTTGAGTACTTCATTGACATGCCCTAATTTACGTGAGAACAAAAAGTCATACTTTATTGATGGCATTGTTTATTAGGTCCCTAAATTTTTTCTTTATCATTCTTATGCATGTCTATAATTGCGTCAGGAGACATTGAATGCGTACCAGAGCAATATCCGTTTGGTGAGCAGGTTCTTCTGTCTTTGAAAGGTTACCAACAGGACTATCTTTAAAGTTTTGGATGAAAGTGGATGGAAGTTTAAGTGTGACTATCCAGCAAAGGCGAATACAAAATAATTCGGCGTGGTAACTAAACCTTCTACTTTCAAAGATACAAGTGCGACAAAAATAGCTGTTCAAAACACAATTTAATTTTGTGGGTGTGAATGGTAACCCGTCGTCAGCTGGATAATTGGCTACATATGGGTTCAGTGATTTGCTAAGAAATCTCCGTTGTGGGTCAGAAAATTTTAATTTAAGACGTTCTCAGTAAAGGAAACCTTTTATATGTGGCAGACAGTTAGGCGCCAACATCTAATAATATCTCGAAGGCATACTAATTGTTATCGAAGGAACTTTGACGCCAGCACTTCAACGCAAACTCAACAGCAAACTACTTGACCTCAAGAAAACTGACGCTATTGACATTCAACGCTACAACAGACTGAGGTGCCGTGTACCACAACCACCGAAACTTTACGGACTACCGAAACTGCACAAACCTAACATACCCATGCGACCCATAGTCTCATACTGTGGGTCCCTGACTTACCAACTGTGCAAATACTTGACTACCGTACTGAAACCTTTGACCGACGAATCGCGACACAAACTACAGTCGACTGATGAAAGCTTTATCTCTCGCTTTTTTACAGAAACCTATTGTAGCTTCTGTCACTATAAAAGAACGGTTAATGAGGTTATAGAGGAGGTTACTGAAACAACGATAGAAATCCATCAAAATGGTTTTTAGGACGTTGAAGTATGTGTAACAGAAGCCTCTGGGGAGAAGTAGGATAATACAATCGGGCTTTGTTAAAAAAAAAATTCTCGTCGTGTGTGTCCGTTTCTCAAATAGGCGCGTTGAGATGGATGTGGAAAGCATTGAAACGAACAGTACCAAAGCTGCTAAGCATTCCAATTAATTCACCGTTGCGTCAAAGGAAGTATCACGTGCCAAGTTCTTCCATACCGGAAACGCTCATACAAGCTTTAAATCCACCTTCTTTAAGTCTTAGTAAATGTGCGATGTTTGTGTCCCCATTTCTGTTAAAAATATGTTTGAGATAGGCGCAAAGGACATTGAAATGAACTAAATATACGTAAGGTTTACAATACAACGATTTTACAAATAACTGAAATGTCACGTGGAATGTTATTCCATACCGGAAATGCTCATACGAGCTTCAAGTCTTAGTAAATGTTCACTGTTTGTGTCACCATTTCTCATAGTAAAAGTGTTGAGATGGGTGTAAAGGCCATTGAGATGAGCTAAATATAAGGTAAGGTTTACAGTTAAACTATTTCACTGATGATTAAAATGTCACGTGAAAAGTTATTCCACACCGGAAACACTCATACGAGCTTTAGCCTTAGTAAATACGATGTTTGCGTCGCTATTTCTCGTAGTAGAGGTGTTGAGATGGGTGCAAAGAGGATTGAGATGAGCTAAATATACGATAAGGTTTACAGTAAAATTGTCTTACTGATAAGTGAAATGTCACGTGAAAAGTTATTTCCTACCGGAAATAACCATACGAGGTCGGTAAGTGTTAGAAATTGTACGATGTTTGTGCCGTCATTTCTTATAGAAAAGTTATCGATTTGGGTGTAAAAGTGATTGAGATAAGCTAAATATACGGTAAGGTTTACAATAAAGCCATTTTACTGATAACTTAAATGTCATGTGAAAAGTTATTCATTACCCGAAACGTGCATACAAGTTTCAAGTCGTAATAAATGTGCGATGTTTGTGAAGGTCTTTCTCACAGTAAAAGTGTTGAGATGGATGTAAAGGGCATTGAGATGAGCTAAACGTGTGGTAAGAATGACAATAAAATTATATTACTAACAGGTGATGTGTTGCGTTACGAGTTATTCCGTACCTAAACCTGTATCAAACTAAATAAAATGCAAATGACACTCCACTATTGCAATGTCACACAACAAATATACTTCCTCCGGGACGGCTGACTGCGTTTGAAAAACCTTTTAAAAGTATTTTGGAAGTACTTATACTCGTATTTTATAGTTCTTCTACTGATTCTCAGCTCTAATTTTACTATTTCTCGCTCAAATCGAATTGGCAGCCAACTTCAGCTAGTCGAATTGGCAGCCCGCGAATTGGCAGTGAATTGGGCTTTACCTCGGTGTAAGAACCTGTGAAACTCACGGATGACGTAAAACAAAGGAAACAAAAACATTTTAAACAATACCGTACAGCAAAACAAAAGCTACCAAACAAAGAAAATCTTGTCAGGTGAATTGAATTGGCAGACAACTTCAGCCTGGTATCCCGGTAACAGTAGTCGCATTGTAAGTAAATGCTTTGGTTTGACAATTTATCATAGCATCTAACTTACCTTCACAAATTATGGGCACTATTAATGGGTTGACTTCTTACAGAGGAAACAAAGAAAGTTCAAAACGGTGCTTGTAAACTTGAGTAGCTGATAGATGTTCATGATGCTGTCTTTCTACTTATGGACACACGAGAGAGTCGCTGGCTACCGACAGTTATCGGTGCCGTGAAAAAAAAGGCAAGAACAAATACTATTGCTGTCAATGAGATGCTGTTCAGTTAGAATCTATACAACCCAATGCAGCGATAATCATTTTTATACAACTGTACAGCCATTATATCACGAGAGCTTGACGGAGATAACCAACTTTGGAAACCTGTATATAATAATTATTGTTTTCCATGAATATCACAAGTACTATAATTGTAATAATCTAGTCTTCACAAAAGTTTCTTTACCACGCGTCCATGGTGTTGTAGCAGCACTCTTCTTGCTTGAATATTTTTGTAAGTGATTTATTTGTGAATAATGCTTGGTGTTTAGTTTGTGATTACAGCAGCCCTGGGTTTTGACACATTCCTTGTGATGCAGCATGGTACTAGAGACACAGGGCTGTTTGAAGGAGTTGCAGCTGGGCTTGAGTCCATCCCAGGATCCTCCTTGGGCTGTTATTTCTGCAATGATGTAGTTGCACCTGGAGATGTAAGTTCTCAGTCTTCAGTGTTTGGAGCAACTTACCAAATTAAATTTTTAGAGTACACTTCCCTCCTTTTTTAACATTTAAAGCTTCAACCACCGGCAAATTTTACAATACACAGAGAAGCATAATTTTTAAAGATTAAATTGAGCTGAAACTAACTTTATGCTATGTCACCACCACCACCACTACCACCATCATCATCATCAATTCCATTTCTCCCTAATTTTATAGAGAATAGGGCCAGAAGCTCTAATTCTCCAAGGCACTCTGTCAGCCACAACCAATTCTGCCTCAACCCAAGAATGGTAATCCATCACCCTTTGATCTTTTTTCACTGTCCTAGTAAATAATACTCTTAGCACAGTCTTCGACTAAAATGCAGCAAAATCTGCAAGATAATACCTTTTTAGTAGGCCAATTTGTGTCTTAAATTTCACAGCAAAATGGTTGCACAATGGTGCACAATGTAGTAATGCAGTATTAGCCCTGCCCATTTGTTACATATTACGAGAATCACTACTTGACATGCAAAATATTGAGAAAATTCCACATTTGACAACTTACAATCCTTACATTATGCCAGACTACCGGGCCTTTTGGACCGTGATAATTCACCACCATCACTGCAACCTATAGCTTCAGTCCCCCTACGGCGCTTGTTCTGATAAACGATCAGCTTTTAATTATTAGTTACTTTGGACGCGCGCGCTGTCTCGGTTTAATGTTGCGCGAGCGCCTTTTAAATTTAGGCATCGCAATAGCATAGCGTAAGTCGTGTAACTTACGTCGCGTCACCGAGCGTAGTTTTCGGTTGCAAGAAAACTGTCAAGCTAACCAGGTCGTTTACGTTTTGCGGCTTTCGTTACTTTTAAGCCGCGGCTACACGAGCGATTTTTTGCTTGCGATTATGATGCGATTTTTTGGAAAATTGTCGTGTCGCCAGCGCGCGGTGAAAATCGCATGTGTAGCCACCCTCGCACAGGTGATGCGACAGATAAAAAAATCGCAGAAAAAAATCGCGAGAAATTCAATGAGTTGAATTTTTTGCAACAAAATCACGGTCTTTGTCAGAGGGTGGCTACACTTGCGATTTTCGCGCGCGCTGGCGACGCGACAATTTCGAAAAAATCGCATCACCATCGCAAGCAAAAAATCGCTCGTGTAGCCGCGGCTTTAGGGGACTCGCGCTATATAGAGAAAAAATTGTCTGAATGCACGCGCAAAAATGACGAATTTAATTCACTCGCAAAAATGACGAATTCAATTAATTGTACAAAGTTTAGAAATAACTAAACTCAACAATAACAAAGCTAACCGTCGTAGAATCAGTGCTTAACCGTAAACAGAAGTATAGATGAGTACTAAGGCCTAATCACTATCGATCAGTGCTTAACCCTAAATACTGTAGATGAGTGTTTAACCGTTTTTCATTTTGTTTTCATTTGTTTTTCTCGCTAATAAACGCTCGTCATCAAATTTGTCACTCGTCATTTTTGCGCGTGCATTCAAACAGTGTTTCACTGGTTTTTTTCCTATGTAGCGCGAGTCCCCTAAAAGTAACGATAGCCCGTTTTGCTAACCCGTTTTGCTAACCCGTTTAATATTGTAAGTTCGCTAAGAGGTTTGTCAAGAAGTTCAACAAGTTGTGTATATGTACGCCAATTACGGAGGCAGTCATAGAAGTAAGTTCTTAGTTGGATTCCAGTTAATTTCTCGTTTATTTTGAATATTTGTAAGGCCTAGTGCCAACGTAGTTTCTTTGTATTTTAGATCGAATTGTTTATTTGTTTGTGATTGCTGATTGTGATCATTAAATACGGTTCTCCTTCCGTGTTGGCGTTGGTCTTTGGTTCAACGGAACAGGGCTTGACACTTGTAACATAACCTTCTGGAAAATGCAAGGCACCTGAAAAGGATCTGAGGCTTGAGGCAGGAATTGGGGTAGAGTGGTATTTAGAAAAGTGTGTCTACCTGGAGAAATCCTCTCTACGCCCATGTATCACTGGTATTGGCCATATTTAGAGCTTTATTTTAGGGATATTAATTTTTTACAAAATTGGGATACGGATTATTTCCATAATTTATTCAGGATTATGTATTATTTTTTTTGTGTGTTCCTTGCAGTCTACACGTGACCGCACCTTGGACCAGCAGTTTACAGTTTCCAGACCTGGTATGTCATACATAGCCAGTGCCCTGTCTGTCCGGTGAAAAAACTTAATTCAAGGAAGAATATGAGAAAATAAAACAATAACAAAACCACACGAACAAGAGACACCTCTTCAAGCGACAAACAGCGTTTACAACTGAACATACACTAATGAACTTACCTTTTCTTTACTAGCAGTAGCAGATTTAGGATCAGGATCCTCTTTTCCTTGACCATTTCCACCGACAAAATTTAGCCTACAAAAATGTAGGCTACAAAAATTTGCAATAATGTGATCTTCCAACAAACTGCACATTCTGTGACTCTTTGTCACTGCCAACTGCGTGCTTGGTACTGTGCTTGACATGTGCAATTTTACGAATTGCATCTGCTTGTTAAGAACCTTGCGTACAGCCCATGCTCCCACATATCACAACTTCGCGAGCCCCTCCGCTGGCATTTCCCTTACATTAAACATAACTGGGGAAGACTCTTCTTTCTGCTTCACTTTCTCAGCAACTGCAGCTACTACGTCTTTGTAAACTTCAAGCATTAAAAGAGAACCGACTGCACTTTTCACTTTTGAGATGTGTTCCGTTTTGAAAAGCAATTTGAGATCTTGCATGAAAGTACTAGATCTAGTGATGATCATGTAGAGGGCTCGGGTATTAAGAGTCCATTCTTCAGCTGAGATTTGTAATCCATCCTCAATACTTCCCTTTATGAGAATTTCACAAGCGCGACACCAAAGTATGTTCCCGAAAACATCTGTCAGTTCATTCAAGCCTAACAACTTCTGAATTTTTTGATTTTTTTCCTCAGCGTACTTGCTTAATGGTTCATTCACCATCATCTTGACTAACAGTGCAGAGATGTCGAAACCAGAAGCCGGTGGCGATCTGATGAGGTCCTGAGATTGTTCGTCTACTAAAATGTCATAAACAGTGTTAAGATCAATAACAACTTCTTCTGGATCGCCTCTCTCAAAATATGATTTAACACTGAGTTGTTTGGAGACTTCATCGACCTCTTCACAGAAGGAGTCATCATCCCCTTCTAGTTCTTGGCATGAGGCTGCCGTAACGGATACTTCTGAATCACTTAAAACACTTAAACGACAGCAAGCAAACTCCTGATCATTGATAGGGATGTCCGTATGACGGTCTCAAATCTTAAAACATTCTTCTGGTGGACAAATAAGCTGCTTGGGCGCAAAATTTAACACTTGGAGATGTGCACACGTTTTTACTCGAGAGGGTGCAACGCATATTAGGCCAGGAACAAACTCTTTAGAGCAGTGCACGACAGCAGCAGGCAGTGTCTGTCCCTGTGCCTTGTGAACAGTCACTGCATACCTCAAAATTACTGGGAACTGCGTACGTCTGCCAACAATGTTTAATTAATTCCCTCGGGGTTTCTTTTGTGCCAGGTTTCTCGCTCTAAAAACACGTGACCAACATCTGGAAAATCAACAAGTAATTGATTTCCTTCTCTTAACTCTAAGAGGTGACCACCAGTTCCATTTCTTAGCTTCTGGTTTTTGTTCCAAATCAGCATGATTGGACATCCTCGCTTCAACGTAAGTATTTGATTGGCTGGACACTGGATTCCTCTACACTGTCACCTGTATCAATGGATTCCAACCGAACTGCTTCTCCTGGCAATTCACGAAGCACGGCTAAATTATGCAATTCGGCGGATATTTTCCTAAAGAACATGTGCGTTGCCATCTGTGGATTTGGAATATCCCTAGCCAGGGTAGTTAGCAGGAAGTTTGCTCTTTCGTTGCATTTGCCAAGGCGAACTTCGCTAAGGCATTGTAGAAATTCTACTTCCTCCAGGTCATGCCTGACAACAGTAAACAGCTGATAACGATGCGGAAATGCCCGTCCAAACAGCGGTGAACAAAACATAAACTGACGATCATCAAACTGATTTGGGACCGGTCTAAGCTGAAAATTTTCACCGATAAGAACAACCTGCTTTCCTCCAAATGGATGTTTATGCTCAGTGTTGCCGCCGACAGTTAGATGGATCACGTTGCATATTTCAAAAATTCGCCTGCTTGTCATTGAGGCTTCGTCCCAGATTAAACAATCTACTTTTCTCACCTGTTCTTGGATGAGGTTATTAGACGATGCTTTTTGGACCAGTAACTTCCACGGTAGATCCGCCGTTCCTATTCCGTAAAAAGAATGGACGGTAGGAACGGGACTTTTCAAATCTGTGTAGAGTGTACCTGAAATTCCAGTGGAGGAGATAAAGGCCACATTTTTGCCGCTTTGTTCAAGTTGCCGAAAAATCTCTTTCACGAGAAAAGACTTTCCAGTGCCTGCTTGGCCCGTAATAAAAACATTATGTCCACTAAAGGCAGCTTTCAAAGTAAAAGCTTGATCATCTGTTTTAAACCTATGTAATTGCAAATTCAGGATATCAATACTATAATATTTTAAGCTACGCTACATTTAGACTTTATCATCATCATCGTCATTATCATCATCATCATCATCATCCTCATCATCATCATCACCTCAGGCTGTGTCAACTGACTAGGTGTTAGCCTATTCTTTTTCTCGTTGATATAACAAATGGAAAAATAAAGGTCTCAAATAAAATTCAGCCTTTTGTAGCTGCTTATCATGTTTTAAGTTTAAGCTTTGGCAGGCTCAGATTTCAGTCTTATCAAAGCGATTTCATGGAAATTAGCTTAAAATTAGGTTGTCTAAAACTACGTCAAAAACAGCAATGCCTACAGGCTGTTAGAGTAATTTTATTCCAGTGAGATTAAAGGAGGCTCGAAAGTATTTTTAACTGTTATAATCTTTATGAAATGAAGATAGTGAAAAAAGAAAGGATTTGTGTGGATATCTCAAACCTCTTTTGCCAGTCGGACAATATTTTAAGGCTGGTTGTGACTTCATAGCCGTTACCATGGCAATACAAAAGAGACTAGATAGAACCTACAAATTTCAGTTTCTGCCAATTATCTGTAAAACTAAGTCGGTGACCAACCCTTTTTATTTCTTTTTCATTTCTCTGGCAGTATGGCAAAACGTTATTCAGTAGAACTTATATCGAATTATATCGAAAACGTCGTTTTAGAATTCCACGGAATAACTTCCCCCCAAACGATTGGTCTCCAAGCAGACCTTGGAGATAAAAACGAACGTTTCGGGCACGTTTTATTTCCGGTTTACGCGTTTTTACACTGTTTTTCCTTGAAATATTGATTCACTTCAGTTGACACTTGCCGGTTCTAGCCATGTCGTGTGCAAGCCCATCCTCGGACACCCAGGGGCGGCTAGTTGGGGCGACGGGATTTTCACGGGCGAAAGTTTACAACAAGAACGGGAGAGCCCAGAAAATTTTTCTGGCCAATCAGAAGGCGGGATTTCAAACACTTCTGGAACTTGTTCGGTAAGAGTAAATGCCTATGGGCTCTCCCGTTCTTGTCGTAAACTTTTGCCCGTGAAAATCTCGTCGCCCCAACTAGCTGCCCCTGGGTCTCCGAGGATGGTGCAAGCCACGCGCGCGCGGCTAAACTCCTTTTCGAGCCGCCTTTAACAAATAATTTTAGATTATACACGACCACTTTAACCTCAAGTTTTCAACGTACACATATCTGAAGTTCATTTACAACTGTATTGTTTTCCATTGCTTTACTAGTGTAGTAGAATGAGAAATACTTACATCCTTCAAACTAGTATTCGGCTGTTGGCAAAGAACCGTCTGAAGATGGATCCATTTGGCGAATACCAACCACTAGCTAGCTAGCGAGCAGGTACGAGGAATGCAGGAACAATAAGAAAATACTAAACGAATTAAGCGAGAAAAATATTTTCAGACGGAGCAAAACACAAGGAAAGAATCAATACTGTAACAATCTGGTCTTATGGGTCATGAAAAGTAGAATTACTTTAATTTGTAATTTAATCTCCAGCGGGAAATAAATTCCGAATAGCTCACGTGCATTGTACATCTTGCAACATTGACAAATTTTTCCCTTCCGGGAGGAGGCAAGTATTTTTTGGTCCCGAACAAATACTTCACAGGGGTCTCCTCGTAGGGATAAAAATTGTCCTCCTGCCCAGTTCCGGCCGCGTTCAGTGCACCCGGTATGCCTGCCACGGGTCAAATCGAATCGTTTGAACACATGTTGACTTTTTCTACGATTATTTGTGACCTAAGGATTGACATAATTTGCCTCTGACAGGCATCCAAAGGTAAGGACGTTATTCTTCTTTGCTTCTAGGGGTAAAAAATTGAAACCTGGTAAAGTTTCGACGAGAAAATCGTTCGTACTTTTGCCCTCACAAATATTCTGCACTAATTCTGGCTCCAACCTTTCAGTATTATTTACATAGTATGTGAGCGATGAACCAAAGTCGCTTTTAAAAAAGCTCAAATCAGCACACAAAACAAGCAACACACAATGGAAACAAACTAAAACAAGTAAGGAACCTTATTTGCGAAAAACAAATTATTTTACGATTCTAGAGATGATTTGTTAAATTTCCATACAAATCCTTATATTTCTCACCATGCTCACACTGTTAACTTGGGTCACCTGTGTTTCGACTAGCCGGCAAACAAGAATGAGTGGAGGGGCCCTGGGAGCAACGATGAGTTTCAAAGTCGAAAAAGACTTAGGAGTAGAAACCAGTCTCCTCTCGTCCATCTTCTCGCCTTGTAAACACGCATGGAGACAGCCGGAACAGTTAACAGGGCTCTTATATTTTCTTACGAGGGTCGCGTTTCCCGAAAGAATGGTTTACCAAGCGAGACGAAAAATAGCTAGAGCCTGATAGCAGGGTAGGGAGACAATGAGTTATTTGGGTAATCCGCCATTTTATATTCAGCATTTCATGAACACACTTATGAACAGTTATGGATTGGGGCTCCGTTGAACGAAGGGGTAGGATCATCTGCAAGGGTTTCTGGGTATGATGGCATGAAAGGAGTGTTTTTTACCGTTGTCATGCGTATTTTTACTCTGACAGGTGAGTTTCCATTAATGTATGTTTGGTTGTTGGGCACGGAAACTAGGTTATTTTTTAAGGTTCTTCTGACCAGCCCTGAAAAGGCGAGGAGTTTGGAAATTATTTCAATGTGTTTCAACATTTCTGTTAGGAACATAACATAAAACCAGCCTCGTTCCCAGTGGTCCTTGGCGGAATAGCAAATGTGACGTCACCAGTCGAGTTGAACGGGGAGACTCACGCTATCACTCGATAAGGGTGTAAAGGCCTGGGGACGAGGCTGACATAAAACATAAGCTGAAGGAGTATGCCAAAAACACCGTATTTTTTTTTCCGTGGCAAAAGCATCCGTGTAGTTTAATCAAAAGAAAAAAAATTACCTCTATATATCATTCGGCTAACGTGTTTTCGTCCAAAGAGAAGGAGCGTCCCACGACATAATAAAACTGAACGCTGCCGCCTATTTGATCGAGGTTTCTCATTTTAATTGATCTGTACACAAAGATACGAGATACATAATGGCCTTGCAGGCATAGCATAACTCTGGCGGCTACGTGTCTCTGAAATTCACACAACCATACTCTCTTGCCGGCGTAGTCGAAAGCCACAAAAAGTCATTTGTTTTATGTCTATATTAATTAGGGACTTTTTCACGTAACCACATTGCAAAAATTTAGTAGGAGAGCCATTTTTTTGTGGACCTTAATAACTCGGCTTTGTTTACATGATTGGTTGAGAAAACGCCCGGATCTTGACCAAATTACGCATAATGTTGCTTACGTCGGTGAATAATAGTTTTTGACTTTTTTATCCTTACACCAACATTTTCATTGTTACATATTCAATTTTTACGCCTTTTAGATTTTAAATTCTCATTTCAAATTTATATTTTGCTTCTAATTCTTTTATGGAATTCCCACCGACAACAGTTTTTTTTTTAATGAAGGGGCTACCCTAATAAATGTCGATGAGTTTCAACACACTCATGTAATTATGTTGTTTTTTCTTCGGCAGACATATCTCTGAACACGGCGTTTTAATTCGGAAATTCCTATTACAATTTGGGGTTGTTTAAATATCTTGGAAGTGCTTCCTCGATTAACCTTTGTTCACTTGCTTATCTACCGGCATTGTTCAATCACAACTGAAATGGTTTTTAATTTCGATATGAAAACTAATAATTTCTTTGCATGGTGAACTCTTTATTACTAGGCAAAAAGCACTGAAGCCGATTTAATGAACAAACTGCTTTTTCGTAAAATGTCAAAAAGCGACGTTTGTTGTTTGTAATAAGTCCATACTTGATTAGTTCCGAAGTGGGGATCATACGATATCTTACAATTAAACTGCGATATTCCTTTAAATTAAGGCATAAATTTTCCTGCTGCTGATATCAACCCAGAACTTTTCAAGTAAAGAATATTTTAAAAGTTAAATTATAGTATACCCATGCTCGCCATATTTCCTTTTCCCGTTTTCACAAAAAACAAAAAAAACAAACGCAAAAAAATTACTTATGCAAGTGCCGCGAAAATGACGAATAACCAGTATGTGTTACAATCCATTAACTCACAGCCATGTTTAAATCATTACCTTTAAACACACAATATTCCACGATTAAAACACTCGTCTAGGCAGCAAAATTCAGATCTAAAGAGGCCGGGTATTTTTCCGAAATATGCCAAACTTTCAGCTCTCAATCTAAAGATCGCAGGTATACCAATTGAAACAAACATTTAACCTAATATGACCCACAACGACAAAGTCAACACTGGTGTGAAATACAATTGTTTCAAAAATACACCTGCAGACGTAAATACAGAGGTTTGACAAAAAAGGCTTTCCGGCAATACTGGCGAGTACGTAACGTAAAGAAAAACGAAAATTCCTCAAATATGCCTCAATCTGATCCTTACAACAAGTGACTGGATTACATTCTTTTGTATTTCACTCAGTTGGAGGCGGAAATAACTGCGAAAATAAACAAAAGCAACACAGTTTGTCGCTATGATCACTGTTTGTGTGGAACGTTTTCTGCTAATTTTATTATTTATGTTGTGGTTTTTTGGAGAGGTAAGAGATGATTTTTGTCTGGCAGAAGGAGGCCACAAAATTGTTTCTGACTTATTCTATTTGCCAATTTCACTATAAGTGCTATTTTCTCTTATTATTTTTTTTTTTACCATTTCAGAGTTCTGTGATTGCCACATCAGGACTAGGAGGTAGTGTTTAATTCTTAGTATATTAGATTTTCTAAAATTGATTATATAACAGTTGCCTGCAAATATCATACAGTCACAGAAATAAATTCAATTTGAACTCCACTGCTACATATTGGGAAATCAGAATGTTACGCGGGACTGCACGGTATTAATAAAGGAAACAACAGCAAGTCCAATTAGTGTTTAAGGATCGTAAGGGGTTATTGATATCTTGAATTTATGCAGCGACGTGGTTAAAGAATCTTTCAGTTGCGCAACTGACTCAAAAATTCTTCGAACAGAATGGACGTTTAGAGTGCTCGTTTTAAGTTAATAGCCATATAAGGACTGGCTGTCGTTTTCCATTGTAATAAAAACTTCTACATATATTTCAGATTGGTGAAGATGTTTTTGAAGAAACAAATTGAAGAATACTCTTATTTGGCAGTTTTTGGTTTATTTCAGTATCAGGAATAAAACCATTGACGTTAGTGAGATATTTTCCTCTATTTGTTTTGTTCTATAAAATTTATTGCTTTTGTGTTTTAAGTTTGACTTCAAAAAACATCAAACTATTTGTCAAAGGAGGACTGGATACACAAAATTATTGTAGGACATTTTGTTGTGGTTTGATGAGACCGTATGATACAAAACACAGCGCAATTTTCTTGTCATGAATATCAGTTTAAATTGAAAAGTAAACAGACTTTCTGTAGTTTGAAGACTTTAGCTCAGTAACAAAGAATGTTATTTGAACAGTTTGTCAATCTTTGAGTAGACTAAGCGCTTGCTGGAAGTCTTAAAGAAACAAAAAATGATATTATATGAACACAGCTTGTAAAGGCATTGAGTTTCAGTCACGTAGCACAAAACCTTGACATCTAATACACGGCTTATCACATCGTCGAGAGCTTACTATTTGAAAACTAAAAGATTCTAGAAAATTAAAAGTTTATAGAAGAGGTACATAGTCTGAGGATGAAAATCCTGTGGTGTTAGCAGTGCTTTCCTGTGGTGCTGTTTATTGTACTGTATTCGGGTGGTCCTAACTTTTGAGTCTGTGGGTGAAATCCTAAAATTGACCATTCAAATGAAAGCTACTGAGCAGTACTTCGGTGGTGCTTTTTATTATGGTTCTAAAGGGGTTCTAACTTTTCAGTCTGTGGATGATTAATTGCGACCATTCAAATGAAGATGACTGAGTCCTTTCCTGTGGTTCTGAATGCCCGACTCGAAACGTACTTCAGTTTTGCTTTTGGATGTTCTTGGGAGATAAGGGTTAACGGAATTCTTTTTCATATCTTAACAGGTTGCGATCGGAGTTGGTTGGAATATCGGGGTCATTGTTACAAATTTTTCAATGAACGGAAAACTTGGAGTTCAGCGAGAGAGTTCTGTCGGGCATTGCGGGGAGACCTCGTTGTGGTTAAGAATGAAGAGACACAAAAGTTCGTTTACGAAAAACTTGCTGTTGGAAAAACTCTCTGGATCGGTCTTAGGAGGAATAATGGGTATGGCAGTAAATAGATTTTCGGACGTTTAGTTTGGCCCAGAATTTTGTTAAAACGAAATTGTTAACGAAAATTGTTAACTTTCTTGCCACACTTTTTGAATTTCAGATCAGTTTAGAGACTTTTTACTGGTTTTAATTGAATTTTTGTTTTGAGTGACTTTTGGTAATTTCCTGACGTTAGTTAAAAAAAAATCCAAAACGTCTAAGATGGCGGATTCGGGCCAGTAGCGCACACATCATCTCATTCTCCCTTCAAGCGACATAGTAATTCCATGTCGCGACCTTGAACATCTTAAGGTGTATTGTATATAAATATAAAACCTCCAAGTTCCACTGTCCAAGCTTAACCACATCCTGAAGATTCAGAGCGGTGGCGGGACCTCACCGATCCGCCCTTCCCCCCCCCCCCAAAAAAAAAAAACAATAAGTACACCTTTTGCTGTTCATTACGAGAAAATACGCAATCATTTGCGTGAAACGGCGATCAATTACGCGTAGAGACATTCATTTGCGCGAAAATACGGACATTTGTGCAAAAGTCAGATTCAACAGCGATTTTTGCATTTTAATCAACATTCAATAACACCTTTGGGCATTCATATGCGTCATTTGGCATACAAAAGAGAAAAATATACTTTCATTTGTGCTAGCATGCAAGTCATTAACACCATCTTGAATGTCAATAGGGACAATAAACAAACATTAAAGTGAAAATACCATTTATTAACATTTCTGTCACACTGAAAGCAATTCAATAGAATTCCTGGACGGCCTTAGTGTGGATGAGATAAACATTAATGCACTTGTACAAACAATTACGTGTTCTTTAAATTCAATAAACAAAAAACGATTTTCAATGGAACAATCCCTATTTTGCCTGAAATTTTCATTGCCAGTGTGATGCCCATGATATGTACATGTATGTACAACCCTTTGGATAGGTTACGTAACCTTTGTCAAGTGCAAAATAGGATAAAAGGATCAGAAAATTTTTTCCTGTTCATTTCTCTTCGCGAGCGTTTTTTGACTACTGGTACATGTACATGTACATACAAAATGCCTCGAAGAAATCGAATACCTCTCGAACACAGAGAGAGAATCGTTAGAGCTTTTGAGGACGAGCAGGAAGACTATCTTTTGGTTGCAGACACGTTGGGCGTGAATCGATCAACGGCAAGGGGTATCGTAGCGCGTTACATCACAGAAGGCAGAATTCGGGAGAGACCAAGAGGTGGAAGAAACAACGTGCGCGTGGATGATGAAATGAGAGACTGTCTAGAGCAAATTATCAACGAAAACTGTCTGCTCACACTTGCTCAAATAAACAGTGAATTAAGGAGACGGTTACCAGCCAAACTCGAGATACATGACCGTACTGTATCAAGAACGTTAGACGGGATGCTGTTCCGAGTGAAACTGGTCAGACCCCTCCCTGCTGACAGAAACAGACCTGACGTGTTGAACAAGCGAGTCGATTACGCGAACTGGTTTATGAATCACGCCATAGTCCGTCACTGTGTGTTTGTCGACGAATGCGGCTACAATATTTGGACGGCCAGAAGTCACGGTAGGGCGCGGCAAGGAGAGAGGGCGTACAGCCAAGTGTGCGGTCAGCGTGTACGAAACCTGACCGTGACAATGGCAATTTCGCCCATAAACGGACTTGTGTTTTCGTCAGCCGCTGTGGGAGGAATGAACGCTGAGCGTTTTAACAACTTCCTGGCACAGGCGAGGACGAACTTAGATCCTGACGAGTCAGTGATCTTTGTTTATGACGGAGCACCGGCCCACAGAAACCCGACCATTCCCGCCCCAAATACAGAGCTTAAAATGCTTCCACCCTACAGCCCTTTCCTCAACATCGTGGAACAGGCAATAAGCAGTCTTAAAGCGGCCATCAAGGCCGACATCTCCCGTCCTGAAATCCAAAGACTTATGGACAACAGAGATGAAGCGAGCCCGAAGAATCCCACTAGGGGATTTTCGAACACAACAACTTCTTGAAGCTCTACACAGAAACATCGACAGCGTCACCGCAGCTTAATGTGCTCAATGGTGCCGTTTAATGCAGACCTACCTGCCAAGATGTTTAAACAGAGAGGTTATTGAGGGATAGATTAAAATTCAGGTAATAGGTACTATTCAATTGAAAATCGTTTTTTGTTTATTGAATTTAAAGAACGCGTAATTGTTTGTACAAGTGCATTAATGTTTGTCTCATCCACACTAAGGCCGTCCAGGAATTCTATTGAATTGCTTTCAGTGTGACAGAAATGTTAATAAATGGTATTTTCACTTTAATGTTTGTTTATTGTCCCTATTGACATTCAAGATGGTGTTAATGACTTGCATGCTAGCGCAAATGAAAGTATATTTCTCTTTTTTGTATGCCGAATGACGCATATGAATGCCCAAAAGTGTTATTGAATGTTGGTTAAAATGCAAAATATCGTTATTGAATCTGATTTATGCGCAAATGTTCGTACTTTCGCGCTCATGAATGTCTTTTCGCGCAATTGAAGGCCGTTTCACGCAAATGATTGCGTATTTTCTCGTAATGAACAGCAAAAGGTGTAGTTATTTTCAAGATATTTTTCTTTCTTTTAATCTCACTGTGAACATCAAGTGGTGTCTTTCTTTGGGTGGATGGAACAGACGTCAAATTTCAAAACTGGGTGAGTGGATCACCAGATGACATGAACGAGGAGTGTGGAGAGATGACAGATTATGGACAGTTTCACGGAAGGTGGAACGACAAGCACTGCTCCTGGACGCAGCCATACATCTGCGAGCAAGGTTGGCTTGTCATTTAGTCCAACTACTACATGACTGAATATTCAGTTCTCGTCGTTTTCGCACTGTTTAAGAACTATTTACAAGGGAAAAAAAACACACACGAGACGAACAACTGATTACAGACCATCAGAGCAAAGAAATCTGGATGTAGCCAAAACAGCGATGGTTTCAGGAAATACATTCTGGACAAAAAATGGCTTCAGCATGTTTGAAAGAGTCCATTCCTACTGTTCACATACCGCCGGCTGCTGCCTTTTCAGATCGGCCATTTTCAAACGTCTTCCGGCTTTAACAACCCGGTTCTTTCCTCAGTTATAATCCCTCTAACCTGCAATTTTTTTCCCAATTATCGCTACATCGTCGGCTCTGTTGGTCGTCTCACGGTAGCTCGTTAGTCAACTGTCGACTAGGAGCTGTAGGTGTTCACCATCACCAAATTAAATAACGTAATTTCTTTGTTTATTTTGCAGCAAATAACTTTGAGAACGTGTTCAAGGTGCTTCCAGGAAAAATTCTTCTTGGTCATGTGGTTGCTCGTTTGCATGTGAAAAGTGACGTAGAATGCCTGCTGCGATGCCAAAGATTTTCTGGATGCGAATCCATCAACTTTGTTCGCTGTACCACAGGTGCAGAAAAACAGAGCCTCTGCGAGTTAAATCGACGAGCAAGTGGAGAGTTTACATCAGAACATTTACACACAGAAGGAAAATCTTCGTATTATTATCATGTTGTTCGTTAAAATTATAGACTAACATGTTTCTGAGGCAAACCACATTTTTACACGCTAATCAGCCCATTCTCTAAAATTACGTTTTCTAATGACCCACCCCCTTCTGTCCCACTCTCGTCGCTAGGGAAATGACTATTATTGGATCAAGAGTGCTATTTTATTTTTGACACTGCCTTTGTCGTGGTCGAAACTTACAACTGTTAGAAATTGATGGCTTCAGAAAGAGAGCAACGGTGAGTAAGGCAAGAGCAAAGAAGAGGAATTAAAGTTTGTTTATCATTACACTGTTAGTCCTGTCTGGTGTCACGTAGTAGTAATTCCCCTATCTACATTTTTAATGTTAAGAGCCATGTACTCATGCACACATATTTATATCGAAACTTCTTCCTTATCCCTAATCATAGTTTCGTTCGACATAGTTACCTTCCAGTTGAGCGTGAAATGAACCACCGAAAGAATGTTAGTGCAACTGCCAGTGTTTGGTTGAAAAAAATGGGAGGAGACTGGGTTCTAATTAGTAGCCAGGCCAGGCCTGTGATGATAACGCCTGTAACAAAACTGCCAAACACTTGAGAGAATCGTCTTCGCACGTCTTCATGGAGAATGTCGTTTGGAACACCCAATCCTACTTCTGGAAATAACGGTCTAGATTATGGATCATTACTAGCAGGATTGTCAGCGGCTGGGTTCACAGCGATGATGCCCCGCTTTTATCGCTCTGTTAGGGGAAAACAACCTTCACGTTTTCTCGCCATGTTGGCTCCACCATTCTGTGGAAGCATCGCTTTGGTTTCCTGGCATTACCTCGTGTCTAGACCCATCAAAACTAAAAAACTGAACTGTGCAGCATGTGCATCTATTAGAGGGTCACTGCTACTTGTACTTAACGGCTGCTTATTGCCATCGTTTGCGGTTGCGTTGTTACATTTTAGGAGGAATACAGGTTTACAACAGCACGTCGTGGAGGCCTTTCTTGACTTTTGTTACTCGCCGTATTATGGTCGATCAAAGCCGTATATCATAGCGCTTGTAGTATTTCAGGCTGTCCTTGGGTACGGCATGGCCAGCTGGATTTATACTGAGGAATTTATTAAATCAAGAAATAGCAAAAAGAAGCTGTAAGATGTCCAAGTTCCCAAGGTTTTAGATGTATCGTATCAGAAACCCTCATGAGTATCTGGCTCGTTTCAGAGGGATTCTGATTCCAACCAAAACCCGAAATTACTGTATGTTATCGACACTTCAAGTCTTAGTGTCATATGCATATCAGTTTGGACATCAAAAGGCATTTGACTTGCAAGGATCTCTCCAGTGATCACAATAATAGGCCTATTTAACCAATACAGCAGCCATATTGATTCCCCCCCCCCCCCGGGGCATCCCATAGCACTCATTGAAATTTATTTATTCTTTTGTTGTGATAATGCAGCATTATCACAATAATAGAATCAATCCAGTATAATTGGATGCCCAGGGGGCAGAATCAATATGGCTGCTGTATTGGTAAAAAGGTCTATTTCAGCTGTAAACTGTTCATCTAAATAAGAGAAAGACCCAGAAGAAGGGAGGGAGCCGATGGTCAAAACAAAAAAAAAATAATGTAAATCAAGTTTCAATTGACATCTTGTAGCAAAAGCTTGGTAAACTCTTGGTGCAAGGCACAAATGACAATCATTTTGTTTGTAGATCACGGTCATACACAACCCATTTCTTGCCTATTTTGATGATATGAAGGGTGCAACATCCTTCCAAAATATTGAAATTTCGCCTCCCGAAATTCACTGCTATATTGCCAAATGCCACCAAATATTTACCTAAATTGGAAAAAAATTCTTCTGCTATGGATGGCCGGAATTAGATTACGAGTAGTCTAATTTTGGCGATGGCGACCATGGGGTGGGCAAAATACAGACACGTGTGCGTGAAATTTTGAGGGGATGCGAGGGGAGCGCTCCCCTCGCGTCGCGTCTCCTCGAAATGGTCTTTTTCCTTTTGAGAAAATCACGTGATGCCTTCAACCTCATACCCAGGTCTCCTCTTCCCAAGAGATAGAGAGACCTGCAGAGGAGAGACCACTGGCATGAAGTTGTGATGCCTTGATCTGGGTGTCCTAGGAGCAATTCATGTATGGCAAATGGTGTTCAGTTTTAGCACAGCACAGTTTGTCCCAAAAAGAAGAAATCCCCCTTAAATGTACCTATCAATGTCAAGCCGCCCTGGGGTGGGTAGGGGGGATCCCAGCTTTGGGTAATTCGACTCTTTTGAAAAGCTTGGATCAAAGTCCCTTTCCTGGGGCCAAAACCTTAATCAAATCAGGTCAAATCCCCATATTTGGCTGATTTATTATCCTTTCAATAATATACCAGATCCATACTGGTCATATATTTGACAATCAAATGCCCAAGGGTATGAATGGGTAAATAGATAATAACATACCCCAGATCTGCCCATGGTCCCCCACTCCCCACTTGAGCTTACATACAGGTGTCCTTAGCTCCCCTGTGTAAACAATAATATTTTTACTGTTGTTGACTTGTAAAGAATAAGTTTAATTCACTAACACTAGTAATCTTAATCTTAACAATCTGGATCATCTTGATTTCCCTCTTTAAACCATAAATCATATTTGCATATAATAACCTTAAGGATTTGTTTCATAAGCATGGCCACTGTAATTTAAAAACTTGCTGTGCCAGCCTCTAAAATGTATCCTGATATAAATCATATATTTCAACTTTTTTGTTGTACATGAATAATCTCAATTGTGATGTTGGTATCATTCCTTTAAGCCAAAAAAAATCCACATTCTGCAACTAAAAGTTCATAACAATTAAATCCAGTCCATTTTTTGAGCAACATGATGCTATATTGCAATTGTCTGGATTGATGCATTATGCAACAGGTTTCACATTGTGCATTTCATTCAGCAAACTTAGATCTTTTCCTCCATATCATGCATTAATTCAGGGTGTTATAAACAAGCATTGAAAGCTGCTAACATAAAAATCCCAACAAAGTCCGAACAAACTGAATCTCAAAATGGCTAGAAGGAAAATAGCCACTGCTGTAGTTGTAAGCCGTAAACCCTGACTGCAGCTGTCGCAAAAACAACTACAGTTACTTGAACTTTTACAATGTACAGTGTAAAGAATAACTTTTCTTAGGGAAGTGGTCATAACAAGTGTACTTAATGAGGACCCGCCTTGTGTTGGGGTAGGGGGTTATGCAAGATACCACCTGTCTGATTAGCCAAATGGGCAAAATTTATTCGCCTCAAAATTGGAGTTGAGGTTTTCATATTGGGTGTGCATGAAGCTTACATTGCTGGAGAAATGGCACAGGGAGGTTTGAATCTTTTTCTTAGTTTCTACTCCTGATAGAGTGGGGGCTATACAAACAAGACACCACCTTTTAAGGTGGGGGAAGGGGGGTACATGAAGAGACTATACCTGTCTTTTTGCAGAGTGGTGGGTCCTGTCTGAGTACAATAGTTTTGACCATTTCCCTTATAGTAAAAATTAATATAATTATATATTTTTTTCCCTGTTATGGTGTTACTAACAATATATTCAACTACAATGTCTAAGCAAAAAGAAGGCTGTCAAAATGTAATTTAGGTAGGGTTTGAGATATAATCAGTTCCTTGGGTACCATAATTTATTAAGAAACAGCCTGATGGTAGCAGCCTATATACATTGTGTTTGAAGTTTGTCTTGGTTTCCGTTGAGGTTTTTCCAACATATTCACACATGTTTTTTTGTTAATTTATCCAACTGCCGCCATTCGCTGCAGGATTGGTAATAGTCAATCCTGAGGTAGAATATCAGCATGACACATGGGGCACTTGTCTTGAACATACAGCCACTTCCTGAGACACAGACTGTGGAAGAAGTGGTTACATTTAGTTACTTTGGCACTGTCCAGTTCTTCGTAACAAATGCAGCAGACATCATTCAGCTGGTCTAATTGTTCTGCTGTAGCCCAATCTAAAGAGTTGAGCCTTTTAACGGCATTGCGCCGTAAGAGGAAATTGTTCCATCCCTCCTGTGCTCTCTTGTAGACATTGAAGTAAGCATGCATTGAGATCACCAAAGCCCCTGAAGGAAGAAAAAGAAATCAAAAGCAGTTCTAAGTCAGTTGAAAATACAGGTACAGTGTAATAATAAATATGTACACAGGTATAACTATGCACATTATTGTGAGTCTCAATAATAACTAGTTACAGTTGTGCGACCACTCGGACCAGGCCACTTGGAAGAAAATTGACCTATCACAGCCTTGATTGAGAACAAAAGAAGCTAACATTTTTTCATAAGCTGATCAATAACGTTGAAGGATCTAGACATACATCTCCAAATAAATTTGAAACCACCTATTTCTGCAGACCCCTCGGGAAATAGCCTAATTTTCATTGGTTAGCTTCAATGGTGATTTTTGAACATTTTCAAACGATGCAATGTTGACTCAATGTGACTGAAAATATCTCGCGGATTGTTTGTACGCACTATGTAAGCTATAAGCTTACGGTAAATGTAAATGTTTCCATAATGGAAAATGCAAGGAAGACTGAATCGAGAGGGCGGCATATACAGCAATAGTGGGCAACATTTGATCAAAGCTATTGCGAGATTACGTTTCAGACTTGCACCAGGCTGAAATGGGATTAAAAGCTCCCATACGGGATTTCCTTGCAGTATTTGAGACCGCGGCTGCAAAATGAAAGGGCTGCAGAAGCCAGAATCAAAACATCAACAATAAGCACCTGTTGATTCAAAAAGCAGTTAGTGAACAAGAAGATTTGGAAACCTCTGTTTATTATTGAACGATTAAAGCAGGCAAATGTCAATATTTATCTTTAGATTTGTGTTTGTTTATATTATACTCGCTGTGTTGAGCGAACACTTCTCAGAATTGAGCAAATTGCGTCACCGAATTTCATTTCGGAAAAGGTTTCTTCTACAAACACACTCCGGAACTAGCTGTACTACTGAAGCAAAAGAATTGTTTAAGGTTTGTTTATGGGCAAAAATTTTGCTATCAATTGTGAATTCGACCTCTAAATGTTCTGCTCAAAATTTAGGATCGAAAGTAACCAATCGTAGACGTGGCAGTTTCCCGAGAGGTCATGATCAGAGGTCACAGTTTCAAATTTTTTCGAACATGTGTTGTCTGGTTGCTTATTGGTCGTTTACCAAAATACTTTGCTATCTTTTGTTCTCAATTAGCGTTGTGATTGGTCAATTTTCTTCCAAGTGGCCCGGTTCAAGTAGTCGCACTGTTAGTCCAAACTCCACCAAACAATCTTTAATTTGTGCTTTACACTATCATACAGCTATCAATCATACAGAAATAACTAAAGGACCCTCAAAACAGAGAGACAGACCTGGTAAATGACACTTTGTTCTTTTATTTTAGCAGTCGTTCCATTAAAAAATAGAAATCATTCTTTCTGTGTTTGCATAAAGTTGTCGTAGCACTCATAAAAGTGTGCGAGAGCTTGAAACAGGCTTCCTGGCAATCATGTAACCATAAGCTTTATGGAAGTAGAGAAAATATTTTCTTTTCCTCAAATATTAAACTTAATGACCCAATAAATGTGAACAATTTAGCATAATGAAGTACTGTAGCAATTCAATTTGGCACTGAGGTGCTAATTTTATTGATGTTGGGGCACTTTCTTTAAACAAGGCGCTTGTGAGGGACAGGGTAACTATCGGTATAGGGGTGCTTATTTTATAGCCTAACAGGGGCACTTGTCAAACAGAAGGCACATTAATGGTTAAGGTCACAAAAGGGCATTTTTTACCATAGTAAAGTGAAGTTTACCATGGTAAACACAATTTTATGTGTGTCCGCGTTTTGTCACTTTACCATAGTAAAGGTACATTTGGTTTGTCACGATAGCAACGGCGGCAGGATGAAAGTAAAGTTTACTGTGGTAAACCGACCTGAAAAAGCATGGTTTATCATGCGTTTATCTAAACTTTGTTTATTTAAGTGACAGCTTGTCTTCTCTTTGATATGAAGCATCGTGAGCTACGGAAACTGTGTAGCACGTGTATTGAAATTGCGCCATTTCAATACTCATGCTTTTTTGTTAAAGTCTTCACATCCAGTGCATTTGTGCAAAGTCTACGTACCTTGAAATATCCAGAGAATGGCGGAAAACAGCTTCAATTCAAAGTAAGAAAAACCTAATCAATAGATAAACATTTTGATCTACCAAAGTCGTCCCAAGAGGAGAGCAGTCATCCGCTCTTGCTGTCTTCTCTTACGAAGGAAATACATGCAATGCAATGAATCTAGATCTTCTTACTTTCTGAATAGCGATTATTAAAACAAGAAGAGCAGCAATTGAAAGAATCACGCGCTCAGACTCCATGTTGCAAATATTCCCAGACGAAAGTCACGCAAGTACAAGTGGAATGTCTGGCGAATATTTGTTTTTGTCATCACATTGACATTTTGATTGACAGACCGAGACAAGAGGCCATCTGGCTAAAATCTAAGTCAACAAGCTCACTTTACTATAGTTAACTTTTGTTTGCTTTCTTTTACTATGGTAAAAACATTTAACTACAGGAAAAGCCCTACTGTGACCTCAACCAATATTATTGTCGTCTGCAGCTTGTAATATTCCTACCTATGTAGTTCCACTCTCCAGTTACAGTTGCCCATGCAGTATATGCGAGTACAACCACGGCAACAAGAAACTCAAAGACTTTAGAGCCTGCATTGATGTAATAAATATAATCATCCAAATCCTTGACTTGAGACTCCCAATGAACATTGGACACAAAAAGTGCATAAATGACAAGAGAGCCCATGACTTGAACAACTGTCACTAGGTTGCTGGATATGATCACAAACAACCAAGCATCAAAACTGAACAATTGACACAGCACAATAACCATGTAACCAGGAAGAACCAGGATGACAGTGCAAACTGCTAAAGTGCGCAAATGTTTACTGTCAAAAACTCCACTGTATGTTGCCCCTAGCGACATGAGTGCAGGTTCAGTAAGTTCATAAGCAGACTGTAGGAACAGTGAGAATGTAACAAACATAACAAGACCAACGAGCATCAGACGTTCCGGTTTTGGTAAGCTGGTAAGTCCAACTTGTAAGCCCAAAAGGAAGAATGAAACACTGTCATTCCAAGCTTCTCGATGGCGTTCTTCCCTTGGCCTCTCCAGGTTTCTTTTCAGAAGTTTGTTTATCAAGTCCAACGTTAGATTTGCAGCTGCTCCAATAACAATACTGGCTCCTGCTAAGTCTTGAAGATTGTCAAAACAGTCCATCAAGCTTCCAGCAATGGCGATAAACATGCCATGTTTCATAAACAAAACAAACTTGGTGACAAATTTTATCAGCCATGCTACCATTAGAATTTGGCCTAAGTGAATTCTCTTCCAGTGATATACAAAGAAATCCAGCCATCCAAATGTCATTATAATCCTGCAAGAATGTTTCACCATTGCTGGGAAGTCTTGGAGGAGCTGCAGAAGTCCAAGACAGGCTTTGTATATCTGAATGACTGACGCAAACAGTAGGTACGCCAAACAGACCTCTCGTAATATTGAGGTTGTTTTTACAAAGAGCAAAGTCACAAGCTGGATTAAGACCGGAAAAACAACAAACATTCCAACAGTCTGCTTCATGCTGATAATCGTCCACTTGCGAGGTGTGATGGCTATACTGACAGCTAAAAAGACCTGTGCATATAGAAGTGAATAGCCATAAACACCACCCAGGTAGGATGAACTTTCATGGCTAGGGCTTTCTTTTGAGTTATCTTTTACGGCATCTGCTGGTGAATACGTGACAATTGCGACAAAGGCTATTACCAGGACAACTTGTTCAATGAACCAAATGAAAAATTTTTGAAGGTAGCTGAGATGTGTCAGTAATCCAATAGCACCAACCAGTCCACTTAGTATGGCTGCAAAATGACAATTTACATATTATAAATTTATTGATCAGTAATTTTCAGACTTAAAGGTGGATCCCTATAGTTTTATGACCACGCGTGTGCTGATGATGCAAGCTGTAGTAATCTGCATCCGCTCACATGAAATCGTGGGTTTTTCCTGATATTTTATGATGTCAGCGTAGCCAAAACAAGTAAAGTTAACGGTGAATTTTCTTGCGTTTCCTTTGGTGCATTTTTTTCAATTTTTGCACATTTTGAGATACTAATGCTACCTTTCATGTATTATTTATTGGAAAAATTCTGTCAGAACAATTCAGTTTAATGGTTAAAAATGAGGAATCACATGATATTGGTGAATCCTTCTGAACGACCCCATATTTTCCCCCTCCGAAATGTTAGTCAAAATCATTTTCACAAAATAGGAAAGTTTAAAAAAATTTTACCTAAGGAAAATCGAAATATTAAGAAAAAAGACGAATTAACGGAAAATACCTGTCATTCTTTAGATGTTTTGTTGCCATGACAATGGCCTATTACTGAGAAGCAAAAACTGAAAAATAAAGGTAATTATGTTGGTAACCTTACTGGTAAAATTCAGGAACAAAGATTGCAAGACAACAGAACTAGGGTTTCTTTTGTAAGTCTTGCCAGTTCGTATAGTCACTTTTGTAGAAACTCTAGGGAGCCACCTTAAGTCTAGACGCATTGACAAAAGAAAACAAAAATCATCAGGCTGGTATTTATATTATCATTTTTGTATTTTATGTCTTATTAGTCAGGTCTGTTTTTAATTTCTCAGTATGAACACAGAGTTTGTAACAACGTTTTCAGAACCAATTTTCCAGGGCTTTTTTAAGAGTTTTTGAGTCATAGAAATTAGCAAGTGACCAATATTTATGCACCAATCAATGTTCGAAAATTCAACATCCCCCCCCCCCGGGCATTCCCCTGGGCAACCCCCAGGCACTTCAACTTTTGAAGGTTGGATCATTCAAATTCCCTCTCCTTGGGGCAAAAAAGCCGTTCAAATGCCCCACCAATTAGTACTGAAATACCTCTCCTCAAAGACAAATTTCGTCTTCAATCAAACACTGTTCACACTTTTCACAGAGAGATATTATGTGATGACACTCTCCAACTTCTTTTGAAGACCCTTTAGAAAGCGTTATTCACTAACATTGGCAAAATTCTATCTTGTAAATCCGTCAAACCTTGCAAAAACCCAAAAAACCCACTGGAGCATTATGCCAGAACAAGGGATAAATCAGGTTCAAATTCCCCACCCTTCGAAGGCAACGTTCAAATCCCCCCTTCCTAGGCACAGTGCACAGTCAAACAGTCAAATGCCTGGGATATGCCTGGGGGGAGGGGGGGGATGTTGAAGTTTTGAATTGATGAGCGCATTACTTTTCCTTTCTGTGGATTAATTCTTCACAGGACTAGTTTAATTTTTTAACCCTTCATGCAATGAACACAAATAATGCAAATAATACCTACATTAAACTAAAAGGGCCTTTAATAGAGCTTATCTTCAAGCCTAAAATTTTTCATGACTTTTCAGAAAAATTAAAGCTGCCTGGTCAATTGCCAAAAATTTCTTATAACTGCACTTCTCTTTTAAATTCTGCCAAGGGGATTTAAAAATTAAAGAAAATGTTTGATAACCACCAGCAAGCAATCATTTCAGGTTGATCTTTGGACCTCAAGGATAAGACTTTTAAAGAAGTCCATTGTCCAGAGAGAAAATCCATGCACCTGGTCATGCAGTTGTCACAAGTTTATGCTAACGTGCACGCAAGCATTTAACCATGACATAAAAAATATTCACGTTATCAGTAAATTTCATGCAACATTCAGATGGACGAGAAAAAACTTTAGTTTAATACAGTTAAGGATGTTCAAAGCTAAAATATCAAAGCAAAGCTATTAAAGTCCCGGAACCACGCAACCTGATATATATTTTCGTCTGTGACAAGATAATCACGTTTACGTACCAGCTATCTCATACCAGGATTTCGTATCTTCGTCAGACCCTTTCACATTCTTGTCAAAGTACGAAGAAAGTTGCAGGAAGAAGCAGAATGGTACCCTTAAAATGACATCTTCATTTCTGAAATAAAACACCTTGACATCCCGCCATTTAAACGCCATGATCGTGCATGTAAACTGCCTCGACAGCCGCGACTATCTCCCCCTGAAAACTGACGTTTCCTTCTCTGAGGCTTCAAGGCACTCAGTCAGCGGTTGGTTTACTTTCAGGGGTGGGGTGAGGGTGGGTTATGACCAGGGAAAATTTTTATTACTTATTTTTTAACTTTCTACCAGTCACTGCTTTCATCGCGAACTTTTACCACCATCAGGTTATAGTTATTTTAAATTAGAAATAATATCGTTGATCTTTCGGACACCAAAGTAAATATTAGGCACTGTCCGAACGAGTCATTTTTTTTTTCCTGGTCTGCCCCTGTCCCCCCTTCCCTAATAATATCATTTTCTTACCTAAGAACCAGTCCCCAGCGCATTCTAAAAGAACAACATGGCGGCCGTCACGGGATTTGCGAAAAGAGGTGCCAAAGTTTGGAATAATCTGAAGCAAAAGTAATGCCGTAACTCTATCATTTTAATAGTAGGAATAACTTGGATAAAGATGAATTCTGTTGTCAGCCACTGGACGAAGAACCTTGAAGAATTCCGGCGTTCACCCGAGTCTTTTCTAGCGGCAAGGAACATCACCGCACACAGTTTTATTTTAGACATTCTAGAGGTAAGTGAAATAAAATTGCTGTTATATTTTGGTATGAAGATGAATTATGACTAGTAAATGGGAACTAAAAAGCTTGGCTGTGCGTTATTGTGATGTATGCTGTCCGTGATGTACAGTGATGGTGGCATATTTATCTATATATGCTAATACTCAGAGAAAATTTGAAAATTTTGACTTAATTCTTATAGTAAGTGCAATATTTTTCTTTACCAGGTATTTTGTCGTGAAAGTCTCCCTGAGAATTTGAAACTTCAGTTGTTATTCCTACTTCAAGAAAAGGTATGAAGTATTGTGATCACACAGCACGTATCAGCATTTGGGCTATTGCATTTAACCCCCCCCCCCCCCCCCCGTTGAGGACTGTTCTTTTACCCTTATCCCTAAAGGAGTCCTTTGAAAATGTCTTCACCCCTCAAGAAATCCTCTAAGAAATGTGTTAACCCTGAAGAATGCTGTTAAAAATGACTATGACCCCTCAAGAATCCTTTAGAAAATTAATGTGTTTGCCCCTAAAGAATTCCATGAAATTTTTCTTCGCGGGTAAGGAACTTTTGTTCAGTCATGTCCATAAACAATTCCTGTGTTTTCAACCCTACCCCTTAATAGGGATGACTATTGAGGCCATTTTGCCTATTGCAATAGTATTGCAATAGTCAAAATTAATTACTATTGCACTATTGCAATAGTAGTGATACTATTGTGATAGCATTGTAATTACTGACCTTATAGGGTTGTAATTATTTCTTTGTTATAAAAAAGATATGGTCACACATTTGCCCCCCTTCCAGTCACCCTGTACGATTTAAAAGATGGAGAGAAAATAAATAATTGATAAAGCAACTATTTTTGAGTATTATTACAAATTTAACATAATAAAACAATGAACAGACAGGACAGCGGAGAACAGAGGCATTTTTCAATCAAGAAAAAAGGACTACAGGACATCATTTGAAAACTATCGTAACTATCGATAATTAACGAAACTATCGTGATTGTTATCGATAGTTGGATTTGTGATCAATGCATCGCTATCGGAACACTCCCAATCGTGGTGCATGAATAGTTCGATGTATCGTTACACTCCTGCCCCTTAAGAATTCCACTGCTTATTTGCCTTACTCCCAAAGAATTCCACTGTTCCCCATGGGGGTAGGGAGAACAACCTCCTTCCTACCCTAGGCATTTATGTAAATTGAGTTCTAGCTCAATGTATGATATATTTTAAAATAAGCTGTGATCAGCCTCTGTTTTCATTTTGGTCGGTGAAACATTCAGGCGGGAAAGGTGAAATGAGAGCATTAGAGTGATGCTAAAATCCAGCCTGATTGCAGGTTAGTTTTAAGACAATTTTTAATGTACTTTATGTACACCCATAGAACAATGATTTGTCTTTCATAATTATTGAACTTGCCTAATGTCTTTTATTTCTAAGGTTTCAAGTCTGTTTCTTGAACCAACAAGGTACATATGTTAACTAAACTTGCCTCCACTTTGTCTGTCCACCAAGGATCAGATGTAGTTGTTCAGCAGCTAATTACTACTGACCTGGGTTAAAAGTTGACCAGGGTTTCAGTTTTTCTTGTTTGAAAGCATTTCTACTTGTTATGAAAATTGTCTAGTTTTACCCAGAACCTTCCAGAACATTCTGTAGAATTCTCTAGAACATAGAATGCTTAGTCATTTAAATGATTATGTGATGTCTTTAAATAGTAAGTAATAATGTAATGTTACTAAAAATAAGTTTCTAATAAGAAGTTTCTAGGACTTGTTGTGATGTGTATACAAGTAAGCAGTTGTCAGTCTACTTAAGCAGTTTTGAGGAGCAGTTTTTGAGAAGTAGTTTCGAGAAGCAGTTTAGAGTTTGTTGAAGTGGCTGTGTGCCGAACCAAGTGAAGTGGCTGTGTGCCGAGCTGTGTGCCGTGTTAGAAGAATCTGTGTGACGTGGAAGTGCTGTGAGCTGTAAAGACTACTTCGGTTTGAAATAAAACCGCTGGTTGCTGTTACCGACAACCCTGCGTTCTGTCTGCAAATGAACTACTCCTTTAACGAAACTCAGAACACTACTGCTAATTTGAAGTTACAGTTTGAAAGCAACCAAACTCAAATTGCCGAATAAAAAAAGGGATGAAACTCCATAGACTGAGAGCAGTCATTACTTCATTCAGCTTTTCCTCTTGGTGCTCAGTTCTCCCTAACATTTTGTGCACGTTCTAGTATCCCTGAAGAAATGTACTAACTGCTCACAGTCTTAAAACTCCATATCTGAATACAAAAATTATTGCTCTAATCCAGCACGCACATATTGGTGAATAAATACTTGCAGTTACTTGATTCTCTAGGACTGCAAAACTATAGTGTAAGTTGAGCTCTGTAGGCCATGGGGTCACCTGTTTTTGAGGGGAACTCCACTTAATATTTAGGCTCATTTTCTATACTCTGAGGCTTTGTCTGCATAATGACACTAAACCTGCCCTGGGTGCTCACTGTGAATAAGTACTTGCAGTTGCTGCAGTATATGTTTCAGAATTTGGAAACCAGGTTAAGCTTTACAGGCCGTGAGACCTTACCTCTGACTAGAGTACAATGTACCATATCCCTGAGGCCTTGACTGCATATAAATAATAGCACTTTATTTAAGCATCCAAGTATTTAGCATTGTACATGTAGTGCTAATTGTGGAAACACTACAAAACTTTGAAAGAATTTTGATTACAAGTTGAAAATAACAATCTTTATTAAAAAATCTCCAAACTGAATTTGTTCATCTGGAGTTTTCCCCAAGATGTAAACCCAGACTTTGCACAAATAAATTAATACATGTGTTATGAATGCTGCATTTACATGATTACTAATATTTATAAACTGTTTTCTCCTTTCAAATTACAGTGTAGAATATGCAGTTGGTTCACTGAAGGAAATGTTCACACATTCATTTAAAAACACACTTGAGGTTCACCATGGCCAGGTACATGTAGGTGGTAATGTTTGTCCAAAGTGAAATCATGCCACACTATATTTAAGGCTAACTATGAAGGTGCCTTTACACTTGTTACGTTCTCTAAACTACTTCTAAGTAAAGAACATCCAAGATGGTCGTTCTGTACAACAACTCATGCTTTATTGACTGACATGAAAGCGAGGCATAACAGCGTGTAACTTGGGGCCTGGTAACTAACATATCCTAACATCTCCCTTTTTTATGGAAAAATAAACGAAGTGAACATCTCGGAGTCTGTCTCAAGAGTCTCTTTTTCTTAATGTCCATTACTTGCATCAGCAACATAAATATCAACTAGGTTTGTTCAAAATTTAAAGTGTTCACCCTAACTGGTGTGGTAGTCTTTCAACCAAGCAGGCGGTCGAATGACTCGACCCTTCAAACTGACTCTCGCAGGATTCTCTGGCTCCTTAACTGGCCTTGAGTGTCCGTTGCTGACTTGCAGTTGCTTGGCAACGACTTCCAGTCGTTTCAGCGGTCTTAATCAGGTCTCGCCTGTTTCTTCTGTAACTTGTTCCATCCGACACAACAACATAAGATCTGGGTGATTCGGTTACCTTGGTAACTTCAGCAGGTGTCCATGTTTTCTGTCCTGGCTTCCGCATTCATACAGTGTCTCCTCTATTCAATGGTTGCAGGACTTTTCCATGTCAATTTTAATACTGCTGCTGTATTTCTGCTTGGCGCCTAAGGCCTTCTTTGATGTTGTCGGTTGGATACTGCGGCTCTAGTAATGATGGTGTGGTTGGTAGTCAAGTTCTTGTCTGCCTTCCCATCAGCACCTGTGCTGGTGAAAGGTTAATTTCCTCCATGGGAGTGTTCCGATAGTCTAGCAAAGCAAGATGAAAATCCTTGTTTTCAGCCTTTGCTTTCTCAGGAATCCCATACCGTGCCAAGTGTGATTTGATGTGGTTGATTACGGTCTTGCTTTTGCTGTTAGGTAAATGTGACACCTCAAAGAACTTCGAGTAATAGTCAACTATTACGACATAGTCTTGTTTGTCAAGTTCAAAGATATCAACTGCGATCTTCTGCCACGGTCTTCCAGGTAATTCGTGACTCTTGAGTGGTTCTCTTGCTTGAGCATTTCTATACGTGTTACAGGTATTGCACTTGGATATCATGTCTGTTACCTGCTGGTTCATTCCTGGCCAAAACAAGACATCCCTGGCTCGGCGCTTGCATTTTCCAATGCCTAAGTGACTGCTGTGAATTTTACTAAGCATCTCTCCTCTTAGCGAATCTGGGACAATAAGCCTGTCAGACCTCAGCAGTTAAGGTCATCACAAACAGTGATTTCTTCCTTGAAATTCCAATATCCATGAAGCTCTGGATCTGACTGAGACTTGCTCTCCGGCCATCCATTTCGTACTGTGTTCTTGAGCTTCTGTAATGTTGGATCTTTCCTAGTTTCTTGTTTGAACTGTTCCAGTTTCTCCTCACTGACTGGCATGTTCTCAATGATGAGCACTTCAAATTCATCCTTTGAGTTGGCTGCGGTTTCATTTTGCCCTTCTGGGGCACGGCTTAGAGTGTCTGCAATGTACAAGTTTTTGCCTGGTTCATACTCCACTTGCAGGTCATAACGCTGAAGCCTTTAATAACATCATTCGTTGAAATAATGGTTTTCGGAACAAGGCTTCTAGGGGTTTGTGGTCAGTTTGGACTCTTACCTTCTTGCCGTATACATACTGGTGAAATTTAGTACATCCATACACGATTGCCAGTAGTTCTTTTTCAATTTGTGCATAATTTCTCTCAGTGGAGCTCAATGATCTGGATGTTTAACACACCGGTCGCCCCTCCTGCAGTAGACATGCTCCAAGTCCTTAGGATGATGCATCTACTGATACTGTGGTTGCCTTTTCAACATCATAATACTGGAGTATTGCATCACTTGTCAGCTTTCCTTTAATGGATCGGAATGCTTTCTCCTGCCTTTCTGACCAATACCATGCCACGTCCTTGTGCAAAAGTTCTCTCTACTATGTAATTCACCATTCTGGCCAAGGAACCTTAGGAGTGCTGGCTTGTCAGCTGGAGATGGCATTTCCTCGACCACTGCTTGCACCTTGCTAGGATCTGGTTTCAGTCCATTTGCTGTCAAGATGTGGCCAATGGACGGCACTTCGGTTGTCATGATTTTCATTTTACTTCAGTTGAGCTTCAATCCAACTTTCCTTGATCGTTTCAACACTTGCTCCAAGCGAAAGTTGTGCTCGTCTTCATCTTTTCCCCAAATAAGGATGTCGTCTGCTATTGTCTTGACACCGCTCAGGTCCTTGAATGCTTGGGTCATTTTCGTTTGGAACACTTCTGGCGCTGAGTTGATAGCAAATGGCATCCTTAGGTACTGGTATCGACCAAATGGTGTGTACAATGTCAACAACTGCGTACTTGCTTCGTCAAGTTTGATGTGCCAGAACCCTGACGTGGCATCAAGCACACTGAACACCTTGGCTTCACTAGGTTCGGCTGCAACTTCTTCCACAGTTTTCATGGGATAGTGTTCTCTCTGGATAGCTTTATTTAGATCTCTTGAATCTAAACACACACATACTTTGCCATTGGGTTTCTGCACTATTACTAAAGAACTAACCCATTCAGTTGGTTCATCTGCCTTGTGGATGACACCTAGTGCTTCGATGCGGTCAAGCTCTTCCTTAACGTTCTCTCTCTGAGTGAACGGTATTTTATGAGGTGGGTGAACCACTGGAGTTATGCTGGAATCAATCTTGATCCAATAAGCACCTTCCAAACATCCAATACCATCGAATACATCCTCATATTTCTTTAGAATTTCGTTGACATCCAGGTTACTAGTGTCACTGGATGAGTTCTCATCCCTTTGGGTATCAACTGCACTGACTCTCTTGACTAAATTTCATGTCCAATTTCATAGTGACCTGGAGATTGTTGGTAACAACATTTTGCATCCAATTTTTCTGGCTGCCTGGCTTAGCTCCTAAGACCCCAATAAAGAATTCATCTGTGTCTGAATCATTATCTAACCTGTATTCATCCACTTGTTTTGAGCTGTCCCTTGGCATTGAACGGCACACTTTCGCGTAATGATTTCTTCGTTTGCATTTGTGGCAAATTTGACCGTATGCTGGACATTTCTTGGGCGCATGCTCTTCTCTGCATCTTCTACAGTTGAATGATTTCTTTGTTTGCCTGGGTTTTCCTTTGCCCCCTTTTGGTTTTACTGGTGGCTTTTTTGAGTCACTCTTGACTTCGTTCACCTCTCGTTCATCCTGATCAACAACTATGTTTTTCAACTGATTGTCAGTAATTTCAGATGACTTGCAAATTTCGACTGCTCGCTCCAAATTCAAATTTTTTTCTCGCAGAAGACGTTTCCTGACTACATTGCTTGGGATGCCACACAATACGATCACGAATTAAGGAATCATGTAATTCTCTCGTGACGTAAGCATCAATTCCTTCGGTCGCTCCCTGCACCCTCGTGTTGAACACATGTTGCTCATAAGTCACGTTCTTCTTCGGTGTGCAATATTCTTCAAACTTGCTAATCACCACTTCAATCTTCGTCTGATCAGTTTCACTGAGAGCAAACGTATCATTTGAAGATTTCCAGCGCCTCTGGTCCCGCAACTGTTAGCAAACACGAACATTGCTGCTGCTGTGGTTTCTTGTCGAGACCCGTCGCATTGAGATAAAGTCGAAACTGCTGGATCCATCTTCTCCAGTTTTCGGCAACATTTCCCTTGAATGTCATAGGATTCGGCGGTGGAAGCTGATTCATTCTAGCTTTCGTCGGACACCATGAAATGTTCTCTAAACTACTTCTAAGTAAAGAACATCCAAGATGGCCGTTCTGTACAACAACTCATGCTTTATTGACTGACATGAAAGCGAGGCATAGCAGCGTGTAACTTGGGGCCTGGTAACTAACATATCCTAACAACGCTGTTGTGCCATTGTCGTGCAAATTATCTCTCAATATTGGTCTACATGTACCTGTAATTATGGCGAGTCACAGAAAACAGTACACCACCAAAAAGACAAGTTACGTGACAAAAATATCTACATGTAACACTAAGAAAAACTGACAATTAAATATGGGAAATAAAACCAATTTACTTAATTTTAACAAAAAGGAAGAAAAAGGGTTCTACCGATATACAAAACCTGATGTTTCAGTTCCCAAAGGGACCTGTGTACCTGCCTGGAGTATTTTTCTCATACATGTACTAAGTGCACCATAATTATAATGGTTGCAACACAGAGGACATGGCAGTGTATATGTTGTAGTTCAATCTTATCCTTGGTTCAATTTTTATAAATTATTTTTCTTTCGTTTCGTATTCATTATCATATGAAGGGCCCGGTGGAAAAAGGGCGTAAGTGACGATTTGAGGTTAAAATCGAAGTTGCTCCTATTTAGCTGAACATTGGCACACAGGCTGGTTTTCATGTGAGGAACGCTGTTGCGCACTTATTTCTTGACCTGAGATCTAAAATTTGAAGAATTAGCGTATTACTTTTGCTTAAAACTGACACAAAGAAAACAACAGGACCGCGGATTCTAGGTTGAATTCCTTTGTTTTAGTTCAGGCAGAGAACAAAAGAAATCTTTCACGCATCACTTGAGCGAGTTCAGTTCAACGAAACTTTTCACGCTAAAGTAATACGCTAATTCTTCAAATTTTAGATCTCAGGTCAAGAAATAAGTGCGCAACAGCATTCCACACATGAAAACCAGCCTGTGTGCCAATGTTCGGCTAAATAGGAGCAATTTCGATTTTAACCTCAAATCGTCACTTACGCCCTTTTCCACCGGGCCCTTCATATATTAACATAAGAAAGAACAATTAAAGGAAAATAAAAACTGAACCAAGGATGAAATTGAACTACAACATATACACTGTAATTTTGTTTCATGATTTTATTTGTTTGTTTCATTCATTTGGTAATAAGCTTGATTAATACTGTAATTTTATTATTTTGTCACAGAATTTATTACAGCATTTAAGTTACATGTACCATTTGACCCGAAAACTCAGGCATAAAACAGACTTTGGTACAATGAAACAGTAGTTAAAAATATTTTATAAGAAGTACACATTGTAAGACATCTTTTGCTCTGCCTAATGAGTAGATTAAAATAGCTTTGTCCTTCCGTTGCAGACATCAAACATCTTCCTTCATACAAATATTCCAAGGTAAATAAAAAAGCGCACTAAAAAGGCATTGATTACAAAAAAATTGTTTTTATTTCTGAATAGAAATTGTAAATCAGGACGAGATTTTTAAAGATTTCCACTACACTTTACCTCCTGGATGTTTACCATTTGCAAGGAAAAATCTGGAAATTTTGATGGTGTGTGAAATGAGTCACAAAATCTCTGAAAAAAAGGAGGTCCCCTTTTCCTGGTTGGACGAGAATGTTGGAAAATTCTACACAGTACCATTTTGTTATTTCACCCATTGTTTATCACGGATTGTCGTGGAATTGTATAGTGATTTCATTTAATATTTTAATATCTGCCACTTACTGATCTACGTGTATTAACAACACTGTAAATTAAAATATAAGATGAATAAGAAAATGACTAAAAATAATGAATGCAAATAATGAAAATGCGTAATAATCAACAAGGAGATCTGAAAGAAAGCAAGTTAGTACATTGTAGCCTGGCTTATTGTTTTATTATTAGCCTTAGGCCTTCTTGATCTACTGCCAAATAGTAAGCGCCATCTCTTTCAGTTGGTATGTTAACTTTGGAAAACCCTTATGATTATTTAACAGTACGTGCTCTAAACTTGTTTTGTGTTCGTGCAAATGGTCACACTCCCTGTGTCTTGTGCTTTCAGGGCAGAGCAAACCATTGGTTCTAGATTGGATGTATTTGCCCATTCCTCTGGACATTTGTCCCAGATTTACCTCAGTCAGGTACATTTAAATGAAGTGAATAGTTGAATGTACATTTTGAAATTGATCCTAGCAGTATGCATGACACATAGTACATGTATTACTATGATCCTAGCAATAAAAATTGTATTAGCTCACTTCTAACTCTTTAAGTCTTCTAATGGCTCAGTGGTTAGAGCATGCGGCTGGTGTGTGGAAGATGATGGGTTGGATTCCCACTGGGACTCAAATTTTTTCTCTGTTCCAACCTTACGAGTGACATACTTAATATTTCATGTTTGTTGAATAATTGATCATTTTGGTGATGTTTTTCATCAGACCAACAGATCGAGAACAGTGTTTAAATTCTGTTTTTTCAGATTCTGGTAACAGGAACTGTCATCCTAATTTCTTCAGAAACAGTGGTATGTTAAATTACAATTTTTCAGGACTTTTAGTAAGGGTTGGGGTACACAGATTTCCCTTTACTACTGCAACAATTTTGATCCCTGGCCACCTTGATAGTTATACACAGCTGTTTTTCTCTAGCTACTTTGTCCTTTTTTCCTCTGTTCCTTCAAAAATCAGTGAGAGTCCTGAAGTTTTTCAAGGCTGCTACAGGTATCTTGAAGTCCCTTTATTTCAGACAGGTTTTGAATTTGTTTCCCGTGACTACTGTCAGAGTTTGTCAATCGGATCCCCTTAAGGAGGAAAAGATTGTTACAGCTGCAAGACAGTTTGTGACTGTTTAATATTTTTAGGAAGCACGTCAAGAGGTTTTTGTGGATTTTGTTGGAGTTCTTACAGATGTTATAGAAATGGTAAGTCAATTTAGATTAATTTTCCTTACAATCATTCAAGTTGTACAGTTGTTGTGTGACATTTACATAATCTAGACCTAATGGGCCTAATTTGGGATTGCTCTTACTAATCCTAATTAGACCTATTCTGGACCTAATAATGCCTTACTGAGATTTAACTTATTCCAATTGGACCTTAACATACATGTAGACCCAAAAGGCCTGATTTAGCATTATTCAAAGCCTGATCATATGTAATCTAGACCCAATATGCCTTATTGATCAATCTATTCTTGTCTTACCCATCCCCTACATTAAACTTTGTCTGCTGTCTGCAGTCAATGAATGTCAAGGTGCTTTCTTAAGATTATTGTATTTAGTCATGGACAACACAAAGTAGCATTTTAAAATAATTTGCTCAGGTTAGAATACATTGTCTTTCCACATTATGATTATTTCTCTCTGTAAGCTACCCCCATACCTACTGTAACATACTTGTGCAGTTTAAATTCTGATATGATTTTGTTTTACACACTCAGGTTAATAATCCTTCCAACTTGCTGGTGAGAAAGACAGCATGTGATTGTCTTTGGGAACTGGAGATGTCATATCCGGTAAGGCTCCAAACTTGGGAATCACTCCATCAACATGTCAGTATTTTGATATGGTGAAAGCTTTTAAAGTACCCACACAGTGGATGTTTTTAGCTTAACACACAATAGGAGTTTTTTGTAGCTTGCCAATTTTACCCTGTAGAGGGGAACGGGAGGTGGGAACCTAGGAGTAAGGGGGAAGGAAAGTGGGAGAGAATGGGAGGAAACTAGGATAAGATGGCATTTGTAAGGCGGCAGGAAGTGGGGAGGGATTAGAAAAACGTTACGCAATATTGTGTAATTATGTGTCGCTTGGATGAACAAAAAATGAAGATTAATTTACTGTAATTAATAGTAAACTTAAGGTATGGTGAAGTTCCCGACAATATGCAAACACTGGTTTGGATAATAATAAAGTTTCAAATATCTTAATTCTCTTTACCAAGGGTCTCCTCCATGCTAAACTTGATCACCTCTATGCCAAGTGTGCTGTTGAAAATAGTCCCATCTTCCAGAGCTACATGGTAAGGGTTTCATTTTTATTATTAATTAAAATAAACAATTATAATTATTAGAAAATATCATAATTGTATTTTTTCATATTTGTGTACAAGTAAGGGTGGAGTGCTGACCCTGTTACACAAACAACCAGAAGATAAGTGGATGTGTTACATAATGGTCTCCTGCATACCAGAGGATTTTCCATGACGATTTGGCTGAAGATTGATTAACAAGAATAATAAGGAACACTAACCTGTGTGCCAAATCCTTTGGCCACAGGAGACCCACATGTCCAGTGTTTACCTGTAGCATGAAGCAACTGAGAGTACATCTACTCCCCCCTAAATGGGGTGGTAGTCCATTCCAGGGTTACCCCCAGCACACAGACAAACAGTTGAATAATATTTATTAATTGCTCCAGTTGTTGTTTTTTTTTATGTACCCTGGCCCTGGTCTTCATGAAGTCTGTTCCTTCACACTGCTACATATGTAAGCCCTAAAAAATAATGAGTGTGAAAGTTGCTGAATAAACGATATCAATGTTACAATCTTCTTACTTCAGGTTTTGTTTGTGACTGTCCTGCATCATGCCATAGAGCTCTTATTACAAGAGTCTGCTAACAAGTAAGAATTAGTGATAAACATGCTGAGTTTAACTGTGGGTACATTATGAAGCTTGTCACTCACTATCAATGACTCTTTGGATTCTTTGATTGATTTTGTTATCTTTAACTCACAGTTTGGATGACAACTGTGTGAATAATTTACTCACAAGTCGTACAGAACCCTTGAAGGTAAGGAGGTTTTCTTATGAGAGTGAATAGCAAACGTTTTTGTTCCTTGAGTGTTTAATCTGTTATTAATACATTTTCTGTGTTTTGGCAGTGTTTGACCGGTGGAACCCTGATATAATGAGCTCCAGTATTATGAAGACCCCAGTATCATGAGCAATATTTTTCAGCCCAGTAGTAAATGCAGAAATGTATGGAAAAGAACCCCAAAATAAAGAACCCCCTTTGTGACTCAAGATATTTTCCCAGTCCTTTAGCACATTGTTGTATCAGAGTTTCATTCTAGCATAAGTTCAGTTGTCACATAAACAGGAAACAAATTAAGCAGTTTTGCCAGGTTTTAGTTTTTATTTACCAGTTACCAGTTTTTCACAGGTGTACATGTACACATTTTGGTTCTTTTTTCCTTTAGCCACTTTATCTCCCCAAAGAAGCCACAAAGCAACTCTTACCAGTCACCATCCAGGTGAGATATGACTCTCACATGCATGTTTGAATCATGCATTTTTGATTGGCTTGTGATTAAGGTCAGTGAGGAGTCTAGACTATCAAGAAAGTTATGAGGTTGCAAAAGGTAACCCTGGGCAAAATTTTGCATTCTTCATGGTGACAAATCTGTGTTAAAAAATAAAGGTTGGGGCACACTAGATGGGTGACAGGTCACCGGGACAGGTCTCTATGATAAGCTGCCTTGTGTGCACTGCTTAGGAGACATCTATGTGAGAACAGACACTTGCTTAAGTAGTTTTTTTAGACACTTGCTTGAGCAGGTAATCCTGTGTTATGGTGGGGGCACCCAGGAACCCTCATAAATAAGTTTAAACTCTTTCCCATTGGCAAATTTGTTGTTGTTGTGGGGACAGGTTGCATGAGCAATCCAGACACAGCAAAAATAAAAATTTGCTGTTATTTTGTCCCTGCAATGAGATGCAGGACAGAATTCTGTTGCAGTTCACAGAAGGATTTTTCATTCACGCAGACGGGTCACTTGAAGGGAATTGTTGCTGTGACCTTTTCCCATGCTACATAACCTACAACCTGTTGCCCGGGAGGTACCAACCTTAAGTCTTGAATGAGAAAGCCAACCTAAAGTGTTTAAGTTTATTGTTGATCATAATAATCTTCCATGTTTTACTAAAGTTGAGCATGTCTATAAATTTAACAAAATTTTTCTTCGAACTTTCTTTGCAACTCATATTAAATAAGAACACATAATTACTTTATTTAGTCACTTTTTTCTTTGTAACCAATCCAGGTTGTTAATTTTGGTGAGTGGTTTAGGGACCAGAGTTTTATTTCCTACAGGCTAAAGCTTTCAGCTCCAAATCATTGAGTTTACCTGGTAATGTAGACACCAGGGAACTAAAGAGGGCAATTTCCTTTCTGATGGACAACATTGGCTTTCTTAACACTACTGGTGTTTTCCATGTCATGTGCCAAGTAAGTTGAGGTTTCATGTTCTTCACATTCTCGATACAATGTAACTTTCAATGGTAAACAAAAACAAAAAATTAAAACGTCAAGAAGTAAACTTGAGAGTGGCAATTAAGAGTATGCCATTTTTCTGGGGCAGGATTCACAAAGCTGTCCTAAGTCAAGATGAATCCTAAGTATTGTTTCTTAACAATAGACCATTGTGGGCTTTTGTTTTCCAACAATACATAGGACACATCTTATCTTTGGAGGGCTTCATGAACCCAGCCCCAGTGGTGTGGATTTGAACTGCAGGTGTGATACTATCTGCTTGATGTGATCAATGTTTTAGAGCGTTAAAACATTTGATAATACAATAATTGCTCATGGATGATGACACATATTCCAATGGTGGCTTTTAGCCCAAACTTCAAGCACCTCAGCAGTACTTTTCTGATTAATGATGACACACATTCTAATTGAGGACCTGCAAGGGCCTTCGCTTCATAAAGAATTAGAAGACATCTCAGAAAAAAGACGAAAATAGACTTTCATTAGTGGATTTTGAGATTGTTTTCTTTCTGTCTTCCAGTGTTCCATTGGTTGCCATTGTAATGACAAATAATGGCACTCATTCAATTTGGTTTGAACATTTGATTTTATAGACTTCACGTGATATTGAAAAACAAAGTAATATTGCTACGTATGTTAATGTATTTTTGTTTTATAATTTCAAAAGAAGTAACAAAGTTTTTATTTTTTCTTTAGCTCATGCAATGTGTTAAACTTGCAGGCCTTTCACCGAATGTAAGATGAACGTAAATTTTTTCTTATTGTGGTGTGGTCTGTTGCACTGTGGTCAAAGAATGTAAAGATTGTAGCGGCATGTACCATATCTTCAGGGATGGGATTCAGTGGTGTATAAATTCCCAAAAGTCAGCCAGAACAAAAATATTTTTTGAAGTTTATGAACCGTAACAATTTTTTTAATCGTTTAGAAGTCAGTATTGTGAATGTTTTGAAAAATTTTAAATTTTGTAATCTTGAATTTGTTATGTCAATCTTGTGGTTCCTTTTGAACTATAGAACACACTGACTTAATGCTACCGAAACCACAGACAGCTTTTGCTGTCGTAACCCACTAGACCTTCGGTAGATCTTCTAAAACTTGCAAATTAATCCTTTCATACCACTTTAGGTATTTTAATTTAACCCTTTAAGCCCCAAGAGTGACAAGCATCTAATTTCTCCTTACAACATCACAGGTCATGAGAATAAAGGAATTGATCATCAGTCACAAAATGTGTTGATGTTTAATCAAATTCTCTTAACTAGTAACATAAGAAATATATGAAGAACAGTGAGGAGAATATGCACATGGATATTGTGGCTTAAAGGGTCAAGTCACATGCAGGTTAATTTGACTCAGTTTCTGCAGGTTATGTGATTGAAGAAGGAACAAAAATGACCAGTTCCTTTCTATTGTATTTTTAGACTTTTAAATCTCAGTTTATCACCTGGGTATCAACAACAGATCTGTCTGTGTTCCATATATTGTTACTTTTAAAGGTAGGTGAATTTTTTTGCATGTATATGCACCTGTTGACGGAAGGGAAAATGTGATGTTCTATGGACTGTCCATACCAAGAAGCATTGACCGTGAACAAAAGCTAAAATTAATATTTTCCTGTTTGCTCCAACCTACAGTACCTGGTCAGTAAGCTTTTTATCAAAAATTAATCCCCTCAGTTTTTGATTTGTGTTTGATTTGGTTGTTTTATCATGACAAGGTCTTATGTAGACTTGCCCACAAGTCGAGCTCAGAGGTTTTTTTTTTTCGGAAGCACGAAAAACCCCAAAAACCGAGCGCAGAGCGGGAGCGAGCGGGAGCTCCACCACCGGAACCGGAAATAAGAAGCGGAGGACTTTTGAGAAAGTCTAGGTCTTATGTTAAATGGATATCTGATGTGTAGAAAGCAAGATGGCTTGTTTCATGTCTGGCTCATGCCAACCCGTTGAACTACGATGTATACACCAACTAGAGCTGTTTCCTACATATTTCTGTTGGTTGGCGGCCGCTGTTCAGTGGTGAAATAATTTTCCGATAGTTAGCGCAGTAACAACACTATTCTTTTGCTTACACAATTTCTGTCTTCATCTATTCTGGCATTTAGCGCTTAGAAGACAGCAGATTGATTGAGGCAGCTATGTAAATTCAGTTTTATTTGTATGTTTTTTCATTGTGCCCTGGTACTGCAATCCTACACCTTTTTATATTTTCATCAGCTTAAATTTTCAGATGATTTGTTCCTGGAGGGCGACGAAATGCTTCTTCTTCAAAGGTGAATGTTCAAAAGACAGTGTCATTTAAATATGAATAACTTGATCTCATTTCCCACACACTTTTTAACTCATATAAATGTAAGGCTTACATCAAAAACCTACAAACAACAAGCCTGCACTCAAGCAAAAATTTTTCAGTTTTTGCATTTTACTCTTCTTAAAGGATTCAAATTCATAAAATATTGTGTAATGTCGAACACTAATACTGGACCATAAAGAAAAAGAAATAAAACTTAAAAATCAAAGGAAAAAAAGTGCTTTAGTCCACCAACTATCGAAAAATGGAAGAATGCAAAAATCTTTTGATTTATGATGTTACATTCATGTAATTTTTAATAGCGATGTCAAAGCAATGCAGAAGCTTATATGTGAAATCAAGTTATTGTTTGTTGTGCAGAATGTTGTTAGTATCAAGCCAACCCACCCTACCTCAAGGCCAGCGTCTGTTGTGTTTTGAATGGCTCATGTACTTTCCAGCTGATGAGGTAAGAATGAGAAGTTCAACTTTAGAGCGTGCGATGCAATAAAGCATGACCATTTCTCATTAATAAATGAGATGACTCGATGAATAAGACTATATGAATATAAAAAATGTCGCTTGTGTGCAACGCAAGTTTATCAACTGTGTTTACGTCGCAGGACACACCAGAGTTACAACCAAGTATTCCCCAGTGCTTGGATTACTCACAGTTTAACTTCTTTTACCCTTCTGCGTTTGATTCTTTGGGTAAGTAAGCTTGTAGTTTTAAGGTTTTTTTCTTTGCGATATACATCGTCTCTTCTCTTACTGGTCGCTTGAAATGTCAGTTTCTACCCATTTGCCCTTCAGTACTTTGATGTCTTGTTGTTGACACTAACATACAGTTGTTGAATCTTTAGATATCACGGTGAATAAACTCAAAGTGCTCTGTCTTTGCTTGGACCATGAAACGTTAAATATACCAGGTGATAGGGAATTAAATCAAGTTATAAGTAATAAGTGTTTTATAAGAATAGATCCTGCAGGTGGCTTTTCTTTTCTTCTTTTGCCCTCTTCCCGATCAGGGTATCATGTAACTTTTTAGTTTGAATCCCTCATTTGAGAATCACACACATCTTGTTGAGCACGCGAGCACTCAAAACACAAATACTAGCTTCAAGCATTTCTGTGGTTTCTCTGTAAACAGGATGTTTTGGTATTCTTCTCGCGACATTTCATAGAAGCTAAGAAAGAAAGGGATAAGAAAGAAAGGATAGTGTCTTGATCAGTGTATATCGAATTTGTAAATCACACCAACAAAAGTGAGGGGGGTTTTAGCTTAGAAATTGTTTTCAAACATGAAGAGAAAAAATTTCGTCTAAACTAGCTTTTTATTTACTGGTATACCCACAATCTATAACTTATTTCGTGGCTCTCCATGTATGCGTCAGGTGTGTTAAACCATAAATGTTGAAACGTTTTAGGGGCGATCATCCGTATCATGTACATCTTTACAAGACTATTCCGGTGGCAAGAGCTCGTAAAAATCTAGCATTTAACGGTACCCTAGTTATAGCATTATATGCCGCATGGCATTACCACGACAAGAAGTTTTACCTAATCAAGCGATCTGAACCATCTTCCGTTACTTTAAGGTTATAACGTCTTCAGTAAACGTGTATGCAATCACGTCACTTTCCCAACTATTTAAGTAATATACCACACATTTCTATGGTTTATTGGCTCAATAAACCACGCGCGATGTTGGAAGAACACGAGAAGAGATTGCTTTTATATAATAACTACATTTTCCACGTGGTTTGCTGGTATAATAATCAATAGGCATTGACCAATCAAGCGCGCACATTATCTTAAGTTATTGTATAAAGTACTATAAATTGCCGTATTTATACTAGAGATATCTAAGATGTGTAGATGTCGACCTTAACGTCTGCCTTTTAAGTGCGACGTTTATTGCCTACCACCTTTACACTTGCGTCTAAGAATAACGTTCCTTTTCACTAAAGTTTGAGACAGATAAGATGTCTGTTAAGGGCGTAGTTCAGATGCACTTAACAAACGACGTTAAAGTGGTCTGACCTTTACTGTGCCTGCCTTATTTTTCGTATTTATGCTAGAAGTCTAAAACGTCGAGACGACTAAAACATTTAGATGGCTTAAGCGTTCTCTAGTATTAATACGGCAAATATTGCAGAGAAACAAATAACGGTACTTTGTATTTGTTGTGCCTGTGTTTACACCATAGGTTCTATGGGTGTTCCTTTGATGCAGTGTCTTACTCCGCTCCTCAGTAGAGTCCGGCATGGCATCGGAGGAAGAACTGCTGTTGCACTGTTCAGAAGTATCTTTTGGTATTACAAACATCACTGGGACTCGGAGCTCGAACAAGAAATTTACAAGTTAGTAACTAGTGTCTCTTTACCGCCTGGTAATACAGTAGAATAACAATAACTCGAAACCCAGTGTCATGAGCCTCTCGTTACGTCAAACCAGATACTGTTTCCCTTACCTCACTTTAGTCACTTCATGAAGCGAACTTTCAACGCACGTGAGAGCCAGCATTTTTCCTAGTTAGCCTAAAAGTGTTCTTATATGTATAAGGTGCTGGTCTAAAAACAAAAATAAGCTGTTTAACTTCTTAACTAGTTTCTTATTTTTAAAGGCGAAAAAACAAGAACGTGTTTCTCGAACAACTTTGTGCTCCCATTGATGGTTCAAGCTATCAAGTTTTAAATCCAAGCAACAGCCTCATGAAACTAGCGACTAATTCTCCAAAAATAAAGCCGGGTCCGATGATAACAAGTCTCGGAAATCTCAAAATATCCATTCTTAGGAATTTCCACAAATTTCACTGTTTGCTACATTTAGCTGATTTATATGAAAAGGAAAAACTCTGGAGGGATTGTTGGTGTTGTTGGACTGAGAGCGGTCTTTGTCTTCTTTTACGTTTTTTAGAGGGGGAAGATCGAAGCGCGACGCATCATGCCTGAAGCGCACGTGGGAGCGGCGGGTGGCGAGCGACGAAGCCTTTTAAACCCGCAGGCGCGGGGAATCAATCCCTCCTTGTTTTAACCTTCTTTTACTCTTAATTTGTATAATTTATGCGCGCGTGAGATCTGAGGAAGATAGGACGACTGCTTGCAGTCTGTTCCCTTGTTTAGTTGACAACCTTGATAGATCAGTTATTAAGAGAACGTGTTGTTTTCTTGGCAGACTGGTGTTATCAATAGTGACCAATCACCCTCAGTTTATACCACACACAGTGGACTTGCTGAATTCCGTGTCCACCATTACTCCAGACAGGTAAATCCGACTAGTTATTAGTTTGCTGTGATTGGCCAAAGTAATTATCTGTAATCAGTTTGGTTTTGATTTTACCACACTCAATTGAAAACCACTCTAATTTCTAATGTTGCTTATCATGAACCAGTAAATAATACAAATGCTCACTTTTTGCTTATTACAATACATTTCCAACTGATATACTACTAAGATCTCTTAGTGAACATGTCGTGTCGCAGTCAGTGGAGAGCATTTGGCTTTGGTCTTAGGCAACCACACTTAATTGAAAACCGCTCTAAATACTGTAAATAGATATTCTTTAACCTGCACAAAAAAATATAATGTTGCTTATCATCAACTAAGTAATGATACAAATGCTGTTTGCTTATTGCAGTACATTTCCATCTGATATACTGAGATCTCTCAGTGAACATGTCGTGTCGCAGTCAGTGGAGAGCATTCTTCCAAACCTGACACATCACCTCAAATTGCTGTCTCTTGCCATGAGAGCCACTGATATACCACCCACAGTAAGTGATCTTTCCCACGAAAAATGGCAGGGGTTATTTTTTGTGTGGCTGGATGGAATGACGGGTTTCTTTATTTTTTGCGTCACGTTACTTTGATGTGCATAGCGGTGTTTCAGCTGCTTGCTGCTGGTCGCAATCAGGTGATAGACAGGGGCGAGAAGGCAGTGAAGATCAGCTTGTGGGCCCGTGCTTACTCCCCTCATAGGATAGTAGTGGTCGTTGTAGTAAAAGTATTGGTCATACCAGGGAAACTCGAGTAGGACCCCCCTTTTCAGGGGAAGAAGATTTACCTAAGACACCACCTATCTGATGAACCTAATCGAAAAATTTTAGTGGCTTTAGAATTTCAGATGAGCACATTGTTATTTTGTTAGCAACGAGCTTGCACGACAAGTAAAACAAGCACAGCTCCTGACAGAGGTGTGGCTAAACAAGCAAGACGCCATCTCTAAAAGGGGGGGGTAAGGGGTGGGGGGTACAGTAGCTTTGGCCCTTTTCCTAATAGAAGATTTCTCCTTGAAATGCCAATGAAAAGTCGGGCGAGTTAAGTGTTTCACTTTGTCTCAAGGGCCTTATCCGCCCTGATTTACAGAACTAGGACACACTTTACTCTCTACAGATTATAGTTAAGTGTGCAGAGCTTAAGCTAGTTAGGGCAGTTTGAACGGGGAAATTGCCATTTAATTGAGGAAACAAAAAGCATGTTCATTTAGGTCACTCAGCAGAGGGAATTAAAAATGTGCAATTGGTCACATTCCAGATTACACAAAATTGTTACAAAATTATCCACAAATTGAGGAAAACCTTTAAAATTTTTGATTACCTAGAAAGAAAAGAAGGAGCATTTATCGCTCGCATCTGTAGGCTCGCCTGTTTTTAAGAACAGTGTGGTAATGAGATAGTAGACAAAAAAATGCATCTACAGTTATGTCGTTTGGTGTTTTTATATTCAGCCTACCATTCGCTTCTTGGTTCAAATCCTTGAGAAGTCCGAAATCGCTCGCAATGGTAACTGGACTGTGGGAAACTGTGTACTAGCTGTGTGTTATAGCATCCTATTGCATCATCACACAAGTGCAACGGTCACTGGTGAGTATATTAACGAACTGCTCTTGGGGTGGGGGTGAGGTCGTATCCAGCTCCCACTTTCGACACCCTGTGAGACTTGGGTACGAAATCTACTGCAGCACTTGGCAATGCAAAAGTCTGTATAATTTATCTCTTTGTCTTTTATTTCAGAACTTGGTAATCTTTTGCTCTTTATCTGTGCAAGTTATCGGGACATTGGTATCCTTGTTATTTGTTGTTACGTTTATGTTACTTTGGATCATCGCAGAAAATTAATGTTTCCGTATACATACAGTAGAGCTGCTGTCTGGAACCCTGCCTGTCTCTAATCCTATTATTTTGAACGCAACAGAAACCAGTTTTCCCTGGAATTGCCAATTAACCTTTAGTCATTTACCATGAAATATCTCGAACACGGTTTTCTTGAATCATTCGCCATCTCAGCAAACTGTGACTTCCTTTGGCCTAAATTGACGACATTTTTTTCTTTCCCTCGAGAGGTCGAGAGAACGGGGTCTAGTCTCTCCTTCAGCTGGAACAGCTTGAAGATGGAATAGTGGTCAGCATGTAATTTCTTCTGAGCACATCATTCTATGTTCAAGCATGTAATTCATAAGAATTTACGAAAAGAACGCAAAACAGGCGTTGTTTTAAAATGTACATTAATTCTACCGTAGTAACAAATATTACCATAAGTGTAGAAGAATTGTAAAGTCTACAATAATTTGTATGTTGACACTAGCTATAGTCACTTCGATCTCGGTTTCATTGTTATCTTTAATACTGTTTCAAGACATTAGGGACCGTGCGAGGTTTTATTACTGCCTGTTGACCAATGTGTCTAGTAAAAAGGTTAGTAAGACTATGAAAAAGTCCAACTATAACACTGCAATTCACATTTGTCTGAAAGCCATTTTCTAAAATTTTGTTCTCACAACCAAGACCTTAAACAAAACTGGCTAATTGCAACAACTCTGCCAAAAAACGCAAGTGGCGCTAAGTGTACAGTGAAGGAAACCATGCAACTGGCGCGAAGCGTTGAAAAGCATGCATCTGGTTAGTCGCCTACGCAGCCGTTTTTAGTGGCGTCGCGTGGCGTGACGCCACTATAAAACGGCTGCGTAGGAGATTAGCAGCTGGTGCCAAGCGCGAAAAAATATGCAACCGGTGCCAAGCGCGGGAGAACATGCAAGCGGTACCAAGCGCGGGAAAACATGCAACCGGTGCCAAGCGCGGGAAAACATGCGACCGGTGCCAAGCGCGAAAAAATATGCAACCGGTGCCAAGCGCGGGAAAACATGTAACCAATGCCAAGCGCGGGAAAACTTGTGACCGGTGCCAAGCGTAGGAACACATGCAAGCGGTGCTAAGCGCGGAAAACATGCAAGCGGTGCTAAGCGCGGGGAAACGTGCAACTAGTTCTTAGTGTAGGAAACGTTTTACTAGTTCCACGCGTGAGAAAACATGCAACCGGTTCCAAGCGCGGGAAAACGTGCTTCTCGTACGAACACGTAAAAACATGTAACTGGCAACCAGCGTGCCAAAACATCCAACCATCGGGTTTTGGCTTTATTCCTCATTGGCTGACTAAACAGCATGCCGCCTCTGTTAAATCACGTGCGGCACGTCGCACAAACTAGATACAGTGTTTGGCAAATAAATGCTTACTTTCAACAGAGAATTGAAAAAAACCATTCTATTATTTCTGAACTCATTTTTTGTCTACTCTGTTTAAACCCGAGCAGTGTTCCAAGATACTAGCCTCAGAAACAGCAAAGCAGGGACTTCCCCATGTAATTGCAGGTACAAATAGTATATTAGAGTTTTGAAAGAATACTGTTTCATCTTTTCATACCATTTAATCTGCAAATCCTTTACCGTACATGTACATGTATTTTGTTTTCTCAATAGATGATATCACAACCAGTACATTCCCAGTTCCGCCGCCTGTCAAACACGTCTGGGCGCCATTCCTCAAACTAACAAGGTCAGTTAAAAGTTAGTTTCAAACGTTTCAGGCGCCGTTATTCATCAGTGGAAGTCCAATTGACCTCGAGCAGAGCCCGAAACGTCTGTAATTTAATTAATTTTCGGCTTCTTTATTTCCATCACTGAACTAACTTTTAATTATTCCTAGGCTTTGATCTGTACAATTTTGAATTGATCTGAAGATTTTGGTTTGATCTGAAGATTTTATATGCTTTGCATGTAGAAGACTGTGAGGATAAGTTCACGTCTTGTTTGTTAAACAGGGTTGCCAAGCCTGTGTCTGGAGGTTCGCTGGCTGACATGAACACGTCAGGGCATGACAAGTTAGATGAAGTTGCTAATACGAGAGGTGCTTACTGAAAGCGTTGTTTATTGATTTGGTGACTGTCATCATTCGATAAATTATGTTACTGCTACTTTTAAAATTTTCATTAACATCAAGTTACTAAGTCGTCGCTTCCTTGTCAATGGCAGGTCTAAAGGATGTATATCTTAAAACGCTCGAAACGACCTACAGCAAAGAAATACCCATTACTTATTACGTGCACTTTGTAAGTACAAAAATGATGCATAATTATAGTTACATTTGTATCACTATATCTCTGTCCAGTGCCCACTGTTATGTGTCATCATCAATCAAAAAAGACTGACTGACCGCCTGAGTGACTGACTGGGTGACCGATCGATAGAATAAACGATGGACTGGCCGACTGATCGACTTAATGGCCAATGGGCCGGTCGACCGTCTGACCAGTCGACCGACTAGTCGACTGACTAACAAACTGACTGACTAATTAATGTCTGACTTACTGTTGACTAGCTCACTGCATGACTGACTGGCTTGTTGACTGGTCAACTGACCGACCAACTGACTGACTGAGGGACTGATCGACAGTCAGTTAAGATTGTCTTACTCAATCATTTATTTTTCTCAACAGACTGATTCTCCATCTTTGTCGACACCAAGAATAATATATGCTCTGGTCCTTAAGTTTCATTCTGAAAGAAGATACAAGAAACTTGACGGTTTGTCCACTGTTCCCTCCTGTTCTCCGTTTATGTTTCAATATTTGTCGACCTGAAATTGAAAAATATATCAGCGTTCTGTTATTGAGTTTTCTCCATCCCTTCATTTTAGATGTCCACATTTCTTACCTCTCAGCCGCCAAGTCGAGCACTCCGTCTGAAGGTAAGAAAGCGTTTTACTTTTGCGTTATTTCTTGAGAACGGTAGACAGACAGATCTGCATTCAGACGCATGACAGACAAATTGATAGGTAGTGCAGACAACCACACAGTCCGATAGACAGTCAGTCAGTGAATCAGACAGAAGAAACGGTCAGTTAGACAGAGAGACAGAGACAGACAGACAGAAAGACATTTAGCTAGAGAGACAGTCAGTTACTTAGAGAGGGACTGACACCGGTCAAACGGATAAAGATGGTAGTCCTGTGTACTTCAGGAAATAAACCAGCGGCAAAGTGTTGTTCGTCCTCAGTTGGTTCAAACTTGCTATCATCATGATAGCGTTCTGTCGTATACGCCTTGGGTTACTCAACTGCACTCTTTACGAGGTGATTTAAATCAGGCACAATGACATCTAGGACCCTGAAGCACGCTTTTCCTCGAGTCGTTCTTACTCCAGCTTTTGGTAAAATTTCCTGATGGAGGTAGGATGAAGGAGCAGGAATAGAGGACAGGAGAAAAGGCATATTATTTCGATTTCCTTTTATTTAACAGATTGTTGTCAGATCACAGTTAATTTCTGTCCTCTCGATCCTGTACCTGCAAGTTTTCGAGTGAGGTAAGATTTGTGAGAGGTTTTGAGAGTTCGAAGCATTGTAAACAAGCATAGTTACTAGATTACGGGCAGTCTCTCTTTCCGCTTAGGCTTAGTAGAGCAAAAAGAACGCTAAGCGAGCGTGAAGATCACCTACCTCGTGGAAACATGACGCGCGGCTATTCACGCGTGCGTCACGTTTCCACGCAGTAGGAAATTGTCATGATCGCTGGCGTGTTCTTTTTGCTCGACTATCCCTGCGTGGAAGGACAGAATTCTCGTGTGTAATAGTTACTCTCACGCTCTATAACCACAAGAAGCGTATGTCGAGATTGAAGCATTTATAGAGAGGCTCCGCTATTGCGTTTTCTCTTATGAAGATTGAATTTCTATGGGCGCGTTCTTTTGGGACTATTCCAATGAACGGAATATCATTCCGTTCATTCTGCTCCCGATAGCAGAATGAACAGAATAACGGAATACGGTTTACTTGGAATAAACAGAACACGCGTTGTTTTGGAAATTTTTGGTGCGAAATCCTAAGCGGCCGTAGACATGATAGTAATTCTCAGGTCACCACCGCTATGGGTATTCCGTTTTCCAAAGGAGCCAGCGTTCTTTTCGAAATTGAAATTCCCTGTATTCTGTTATTCCTAAATCGGAATAAGAATAGCCAGAATAGTCCCAAAAGAATGCACCCTAAAAAATGTTTAAAAATTAACTGTTTGATTCAAGTACTACCTACTATTAATTACTTACGAAATTACTGGACTTCCTTCAACTTTCAGGGTTGTTTTTAGCGACGAGAATGGTCTAACGTGCGCAATGAAGCTGGATAATTTACCGGTTCATTTTTCGGACTTATTTATTCCTCTTCGCGTTCCAGCAGATTTTGAGGTAATTATCTTATTTCTGTCCTTTTACACATTAGTAAATATGTAAATATTGGAATGCTAGTGAGAAACAAAGGCACGAATCCCGGTCTCTTTGTTCCACATTGTCTTTCTTCAGCCGGTTACTGGAAAAATTGCCCGAGCGGGTGGGGGTGGGGATAATCTTCTGTGACCACTTTGTAGGATGTCACAGAGGGGCTAGGGAGGAATAAAAACAGTCGACCCCCCCCCCCCCTTTGCCTTCGTTATTACAGAGGATTCTTATAGTCTCGGCCCATATACAGCTCTATCGGTCCCAATGACTGTGCTCCGGTTTGCGGAGAAAACTTGCCGCTGACCTCAGGAATTCCTGGGCTCATAGTACATTAGATCATAAGCCATCTCTTCGCCTCTTTCCTTTTATGGAGATCTGTTACGAAGGTCTGCTAATGCGAATTTTTTGTGTTATTTTAGGTGGTTCATCTTCCTGCTATCAAAGACATGCTTTTCACTGTGCTATGGGATTACATCACGAAAGTTCAGCGAACAAGGTCTGTGGATCTTAAGAGATTTTTTCCCTCTCTCTCTCTGCTGCATTCGCGAATACCTTTAGTTTCAAAATAAACCAAAAAAATATTTTGTAACTCAGCAGTTAATTAATGATTTGAAGACCGCATCTAGCTTGTAGGAGGCTGTCCAGTTGGCCAGTTACGTAGCATGGTCTAAGAGTTCAACTACCGTGCTACGAGAAGGTCTGAAAGGAACCGGTGGGGTGCAAATCCCATATTTCAGTCTAGGTCCAGTGCTGCATAGATCATCTTTTCAGGATTTATTCGCGTTTGGTAAAAGGGATCTGATATTAGAGCTTTAATCGTGGCTATAAACTTTATAAGTTGTTGTAAGTGTTCTTATAAGTATTCCTCTTTATAAGCACCGAAAGTCATTACATATGCCTATTTTTTTCAGGAGTAAACTTAAAGTTTCAATATATGGATATTCACTGAATCTACATTTCTTAAGTTTGTAAATTTTTATTTTATTTTTTTTAATTTTTGAGTTGGGGAATTAGTGTCAATAGGGATAACCTCGCAGTTTCCCTTTTTGTGTTTAATTTTTATTAATTTCACATCCTATTATTGTTGACTGTATTTTGCTGGGCTTTGTTTTGTTGTGTCGTGTCGAGTTAACTAATCGCTAAGTCACGCATCGTCCCAATTACGCACCTTGATAGCCGTGGTAACCGTTCATTCCTATCTTGCAGTGGAGACCCCACTAGTACTGGGGCCGAGTCCATCGTCTGTCTCAAAGTGGAGTGGAGCACCATGGGAAGGATCCTTGAGGAGCGCCTGCTTCCTTTTGTTATAAGTGCTTCAGGTGAGTGTGCCTTAGCTGATACCACAGGCTACCCACTTAGACATTTAAGACTAGTTTTCAAATTGTTTTGTTTTGTATCGTTTTCTGACGTTCCCGTTGCCGTCACTGTGGCAATTGCTTTTCGTTATTAACGATTTCCTTTGTGACAAAACCCGGCCGGATCGAGAAATGATACTGTAATGACGCGATGCAGTCACACCAATTATGAATGGTCTGTAAATCCATCTGGATGTAATAAACATTGGTTCTTGTGACTCCTGGTGTGACTTTACAAAAGAACTTGCGCCGTCGCGATTTTGTGAATCAGTGTTACCCGAGTTTAGCCTTATTTTGGGCGGACCAGAGGGGCCCATTTCTCGAAAGTCCCGGTATCTTGTCGGGCCCGGAGCTTTATTTTAAAATCAAAATCTGTAGAGAGGTGGTGTAGCTTTTAGCCCGCAAACCAGCTCGATTTGTTTCGTCGACTTACAATTTTACTGCCTTAGCTTTAAAAACCAACAAAATTTGAATCTTTAAGGTAAACCTTGCGCTGATAAAATAGCTTAACTTTCCGGGTCCGGAAAGTTATCGGGACGTTCGAGAAACAGGCTTCAGGGCACACTTGCTTTGTTTTGTATTGTTTTCAAACGTTCTCGTTGCTGTCACTGTGGTGGTTGCTTGAAGTTCTTTTTATTTTGTGTGTTGCCATTAGTTTATCCCAGATTAGTCCCAGGTAAATCCCAGGTTGGCCATCTAATAAAGATACCACTAGATTAAAGGGAAATCATTGTAATACCAATTTTAAATATCTTATTTGAATCGCAAATTGAAGAATAGAGGGAACCGACTCCAAGGTGGAAAAGCAGGTCTCAGAGCTGAGATTCCTGTAAGACTCTAAACCCCTTTACCCTATTTTTAACGTGAACATCAAAGAAGCCCCTCGTATTGAACGGAAGCCCGCCAAACAAACTGCTTTTAAGAACAAGTAAATTTAATGCTTCTGCTTTAATTTTTTAATCATCGTTGTTGTTTTTTGTTTTCAATCATTATTACGTTTCTTTGTGTTTTGTTTTTCCTCATGCTCAAGTTTCCACCTTAGGCACACCGCCAAATACGTTCTCATAGAACGTCTTTAATGCTGCCATGTTTGTTTGTTTGATTCTTTGTTTTTGATAACGAGAACCATGATATCTCTAACCGAGTACAATCGATTTTCAGATGACGAAGTAAAACTCGGGATATTCTTACCACCTCTTCAGCATCTTCTGCTGAAATTCCGTCCGCTCAATCAAACAACTGTGGTTTCCGTGGCAACGGATGATTGGCGGCTGCTTCAGCTGGTGGAGTCTTACCTACTACAGTTCGAGCAGGTCAGCGGCTAACTCGCCCACCCTACCCACCTTAAAGCTTGGCACCTAAGGTGGAGAGGCGTGGCTTCTTAGCTGAACCGTAAGATCAGCAGTTAAAGCTTGACCAAAGGAACTGAGAGAGGCAATTGTGCCACGAAGCAACGACTGTTTATCAACAAACCTCAGAAAGTTCCCGGGTGTTGTCGATGTCCTACATCCAATCAGAAATGGTTATGATCTCTTATGATCTCTCATGAAATGAATGTAAACCGTCATACACGAGTGAAAGTGAAAACTTTAAAAACTCTTAATCCTGCTGGATATAACGAATGTTGGTTCTTGTGACTGCTGAAAAAGGGCTTGTGTAATCGGTTTTGCGTTGGAATCAAGGTTACCCGAGTGTATAATGCCTTATTTTGGGCGGGCAAGCGCGCACTGGATTAACGTTTGCGTATGAGTTCAGCCGCCATCTTGGCAAGACGACTTATGTTTCGGCTCGCCGAGGTTCCATACTAATCTGGGTAGTTCTCAGAATAGAATTGTAAATAGTATATATCTATAATTGAAAAGAAAATAAATGTTTTAATTTTTATTTTGTATAGATGTCTTGTGTTTTGCTTTATAGCGCACTTAATATGTTAACAATAAATAAATCTTTTTCTCTGTTTTTTTTTCGTCATTTACACAAAGTTGCGTCCAAATAAATGACGAATTCATAACGTGATGCATAAAGTACAGTGTGTCATAGTATTTTCTTGTGTGTATCTACTAAAGTGTATACCGGTATATACCGGGCGAAGACGAATATCATGCACGTGCAAAGAAAATCCATTAGTGAACAGCTGCAAATGTTTTGTTTGTTTTTTGCTTTTGCCGTTGACGGTATTTGTGGTTGCAGTTAAATAATCAGTGAATTCTCTCAAGCCTTTTTCAGCGTAAGCTCATGGGTGGCGTTACATTATCTGGTAAAGTTTCCAACCACTGGATACACTTTTGTCTGCAGTCCTGAAAGTGGACTTCTCTCTCCAGAGAAAACGCCTGGGAATAGTGTTCTGAATTTTTGTTTGTTGAAACCGTATTTTTCACATTGTCAACCTTTTTTGGAAACTGCGTCCTCCTAGCTTTAATACCCTTCGTGTCTCTCCCTTTGTCAAAATTGTTAGTTTGCTCCTTAGGCCCCTCTCTAGTTTTCGCAGCGGCTTTGACTCTCTCATTAAAAGCTGAAATCCTATTCAACCAAACGGAATGTCGGGTCTTCACATCTTCATGCAATCTACGTTTCCCAGCACTACCCACGACCGTGTTATCCATATTTGGTGTTTTTGTCGCCCCTGCGCTTTGCTGGCCCGCCCTCATCGTTTGCCGCCGTTCAAGCAGCGGGCTGCGCCAGCCAGTTTCCCGCCTAAAACTGGAACCGCGGACAGTTTTAGCGGGAGTTTCTGGTGATCTCCTGACCGCTGGAAATCCCAGAGATGTTTTCGCTCCGCTTTGTTTGTTCCCAGTCTTTTCAGGGTCGGAGCCACCGGAAGTCCTTCGAGGTGTAAAACCTTGGCCTTTAAACTCGAGGGATATCATTGATTTCTGAGCCAGCAAAGGCATGCTGCCGTATTTCCTTGTCAGAGGTACTGCAAGACATTCTTTTGCCATGTTCAGTCCTGATGCCTGTTTGCCGTTGAAACTGAAATACATTTACGAAGTACTTTAGTTAGATTTAGTTTTGACTAAAAATATCGGTAAACATAACTTTTCGACATATCGTATGGTTGTAACTTTGTACGGTTTATAGTGAACACGACTGCAGCATAAGCAAGAAACAACGAGAACAAATACACTTATTTTTCTTCTTGGTTTTCATTAGTACTCCGGATTTTATATAAGCCTTCATCTTTCAGCACGTTCACGAGAAAGAGAAAGCACCTTTACACAGTGAAAACTAGCCTTTAGTCCGTGAACAGCGGTCAAATGCACAAAAAAAAAACTTCACTTACGGTTTCTGACAGAGCCTTGAAATTTGAGTCAGTTTCCTAAAAGTTTAATACGAGTGCGAAGCTCATGAAAACGGTGCAGAAAATGCCCCGGCAAACCGAACTTCGCACCGATAAAACTTGCGGCTGACGGTTACAATTTTAAACCGTGCAAAATGAAGACACTAACTGTGCACGCTGTGAAGAATATACCACACATTTCTACGTTTTTCCACGTGATGAGCGGAGGTAGTTAGAGAGAACACAAGAACAATCCAAATTGCAGTCCTACCTAAACAATAACAAAGTTTTGCCACAAAAACTAAAAATTAAAAAACAAAGTAATAAGAAACCTGAGTAATTTAAACCGCCCTTAATTTTTATTCAACAACTGGAACTGATACCTGATTTTCTTTTTTTTTTTAACTAAGTTCCAAAATTTTGTGAATATTAAAGCTATTTGCCATTTTAAAACAGCAGTCGCAACGCCTGATTGGCTATTTTTGAGATGAGTGTTATGTAAACTTGATATGCTGTATGTGTTGTTTGTTTGCTGGGGACTTGTAGTTCCTGTTTACCATAAAACCGAATTGAGTACAGTTAGGAGCAAAGCGAATATTTCGTTTGCATGCCATTTTAATACATAGAAAGCAATTGGCTGACAGAAAAAAGCTAGAATAAGACGTTTTCCCCGACCGTCAAAAATAAAAGTTATAGTCGCTTAAGCTGGCGAGAATTTTAAAGAAGATCTCATTTTCAGCCAAACGAAACGAAGTCGAGTCTCAAGATGAAGATCTTGAGAATTCGACTGAGAAGTGATGTAAAAGGTACTACGTACCAAATTATAATTAATTCCCCTGACTTTTTTTTCTGACTTTTAGCATTATTCCTGTGTTTATATACAATTATTTGTAGAAGGAAAGTGTAAGATATGCTCTATTTGACAGAGCGAGTACATTAAGTCAAATGCTGACAATTTTTCCTTTCTTGCCTTGTGATTTGTCAGTGACCTGCTTGCGGTTGTTAATATCTATTTTCTTTTGAGATCGTCAATGTTAGAGAGATCTTAACCTCAGTTAATTCTGCCATGCAAATCCTTGCGTATGTTTTTAGCTTTTTAAGCTTCTTAAGGCGCATTTTTTGTATTAAAAATCCCTTTTTTGCGTAGGAGAGACTTAAATTTCACTTCGCGCACGAAACTGATAGAGTGCTATATTTTTTTCTTACTCGGCGTAATTTTATTCAAACCAATTTATTTTTATTTTCATTTTGCATTTGACCGTCTCTGTGGATATCCTTAGCCGAACTTTGTATTCGTTTAAACTGTACTCGGCCTAAATCTTCAAATACATATCGATTTTTTCACTAGCAATCACGCCGGTTTCACCCTCCAAATCGCTTCCGTTGTTGGAATCTTTCTCTCACAGCATTTCTCACCGAATCTGGATACGTGTTATAGGTAGCCTTAGGAACTGGTCTACATACGGCATGTCAATGAAAGCGGAATAGCTGCTGAAAGATGAAATTTATCCGTCGACGCGTGTTTGACGTGTAAATTTCACTTGGCACAAGTTGCAAGAAAACTTGACCGTGCACCGGCTCGAATAATTATATTTACTTAGCACATTTCTTGTGTATGATATACAATTAACGTTCAGCTAAATATGCAATGATGTCTACACAGATTTCTTACCGTCAGCTGTGTGTTTCTGTGTTCAGAATCGAGTAGGTGAAAAAAATCCACGGTTTATTTGCCCAGCTCCAAATTTAGCACCGTATTCCTTTTCAATTTCGTGCAATTGACGTCCGTCGATGTTTTCCTGTTAAGGACTCCAAGAGCTTTCATATATGGTAACTTTGGCAATCGGCATTGTTTGCTGGTTGACGTCACCGCGGGGGCGGTTTGGCGTATTTTCAACTCAGTTACTCCTTTGATGTCACTGGCAATTCACCGATAACTTCAAATTATAAATACATGAGCGTAAAAAATGCTTAGTAGCTGAAAGACAAAATAATTCCTGGTGAGATGTTTATTCGCATGCATTGCAAGAGGTTTAGCAAGCCGCTGATTACACCTGTTTCTAGAAACTGTACTGAGAATAATTCTTTTTGTGCAGTTTCCAAATTCTGAAGTAAATTACCTAGCGACCCTGGGCAATTTTGTAGTTTATTTATAAACTACCAGTTGGACGCTTTTGTATGCATTACATTTGTGACATTATTTTCACAGTTTTCACGAGAATTATTCCCTGCATAACAGTACACACTTCCGCATTTAAGTGGCCTTTCTTCAGCCAATCTTTTGTCGCCAAAAATTTAATTTCCGATGTTTGGTCATGATAATTTGAACGAAAAAGGTTTCGCAATGAAATTTCGGCCGTGACTACATACTGGTACGTAGTCTAATACCAACACATTTTGTTATTTCATTGATTTTATTTTAGCCGGATGGATAAAAATTGTGGTAAATATATAAACCTCAGTCGCGCGCCATTGCCTAAAACGTGTCACGTGTTGCGTTTGAGCTATAAATAAAACTCACTGTTTCCAGAAAACCAACATGGCACAACACAAAAGTTCGGCACAATCTTGGGAGAGAATATTTAAACGGATGATAACATTGAGTTCATTAAACTCAACTCAATTATCGATAATTTTTAAAGGTACAACATTTTGTGATTTTTTTGGACAATAGACAAATGGACAAAGACGAAATAGCGGTTACATGATTTTACCCACAGTCTCGAAGGTATTCCCACCCTGTACTGAATGAAAGGTCAGCACTCCGCAGAAATTCTCTTCAGGAGCTTTGAAGACTTGAAGTTTTTGTCCACCTATAACCAGAAGTATTGCTCGGTAGATTTCATTTGAACCGTTACCAGTTAGAATTTCACGCACCTCACGCAGAATGATAAACAGCACCACAGGAAAGCACTGCTCAGTAGCTTTTATTTCATCATCAATGATCATCATGTACTTTTGGACTTCATCCACAGACTCAAAAATTAGAACGACCCTAATAAACAGCACCACAGGAAAGTACTGCTAAGTAGCTTTCATTTGAATGGTCACACTTTAGGATTTCATCCACAGACTTAGAAGTCAGAACCACCTTGAACAACATGATCAACAGCACCACAGGAAAGTAGGTCATATTGCTCAAACTCAAACGTTAGAATCATCATTTTATCATGAACGGCCTGAACAGCATGATAACTTTCTCCACAGAAAAGACAAAATAATAATAATAATAATAATAATAATAATAATAATAATAATAATAATAAGTTAGGATTTCAACTACTGAATCACAGCTTAGAACCACCTTGTACAAAAAAAGCAAACAGCACTCCACGGCCACCGGTAAGTATTGTCCAATAGCTTGTGCATTAGGCGTTTCCACCATGAATCTAAAAGCAGGGTTAAGTGCAAAAAAATACGCTGGTAAAGGAACACATGTACGTGACTGAAATAATTAAAATAAATTATATTTAGGTGCAGTTTTCCGTTATATGCATGAATTGGTAAGCTAAAAGGCCTGAAATACGTCTGTGTTTTTACATAAATTAAACTATAATAGATCTTTATTGTCTCCAATGAACTTTTGACGTGTTTGTCGCGTTCTTGGCTTTTAACTGATTCAGTAATTTTTGTAAATTCGTCATTGATAGATCATGTTTGGCTTCTAGAAGTGTGGTTTTTTATTCTTATCTCTTAAAATGTTTTTATTTGGGCTCGTCAGCTCATTAGTCATGATATATTTACTGCTTTACTCGTGTCATAATGATACATCATCACTGACTTGTCGGCGGTGAGATTGCTTAGATGAATATCCATTCAACGACTTCACTGAAGCACTGTAAGAACGAGATAGGTACACCATTATGAAAACAGGTGGCTCCTCCCACTCTTAACAGCACCCGATTTGCATTTTATTGTTGCTCGTGGAAGTTTGAACTTTGCTAACAAGCCAATTGAGAATTTCAGTCTCTAAGTGGTAATTTCTCATAAACAATCGTGTTTGAAAAAAAACAAAAAAAAAACGAGTTTTCGGCTTAAGCGCAACGTGTACTTCGCATGATGCCGTGTTCCTGTACGACCTTTTATCCAGGCCTTCCGGTCAATTCCTTTCGGTAACGAACCCGAGACAATCGACAATCTGAGAGGAACTTTTTTTGCTCCAACCACGTGACTCGAAACTGATCAACCGCGACGAAATACGGAGGCCTAGGAACTAGGAGACTTTACATGTACGTTGTAACAATTTAGGCAAATTCCCTTTTCTTTTGTTCCTTACGTCTTCCAACTCGAATGTTCAGTGACAGAAGGTACGTTCGTTAAAATTCCCTGGTTTAAGCAACAACGAGGCAAAAGTAAAACAACACAGCAAATTGGTCCTTACGGCAGAGAAAAGACCGAGTAAAAAAAAAAACAAAGTGAGCTAAAAAGAATCGATGTTTTCTGTGCCCGACATTTTCGGGTTTTGTATTTCAGACCGATCTATCGGGCACAAAAATAAATTCTTTTTTAGTTTATTTTGTTCTTCTTGCCTCTGTCTTTACTCCGCCGTAAGGATTAGTTTGCTGTGTTGTTTCGGTTTGTTCAGTTATACAATTAAGAATAAAAATTAGCGATAGTAGTTTCGAATGACGTTTCGATGACTCACTCATCATTTTCAAATTCGTATAACTAAAAGTCAGATTCTTGTGAGTTCCTTATATAATAAAATGCGTGTTGAAGTCTTGTTGCATATGATTAAAAATACAATGTGGAATGTAGAGGGTGTTAATTAGGCAAATAGTTTTGCTTTGATTGAGTCAGATTGAGTGTTCAGTTTAGGTTTCTTGTCTTTGATAAAGAGCATTTCGTAAATTAAGCATTCCAGCTTTCCGCGGCATTTCTTAAGAATGGTGAATTGTTTCTGAAGGTCTTTATTCATCTGATTGTGAGCGTCGCGCAAGTGTTTTCCAATAGCAGAGTGCTTGTGTTCCTCAATGCGCTGAAAAAGGTGTCGGCGTGTATATCCAACATAATCTGCATCACACAGATCACATCTATACTCGTACACAACGCATTGTTAGTGATTTATTAACGGTGGTTTGGCTTCTGCTACTTTGATCTCATCGGCAATTTTCTTGCTTGTAAACACTGGGCGCAGATCGCTGTTTATTTTCTTTCCAAGATCGGAAAGCTGTCTTCGTACAGTGTCAGCTGACTTTTGATCTTTAAACGGCAGAATAATCCGAACGGGCGCACTTGCTTGAATATCACGAACTTGTTCTTGATTTTGCGACTTGATGAATCTAGTTCTGGTGGAATTTATGAGCCTTCAGGGTACTTCACTTGTTTAAGAAGATCACTTTCAGGTTATCGCATTCTTAAAATGCGGGATAGCAGCTGTTAAGACTGTACTAAATATTGCCGCTGGACAGTCGATGACTGAATAGACTGAATAGTACGACACGGATTTAGCTAGCGAGACCGATCGCTCGGGATGTCCCAGTGCTTCCTGGCTGGTTAGAAATCCTCCACCAATCCAATTCCCTCCAGAGGGCGGTAGGTGGAGAGAGCCTGGGAATCAGGTAGGCGCTTCCCAAAGGATGACTGACATTATCTGCTAGGAGTTAATTTTTGCAGTTTCTGATTTAAATACGGAACAGAACATTGAAAAGAGAGGAAAGGTCGTCTTCCCAACTTTGAATGCTTGTTGAGCTGCCTTGACTACTGAAAGATATAAATTTTTGAAGAGATTTATTTTTGCAAGAGTTTTCTTCCAATGGTAGCTTCCGTTCCGATCAAAGCTAGACTCAGCTTAAGCTCAAAAATTAATCATTGTCCAGGAAGGGACATATAACTGAAAAAAGAGAATACAATGAAGAGGGGTCTCCATTTATTACTGTTGTTTATTTCCTGTAGGATTGGTTATATATTAAACTGAAAAGAGCCTGACGTAAGAGTTGAGCACTCATGCATGCAAAGTACTGTTAAGTTGCCATTTTAAGTAACACGACCAACCAGGGAGTTTCTTTAGGTTTTATTTAAAACCAAAGCTTTTTGTTTTACTTTCGATTCTTTCAAGGTGCAGTGGATCCTTTCGTGTGTATAGCTAAAACGTGTACTGTTTATGACCGAACACTCTTCACTACAACATGACTGATGTGAGAACAAACGCAAATTGCAATTGTTACTTTAAATAGATGTCATTAGCGTTTTTTTTCCAATAGAAATGTTAATAGTTATTGTTTGTTCAGACTATTTCCTTGAAAGATAAAATAAGTAAAGTTACGTTTACTTTTCACTGAAGATGACACGAACTTTTAGCTGGGTAGTTACCGGCATACTCTCTTGGTACATTATCAGAGACTTAATTGAGGGTCTATTATACTCTGGTGGTTCGGCGGTTTAAGCCAATTTTGAGTGTCGGTTTGCGGTTACGTTCGTAATAATGTGGCGGTTTGCGGTTAAGAAATTATCGTGCGGTTGCAGAAAATTATAACTTTATCCCGCGGTGTTCGGTCTTTGCGGGTTTGGTGGCGGTTCTTCAAACCATATTGCTTTATTTTCCTTGAACCTTCTCCCTAGACAAAAGAGTGCCTTTTAGGGGTAGAGTAAAGCAGTAGTTTTTCTGCTGTCTCCCTTTTCAGACCCTTTTCATAATAGGCCAGGCTTCAAAGCCAAAGAAAGCACATGGAAAGATGGCGGCCGTGGATCTTGAGTCAGATATTGTCAAAAAGGGTGACGGGCCTGCGCGACTCCCGCGCGCGTGTTTTACTTAAAATGGCTTAAACTTTAAGCCAGTAATTGTAACTGCAGTTCTGACTTGTGATCCTCTTTTTAGTGTATAAAAGAGTTACAAGCCTGCGCGACTCCTGCGCGCGTGTTTTGGCCTTTCTAGAGTTTTGCTCTCACGAGTATTTCTTTAAGGGAACGCCCTCTTTTGTACGATATTAGGGGCGGTTCCTTGAAAATGTTGTTAGGCAAAGGTTCCTTTGTTATGAAATGCCAGCTGTTCATGAGTATTGGTTTTAAGTTAGGCACTGCTGGGTGACATTGTGTTGCAAATTAAAGGGCAAGATTTTCTTGTTTTTTTGTTTTGTTTTTGTTGTTTTGTTTTTGGACATAGGGGTTGACTCCTGTCTTCAAAGTAACTTCTGAGAGGGTTGTCTGAATAAAGTTCTCTGGGTATCCTCTCTCAAGAAGATGTCTTTTAAAGTTTGCGACGCTCTCTTCAATTAATGTTTTAGAAGAGTTAGTTCTGAGTAGTCTTAGAGCCTCTCCTTTGATGAAGCCTCTTTTTACTCCTGTTGGGCGGCAGGTCGAAAAATGGATGTGTTGAAATGTTTCAATGGGCTTGATGAGTTCGTGCATCTAGCACCCACTCAGTTTTAAATCTTTCGCCTTTGTAAACAGTAGTGTCCAAGAAGTTTGTTTGTGTTTCGGATACTTCAGCCGTAAACTTGATAGTTTGATGGTGTTTGTTAGCTTGTTCAATGAACTGCGTGATCTCTTCTCTGGTTGCGTTCCAGAGGGAGATGTCGTCGTCAATGAATCGTTTCCAGAGGAGCGGTTTTAAAGCGCTTTGATTTAAGATATCTGTTTCCACCTTAGCCATGTAAATATTAGCGAAAGCAAATGCCATTTTGGTGCCCATGTCAAGTTCCATGTATTTGTAGGTAGTTTTTTCAATTAAATTGGAAGGAGTTCTCCGTTAAGATAAGTCTGAGCGCTCTTTGCAGTAGTCATGAAGGGATAGGAGGTTCGTTTCTGTGAAATGCTTTGTATTCCTTGTATGCTAGGCTTTGAAACCGTGGCGATCATGAGGTTACGAATAACTCCCTGGGGCATATTACACACGACTACTAAGCTCAGTGTAAGCTGTGGTGGAAACATTCCACGGTAAAGGTAACCTAAAGTTCACACGCTTGTATTGTCACTAAATTCATCTCAGAAAGACCACAAGAGCACACCCAACCCTCTAAATTTGACTTGTTATGTTTCTTTCTAAACACCGTTCGTTCTTTGGGTTCGGAAAAGTGCCCACCGGATGTCAAAACTAAGGACACTATTTGATTTCAGGTCATTGAAACGAATTAGAAAAAAGGATGTTCTACGCTTAAAATCTCGGGGACATTGTGAGCAGAAGTACGATTATTATGCGAACATACGGCAGAAATGTGTAAACTAAAGATCGTTATTGTGATTCTCTTTCTGACATAAAGGCGGTTTCGGTCTTTAGGAGAAAACGAAAGCGGTTTGCGGTCTAGGAAAGATAAAATAAGGCGGATTGCGGAATGTGCGACCCCCTATAATAGACCCTCTTAATCTTGCATCGGTTTTTTCGAAAGTTCGTCATTGTTAGTAAATGTTTCAATTCTTTTGCTTCTCTTTTGATTTCTGGATTATGTGCTGGAAATACGTGAACATCTTGAGAAGGACTAATAGGAAGTGTCACTGCCTAATAGATGATAAAGAATACTGGAAAAAAGGATTTGCCAATTCTACCGGAATCACACCTCCATAATAAACACGAATTAAAGGGGCGTTGAGGCTTTATTCAAATTTGCGATTGCGATCTCCACTTATTTTTATTTAAAACCAGTCCTTTTTTTTCCAAAGTTTACTTTCTTGGATTAGCCAGCTTGTCTGCTGGAGCTAGTGGAATAACCAACTTTTAATCTAATTTTTTGGCGGTTTACTTGTCGACAGGTTCCAGAAATAAATGATTTGTTTCTTGGTTTCTTTTCAATTTTATTTGTTGCAGGTGAAAAAACTTATGACGCTTCTCGGTAAATAATGTTTGAGCCACAAATGACGTGCAATTGAGATATTGACACATAATCGGGAAAGACTTGATCATATGTCATTTTGTGAGGAAAAAGAACTTGAAAGCCCAAAACCTGTCTGCCGCTCAAAGCAGCCTCAACGTGAAAAAGTTAAAGCATAATTTTAAGACAAGGTAAGTTATGTTTTAACTTACGTGTTAAGAAATTCAGTGCTCCGTTTTTTTAAAGCTCGACAACTCTGTTGTGGAAAAAGAGTTTCTTCAGTCGTCAATAATTACTGGTTAGCAGTTAGAAAAAGTTTTAATTCTAAAACGTACTGAAATTATTCAGTGTTCGAGAACAGGCATTTTACGTTTGCCTGAATTGAGTAAACACTCTCACAGTGCGAAAAATCTTAGATATTAAATCTTATTTCTAGATTCTTTCGTTCGGCTACGCCGACTATTTGGATCAACTTAAAACAAACCCCGAAAATGTAGAGCATTTTTAAAAGAAGCAGTTTAAGTAATTTACATTGTTGAGAAGGGCGGTGAAGTTTTCGTAAATCCATGATTTTATATATGCCAAACCCCATTCGGTTTTCAAGGAGGCTGTCTGGCAATATCACTATAGATCGGAACATTTTGCGCTTTCTAAACGGTGATGTAAAATAAAAGCCTTATTTTAGGGATAATTTCTTACTCTTACTTTTGTCATGCGCAGTTTACAAGATTGAACCGATAGCTTGGTACGACTCAGTTTTGAATCTGATTCTTACGTTCAAAGCAGCCGAACAGAAATATTTATTGTGTCAGACTTCTTCTGAGCAAGCAACCTTGTTTGTTTTCCTACTGAATAAGCAATAAGTTCATATTCCACAAGCTGAATGGCGAAACTAAATGCTTCTTTTGAGATCAGATTTTTGCTTTATTGTGGTAACAACATTTTTCGTAATCCATGGTGCCTAATATATCCAATAAAACCATTGTTTCACTCAATCTAATCTTGATGATCTATAGCTAACTAGGCGTCTTCGATTCTTTTGTGTTGAAGTTATAAGTTATGATTCCGGAAATCAAACCAGCGGTCAAACGCCGTCATTACAAAACTAACGAGGATACAAGGTTGGAATTGGCTATGACCAGCTTGTGCCGACTTGTGTTGAGTAGCCAAACCCTGAAAACTTAGCTGGTTAGGTTGAACAATGTTTAAAGCTAAAGTTTAATATTTGTTTACGAAATTCTAGACTGAGCCTGTAAGCCAATGTAATTTTCTGATCTTCATTACAAAGCTAACAAAACTATTAAATTTTTCCTCAGCGTTGACTTGGAAGTACGTGTCAATTCTTGAAATTGCAATTGCCTAATTAATCTTCTCAAAAATCAATGTTTAGATTGTGATTTCTTATATTTAAATTAGACTCAAGCTGAATAAATGTCCTGGAGAATAAATGTTCCTTAAATGTAAGCCTTCCCGATTTAATTTCGTGCGCTCAATCAAGTAACTGATTTCAACACGAAATTAGGAGTCTGCTCATCCTCATCAGTTCGGCGCCTGCCACTCAGGTTAAACTCTGCTTGGCATTTGCAAACGACAGGTTCTAAAATCATCCCCTGTCGAATCTCTCTCGTTGTTTTGATGGGCTATTCACACCGGTATGTTTTGTGAGTTGTTTTTTTTTTTTTTTTTTTTTCATTTCGAGTCTTATTTGCCTATATGATAAACGCCCCGAAATTCTCAAAGGCGAATTTCAGTATACCAAGGAACAAGGAGTGTGTTCTTGAGTCAGTGCAGAGACGCGCTGTGGTAGAATTTAGCACTTCATGCAGTCTGTGCGCCGTGTCTACATCGTATGCGTGTCGTGTTATTTCTTTTCAAGAGACACTTTGCTTCACATTTTCTCTCTCTACGAAAGAACATAAATGGGTACGGGCGAGAAAATACTGCTAGTAACACTGCTAGCATCCCATCCAGAGGAGTAGAGTGCTAATCATAGTAAAGAAACCAGAGTTAAGCCGGAGGCTTACCATCCTCTGTTTGTGAGGTACAACACCACACAAACAGAGGGTAGCAAGCCTCTGGTTAAGCGCCTGTCGTGTGGATCACTTGCAGGATTCAGCCCATGTGCGAGTTAACTGTTTATCTACTTTTGCTGCACTCAATGAAAGCAAGTGACTCAGTTCCACGCTGGCCACATAACGGAACGAGCGGATCCGTTCGGATAGTTCGCAGTTGTTTTTTAGATGTTACTTCTATTTTGTCTCTGCTGTCTTTGTTGTTCAGTGTATATCAGTGTTATCAGGAGCAGGATTTGGTTGCATGATAGAGAGCGTCACCATTAAATAGGTAACAGGGAGCTCAAAATTAAAGAATAACGGGGAGACCACGAAAACGTAGTCCGGCATTTGAAAAGAAATATGCTATCATAAGTCTGGGAAATCTTCTTTTTTTTCGTAATAACAGAATGAATGTAGAAGAATACTTACATAATTAAAGAGAAACAGACGTTCGGCTAGTTTTTGCGTGTATATAAGCTGTTTGAGTTTATTCAAAAACTTGTGATTGACAAAACTTTACTTTCGTGTCAGAAATCATGCCAACATTACACCTGTGTAAACATTCTACTAATTGAATTATGAACATCAAATTTAAATAGCTTTCGTGTCAGGAAAACCTCACGAATATGATCGTTCTAAAAGGCTAAGCGAGAGAAAACACAAAACATTTTTCCAGCTTAATGACAAGGATTTCAAGAATCTTTCTGGTGATCATCAAAGAACAAACCTCATTTGGGAAGTTCAGAATAACGAGTAAATCGTCACATCAATGTCATAACCACGAATACATTCAACTGTGGGAACTACGAAACTAAACTGCGGACATGAAATACAGAAACCAAGAAAACTTCAATAACGGTCGATTCTGGAGAGCGTAATAACGGGAAAGAGTCAGGACTCTTCTGGCAATGATGCATGGAATATTTTTAAAATTTATTAAATACGCACGTATGGGGGAAAATCCTGACTGGCCGATAATTCCGAGCAACATACACTATCTATCAGCTCAAAGTAAACCACATAAGACTCAAACTAAATTCTCTCAATAAAGTCCTTGAACTCTGTAAGGTCTGGATGATTTTTTGGTAGTTTATAACTTAAACCCGTACGCGTACACAATCGCCTTTCGTGGACTTCATTAATTATGACCAATTATCTCCCCCAGACAACTTAATAGGCATAAAGAAATGTTTCCACTTGTAGATCAGAAACATCAACACACAAAGACTTCTTTGCCATCTTTTCGACAGCAACTAAACTTAACAACCAATTTCTTTCCTCGTCCAGCTGTTCCTAACCCGCTGGCGAACGCCAACCTAAACTGAAGACTAGCGAGTCCTAACATGCCCCTGAGTAAACTTTTCCTTCCGATTCCTTCCTGCGTTGTCTTTGCAAATCAAAATCTACGATAGTTTCGAGGATTCAAACACTCCGATTAATTCTTCATCCATAGAGACTGCGCAAAACTTGTTTAAAAGCCCCTCAAAACTTGTCTATTACACCTCGAAGGATTCTACTTTGAATGGCCTTGTGGGCTTGTTGCCAAAAAGTTAACACACTACTGACGACTCTTTACGCCAGGACAGCCCCAATAGTTCTCAGTTGCTATAGCAACTGCGAACTAAAAAGGGGAAAACAAAGAAATCAACGGAAACAACAACAATAGCATGGTTTCGTAACCACTGGGTGCTAATGCTATACTCTTTTTTTTGTGGGTAAGAAAACAGCAACAGGAACAACACTGAAAACAACAACAATTCGGTCGCTAACCCGGCATATGTTTGATAATATTTCAGTAGAGTTATCTGTGTTAACTGTCCGTCACAAATCTTTGCGCTTTTACAAGAAATTTTCCCGAGAAAACGTTATTTGCATAACTTTCTTTTTTATGATGCGAACGACAATATGAAAATGTAGTGGCTTTTCTTGTTTACATGCTTTCATATTTGTGGAAGAATGATTCAACAAACTCTTCTAAACAGCGAAAATCAATAATTGTACGAAACGCCGACGCAGATAACAGGCAACAGAATTTCCTGCAGTGAGGTACTTTTTTAAGAGACAAGTAGGAATACTTAGCTTAAAGAGAAAAGGACCTTCTAGAGAATGGCGAGTGAATTTTCAAATAAAACTATCAAAACTATCGTGCTCTCGGATAAATAAACTCGATGGCAAATAAAGCATGTCTTACGTCAGTAAGTAGAGGGTTTTTCAAGACAATCTGATGTACCACAGAATTAATTTATTCGAGAAATCAAGATCGGGATTTTTAAAATAAGTGTTTGAAGGCATTTAAGCGCATAAATATCAAGTCATTCAAACTTCTCTAGATGTTTCAGTGATTACTTTATTGTGTGAGATTTTCGCGACTTTTCGAATTTCCCCCTGTTCATGGCGTTCTTTTCAACTGGGTAATTAAATGTCGAGAGAGGAAAAAAATCGCTTACCTTTAGAAGAAAGTTCGAACAGTTGCTCCAAATTCCCAAAAATTTAGTGTCGGGAAATGTGTGTTTACTTTTTAAAATGGCGAAATTTAATAGTTTGTGGTCGCTGAGAAGAGGTTGATTTTTATTTGCTGTTTTTTTCTTTATTTACTTATTTTCTTGCAATTCGCTTTTAACACAGGACCAAGACTAAAATTAATTTTTCTTTTAACTTCTCTGTTTCGAAATTAGTTTTGAGATTGTTAAACAAATGAAGACTAAACAACTTAATGCACTACTTTTAATTTCAGCCAGTTCGGCTGAGAACCAACAACTGAGATGTCGCTCTACAAATATTCTGAGGCTGCACAGATAGGGATTACCGCAGCATTCGCCTTCTTGGTGATCGCGGACCTGATTGGTAACAGCCTCGTCTGCATGGTCGTGTTCCGTAACAGGTGATATAAACATTTTTGTAGGAAATGCCTCAAACCAAAACCCCTTCAAGCGACCGTTAACTCTTTTACTTGTAAAGCCATCCAATTAATCGAAATTAACGCCGAAACTAAAAAATCTCAAAGTTTTGCTTTTGCAAATTTTGAGAAACAAAGCTAAACAAGTTATAGCCAGAGAAACTTACTCGATAGTTTTTATTTGAATAGTAACGCTTAAGGACATCATCCACCGACTCAAACATTAATGTTAAAAACACTTGTACAACGTAACACTGAAATGACCCCGACAGGAAAGTACTGCAAAGTAGTTTTCATTCAAATTTCTGGCTTCCGCTACCAGACTAATCTTACACCATATACTTTCAGTCTGGTTCCAATTAACTTCTTTGTAATTTAATACTCTGTTTCTTCAAATGCTTTTGAAAAGAAATTTTTCATGATTCACCTGGCAAGGTTTCCTACACGTGTACGACGTTAAATCGTGCAAGCGAGGTTCGCCTACATTTGTTACGGATCTTTAGAAAAAACTGTGAGGGAACGTTGACTGTTTAATGCTTTACCTTACACAGGGTTATGCGCACCCCCATGAACTATCTCCTAGTGAATCTAGCTGTGGCCGACATCACAGTGGCAGTGTTCATCGCAATTCGCTACATCTTCACCTTGTTTTTCACTCACCCAAAAGGTAAAGCTGGTGATTTTGTTTGCCAGCTGCTCACGGGAGAAGCATTCATGTGGGTTGGAGCTCTAGCGTCTGCTTTTTCTCTCGTTTGCATCGCACTGGAGCGTTACCTCGCCATTAATAATAATAATAATAATAATAATAATAACGAATTTTTAAACAGGATGGCCCTTCAGTACATGCGTACTGTTATCAAAGGGGTCCTGTAAAAGAAAAATATATATAACAATATAAAAAAAATACATCATATAAAAGGATAAAAGGTAAAAAGTTAAAAATCTATTAAATTATGCTTACTTAACCTATAAAAATACTTCGTTTAAAGACTGCCTAAATAAAACCCTACTGCTAGTTTTTCTAGTTTTTAAAGGTAAAGAATTAAAAATATTTGCACCAGAGAAATAAAAACTTTTTCGTGCAAATTCAAGTTTCACTTTAGGTAGAACAACAGTGGCTCTACAGTTCCTCGTATCACGATTATGCGTTAAGAAATTAAAATAGTTTTTAAAAGGGGTGCAAACGTTGCCTTGTAGGCAGTCAAAAACAAAATTACAGGTTTTTCTCATTAGAGTGTTCTCGATTGTGGGTAGGCGGAGTACACAAGTAAGACATGTAGGATTTGGCAGAATGGTCCTGTGACTTCGTTGTTCCAGGTCTCTGATTTTGCGCTTGCGTGTTTCTGACCAACCAAGCGTACTTTGACCACAGTAAGTGAAAATGGGCATGATCATTGTCCTGTAAATGCGTTCAGCGCTAAAGACATCAATGTTAGAACGGATTCGTCGTAATAAATTTACTCTCCCAGCTGCTTTTTTGTACGTTTTTAAAAAGTGCGTGTCAAGATTTAGTGTGGGATCTAAATGAACGCCGAGGTATTTGTAGGTTGTTGTCGTGTTTATGCGGCATCCGTTTACCGTCAAGTTTACAATTAACCAATTCCCTTACGACGAACGAAAGCGTATCACGACCGCTAAACTCAAGCGTATTGTAGTTGTGGTGTGGGTGTTGGCCGCGTCTTGGAATATGCCGCTTTTCCTGTACGCGCGGTATGATCCTGTTGGTGAATTCTGTCTCTTCCATTGGCCCAGTGCTAACTTCGCGCAGTTCCACAGCCCCGCATGTGCTGTGGTGTACGGTGTTCTACCAATCACGATCATGATTTACCTGTATTCTAAACTGGTATACAAGCTGTGGTTCCGTCCCACATCCAGCTCGACCATGGCACAGCAAAGCAAGCTGAAGTACCGCAAGAAATCAGCGCGGCTTGTGGTCACTGTCAGCGCGATTTACTCCGTGTGTTGGATTCCAGTGTTGGCTATCTATGTGATATCATCGTTTAGCAGTCTGCAGATTTATTCCTCAGTCCACACGACCAGCATAGTCTTCGTCACTCTCAATTCTGCCATCAACCCCGTGCTGTATAGCTTGCAGAGCGACCGCTTTCGGAAGCACATGCTTGCTCTGTTGCCATTTTCTTGCTGCTCGTGCAGAAGTCGCAGCGTCTTCCCCGCTAAACCCGTCACATCTACGGGTAAAGAGTCAAAAAAGACGGCTTCGACTCGTATACGAATGCTTCCGTTTGAGAGCAGGGGCCCCACGGTTTGAACCGTTGTTAGTTTTCTTCTAAGGTGTAACTAACCACTAACTACCTTGTCCTCACTAATTTTAGTCCTGTTACCGAGGCTAACCTCTCCCTCTCCTCCCTGACGGGAAAATCCCCAAGTGAAGATCGATGCATCCAGGGATGAGCCCTTTGGTAAGGTGAGTTCTGGAAAGGACTACACTAATTTTTGCTGGAACTTACTCAATTCCGTCAATCCGGTGACCAACCCTACATTTTCAGCAGGCTTCATTTTCCCGATCCCAAAGCCTCACGAGCCCTGGAAACGAAGTTGAACGAAAATAAGGGCTCCAAAAGAAGTTTTTGTTTTAGTTTTATAAGCACCAATATTTTGATCTTGTTACATTTTTAACCCGAAAAACGAGCGTCGATTGGCCAGAAAATTATGGTTGTATCACACGGGGTACTGGGTCAAATAATGATAACATAAAAAGGAAGGACGAGCAAAAAGAAACATAGGCACGCAATGCGCGCAGAGCCAATGACGTTTTTTTTCACAATATGGTGAAATTTATCCTGACAACCTATGGGACTTTACATCTCCGGTAAGTCCCCCCTAACCCCTCAGCCCCAACCCCCCCCCCCCCACCACCACCAAAAAGATCTTGTGGTTATCCACTATAAAACATGGTAATGATTGAGCAGCGTGACTACGCGGAGTAAAAAAAAACCGAAGAAAGCTCTTTGTTTCACGGTTCTTCAAAGAACACAGACAAAAACAAGTAAACTTAAACTTAAACTCACCGTCGAAAAATATTGCATACATAATTTAGGCAAAGATCAGTGGAAAGTTAACAATTTTACTTCAGAAATAAATGCAAGTTGCCGTTGAACCTTTTAATTTCTTACTTCTACCGGCGAATATCCAGTACTTTTCAGTGCTCATAAACGGTCAACTTTCTAAAGGGTGCCGTTTTGACGCTCTGCGTGATTTGCGTGACACGCGACTCGCTTTACTTTGTTTAATTTGTAAGGTTTCAGTCAACCACTTACGTTCTTAGTACATTGTATTGTCAAAACAGGAGTCTGCCATCAAACGGCGTTTCTTGTATCCACAATATTTTCGTTCGAAATCGGTTTGAACTAGCGTTTATCAACACGACTGAAATAGTTTTGCAACTACATTTATTTCCCCTGTTGACTGAAGTTGCTTGCTTTGTAATCAAGTCGGCTATAATAATTTTCGTCTTTTTGCTTCACAAATCGACCAAAGTATGTTTACATTTGTAACTTTCCCACGGTACAAAGTTATTTTTAGCGCACGTGTTTATTTTGAGTCTCAACCTACAGCCGAATAAATTTCGTTTGCTTTGCCTTCGAACAGTACGAAGATGTTCAAATTCAGCTCGCTTTCCAGTAGATCCAACAGGTCTCTATTAGAATGCTTTGTCACATATCTGTTGTTGTTAATCTTTCGGTACTGTTTCGGTCGGTTCGAGATGCTTTAAGTGTTGCGTTACATTCCTAAGACTGAAATTACAGCTGTCAACTATGCAAATTTGCTCAACATACGCTTTACACTTTGAGCTATGAATAACCCCGAAATAACGTTTAGTATCTTGTAAAGATTTTACTACATCCATCCTCTAATTCCTTGATCACCACTGTGACTTGGATTTTAATACTAGTTTCATTCAAGTTTTTCAGTTTTACGAATAGCTAGCAACAAGCCGCGCAATTTCCGATTTAGTTTTAAGTGGGTTCATGTTTTATAACACGCACTCAAAAATGACACACCAAATTTTAGATTTGCTGTTACCGATAAATTATCCCGAAAAATTTTATGCTGTTTTACTCTAGTCTTTTCACTATCGTTATTAACTTGGGCTTTAAATACTGTCTCTTTCCCTGTTAATTAGGGATCGAAGTAACGTTAATTTCCACATTCTGTTCATACAACATCTCAAATTGGCAAGTCCGTCTATGACTTGTATTTGCTGCTGTGGAAATTTGTACTTCAGTTAAGTAAACACAGGACTACAACGCGGATAAAATCCTGCCAGACCTCACGTACACAAAACAGCCATTCGAAGTAGATCCACACTTGCGAATGCAAAACACTTCAAAGCCCGGGGGACGTACTCCTATAGTATAAGCTGTATGGGTTTGTGCCGCTGATACGGTAAGAGTTTCAGTCTCCTGGTGCACACCCCCACCCATCGTCTCACAGAATATCCCCCCAGCCTCACAAATCGTAAGACAGACGTCTGACGTCATTGGCTAAAACATAGGCGCGCAATACGCGCAGAGCCAATGACGTTTTTTTTTAACCGGCCGTCGCCATGATGGCGACCGCCGGTTTATAAAATGGACACGGTTTTTCGTGAAAGCAAGTTGGCTTAACATACGAAGAAAGTGCTGTAAAGCTTGTGGTACGGGTACTCAAGTGCGGTACTGTCTTATATAAGACGCACGCGCATATTAGTCTTCTGAATGTTACCTTCCTATGTTTTTGTCTTTTAATTTACAGTATTTAAGATATGAACGGCGAAGGGTTGTTTAAGTTTGGGGTTTTTTGTACAGTACAGCCCAAAAATAATGCACGCGCAAGAACTTCTTTTTGCGTCCGCAAGCCGAGAACTTCTTGCGGCTACTTGCAGGATGCCTGCGCTTGAATACTGCAAGCCGCAAGAACGTCTTTGCGTTTAGAAGTTAAAACCGCAAGAACTTCTTTGTGGTAAGATATCTGGACCGCAAGTAAGCGCAAGAACGTCTTTGCGCTAACATCTTAAAAACCCGGAACCCGGAGAAGGTAAAAAAGAGACCACTTTGTAGCGCAAGGCACGTTCGAAATTGGCTGCCTTTGTAACTTGCAATCAGTTGTTTATTTGGTCCCTTGTAAGTTTTTTCTTCGGTTTAGAATTTTTTTATCCGATAAAGAGTTCACTAGGTTCTGAATTTGACACTGGTCGCCTTCTATGTTATTTTTTAACGGCTAGGGAGAAACCAGACTCAAACGAAGCACGCGTATGTTATTGTTTGTGTCCCGGAGTCCCAGACATGCGGTACGCTTAGCGGCGCGAAAGATTTCGCTCGATTTATTTCACTTAAATGATGAACAATGGCAAAGCACAGTCCATCAGTCACATTATTAAAGAACCGACATTCACCTGTTCAGTGTTGCTGTACTTCCACCAACATATTAAACTCGGACAAATACTTTTAATTAGTTGCGCTCACACGTGTGAGAAATGAACACGGTCACTCAGATGAGAAGAAATAATACCCGAAGTCTTAATTGGAAAAACACATTATGTTTGTAAAAATAGTTCCACTCACATTTTAAATCTTCGAAGTAAGCCAAAAAAGTCTGAAGGAAACTAAAACTCCGCGATCTGAAAGAAATTCGGCACGTCAATTCTAACCTGAGTAAACACAAATCTGCCGTATGCAAATTTGGTATGATTTGCTTGAATGACATTTTGTAACGCAATGCATGAGCAGTTCTCTAAGCCGTCAAGACAGCAAGCCCCGGGCAGAAAGCTGTGTCGAAAGGCGAATGTGTAGTTGAAATCATATGTCTATGCTATTTCTTCGAGTATCCCTTTTTTGCTGGGAAATTAAACTGGTAAAGATGCAGGGATTCTTGATGACTTCACCCACGAGATGGCATGACCTCCTGCATGTGTAAGTCTTTCTTGTCTTGCCCGTCAAAGAAGAGTTCGCGCAGTTTGCCACAATTATAGCGTTTGGACCTTTTTGTTTCTATTTCTTGGATGGAATAAAAAACTGAATTGAGTCAGTTCTGAGTTGAACCCGTATCACTGTATCTGAGGCACGCTTAAAAAAATTGTTCATGTTTTGTCATGTGCCGGAGATCATGTTTACCGGGTGTTTATCTTGCAGTCGGAAAGCTGGCGGATATTCCATTTCGTGATGTGAATTTTCTTCGATACTTCGGTTGTTCGAACATTTGCTTCCTTGATTTTTTGATTAGCCTTGTGAACTTTCGCTTGACTTGGCGAATTGTCGCGCCAACACGGCGAAAAATCGCTCGAAAGCTCGGTGATATTTCAAAGAGAATAGAGCGCGAGATTCGCTCTCATTACTTTTGCAATACCTCACACTAACACGAGCACTACAAGTTTCTTCGGCTGGACCCTCAGTACTTCTTGCGCCTTCTTGCGGCTTGCGGTAACATTAGTAACTTCTTGCGGCTAGATTTTCAACTTCTTGCGTTTCGAATGTTCTTGCGGGTAAACTGCAAAAACCTAGCACTTTCACTTCTTGCGCGGGCTTGCGTGTTCTTGCGGCGCAAGAACTTCTTGCGCCACTTCTTGCGCGTGCATTATTTTTGATAGGATTGAATGCGAAAATAGGATTGAATGCGAAATTGGCTGTGTTGTCTGATCTAGTTAGTGGTTATGGTGAAAATTTTTTTAGCGCAGGAGTTTTTCTTATTGGGATTGACATTTTGAGGGGTGTAAAAATGTGGGAGTCAGAAGGATTTGTGAATGTCAGGAGCATATCACGCTTCTGTGAATGTGATTTGCTTTGAAAGTTGCGTTTTGCGTGAGAGGCAGTTTCCCTTGGCGTTTTATGGGGGGGTGGGGGGGTTGCGAAGTGGATTGTAAGGTTTCTGATTGGCTAACTTGTATTTCGCAGCGGACAAAAAGGACAGTTGCGTTTTGCCGGCGTGGGCTAGGAAGAGAAGGAATTGGTACTAGTATGATGATGCAATATTAGTTGATTGCACCATCAGTACATGATAGTTCTTGTGAACGGAGAGAAATGAGTGTTTATTTGAGGCGAGAAGTTGATACGAAGGAATCGTCATTTATAAGGAGATTAATTAATAAGGCAGGTGTTACGAGTCTTTTTGCATTGAAAGAACGAAAATATCTGAATATTATCGACGGATTTGTGTGGTTTTCGTGTGGTGTTCGCTAAAGGCTACGAGCAGTCTCACTTTCCGTTCAGAGATAGATAGTGAAGGAAAAGAAAAACAGGCGAGTGAGCGCGAAATCGATTGCGGCTCGACAGGCGCGTTAGCTTTCAAAGACGTGGGCGACTTTCGTCCCCGCTCGCTTGTTTACTTTTGCAAGGGGATTACCGGGTTAGCAAACTGGATTTAAACATCACGTCATGAGATATGCCTTGACGTGCCCCATACTCTGACGATCTGCTCGAGCTCGCGTTTATCAAGCGTTATATTTTGATTCTACTGCTATGTTCACTGTTTGTATTTAAGGTCTAGGCACAACAGTAAATACTTCGTCGTCCCTGTGTGAGCATTCTCAGTTGTGGACGAATTCATATCGACATTCAACGTGCGGAGTGATTTTGCGTTTTTCAGCACAAATAAAGCGATAAGAAAGATAAGCTGAGTCATCAGAGTTTAAACATTACGTCATCCAGTACCGCTATAGTCAAAATATTGTGTCACACAATCACACTTTTCGTCACGCCGGTTCGTAAAAAAGAAAAGGATCGCGCGAACATTTTGTGAAACCTAGGGGTGGGGAGGGTCAGAATGGCCGGTTAAAATGCCCAATGGGCTTTCTTGTTCACAATATGGTGAAATTTGTCCTGACAACCTATGGGACTTTACACCTCCGGTAAGTCCCACCCTAACCCCTCAGCCCCCCCCCCCCCCCACCACCACCATCAAAAAGATCTTGTGGTTATCCACTATAAAACCTGGTAATGATTCACCAGCTCACATTCTTCAACTAACGTACCTTTTCTTGACGTTAATGTCTCTTTAACTGACAACGGTGACATCAGTACTGACCTTTACACCAAACCTACCGACAAACACCAACATTTACTTTACTCTTCTTGCCATCCCTCACATACTAAAAAAGCCATTCCTTTCAGTCTAGCACTCCGTTTACGACGCATTTGTTCTACAGACGAAACGTTCAATACTCACGCTGCCCAACTTACAACGTACCTTCTCAAACGAGGTTACAACCGTAACCTTGTCACCAAACAAATACAACGCGCGACCGACATCCCCCGTAGACTTGCCTTACAAACGAAAGACGTCAACAAAAATAAACGTGTACCATTTATAACTACTTTTAATCCATCACTTCCTCACATCTCTAACATTATCAAAAGACATTTTCATTTACTACTCTCTTCTAACCGCTGCAAAACCGTTTTTCAACAGTTGCCTGTTGTTGCTTTCAGGCGCTCCCCTAACCTTCGCGATTTACTAGTGAAGGCCAAACTCCCTTCTAATTTGACTAATCCGCATCCACAACTTCCATCCGGTTCTTTTCGTTGTGGAAAGAACTGCGCTACTTGTCCTTATATTACTGACGGACTAACTACCTATACCTTCCTTTCTACTGGTGAAACGCGCCACATTCAATCTAACCTGACCTGTGACACTCAAAACCTCATCTACATGATTCAATGTAACCGCTGTAACTTACAATACATAGGAGAAACTAAACGACGTTTAAAAGACTGATTTAATGAACACCGCCGTACCATAGATAACCCTAACAGTAAATCTAAACCCACTACAGCCGCACAACATTTCATTTCCTCGCCTAACCACACTGCTAATGACATACAACAGGGGCACCCAACGAGAAAATTTTTGCAAAATACTTAAAATATCATTTTCTGCTATTTTAGATTGGTTCAGAGCTTTTTAAAGGGATATTTGTGTAAGCTAATGCAGATTGATCTGTTCGGCGTTCTTAGCTGAAAATGTAGGCCGCAGAAAATTTTAGGAAACAGAATCCTATCCTTCGAATTTCAGGGCTGCTGATGGCTCTCCGAAAATGCTAGCTGACCTTATTTTGCACTCTAAGCGACATATTTGTCCCTCCTAAAACAATAGGGACTAATAAGTCCTCTTGTTATGAAAGTCCGAAGTGGTGTTTGACCGAAGAAATCTCTAGCTTTCACCGCAATTAAATCCGAAAAACTCAGGTGATTTTAGGCCTTCCGAACAGATATTCCCCGAAACGAACCGTTGGGTGCCCCTGATACAATTAATCCCCATCGAAAAAGTCTTCTCCAACCGAGACTCAATCCGTAAGGCCAGGGAAGCTTTTCTAATTTTAAAAGGCAGAACACTTGTTCCCGATGGCCTTAACATACGCGAAGAAACCTATTAGTTTTTCTACTTTTACTATTTTATTGTCATTTTTAAGCTTAGCATATTTTAAATTTTTTATTTTACACTGTTTACATATTTCCTGTATTTAGTTTTACGTATTTCCGGTATTTCGTAAGATTCCATTATCACCATATAAATTTAAACATAGCCAATGTAAACTCCATTGTACCTGAAGAAGGCTGGTTTGGCCAGCCGAAATATAGTACAAAACTAATTCTCTTATTCTACGTTGTATCGGTCTCTGCTTTTCAATTTCAGTAAAAAAAAAAAACCGAAGAAAGCTCTTTGTTTCACGGTTCTTCAAAGAACACAGACAAAAACAAGTAAACTTAAACTTAAACTCGCCGTCGAAAAATATTGCATACATAATTTAGGCAAAGATCAGTGGAAAGTTAACAATTTTACTTCAGAAATAAATGCAAGTTGCAGTTGAACCTTTTAATTTCTTACTTCTACCGGCGAATATCCAATACTTTTCAGTGCTCATAAACGGTCAACTTTCTAAAGGGTGCCGTTTTGACGCTCTGCGTGATTTGCGTGACACGCGACTCGCTTTACTTTGTTTAATTTGTAAGGCTTCAGACGTTTCAGGCAACCACTTACGTTCTTAGTACATTGTATTGTCAAAACAGGAGTCTGCCATCAAACGGCGTTTCTTGTATCCACAATATTTTCGTTCGAAATCGGTTTGAACTAGCGTTCATAAACACGACTGAAATAGTTTTGCAACTGTATTTATTTCCCCTGTTATTTGAAGTTGCTTGCTTTGTAATCAAGTCGGCTATAATAATTTTCGTCTTTTTGCTTCACAAATCGACCAAAGTATGTTTACATTTGTAACTTTCCCACGGTACAAAGTTATTTTTAGCTCACGTGTTTATTTGGAGTCTCAACCTACAGCCGAATAAATTTCGTTTGCTTTACCTTCGAACAGTACGAAAATGTTCAAATTCAGCTCGCTTTCCAGAAGATCCAACAGGTCTCTGTTAGAATGCTTTGTCACATATCTGTTGTTGTTAATCTTTCGGTACTGTTTCGGTCGGTTCGAGATGTTTCAAGTGTTGCGTTACATTCCTTATAAGGCTGAAATTACAGCTGTCAACTATGCAAATTTCTCAACATACGCTTTACACTTTGAGCTATGAATAACCCCGAAATAACGTTTAGTATCTTGTTAAGATTTTACTACATCCATCCTCTAATTCCTTGATCACCACTGTGACTTGGATTTTAATACTAGTTTCATTCAAGTTTTTCAGTTTTAAGAATAGCTAGCAACAAGCCGCGCAATTTCCGATTTAGTTTTAATTGGGTTCATGTTTTATAACACGCACACAAAAATGACACTGCAAATTTTAGATTCGCTGTTACCGAGAGATAATCCCGAAAAATTTTATGCTGTTTTACTCTACTCTTTTCACTATCGTTATAAACTTGGGCTTTAAATATTGTTTCTTTCACTGTTAATTAGGGATCGATGTAACGTTAATTTCCACGTTCTGTTCATACAACATCTCAAATTGGCAAGTCCGTCTTGTATTTGCTGCTGTGGAAAAATGTACTTCAGCTAAGTAAACACAGGACTACAACGCGAATAAAATCCTGCCAGACCTCACGTACACAAAACAGGCATTCGAAGTAGATCCACACTTGCGAATGCAAAACACTTCAAAGCCCGGGGGTCTTACTCCCATAACATTAGCTGTATGGGTTTGTGCCGCTGATAAGGTAAGACTTTCAGTGTCCCGGTGCACACCCCCACCCATCGTCTCACAGAATATCCCCCCAGCCTCACAAATCGTAAGACAGACCTCGCACGTACCTACAACGTCTATCGGTCCGTCTATCGTTGATTTTTAGGCTCTGACAGTAGCCATATGACGTCACTAACGTGACGTCATTGGCTAAAAAGGAAGGTAGCATAATTGGAAAGGTTAAAGGACTTTTTGACTGCTTGTTACCCAAAGCAGGAAAAACAAACGACCAACTACAGCGTAAATAAAATTAACGAAGTGTGATTTACTGTAATAAGGGATTTTTTTGTAATCAAACAATTGAATGATAATGATAATAAGTAGTCATCTTTTTCTGAAGTGTACTGTAAATACTTGAATCTGATTGGCACAGTCGACATTGTGTAATCGCTGATACACAATGATCGCGGGCGCGTATGATTTTTTGGGGGGAGGGGAGGGGGAAAATACGACCTACAGATCGCTGTTTTCCAATTACAAACATTTCGTCTTGCTAAAACAATCAGACTACTTGTCCGCGGTTTCCATGAGCAGTACTCAACTCGAGCATTTGCTCAAAGAAACCTCAGCCTCGGGGTCTAATTGGTAATTGTTTTATTATTATTATTTTTTTATCTATTTCTTAAAGAAACAATTCTGTAAGAAGGTATTAAAGATTTTATGACGCAGGACCGAAGCAAATATCGTTGTTTTGTTTGAGTTTTTAATATCTAAATAGTTCTACAAAGTAAACAATACTGCTATTTAGTATTTGACAAAGGTGACAACACAATAAATTCAGAAATGGAGAATTACAAATAACTGGACATACACATACAACTGTACTTCATAACCATTCTTGCAACCGGACACTGGGAACGAGATCGTTGTCGTACGATTCAACGAAAAAAAGTACACCAAGTTGTACAAAATGGAAATAAAAATGGAATTTATTCTCTGATTGACCTCCATGAAAACAAAATTTCGTAAACTAGGTCGAGTACATTTTCCGACGCATTTTATCGTTTTGGGGCGGAAGCTTCCAAAATTCGAGTCAACTTTTCACTCCAGCAGTAAAACTTGGGAAAGTCGGAGGACCGTTCATTTTCATGGAAAAGGACCAGAAAGATGTCAAAATGTTGCCAAAAACTAACCAAAAACTTTGTGTAAGCAGCAATGGTACTGTTACGGCATGTAGCGCGCCGACTTCGTTGATAAGGGACATAAAACGATGTGAAAACAGAAAACTCCGACTCTCTTAGTCTCTTGCTTAAATTTCGTTGATGAGTGCGATCAGCTCTTACCAAATCCCTTGATTTATCTGGAGAGAAAGTGAAAGTATCTACATGTAGCTCGGTTAAAATCCCGTCTCCAAGACTACATGTCTACCTGTAAGCATGCACTTTTTACAGAAATGTAGCTAAGTTGACGTTGTTCTCATAATTATTTAATAATACGCGCACATCAAGCAATAATCGAGTGCAGGCTTAGGAGAGAGAGAAAGTTTCGTGTTGGAGACTCTGGCAAAGAATAATAAAAACAAGCGAAGCAGCTCCTGTGTTTCTCCCCTTCCATCGTCCTCCACACGCCCTCCTCCTTTATTTCTAGATACTCTTGGCTCATCCAGATTTCTCTCCATTTTAGTGATAGCAAACCAAAGTGCCACTCTTTGGTTCTGAAGTTTATAATTAGCAAAAGCCAGAACCTTTTTGTCTACTTGCTCGTTTCTCTGACGAAAAAAAAAAAACCTTTTGAAGTAGTTATTCCCACTGCAAAATTTCAAGCTCTATTGAAGCGTGGGCTGAATTTTTTTCAAACGTTTGCAGTCCAACCATCCACTGCATGTAGCAGGATAACCAAGGCTGTTAGCTGACCAATTGGCATGACTTCCACGTTGTTTAAGCTGAATTTTTTGTTTGCTCTTACATGACGTACACTTTCTCAGCCTGATCAACTCGGAAGGACTCTTGAGTTTTTGGGCAAGTGACCCGTCCATCATTTTCACTTGCCATCCCGTGTAATGACTGAAAATTAAACACATAATAATCAATCACAGAAATGCAACATTAAAGGAAATCTACACAAAGGAAACGGGAAGACCTTTTCCATAAATATACTCTTTCAACATTTTGTACCGCTTTTTGCATCTTTTAAAGCAAGAAGGCTCCAGGACGAGTTGCATGAAACACAACCTACAAAAGTGCATCACCAGCTTCAAGTAGAATTACATGTGCAGACAAAATGGTAACTGATCAGTGAACGTAAAATAATGTATAAGCCAGCAGGGCAGGCATAATTTGGTCAAGCAAATAGTTAATAACCCTTGTAACAGTTAAACTACCATCTTGATTAGTAAGAGGCATTGATGATGATAATAATAATAATAATAATAATAATAATAATAATAATAATAATAATAATAATAATAATAATAATAATAATAACTTTATTTAATGAGGGTAGCACGAAATAGTGCAAAGCACTAATAAACTTGTGGCCCTCCTAACTTTCTAAGATATTTACAATGAACTATCACTGGGGTACTGAGTAAAATAAGGCAGCCAAGAAAGAGAGTGTCAGGCAGAGCATGAGGCACCACCACATTTCATTTGTCTCAACCATCTCAAGATGGTGCAACAAACATGCAGCAATCCAGTGCCAACTGGGTGAGTAAATCTCATATGGGCACACAGGCCTGGACTGCACGCTATAAACTTACATTCTCATTGAGTGGTACAACAAGGTTCTCACAGTATCACCTTGGGTGTATTACTCTTTTACAGGGCACACAAGCCTGAACTGCATGCTATTAACTTACATTCTCTCCATACACGTATCCATTGGGTAGCACCATGGGTGGGTTATTCTCATTCATGACATGCCCTGATATGGGACACACCAGCCTGGATTGAGCACAGTGGGCATATGGCAGAGGACGACCCAAGATGTTCAGTGGGTGGCTGCACACAGGACACTCAGAACTCTTGTGTCCCTCTTGGTAACAATGACTGACAACAGTCAAGAATTATATTGAAAAACTATCACAGTTATGTTAAAAATAATGGAAGATGCTGCAAATACTGTAATTGGACAGTCGCTATATGCAGAATTGTTGTACTTGAAAAATGCTATAGTCCAGCTTTGAGTTCATTACTACAACTGGATAAAAAGATGCATTTTTTGAGGGCTAGTCTCAATCTGAAGTAAAAAATTCACAAATACCAGTGAGAAGACGAACAACTCTGTTGTGATGCTTCCGAATTCAGTACTTTCCTGCTGGTGTTTGTGAATATTTTCCTTCAGATTGAGACTAACCCTGTAAAAATGTGTCTTTCGTCTTTATATTCAGTGGCCTTGGTGAGCTCAGAACTGGACTATTGATAGCGATACAATTCAGTGATGGATCTAAAACTAAATGTGTTTCTTGAAGGTCTAGAAAAAAGTGGGAGGGGAGGAGATGGAGTGGGGGAGGGGGGGGTTGAGAATATTTCAGGATTTTTAAACTTTCAGCACTCTGGACATTATTTCCAATCATTTGCATTTCATAAACTTATAACAAAGTAAATACATAGCTTTGAAATAAATAACAAAAATAAATAGTTTTGACAAAAAAATAACAAAAAGAAATGTACTTTGACTGCTTGTCAGTATTTTGACACAAGGTTGTTGTTAGCAGTGATTTCTAATGTTCTGAGAGGGAGAGCAAAGTGATAGTCACAGGTGGGCAAAAATGTTTGATTTAAAATTCTTTACATAAGAGAAGGATATGGTGTTTTAAGAGCTGACAGTCCTGCCTGAAGTGTAACTGCTAATGCTGACTGTTCATTAAGCTGATGAAGCTGAAAGTTCTCTCCTCTGAACTGCATCACCAATGCAGTCCATCTCTCTAAATCAAACAGTTCCTGCAAATAATACAATAAATGCAGCACAATCAAAGACTTGTACCGTTAAACGTTTTCCTAACAAGCGAGGAAGACAGGAGGGTCCGAACTTAAATAAATCCCACTTTTTGTTGGCTCCCACCTCTTAAACTTCCCACTTCCCAGACATGTACCCTTCAATCCCAGTTTCCCTCATTTTGTTGGCTTCTACCTCTTTGCTCTTTTCAATTGCAAAATATTATGCAATTTTGTACAATTTTTCCCAAATTCTCCTACTTCTTGCCATCTTTCCATACAATCGCTGGCTTTTTCTCCTGGATTCCCCCTATGTCTCCCCCTCCAATAACAAATACCTCCACAATACTGTACAAGGTACTTGCCTCATTACTTATGTATGATTTGCTTAGTCCTCGGAAGTCTAAAATTCATAAGCCCCCCTCATGTATCCCTGTACAGACATTCAGTTTATGCAACATGGACTGGGGCAAGGCTCACAGTATAAAGAGACTCAGAGGATCCCACTGTCTGACACAAGCAGCTTTTAAATATGGGCAAATACTTGTAAATGTACATGTGCTGTATATGTCGCATTACTTTTTATGCTCATCCTCCAGTGGACAAGCCACATGGCAAAATAATAGCTAAACCAAACAAAATCTAGGCACTTGACCACAAAAGACATTGTCTGGGGTATGTACAACTCAAGACCAGTTTACCTCTTTGAGCCCTAATTGGGAGGGTGGGTGAAGATCACGAATGGGTGAAAGCAGCTGCCATTTATAGCAGTTTAAGATGGATTCCACCTAACATTTGAGCAATAAGTGCAAAAAGTATTTACTAAAAAACTACTCATAGCAAAGTAACACTTTGAATGCTATTTGAAACATTTCACTTTAATTCACTTCTCCAAGTGACCCCTCAATTAAACTCTCAAGCATTCTCGAGAAAATTAATGTCAAATAGACTCGTAAAAATATGCTAAAAACAGGCGCCATTTTGTTTTGAACTGACATTAAGTGTCCTTTCAATTTAAATATGGATAACTTCAAATTCAATACTTTCTCTTGTCGGGCCAGCTCGGGAGATTAAGTACAGTATTGATGATTTCTTCTTTTTTTATTCAAAATGTTACCTTGCTTTAAGCATCTTTTTGGTAACTTTATTTTTGTACTTATTGCTCAAACGTTCGTCTTAAATTTCAACGTGAACTTTCAATATTTATAAGGAAACATTATTTCAGCCTTCAATAAAATCATTACCATGACTACACTATGACTATAATGTACAACATGTATACCATGCAAGCAGACCACCACCATCTCAAACCTGGCTGTTTCAAATTTCCCGCTATCTCAAACTGCCACTTATTTCCCTTTGTTTATGTTGTTCACTTATTTACTATAATTCAGCCACCTCAGACTCCTGTAATCTCAATAATTTGGGGTTTCTCCCTTGTGTTTTAGCCCTTCAAGCCCCAATAGCAACCAGCTTCAAATTTCTCCTTTTAACCTCAATGCACTATCAAGCATACAGGTCAGGAGAATTAAGGAAGCGTTCATCAAAGATGTAATGTAAACTATCGATTTTTAAACAACTTCTCCCAACTAGTATTGCAATAAAACTATAAAGACCAGTAAGGAGAATTTGTTGTCTGATACCAGGGTTTAAAGGGTTAAGACAGTGGAAGTCCACTGCACTTGTTTTGCTTATCTGGACTACTGTCATGAGTACCAACCCTGTAAGGAGAACAGCTGGTCTCAGGTTTGAATGCCAGTAAAGCCATGGCTCTCTGGATTTCCTTGCTCATGGTTCCATCAACATTTGCAGGAGGAAAATGCTTCCTGGCATACCTGGGGACAGTGAATTGTAAGGAAACACTGAATTTGCACAACTCAAACTGTATTTATAATAATTTGTACAACACAAAAAGTTCTTGGAGCTTTCAAATTGTTTGTATGCTTTTTTTTCTTATTCCTAAAATCAAGCCTTTAAGCTGTTACATGTGGAAAGCAATTACATGTACACTGTGTCACTTGTCTGGTATTCCTTTTACTCTTAACTTTCTACTTGCAAGGGTACAAAAAGTATAACATTTCAAAACTGATGTTGAAAATTTCCACTTAGAAAAAATAACAAATCAAAATAAAGCACATCACAAACATACTCACATACCTTACTGCTTCCATTTTGTCCCCTCTTCTGACTAATTCAACATATTCTTGCATTCTCACATTGAATTCTAGGTTACTCTGGTTAATTTGAGGAAAAAATGAGAAAAAACACAATGTAAATGTATGTCAGTAAGTAAATATAAATCATTAAATATATATAGACTAAGAATCGTAAGTCCATTATATAGACTAAGAATCATTAGCCTATAATTCATAGACTAAGAATCATTAGCAACACGTGTACAATATAGACTAAGAATCATTAGCAACACGTGTACAATATAGACTAAGAATCATTAGCAACACGTGTACAATATAGACTAAGAATCATTATTCTGTTATACATGTAAAAGACTATACAGACTACATGTATAGTACAGACTACCCCTGGATATGAGCAAGGGCATTCTCTAATTGGCTCCCTACTGATAGAGTTTCAGCTGTTATTATCTGCACAGTAAATACTGCACTTGTCTATCATGCACTGTACTGTTATTTACCTTTATTTTCCTCAGCTTGGATTTGTTTTCATAACACCAAGCTAAACAAGGTCCTGTTTCTCTTCTCAACAGTGATTCTTCTACTTTTCGTGACACTAAAAATAATTCAATGTCCACAAATTCCTAAAAAAATAGGGAGGGAATACACTGTTACGTGAATACAATGAAACCATTGTTAAACATACCTACATGTAATTTTGTTTGACTTAAAAGGTCAATTTAATTTAAACATGTAGCACAAGCATAGTATTTTGATGCCTAAATTGCAAATAGAATATACCGGGTGAGTGATTTGCAATATACAGATCTGCAGATCTGAAATTTGTAGATGTACCTGGCCAACATGACTCAGATGTGCATTGGCTACTGGGCAAGTGTTACAGCTGTAATTTTCAACCCTAGAGACACTCCAGCTACAAGTACACGAGATTTTTAAAACAGTCCACTGGTTTTGATGTGTATCCTCTTGTTAAAACGTGTTACCACAGTCATACATGTACATGTATGTAGGTTGGGCACTCATTTACTATCCCTTTAACTGTTTTTTATCAATTTTTACCCACCTCTATCTCAGAGTCCTTAGCAAGTTTAATAGCAGTATCATAGTAGCCTGATCTAAGACAGTGATCCACCAACATTCTATCCAGACGTTTCTTTTTCCACAGTATAACAGCACTCTTCCTATCGTCTGCATGTTCTTTGATGTGGTCTAGACGTGCCCGACAATGGCGCAGACAAGCCTCCTCTTGAGCTAGACATTCCTCCGACTAAAGGAATGTGAAATTTGCAAATCAGAATTTTCGCATGGTTATTAAAAGCACTCTTGTACATGTATTTTTTGACAAGTGTAGAACTTTAATCTTGCCTTGGATCTCTTATCTACTGTCTGGTAATGGCCATCACAGTTAGTACAATCAGTGCCAAATAAGAATTGATTCAACTTTACCGATTCATACTGTAAACAAGAGTCTCATTCGAGCCTTCAAGCCTCACACATTGAACATGAGTACGAAAATACATGTAAAAATATATAAATACACCAAAGTTAAGTCACCTTTCTTTTAAGTGACTGCAGCTTCTGTACCACTCCATCCAGGAAGCCAGTAATCTCTCCCACCTTGACTGGAACAACACCAAGACTGTTTGTCAAATCATTTGTTGCACCCACAACCAGTGACACCTCTCTGTCAATCACTTTCTGGGCTGTGCGAAATTTTTTGTTGAGTACCTCATAAGGAACCTGAATCCAAATATAAACAATGTAAGCTTATACGTTGCTGTATGTGACAAATCAGATTACATGTAAGTACCAGATAGGAATCTCTTTCAAGTAGCAATAAGAATTTCAAACAGTGTTAAACAACTCATTGCAAAGCTAATAGTATTATTCTTAAATTTACAGATACACTGTATTAAAGCTTATTTCACTTAAGTCTTAAGGACGGTGCCTCCTTTTGTTACTGCGCATACGTTCTGCACATCTCGGGATATTCAGGTTTCTTAAGGAATTTGCCCACTAATACAACAATATTTTTGCGCGGCTTATGACTATGTGGAAAAAGCAGATCTTTGCGAGGGCTATCAGAATCCAAAACGAAAACTGGGGGTAACCACGGATTTTTCAGAGATAATTGAGCTTAAAATTGGAAAGAAACTGCCATACATTCTTTGTATTTTAACGCTTTTTTAGAATTATGGTTGCTTAATTATCTCTGAAAAGTGCATGGTTACCCCCATTTTTCTTTTTGGATTCCAATAGCCCTTGTTGAGATCTACTTTTTTCCCATAGTCAAAACCTTTGCAAAAATACATCTGTTCAGTATTAGGAAGCACCGTCCTTACGTAACTTCCATTCCATGAAAATGGTCAAGTTAGAAAAATCTTCAAATTTATCTCCTGGCTAATATGACCCAGGTTTATTGTGGTTAACTTACATTACAGGAATTGAAAAAAAGGGACACAGAAAACCTCCTCAATAAACGCTACAGAGTGCGTTTAATGAGCTTTTAAGCTATTTGGTTATACATTTTGGGCGCCATTTTGCACATCAGCGCCCGTTTAATGCGAACTAAAATTCAAATCACCTCAACTCGGTCGGAACAAAAACATTTTCTTTAATTGTCAACTAAACTGGTTTCTGTTATTTACCTACCTTCAAAGTTGAATACTCCAGCGCCTTTATATCAGCCATGATTTATGACAAACCCAGGCAATAATTATTTTCTGTGGAGTTTCGACGCCAAAGAAGTGAGAGTTTCGTGAGAGTTTATGTTTATCAGCGGTGTCTTACAATGTATGCGCGCGCATATCTTGGACCCTCGCCCTAGTCTCCTTCATCCTCGGAGAGATGACTCGTCAGGCAGGCGACGCCCTCTTTTCCCCAAAATAACTAAAACAATCAAAGTATTCTTGATAGATATTCAACATATGCGATTGTTATAGTCCGTCGCTTTCATTCAGCAATATTATCACATCCCGATTCTGCCGTTTTTCAGCAGGCTGAATTGTAATTATGGCGGATCTTCCTCAAAAAGCTCAGTAGGATAAATTACGATATGATTAGCATCATTGTTTGTCATGAAAAATGAATAAGCTGGCCGATAAACTTTTGTGGAGGCAGTCTGGCATCATGGTGGCGCATTGAAGAACAATGACAAAAAGCGGCAAGTGAACATTGTAAAACAGGTGAATTGAGAATCATTGACGCACTGGTTGAACGAAGACTGAATCAGTTGGGCGCAGTTATTTTGTTGTTGCTGTTTTTTTTTTTCAGTTGCCCTATCAACATCTATACTGTGCAGTTGGTAGTTTTATGCGCAAGTGAGACCTTTTTCTTTCCAACCTTTTCTTGGTAGACAGAGGCCATGGGAAGGAAGCTTGTGAACTTACCCTGAAAACTTTAAACTGGAACTTGAAGGGGCCAGATTTTATCTGAAGAAGAAATTGCCACATCCAACAAAATTGTTTCACGATCAGTTTTTGTAATGAAGCAATTTTCCTGCAAATGATTGCAGACTGTAAAAATTGTCGAACCTACACTGGACCCAAAAAAATGTCATGTCGTGATAAGCCTGCGTGACCGGGCGCCGAAAGAGGAGGGAAAAGGTGTAATTATTCGCAAGAGCGAAGCGCGAAGCGCGAGACGCTCTCGAATAATTTCTCCCCTTTTTCCGCCCCCTTTTCCGTGCCTGCCACGCAGGCTATGTCGTGATTAGTTCTGCAGGAGACAGTCACACAATCTTTCAGCGTGTCAATGTTTTTTTGGTATCCAATTTCTTGTGAGGAGGCGTAATTGTAGCCCATTAGCTTCTCGTACCGACTGAAAACGTACGTGCGAGAAGGCTTCGTTTATATTTTTGACAATGGCAGCCACATCGATCGAGATGCGACCACTGGTGAATCGAGACTGGAGGAGTGAAGAGATAGATGAGTCTAGCATATACATGCGCGACCTTCCCAGCCGCCTAGCAAGGCATTCTACAGCGACCGTGATGAGGCGACAGGCTTCAATGCGAAGGAAAAGCTGTGGAACTTCAATAAAACGCTCGGGAGCATTGAAAAGAGTTAAGAAACAGGATGGGACAGCACTTACGGAGTGGAATAGCGGAGCTAATGACCCCGTTACCGAGTTTTTATTTCCTGAAGAAGTCTTAGAGACAGTTGATTTTAAGGCAGTTCCCCTACCAATGTCACTCAGACGCCGGTTTAAGCACTCCCTTAGGGCAAGGACCCCACGGAAGGTTTCTAACTGGAAAGCTTTTGTACTGAATATGGCTATGGGATGGAGTCGTTTCCGTGTCGGTATCAAAGAATGGCTTTATTCTCTTGAACTGTGGCGAGGTCATCTAAAAGACATCGAAGGGCAGTTCGGTAGCGGAGTGGTTTCGTATTTCGTGTTTCTTCGCTGGCTCATGTTTCTCAATTTATTTGTGTTTCTAATGGAATTCGGCTTTGTTTCCTTGCCAACACTGGTGATCTGCGCGGGCTCGCGCGAGAGTAACACGAACAGTAACGTAACAAGCTGTAAGTACGAGTTTGTTTACACCACTGCGAATGAAACAGACAACAGCTTCCCTACAATGGTGCTAGATTTCATTACTGGGCAGGGATGGATTAGCAATACGATTATGTTTTACAGCAGCTATCCCTCCGACGCTATCATTTCTCAAGAGGGCGTCAGGTACCTTTTGCCACTAGCTTATCTGCTGACGGGCGGGGTATACTTTCTCTTTTGTCTCGTGGTGATGATTCAAAATGCATCCAGCGGTCTGCGGGAGGGGTATATTGAGAGCGAGGGCGTGTTCAACTCCTTTTGCAACAGGTTGTTTTCCGCGTGGGATTACTGCATTTGCGAGAAGGGAGCTCCGGCTCACAAGAAAGCGATTATCGTACAAGATATTTGCTTCGAATTGGAGGAGGAAGAGAGGTTGAGGAGAGTGCAAAATAGGACAAAGAAACAGAAGACACTTCTGTACGGCACAAGGATTCTCATCAACTTGTTCATAGTCCCTGCGCTGTGGTATATATCATTTGTGGTTGTCGTTGGCGTTATCATCAACAAGAAAGTCACTGAACAAGGACGCAACAAGTTTGAACAGATGTTGATCAGGTAATAACATCAATATTAATGTACCAAAAAAAGGCTCCATTTTAACAGTAATTTTAATGTCTTAACAGTAGATTGCGGTATTTACCTAGAGATGGTGAGCTTTGGCAGAAAAAAAAATTTAAACCCTTACGCGCGTAAAATCGCCTGGAGCGCTTTTCTAGACCCGAGAGCTCCTTTCTTTTGAACATGACCGGCTGCTGCGCTGAAACGCGACACGAGTCACACGACATCATTCTCCACCCCAGAGCCTGCAGAGCTGTTCTCTTTAGCCCAGTTAAGCCCGAAAGCTCTGGGGTAGACAATGCATGACAAGACGTGATTCTCAAGCGCCCTAGTGGAGAGTGGAGCTGGAAGCGAAACACACGTGCTTGAGAGAAGAAAGGACTGTTCATAACATATTTAACTGAACAGTAACTATTTTTCGTATCCCATAGGTCTTCTTTGTCCCTCGCCATCACAATCCCAAACCTCATCCTTCCGCCGCTGTTCGAGTTTCTGTCCATGTTTGAAGACTGGAGTCCCAAGTTTGAGCTGGGTCTGAACTTACTAAGAAGCATATTCATCAAGTTACCTTCCATCGCAGTGCTCATGATTCTCTTGTACAAAGACCTCAATGATCGCATCGAGGACAGCGAGTCGTTATCTCCTCATTGTGAACAGTGCTGGGAGAATGAGATCGCAGCGCAGATGTATATGTTAGTATGGGTGGATTTTTTTGTGGTCCTGTTAATCACCTTAGGGCTGGAAACGATCAGAAAGCTTCTTTACAAGCGTTGCAACTGCTTCAAAAGATTTGGAATGGCTCAGTTTGACATCTCTCGCAATGTCATCGACCTCGCCTATGGGCAATGTCTGATCCTTATTGGCACGTTTTTCAGCCCCATTCTGCCAGTCATTGGGGTGCTGAAAATGATCGTGTTCTTCTACGTGAAGAAAGTGAGCCTCTTTTACAACAATAGCCTACCAGACAAACCCTTCCAAGGGGCAAAGCTCAGCTCGATTTTCACGCTTCTCTTACTGCTAACGTTTTTCATGTGCATAGGCCTGGTCGGATGGGGTGTAACTAGAGTACCGACATCTTACTGTGGTCCTTTTAAAAACACGGACTGTAGTGATAGCAAGTTCATCATTGACGAGCTCTCTTTTGTCGTTTCAAACTGGCCTGAGTGGATTAACAAGACACTGCGGTTTCTGCGTACAGCGGCGTTTCTTCTCCCTGTTTTAATCCTCGTGTTTAGCTTTGTGTTTTACTACAGATCCATGGCGTATGAACATCGGCGCGTGATTAACAAGTTAAAAGATCATCTAGTTTTGGAGGGAAAACACAAAAACCTTCTAATCTCGCAGCTCGCGTCTGCCCGTGATGAGACAATTGAACAGCAAGGAACTGAAAAATTCACTGAAGAAGACATTTTGCTGCGGTCGTTGTCTTCGTAATTTTTTTTCCTAGCCCATGATTGATGGCAAAAATCATGCACGTCACCCACTCATTCTTACAAAATACGCATGATTTAAATATACCAAACGTTATTGCACTGTTAAAGCAGACCTGACCGCATTAAGGCTCTTGCACCCATCATTCAGTGCACAAGCAGAGCATCCCCAAGTGAATTGAAATGTGTGCACGTAGTTGTTTAAAGTTTGTTGAGCAAAAGGTGTTGAACGATGTTACGCCCAGGCCAAACGAGAATGAGCAGTTGGCTGGAAACTATCGTGCGCTCCCGGTGACTCTGTGTGGTCTTGGTAGGTCTGTCGTGCACCCTCGTTACGCTCTCGGCGCTCTCCAAGTAATCTCGTATCCAGATCTCACTTGAACGTCATTGAAATGTAAGATCTTCCCCACGCTTGACCATTGAAGAGCTAGGTACGAGATGACTCTCGAATAGTTTGCCATCTCCTCAAATTTCAATTAGAATCGATAGACTGAGTTTTAACTCTCGCTCTCGTTTGGTCTCTAACTCTCATGAAAACGTACTGCCTCACGACCGCGTTACCTCAAAAAGTTTGAACTCTCGTCGACCGTAGTTCTTGTCAGTTTGGCTCGGGTCTGAAGACTTGTTGCTCCGATAAATCAGTGCTTGAAGTTTTCTTGTGCAACGGAACTGAGGTAAAGTTTAAGTCTTGCCTCCAGTTCCGTTGACACGATAAGTAGCTCGTCAAAGCCGCTATTTGAATCCCGATGACCCTGTACATGAAGTAACTAGAAGCATTTTGACCCTCCCTGGATGGATGGGAGCTTAATATATCGCAGGGTAACCCAGCGTTATGTTTACAGTGAGGGTTTCTTAACCCTTTAAGCCCTGAACGGATACAAAAATGCATATTCTCCTTTCTGTTTTCCATACATTTCTTATAAAGCTAGTAAGGACCAGTAAGGAGAATTTGTCTAAAATCAAGACATCTCATCCTTGTGATCACTTTCTTTATTCCCATCACTTGAATGTTTGAACAGGTACTGATAATGTAAAGAGAAATTTCATTTTCATCACTGTTAGGACTTGAAGGGGCGATGTGGAGTAAAGGCTCATTTAGTCCACAATTTCCAGGTTGTTTTACAAGTATTTAAATCATAGTTTCAACTTCCAAAATTTAACACATGGATGTTGCTTTAGTGTACATACCTACTTAAGAGTTTCATTACTATTTTAGTGTCCCTTTTTGTTATGGCACTGAAATTAAGGTCTTCGTCATTACCATCGTCGTCATCATCATCGTCATCATCACCATCCCCACCACCACTATCACCATCATCATCATCATCATCATCATGCATTGTCAAAGCTTCATCCACTGACCTTCCGATCTTCTCTTTAAAAGTCCTATTGAAAGTAATAAATAAATAATAAAAATGAAATAAATGGGAATTAGCAGTAGCACATTCACAATGTGGCTTTTCGTCTACTTCGTCCAGATCGAACTGGAATTTTAAAATGTTGGTTTTAGAGGAGAGGAGAAAAACCGGAGCACCCGGAGAAAAACCTCTCGGAGCAAGGACGAGAACCAACAACAAACTCAACCCACATATGACACCGGGACCGGGAATCGAACCCGGGTCACATTGATGGGAGGCGAATACTTGCCATCCCTGCTCCTCAAAGGTTCGGCGCGACTGACCACTACAATACCGACCACTACACTACGCACGGAACAGATTGATTAACCTGGTCTTTCTCCCTTTGTTCATCAGCATTCAGCATGTCCAAGGGCCTATGTCAGCGTTCATCATGGCACGATGCACCATATTTAGGCAAAGCTTTTAGTTCTGACTGAAAATCAGTAAAATTTCTGAAATTATCATAAGAGTCTCAATGGGTTGTGGCTTTGACGGTTGACGCTTAAATTTTTTCGTATTTCTTTCCGTTGTTTATTATAAGAGTTGTAATATTAGATACCACTTACTACTTCAGCATGCTGTATCTGATAGAAATAAAATTTATATAAAAATAGTATGTCCTGAACAGGGTTGGTATTTTGGGGCATTCTTTGTCCTAAACAGGGTCAGGGTTTCAGTCAGCCCCTTAGCGGCACCCCTACACCCAAACATGGGTCATTAAATTGTTATAAGACCTCGTTAGTCACTTCTTTTGACTGCGAAGACCCGCGTACGTTAGAGACTGTTTGTTTAAAATGTAGTAGTGTTCGTCCGCTATCTCGTCCGATCTTTTGTCGTATGTAGTTAGTTTTATTATTATTATTTTTTGCGTTATTGTCATTCTTAATATTTCTTACTCTTTTTATTTTCACCGGGCCTGCTGTAATTGGCCTCAGCTGTTGCGGTGTCCCTGCCAAGCCCCTTTTTTAGTTTAGTTATGTTTGGTTTCTTCGGCGAAGAAAATAAATAAATAAATAAAATAAAATGAATAATAGTCCATGAGCCAAATCTCAAAAGCGGCCTAGAAATCGAGTTTCGTAGCACCCCCCACGGGACATAGTGAAACTAATACCAAATTAAAGCTCATGACCTATATTTTTAGAATCCACTTGTTTACAAGTTTTAAAGTGGAGCACCAATGAGAAATTCCGCTGTTTTCATGGGGGTGGGGTGGGGTAGGGAAAATTTGCATCTGTCCAAAAGTAGTTACAAACCTACAATAACTCCAGCAAACTTCTCCCAATTTAAGTGTAACTTCATAGAATAAGTTTTCGTGTTATGCTGGGCAAACTGATGTTATCTAAAGATTGCAGTGATGTTGCCATGGTAACAGCGAGCACCGGAATAACTATTGTTCTGACCAGTATCCACTATTAGTACTTACTTGTTGCAGAAATGTCGACGTAGACAAGCGAACGAGATAGATTCATATCAAATGATATGATGTTTTGCATTCTTCTTATATCAGAGGTCCTCAGCAACCATAACTTGGGCAAAACAGTGTCATTTATTAAAATTTTGACAATTTTTGTCTGAGAGGGGGGGTAGGGAATCAAGTTGCTCTGAGTTTTAAATCCAAATATCTCATGCAACTCAAGAGAACATGGGATGGCAGCTGGTAAGCATTGACAACTTAAGGTTGCACACATCTAACGTAAATTGCAACTTGCTCAGCAGTTGCCATGACAACCGCTCCTATGGATTTGGGCAGAATATCATAAAAACTTGGTTATCTAGGCAGTAGGCATTACGTATCGTTATACAACTTTTCCTTCTTTCTATCTTTCTTTCTTTCTTTCTTTCTTTCTTTCTTTCTTTCTGTCTTCAAAACGTGATTGATAAAAAAGTTTATTTATTATATCTAGGCTCCTGACCTTAAAGGAATATAAACAGCTCAACCAAGTGTTTCTGGTTTGCTTATCTTTACATCGTCTACGCTAAGTTCAGTCATCCTTGTCACTGTTTTCACTGTTGTCTCCTGAATCATCACCTTCCTCGTCAAAGTGATCATTGGCAGAGTTCACACAGTCTTCCTGACAAGAGCAAGCGTCAGTACAAAAAAGCTCGATCTTCAAACAAGAGCAACGTCTGGTCGCACATGTTCCCTTGCAGCCACAGCAAACAAGTTCCATAACACCGTCAGGTGCAGTCCATACAATTTCTAGGTGACCGTCTGTGACTTTCCTACCCTCACCTTCAGGCTCTTGCATAGGAATGGTAGCTTGCAAGGCATTCTTCCAAGTGTATGTCTGGTAATTAGCACGCTTAAAATGGTGTAGTAGTGCTGACTCAGTCGGTGAAAGCTGGTGGGACTGAAGGCTTTGACTCTTGCCGTACATGTTGTAAGTCTGGTTTACACTTAAGCTCTCTTTGTCACCATAAAGGGCACAAAGAAAAAGGTTCAAGATCCTTTAAATCGTCTTGCCTTGGTGGTACAGTCTTCCCTAGCGCTCTGACCTTTCACCTCGTTACATCGCTCTCATTCATCATGCTTTAAATGCCTTCTTCTTCCTTCTCCCTACAAACATGCTCGCCGTATCACACCCCATCAAGGCATGAAGGCCGGGCTGGTCACACATTCTAGAAACACTTACAAGTCGAGATCTGTTCTTTGCACCACTGGTGATGGTGAGTTCAGCTGCAATGCTCCTCTGGTGATAGCACGCCGAAACCTCTACATCAGTATCTGATGACTTGATGGCGATTCTTCGGTGGCCAGAGTTAGATGCACGGGAACTGCGTAAAAACATTCTCGTATCTGCCTCCTCCTGATTGCTTTTGAGCTCGAAAGCTGTATTAGCAGAAACTGGACCGTTTTCATTGATGATCTTTGTACAGATGGCACCAATCATCTCAGCAAAGTGGGGGTTGTTGGACCATTCCATGTCAAGAAAGTTTGTTAGGTTGGTCTTACTTCACCTGTTCACCATGAACTTCTTCCATTGCCATGGACAAAACTGCTCAGGACTACTGATATTCATAGCCAGCTCACCGCCTCTCCACTGTTTGTGGCCATGACGCTCTGTGTTCGTTATGGAGATTTCCGGATACTGGTCTGTAACAAAATCTATCCTGGATGCGTTTCCAGCCTCCCTCAAAATTCCAGCAAGTACCACCTTTGCTCAGTCTCCAAAATGATCGGGAACTCTGACTAGCATTTGCAACATTGCCATTGCGTATATGATGACAGCTGTCGTATTAACTGATAGATTCTGAGGACTGTCCACGCCTTCTTCAAGGAGCTTGGGGAGGATCGCCTTGTTGGTCTTTGCTAAGGAACCATCACGTGATGCTAATGACTATGGAAGTGGATGAAGCTCAGGCAAGCTCTACCTTGGAAACCACATCGATAAAATGACCAAAACATGGCTGTGTCAAATACCAGGACTGCCCCGTATTCCAATATTATACACAAAGATACACAAACTGACCCTAGTCGGGAGACCTATTCTATCAGGGTGTGACTTAAGCTCCTTCAGCCTCTAGCACAACAGCAGAAGTCATATCTGAAATATACGACTCACTTCATCAATTTCTTTGAGAAAACAGTGGTTCCAGAAAACACAATCCTTGTTTCAATGGACGTTGCAAATATACCTCAAGAGGAGGAGATAAACATAATATGCAACGCAAATACATGTACAAAGCATTCCACAGAAACGAACCTCAAGCCTTACATGACTACTGCAAAGAGCGCTCAAACTTATCTTAGTGAAGAACTCCTTCCAACTTACTGGAAAAAACTACCTACAAATACATGGAACTGCCACAGGCACCAAAATGGCAGTTGCTTTTCCAAATATTTTCATGGCTAAGGTGGAAACAGAAATCTTAATTCAAAGTGCTTTAAAACCGCTCGTCTAGAAAAGATTTATTGGCGACATCTTATCCCTCTGGAACACAACCAGAGAAGAGGTCGATCACACAGTTCATTGAACAAGCTAACAAACACCATCAAACTATCAAGTTCACGGCTGAAGTATCCGATGCAGAAACAAACTTCTTGAAAAGGCGAAAGATTTAAAAGTGAGTCAGTGCTAGATGTACGCACCCACTTTAAGCCCACTGAAACATTTCAGTACACCCATTTTTCAGCCTGCCATCCATCAGGCGTGAAAAGAGGCTTTATCAAGGGAGAGGCTCTAAGACTACTCAGATAATAATAATAATAAAAAAAATAGATAACTTTATTATAGCATCAAGCTTCTAGCAGCACAAGTACACTACTAATCGTGGAGACTGAAATCGAATTGAAATTTGGAAATGTTGGTTTTTGAGGAGAGGGGAAGACTGGATTCACTTCTAAAACATTATTTGAAGAAACCATCACAAACTTCAAAACACATCTTCTTGTGAGAGGATACCCAGAGAACTTTATTTAAAAAACCCTCTCAGAAGTTGCTTTTCAGAGACAGAAATCAAGCCCTCAGACAAAAACAAAAACAAAACAAAAAAATCTTGCCCTTGCCCGCCGTTAATATCGTACAAAAGAGGGCATTCCCTTAATATAGTCACGAAAGCAAAACTCTAGAAAGGCTAAAACACGAGCGCAGGAGTCGCGCTGGCCCGTAACTCTTTTAAACACTAAAAAAAGGGTCAACTTTTTAAAAAATCGAATCAAAACTGTAGTCACGCGTGTGGGAGTGACGCGCTGAGGCCCATCAACCTTTTTAACAATGTTTTAAAACAAATCTGCTCAAGGAATTATGCATCTCTGTTGGAGATGAATTCTATGCCTCGCAGTTCAGGCTTCCGTTCAAAGCCATTTCCAAGTTTTCATTGTATTTTCCAAACATCTTCATGAAATTAAGGTGTTTCATAGCAATCATGTTTACTATAAAACAATTTGACGGACATTTCCTAAAAAATAGCGGCTTGTCAAGGGCTCGGTGTATATCGTAGATACATATCTTTAGCCGCTGCTGAAAATTGAGTTTCATCTGCAACTGTTGCCATGGCAATGGAATCACAAGCTTATTTAAGCGCTGCATATTCTTTATTCAAAGTTAGATCAACTGACCAAAATTCACTCAAAATGCACTTATAATTCCAGCAATATTGAGATTCAAATATTCCAAGAAATAATTTGCAAACAACAGGTCTCTCATAATAGAAATTCTCCATTTTAAGGAGAAGCTATTATAATAGCCAATTAAGGTTATTCTATGCCACTAAAGTGTATCTTAATTATGCTGATAAACTTTTGCAATTAATTAACTTAAATTAAGGATATAAACTCATTCTTGTAGCCCAGATTGTGTGAAAAACCTCATATTTTCAGTATCATGCAATATTCCATTGGTGTCTGTTGCCATGGTAACCCAAACTTGAGGTCCGATAACACATATTGATAGCTTATAACATAATAACTATATCTTGCAAACTTGAATCAATTTGGTTGATGTTTGTTAGAGATCTGGGCCAAGTTTCTTCTGATTAAATCCATAATAAACCAATTTTCCCCACCCCACCCCCCTCGGGAGTAGCGGAATTTCTCAGTTGCGCTCCACTTTAAAACTTGTAAACAAGTGGATTCTGAAAATATAGGTCGTGAGCTTTAATTTGATACTAAATTTCACTATGTCCCATGGGGGGTGCTACGAAACTCGATTTCTAGGTGCCTTGGCTCATGGACTATAAATAAATAAAATGAAAAGAAGGTACATGATTGGACCATTTTCAAGTTTTGACTGATAAATATCACACCAGAATGTTGCAGCTTCTCTTTGTCTCTCCCCTATAGCTTGTCCAAAGTTTATGTGACAATCCATGGTGAATAACATCGCTTGTCGCTCGACGGCCTTCATTAACCCTATTCACACTGGGGGGGGGGGGGGGAAGAATTGTGCCCGCACTGACTTTGGATGTTTACGATCACTGACTTTGGAGTGAATTAAGCTTGTCAACAGTTGCACCGGAACGAGAATTACTTTAGCCAGGTCAGACAGGATTTTGTTAAGTTAACATTGTAATTCAATATGTTGCTGTTTTAACATAAACACTGCAACGTTAACCAATCTCCGAGAGCTGAACGCAGCGCCACTGAAAACGTCCTTTAGCTCGGCAGTCCGTGGGCTAACCATTCCGGCGCCGATCAGGGCTGGACGATTTTCAAAAACTGCCAAAGCCAAAGCTCTTTTCTTGTTTGAAAACTTTGAAGGCTTGTGGGATGTTTTGATAGCCCGCCGTTTTAGGTATTAAAAAAGACCACTGGAATCCCTCCATATTTTGATCAAAGATAAGCTGTCAATTGTTTCTTAGTTTCCAACTTCTTGAGAGAGTGCTCTGTTATATTTCAGTCCATTTAAACTGTATTAGCCTGATACGCACTCTCAATGAGTACATCAAATTTTCTAAAACAATAGACACCTACACTTTTTCCTAATGAACTAACAAAAGTGGAGGTGGTCGAGTGGTGAAAGGCGCGCGACGCTGAAGCGAAGGATCGTACTCGGTTCGAGTCACACTTTATAGGGGTGATTCTAATATGGCTTGGGGGTCGGAAAACCTCTCCTAGGAATCGACCTAGGAATAACAGTCTTAAAAATAAATAATGGCACTTTCAAAATGACAAATCGTAGCTAGTAAATGTTTTTACGGTTAACTTTTTTTAAAGACAGAAAATGTTTTGCAAAAACCGTGTACGACCATACTTGCGTCACGTCGGATCATAATAGATCGTGATCAGTCAAAAATATAAATAAACTGTACCCTGCAAGGGCTGATCAAACGACGCTAAAAAAGTATTGCCCGAAGGCAACGCAGTTCTTAACACAACACCACAGTCAACAAGACCCGGCATGATAAGCGCTCATGACTAGAAGGCAGATACGGACAACGTTGTTTCGCTCTTATTGGAGCTCATCAGCGTATCGTAGCCACCAACACAATGAGAGTTAGTGAGAAATCACCTATCTCATAAATGCTGTAACTAGATCCATTCCAGAAAGAGCTAGAAATCAAATGATTTCCGGTCACAAACACGTACTGCGCGTTTGTGGCCTAAAAATGATATGATCTCAACTTAAACATGCCGAATGCTGTGATGAAACGAACGAGGGATGGCCATTACCATCCTATATGGCTCCAATAAGAGCGAAACAACGTTGTCCGTATCTGCCTTCTAGTCATGAGCGCTTATCATGCCGGGTCTTGTTGACTGTGGTGTTGTGTTAAGAACTGCGTTGCCTTCGGGCAATGCTTTTTTAACGTCGTTTGATCAGCCCTTGCAGGGTACAGTTTTTTTTTAAGACTATTAAACGGTTGAAGTTTCAGGTTTTACGGCTAACGGTCAAGTCATTGAGTCCGCGCTATTCAGAGATGCCTAGGCATCTTAACCATTTTTCAGAGTCAAATTTAGGGGTGAAAAAAACAAAATTGGAACCGAGAATGAGTGGGCCCAGGAAGGAGCTTTGAGTTGGGGATTGCGCGCGCGAGGGAAGATCCCAAGTCCGTTGGGAATTCTGGGTAACAGAGCCATCAAACCAAAACACAACATGGCGGAATATAGGAATTGACGGCGAAATACCGGGCGGGTAAATAATGCGTACAGACCGCGATTATCCCTGCTGCCGTGCTCCTGATTAAAACATGGAACTCTTTCAGGGCCAAGACAACTTCATAATTCTGAATGGACCTGATAGTTTATGGTGTAATCGGCAAGATGGGCGGTTGCAACCACGCTTTGGTGAGGCTAGCGCGACCATTCAAATTTTGTCTATGCCGGAAACCTTGCTCGTGCTATTGTAGTACTTTCTTTGTAATTTGAAGGGTTAAATCCTTTTTCTGTTTTAGGAGTTGACCTTGGTGAAGCATGGTCTTTGAAATGTCGAGGAATAGTGTACGGGATCATTGGAAAAATCCAGTTTTTTCCAGGTAGGCTTTGCTAGATCGGTCGGTAATTCAGCTTGCGGCTAGCTAGAAAATCCACCCTTTTAAATTTTTATTACGTTTGAGATTTTTTCTTTGGCAATATTTATTAGCTCTGATCCTATCTGTTCCTAAATCTAAGGAAAACCTACAATTTGTATGATTAAACTGTAAGGTCAAGCTTATGTAGACTATGTAAAGTTATAAAAAGTTAGTTGGCTTGCAACTTGCAAGAAATTTCACGACGATCTATCACGCGTTTCGCCGGTTTGACTCAAGCGAGAAATCTTTTTGACACCAGCGACCAGTAACTCGTACGAGTGTTTAATTACTGTGTAATATATACTGTTTTTTTCAAGAATCGTGGAAAATTACTTGAACAAACACAGGCGTATTGGCAAAAGCGCGCCCTCAATTTGTTTTTCACCCCGAAAATTAATCCGGCACAAACGCCTGGCGATCTGAATGGTGTTTATTTACAAACAATCGAATTGCAATTCATATTTTATTCTCGACAATGAATTAAAACTGCAGCTTTGTCTCTAGATAGCTCATAGCTATTAGTTTTTGCTTTTTGCAGTTTTTGAGAAGCACTTGTGCACAAGCTTATAATCGTGTATTTTGCATGAATTCACTTTAATTTGTTGTTTTGAATTCAGCGCAATGTGAACTTGTCGAACACCAGCTTGTTGTCGCAGTATGATATATTATTTTACCGGCGTTTCCCATCATTAAGATTTTCAAGGTGTTTTAATATGCAAATCTGTCTTCTTTTATGCTTTTTCATCTCACAATAAAATTTGCCGCATTTGTATCTCAAACATTATAATGCGGAATAAAGATCTTGTCAATCATGAATTCGTTTATTTTATCCATTCATCTTCTAGTAGAAAACTGAAAAAAAATTTATCTTATAAATTAATAAGCTTAATACAAATATTTGTGGCGAGAAAGTCCTGTGACTAAGCAGAAAATTGTTCAGTACCGAGCCAAAAGCATTTACATGTATATTTTTCCAGATCAATTCACATCCTTTGTTCATCACTAGTCTTTCAGTTCAACAAAGAGGATAGCATGGTAGCTAATACCTTTTCTTTTCAAGAAAAAAAAAATTTTACATTTAGTTAATAGCGCAATTAATATATACCAATAAGATCACATCTGGAAAAGTGAGCTTAGTGTCTTAGAAATTTGCATCAATTTTTTTTCTGTGGTTGACCACCTTAATACAACCTCTTCATCATCCAAACAAGTGTTGGCTTGTGGCTTCCTTCCTGATGAATTAAAGGTGTTTCTCCACTGTTTTGGCTACTGTGTGCAAGGCAATAAAAGCACCTTTAAGTCCTGCTGTGCTTTTTTGTGTGACATTCATTTTTATAGTTAATATTATTTTTGCATATTTATGTAAATTATCGAAGAAATAAAAGAAAATGTACTGGTGCCTTGCTAGTACTTTTTAAATCTGTATATGCAGAAAAATGATTTCCTGTTACACTCTTCTGGGAGTTGAAAAATGCTGTTAAAAACCTTGAGATAAATTTTTAAAAAAATTAAGAAAAATGAATAAAGATAAGGTGAATAAGGTAACATAAGATAACTAAAATTAATACTCCTGGCTTGTTCAGGCATTACTCAATACTTATATGGCAGGTACTGTACCACACCTCATCTTTTGAGGATGCCTGATTCCCTCAAAACTCATTAATTTTTGTTAATAATTCACTACATGTATACATGCGAACTTCATCAGGTGCAGACTGGAGATTGCTGGTGATTTCCAAGAGAAGTCTTCTTGGTTCGTTTCCTGGTGGTCATGAAGTCTACAGGATTGACAGAGTGGCAGTGTTGACATTATCTGCCAATGAATCACCAGAATTTGAACTTGATGTAAGCTACAAAATAACTTGTACGTAACCTCAAGCTTGAGCCTGCAAGGGCTCGCTGTACATGATATTATGATTACATTACACTTCCTGTTCAGTTTATACAAATTAAGCAGTTAAGTTGAAATAAGGCCTTTCTTGTTATTTTTATTTAGTGAAAATGTAGAACTTTATTCTGAATAAAGTTTTATGTCCTTGTTATCGCACACAGGTTTGACGAAAGGAAGAGTTTTTTATTTTTATTCTTATTATGAATTATTTTTGTTGTCCTCCTGCAGCTGTGTGAAGTACACCAGAAAGGAGGGGGACTGGGAGGGATAGATAGTCAGCAGAGGGGACTGGGACAGACATGGAGTAAAATAAAGACAGCTGCATCCACTCTGAAAGAAAAGGTATTGGGTTGGAGCTGTGGCTCTTTATTTTTTGTCTCTTCATTTTATTCATGTATGTCTGTTTTAAGCTCTTGGACATTTTCATTTTATTTGGCTAAGTACAGTCATGTACATGTAGTGACACCTGTGATGCTTTGTGGCTGTACAGTGTCATTTGATTGTGCCCAGTCCCATAATGCGTTTAAACTTCAAAATGAAGCCTTGTTTGTATAAAGGACTCTTTTTTGTCAATATTGAATCAGATGGACATGTTATTTGGTTTATGAACTTGTAGTTCAAATTTGTGAGTTAGGTGTGAGAAATAATGGCCTGTATACATGTATATGAGAATGATGTCTTTGATTCACAGCAGCGAGGGTTACGTATATTGGGTGAGAGTTGGCAAGTGTATATGTACATTTGCATGGTAGGCCATAGCATTTATAACAGTTTTAACTATGGTCCATTACAATTCATCATTGTCGTGTTGTCTTAGCCAACCCCCATACCCCCCCCCCCCTCCAATATGTCTGCATCACACACTCTGTTAGACTCAGAACTTTTTTCATTCTGCATGAAAATTCATGTCATATGTTAGCCTTTCTAAGGACTTATTGTAAGTTACGTACTGGGTAATGCCCATTATGCTCAAACTAATTTTACATTTTCACAGAACATCAAGGACAGGGATTTGAAAGACAAAGAAAAATTGGAGAGGCGACTTGTTGAGGTTAATATTCTCCTAATTTTGGCTCATAAATTATTCAATACATATGGAATTGTAAAATTACTATTCAATGCAGTTGTTGATTTTCACTTGTTTTAATGACGTGGAGTAATGTTATCCCTCATACAGGAGTTGCTGAAGATGTTTAATGACTCTGACTCATTCTTTTACTCACCAACTGGAGACCTGACCAACACCTTACAAAGGCAGTTTAGTGGAAAATATAACACTGATGATCCACTTTGGACAAGGGTGAGAAACTATTCCAGTATTAAAAAAAAAAGGAAAAAAACATTTATTTGACTTATATTAGGCACATGACTCTCTGATGCCATTATCATGTAATTTTTTCCCAGTGTGATAAGAGGTTCTTCTGGAATGAATTCATGGTGAAGGAGCTGTTAAACAATGAGGTGAATGATATAAAATTTGCATGTTTAGATACACATATAGTTTACCTAATAATATGCCTTATAGAGGTAAGGATACCCAGCTGCATTTTTTTAATGGCCTTTGCTACAGAATTTTACATTTAGTTACTGTACATTGAATTTATGACTAACTTGTTGATATGTTAAATTTTCTCCCACAGGACCCAATTGCCATAAAGTGGGTTATCCCAGTAATTCAAGGTTACTGCAAAATAGCACACTGCATAAACACATTTGAAGATGATGAAGCAGAAGAGGGGGAGGACAAGAGAGTTGCACCATTTCCCCCTGAAGAGTTTGATTTGGTGCTCATATCCAGAAGGAGTGTGTACCGAGCTGGTAATAATTATTATTAGTATAATTTTAATGCTATATTCACAGCACTACCTGGTGAATATAACATTTTAAGGTGCAGCTACTAAGCTAAGTTACTTTTTTTCATAAGTTGTTTGTCATGTGTTAGCCCCTTTTTGACTTTTTGATGTCCACATGTCAAAATTATACTGAAACAATTATTCGCCTCAGGCTCAGTCAATATTGGCAAACATTTACTTCTCCTTCAGTGAATAATTTATTGTTAAATATTATGAATGCTAACTTGACAGTTATTAAAAAATAACCACTGATAAGCATCCCTGTCAAAATGTGCAGGGAGCTGGCAATTTTGCTACCTACACAGTCTATTGTTTGCCACTGACTTCAACCTGTTATTCCTAGCAACCTCCTTCTAGACAGGGAGACTCAGTCCTTGCAGCCTACTGCTAGACTATTAGGGAACTGTAATGGCTTGTTTTACTCCTTAGCAAAGGCTGGAAATCTTTTGCTCAGGTGTCTGGTAGCTTGACATTAATACTGTAGCTGTGATGGTGTCAAAATGTGCCAAAAGGGAAACATTCATCTTCCAGGTGCCCTCTGTGGCTAACCAGCATCTGTGCTTAAGTTCCCTATTATGTTGCCTGCCACTGCAAATCATTTTGACACGGCTGGATAAGTTAAATGAACCTGTTAACAGCTGGTATAATTTGTGAGTCCTTGCTTGATTTTGAATTTTAGGGACACGTTACAGAAGGCGTGGCGTTGATGACAATGGAGATGTTGCAAATTATGTGGAAACAGAACAGGTTTCTGATTAAATCTCTCCATTTTCAAACTATAAAATACTAAATGACAGTTGTATATTAGGTGTGATTTTGTGGAGACACAGTGGTATTGTGGCTAACGCATTCAAATTTCTGTTGAACTTTTCACTGGAAGATTGGAAGGTTGATGATTCGAGGCTTGTTCTCTACATCCTGTCATGTTTTTCCCTTAGACGAGAAACTCTGCACATTGTCTCTCTCCACCTAGATGTATAAAATAATATGTATGACACAAAAACATTAGGAAATCCTACTGAAAATGGATCTTAGCACCTGCCTTCAGTTGATGGCTCGTCCAATCTATTGGTTAAGACACAGTGTTAACCTTAAGAACAGTTTACCTTTAAGTAATGTACAGAATGCACTTATTTTGAAGTTGAGGTTTTACTTGTTATGTATGTTTAAGGGGGGAGTCTCTTAACTACCATATTGTTGCTATGGGAAGTTTGTAATCATCATATCTTGGAAACCCCAACTTTCACAGATAAGCTGCTAGGCCACATTTGTTCCATGGGAAAGGTGTACAAGATTTTAAGTTACAACCATATTTGGCAGGTCATGTGACCTGAACAGAAAAAAGCCTAAAACTCAAACAGCATACAGTTTTGGTAATTTAAAACAGTGCCAATATTTAATAATCATCAGGATGCAAAATGTGACATATCGATTTCTTGAAATTCGCATTATTATGGAAGTTATGACGTCATAAGTACCTATATTCAAACATGTACATTTTGTATTGTACTTTTTCTATTCTTTGTGATAACAGTAATTGCTTTCGTGATATTATAAAGGCTGCATTATCTCAGACTCACCGAAAAAAATTGGAGCTCTACCTCCTTTCATCCGTCCTTTCACTTTGCAAATTATTTTAACTTTTTTTTTTAATTTGTAGATCATTTGCACTTCAACACACAATGTGTCATTTGTTCAAGTCAGAGGTTCTGTACCTGTTTACTGGAGTCAACCTGGTTACAAATATCGGCCACCTCCAAGATTGGACAGAGGTAGACAAAGTCATATACGTTCAATCTATTTTGCAGCTCAAAAATTACCTCACCTTGTTATTCTAGCCTATTATGCCAGGACAAAATCTCTTGCAGTAAATTTTTTCATCTGAAATGCCCATTAATCTGGTCTCCCTGTTACAAATATGTACTAATAGCCAGGCCTTTTACTGTATTTCCGTGGTCTTGTTCTCAGAGTAGTTAAATTGCAAATATTTTTAGTCAGTTAAAAAAGAGATTCCTCAGCAGCACCTCTTGACTGCACAGTGCATATACATACACTGTACACATGCAAATAATTTCATTTGTTTTGGTTTTGATTGAAGCTACAGGGATTGCATGTGTAAAGTTTTGTGTTATTCGATTGTCTACAGATGAAGAGGAGACTCGGTGGGCCTTCAGGAAACACTTTGACCATCAGCTTGAACTGTATAAAACTGTGGTCAGTATTAAATATTATATTTACTTAATTTTGATAAAAAGACATTATTGTAACTACATGTACATGTATAACGGCATATTTAAATTTCAAGGTGTAACCTGTTTCTTTGATCTTCACACCTGTAACAAACTTGTTAAATACTTCATGATTAGATTATACCAATTTACCAGATCGAAGAGGGCAAGTTCAGCTGTAACCTTGAGGTCCCATCAAGCATGCTTAGCCATAACAGGTGTTATGGGTCATACCCCTTCGTAAGAGCCAGCTGTACAGGGCAGCGCTTTGACAGCTGTCTGTCTGTCTGTTTATCTGTTTGTTTGTTTGTTATTTTTGTTAATTATAGTTTCCACCCGCCTCTAATAGCGGGTGGAACCACAAACTTGTAATGAAACCTGTTGGTGTTGAAATAAACCTGTCTGTTTGATTTGAAATAGTTATGAATAATAGTTATTGTTCTCTTATATACAGACACCATGATTTTAGTAGTACATTTTTAAAGCATATGGAGTCTGACTCCCCTGTTATCAGTTTTTTAAATGTACATTTGTTATGCTCTATGTTTAAGTCTGCTTGGTTGGTTTTTTTGTTCTCCTAGGCTGTTATAAGCTTAGTGGATCAGTCAGGACGAGAAAAGGTAAGATAAGGCAATGTGAAATCAAATTAGATTTTTGCCTACATTATTATTTTAATGCTTTTACGATGAAAAAATACAGAGTCACATTCTTGCAAGTTTAACAACCATAATAATTTGATGTTTTAATTTCTTACCAGATAATAAGTGATGTTTTCATGGATAATATCCTGGCTTACAACAGTCCTTTCCTAACTTACATCACCTTTGATTTTCATGAGTACTGGTAAGTTCACAATGTAGTGCCTCATTCAGTTACCGTATTAGAAAAATGTTGTTATCTAGCATTCAGTACTTTCAAAGCATTTTGAGAACACTGGTATAATATGGCCAGACTGAGATTGGAATGTCTACACATGCAGTACTTGTAATTGCCACACTTGGGTTTGATACGTACATGTATGGTAGCTCCTTCAGCCAACAGTGGTTTTTTAGTGTGACCAGACTAATGCACATGTTATGTACAATCTTTCACAGTATTCAGGTTCGTGTGTTATGTTATTCTAGAGAATATCCATACCCCTCCCCCCTCACGGTTTTAGATTTTTGTTTTGTTTTGTTTTGAGTCCCCTACCCTGCCCCCTCTGTCTTTTCAGTCTCGGAACCCCTGCCCTTCGAATTTCCAATGACCTTCTTTGAAATGGGTTTGGATATTTTCTGAAACAGCGCATTGAAAGTTAAAGGAACGGTGGCCTCAAATTCTTTGAATTTTTAAACAATTTTGAATGCATTTTTTCTTGTTTCAGCCGTGGAATGAGATTTGAAAATGTTTCTGTGTTGGTGGAGAGCATCCTGGATGTCGTAAAGGAAGTCCGATACTGCTGGTGAGTGAGAGGGCTTCATTTTTTTACTTCTTCGCAAGTATAGCTACCATAAGCTTGTGTCATATTGCATTTCGTGGTTATTTTAATAAATAGTGGTAACTTTGCTAATCCTTTTATTGCATTTTAACAGACTCAACACTATAGAAGCCTTGAGTGTACATTTACTTCATGATAACAATTACATGTAATTGAGCTCTGTTTTTCTTCTTTGAAAGGACTGATGATAAAGGCATCATCTGTGATCAGCGAGGTGTGTTCCGTGTCAACTGCATGGATTGTCTGGACAGAACAAATGTTGTTCAAGCTGCCTTAGCACGGCATATCATGGAACAGCAGGTAAACAGAATGTCTTGAAACGTTGCTCACATGCATGCACTCTGCAAAAGTGCAGACAAAATTTGTATGCCAAATTTTGGAAATAATTATTCACAAAAAGGTACCGTTTGACAAAAACGTTGCAGAAGTTTGTGATAATCCATTTGCACTTTGGAAGCAAAAAAAATTGTTAAGTCTTTCTCCTTATGCGAAATTGTTCATGTAGAACAGTTTTTTTGTTTCCTTTGAATGTTCGAGACAGCAGGAGTCCACTTTTATCTAAAATGAGCTCTGAGTTACAGATTTACAGGCCTGTGCTCTTGCGAAATGATGCCAAAAATGATTGTTTGCTGCGTTTCACTTGACTCTTGTTTTGTTCAAATGACTTCAGTGTATTATTTGAATATTTCTAGTTGAAGAAGCTGGGCAAACAACTTCCTGATCAGATCTTACCTGCGTCTATCAGGACATCGTTTCAAGAAATGTGGGCGAGTAATGGAGATGCCATCAGTCGACAATATGCTGGCACCGCAGCCATGAAGGTACAACAACTGTTCTGCAGACCTCAACTAGTGTGTTAATGTAAGAATTCTACCGCGTCTTGTAGACAAAGCTAAAACCGTGCCCTTCATAAACTGTTTCCAACTCTTTAGGGAGATTTTACCAGAACAGGAGAGAGGAGATTCACTGGTGTGATGAAAGATGGCTACAACTCTGCTAACAGGTTTGTATATTTTCAGTTTTGTTATGAACTAATATGGGACCTGTTGTTCAAAGTAGGGTTAAGCTAACCCAGGATTAGTGTCAATTTTTGATTCCCTTTTAAGTCATAACGACGTGGGTTAACAATTTGACTTTGGCTGCTTTCGAATGATCACGTAAAATTAGTAGCGGGAACGCTTTTAAGCGAGAGAATTAGAAACCTTGGACAACATTTAACCCAGGGTTAGCGCTAATCGGCTTTCGAACAACCGGGCCAAACGTGGCATCTTCTTTTTACCGTCAACGTTATCATCATTATCATCATCATCGTCATCATAATCGTCACCAAGTTAAGAAAACGTGGATTGTCATTTAAAGTTGTTCCTATTTCCCTTGTAGATATTACCTGAACAGGTTCAAGGCTACCTATAGACAAACACTTATCGGTATGTGTTTTGTAACTCATATCCACATTAATGTGTAGTTAGGCAGGGTTCTATCTAGGGGATTTGAGGGGTAGAAGCTTCCCCCCCCCCAAAAAAAAAAACGAATGCCCAGCTTCCCCCAAAAAATATTGTTATGGGGCCGAAAATGCACCAGATTGCATCTCAGCGCATATTCATTTCAAAACATTTTCGGGGGGGCATGCCCCGGAACCCCCCAGGAAGCTCGTGGCCTTTGGCCTCTCGGGACTTCTCCCCCAAACGATAAATCCTACATAGAACCCTGTAATAGGGGTGGGGATCTCTCTGGACAGGACAAAACGAAAATGCCATGTATATCTATACCGTGTATATCTACTGGTGCTTTAGATGAATTCAATGCAAAACATCCTGTGAAGTCATTTCTGTCCAGACAGCCGTATAAAATAAACTTAAAACTGGAAACAGAACTGTGCCAATATTTCGGCTTTATTCAGAAACCTTCCTCAGGGTAACTGAGGGTTCTATCACAATATAATAACGGACAATCTCGCGTAAGAAGCGACGAGGTTGTGTAACACCGGCATGAAGCCACGTAACCGTTTCAGGGGATTATGATCGAGGGAGTTTGGAAGAATTCGAAATAACTTATGTACAGCTTTACTTTTGTAAACCCTCGCGCCTGCAGCTCGGGTCTACATAAACTTTTGGATTCTTTGAAACTCCTTATGTTTGCATCGGACGCGCGCGACATTTTCTGTTTTGTTAAATGTTTCTAAATCTTACAAATGTATTTGTTTCTTAAATGACTATCCTGGCTACGGTCCTTGTAGACGTGATGCTTGGAAACCCAGTGACAGAGGACATAGCAACGCTGCTAGCAGCAATGAAGAACGGTCCTGAGGAAGACCAATGGACAATGGAGAGAGAGGAGTGTGTGGCGCAGCTGGTACAGCACTGTAAACAGCTCCTGCTTACTGATGAGGAGGAGTGCATGGGTGGATGGGCCTTGGTTGACCCTTTTTACAGGTACAGATGCGGCTTACACACTTTAAACTTTACCTCCTAAAAGCGGCCATCATCAAAGTAGACTTCCTTTTGAAATATACTATAAAACAGCATCATGGTAAAGTATTACGTGGACGCTTTCATATAAATAGTCACATCGTGGGATTTATTACTGATATAGAAACTAGAACCATCTTGTACATCACAATAAAGAGCATCAGAGGAAAGACTTGAATGATCATACTTTATAGAACCACCCTGTACAACGTAGTATTAGTAAACAGCACCGCAGAAAAGTAATGCTCATTTAAATTTTCGCGCTTTAGGATTTCGTTCGCCGACTTGAAAGCTAGAACCAACACAACTAACAGCCAAATTTCTTTCACTGAATTGTCACACTTGCAGATTTTATCAGTGAGAGCCGTGATCGCCAATAACTTATGCAATTTAAAAACTTTTACGCGTTGAATTCTCGATGGTCAACCCTTCTTGTCCCTGTTTCCATAGACTTAAATGGTCTTCACCATTTTGCTTTTGGTTTTACATCTGTACTCTACGTAGAGACAGACCATCTCGTTATTGCCGTTTTTCAACTCACTTTTCAGCACGGATGGTGAAGTGACTCAAGATCAGGATGTGATTTTGTTACTCACTTATCACGCTTATTATGTGGCTAGGTAAGCCCTTCAACTTTAAGCAAAAGTTCACTTTTATTTAGTTTTAATTTTTTACTGGAGCAAATGCCGATGCTATTGCTGTGTGCAAACTGAAGTTTTTCAGGCATGGTTCGCCGGCCATGATTCGCCCGCCATGAATCGCCCATAATCAAAAGAGCTCGAGGCGTATTGGAGATCTTCTGCTCCGTTGTGATTGTTTATATTTTGGCGAGTTAGTATTTACTCTGTGAACTCATTGTCATGAACAAATTTCCTTCTCTGTTTTCGGTCCATGGTGGAATCACAGATGGCGAATCACATTTGAGAAATCCGTGTCTGCACATAGCAGTCAAATCAGCGGTAAGAAGAGATGTCTATACATCTAAATGGGAAGAACTATCTTTGATCTTTGCCGGATAAGCGCTTTACTGGAGGCTGTTACATGACTTACATGTAGCTCAAAATTTCTCATGGGAAGGTTTCATATTTTGCAGCTATGATGACGAAGCCGAGAAAATAACTCAGTATGAACGCATCGCCCTTGAAGACTTGGAGAAGATTGAAATTGGTGAGTTCTTAAAAGCAACCATAGTGAGGAACCTAACGAGGCAAAAACAAAAAAATCTGACCTGAATTCCGCACGGCTAGACTACGTGACGCACGAGAGCAAAGGCGCGACGCGAGGGCCATGAGGCGAATAAGGAGGAGGGGAGTTTCCCTCACTGCTTACGCTGCTTGTCGCGGCTTCACCGCTGCAACTTTGCGTCACACAATACCGTCAGCTACAAATGCACGCAGCGTGAGGCTACCGCACGACGTATTTTTAAAAATTATTATAGCTGAATTTCAAGGGACTATGGAAGGGAGATTTTGCTTGTGTTTTGCCAAAACTGTGTTGAAACGATGAACGTTCGCTCATACATTTGCTCCTAGCGCACCAAAAGGAAGATATTTAACAATTATCCTGCGAAATCGCGCGGAATATCACCTGATACTTAGCCGACGAGGCCGTAGGCCGAGTTGGCTAAATCAGGGGATATTCCGCAAGATTGAGCAGGATAATTGTTTTATTATTCAACAAATTCTCATCAACTACCATTTTCATAACGCGAAAAACTATGGTTCTATGATGAAAACGCTAAAAGCTAGCAACACGTAATAAAAATCAAAACAGAACTTCAAGAAATCGAAGTTTACTACCGTTCACTTAAAAAAAGACTTATTTACAGACTCATGTTTGGAAATGAGAAGACAGAGTAAAAAATACTGCTACCTTACCGAGAATAAGTCCTCTTCCTGTGAATTAAAGTCTTTTCAACTTTACAACTTTCCGTGAGCAAGTGTGCTGCTTCGTTCGTAATACCATTTTCTTGGTTGAGTTCTCACTACGAAAATTCCAAGTCAACCTCTGGATATCTTTGTGAGCTGAAGCAAATACTTGTTGACTTTTTGAGAGCATTTAATCGTGGAAAGGTTCTTCCAGGGAGTTAAAATTTCCGGAGAACACTGCTAAAACTGCCTCGCTTTTCAAAATGTCCGCCAAACAAGCAATGAAAGAAACCTGCACTGCACTTCCAAATATGGTCATTTACGTATATCGCAGGATATCTGTCATGTACGGATGACAGATATTGAGGACTTCCTTACCATATATGGGCATAGTGACAATTTGTTGAATAATAATAGGTAATATTCGAAAAACTTACGATACTAACATTTACCTCTCAAATAAACAAATTACCTTCGACGACATACCCCATGCGACACGGTTGTCAGTTCCTATGAAACGCAGTCTACATTTATTCGTTTTATATTTGAAGCGATACATTTACGTCTGCAAAAGTTTTGAAAAGAGACCCAATCTTGTGGAATGCCAGAAAAAAAAATTATTACAGTGGCATCTTGAAAAATGTACTCTTCTTTAATTATTGGTTGCGTTCTCTCACATGCGAAAAATGCATAGATATGGACATCGTCTTTGAACTTCTCTTTACCTCAATCTTCTCTGTAAACATGTACAATAATGTGAAGCGTCTTCCGTGTATTTGTAATTTGTAATCTGAACTAAGTGTATAAGATTCTTGCTTAATTGTAATTTGTCTTTTTTCCCCCTTATTTTCTGTTATCAATTGTAATGTAATTTGTTAATAAAGTTATTCAAAAAAAAAAGGTGAATATTCGAAAGGACAGCGAACGAGGGGGTGTTTTTACTGATATTTGCAAGGCACAACCACAGAGCTTGAAAAAGTTGGCCTGATATAAAAATGCATACTTATGCCCTGATATAACAATTCATATTCCCCTTACTGTTCTCCATACATTTCTTATGGAACTAATAAGGAGAATTTGTCTAAATATCAAGACATCTTATCCTTGGTGATCACTTCCTTTATTCTCATCACTTGAATGTTTGAACAAGTAGTGATAACGTTAAGAGAAATTTCATTTTCGTCACTGTTAGGGCTTAAAGGTTAATAGTTTCACTGCACTAGTATAATGTCTTTGAACAAAACGAGTCCATTATTTTTAGGTTTTCGTGGATGTACATGTAAATATGACTTTGGCTTCTCAAAATGTTTCTAAAAATGGCTGACGTGTTCTCTTTAAAGGAGATTTGTTGCTTGCCTGTTGATGTGCTTAAAATTGTAATAATTGGACGTTTCTGTTCCATTTTCAAAGGATTTGAAACAAGTTTCAAGTCCAAGTACCTTTTTATTCGCTTATATTGGAGGCATCAAGGAAACGCGGGTTATTTTCACACCCTTAGGACCATACAGCACCGCACAGCTGAAGACGCAAGAAGTAAGTGAGGGACTTTTTATTTACGGTGACCCAAATTACCACTTTTGTGTTACATACATTGGCTTTAGTCGTTATATCCTAATAATAATAATAATAATAATTATAATAATAATAATAATAATAATAATTAATAAAGATATCGATGTTCGTCTTACTTTCACAGGTGTTCTGTTGTGCATTGCGGACGCATTTGCCACGGCGCGAGCAACCTTGGACCTGGGTTTGAAAGTGTCCGAGTGCAGACTGGACAGGTAAAGATAACCATCGTAAGGCGCGTCTATGGAGTGATGTGTGAATGGAAAGCCCTGGACACGGTGTGACGTCACACGCAACATGGGGCGCGTCTTGTAAATGTCACCGTGTGTCCACCACAGATCCTTAGTAGCGTGATGGTGTAGAAAACGCAAGAACGAAGGTGCTAGCGAGCTTTGAAGCCGGCATGAATTCGCCTAACTTGCCGTGGCACGTAAACATTACATCACTGAAACACAGAAGCCGATTCGGGGAAGTCCCTTGCTTTCGCCAAGTTGAATAATTCAACCGTGAAATGCAAGCATTTTTTTGGCAGTTTTGCCTTGCTTCGCCAAAATCTTAAGGGAAAGTTGTGTAGAAAAGTGCGAGAAATTCAGTCGAGTTGACTTCTCTTCAATGAGAGCAAGAACGAAGGTGCTAACGAGCTTAGAAGCTAGCACGAATTCGCCTAACTTGCCCTGGCACGTAAACGTTATGCATGGTTCAATTCTACCTGTTACCATCCCCCCCCCGGGCACACCCCCGGGGATTTGCAATTTTGTTCACACTAGGCGGTCTATTCCCCACCCCCGGGCACGCAAAAAGAGACAATTTCCAACCCCCGGGACTCCTCATCGACCACAAATACGTTGTTTTGTGTAGAAAACAGAGATCCATACAATAGCAAAACCAGACGTTTTGACAAGAACTCAAATGTTTTTCTAGAGTTTCCTGAATGAAAGACACTACATGTATAATAATTATAATAAAAAAATGAACACTACATTTGAAAAAGAAAACTGCAGAAAAATCTAACCGCACTGGTATGCGGCTAGCGAGTAAAGAAATGGTCTTCGCCGCGTGATTTATTGTAAATATAGTACATACGCACAAGCCAAGGCCCGTGAACAAATTCAAGAATGAACACTGGACTGAGACCTCTGTTTAATATAAAGCCGTGCATCCGTTTTCATATAGAGTCTATTTAAGTCGTCTTATACATAAATACGCTGAAGAAATATTTCTTTGTTTGTGAAGAACGCCATCCATTCGAGTACGCATCAAACGCACATTCGTTTAACAATTTATAACAAAAGTTCCTTCGAATACAATTTTTAATTTTGAGAGATTATTGTTCTCAAACCAGTCTGCTACAAATTTTAGAGATTCTCCCTGGAAATCGGCAGTCTTCTTCACGCGGTTCGGCGTCAACCGAGAAGTGACGTACTTCACAAGAACAACAAGAAGTTATTTTCGATTTGCCCCGCCCCCCTCCCCCCGGGACAAGACCACTTCAAACAATTCCCCACCCCCGGGACTGAAGGGCTGGACTTGTCCCCGGGGTTGCCCGGGGGGGGGATGGTAACAGGTAAAATTGAACCATGCATTAGATCACTGAAACACAGAAGCCGATTCGGGGAAGTCCCTTGCTTTTGCCAAGTTGAATAATTCAACCGTGAAATGCAAGCATTTTTTGGGCAGTTTTGCCTTGCTTTGCCAAAATCTTTAAGGAAAATTGTGTAGAAAAGTACAAGGAATTCAATGGACTTAACTTTTCTTCGACGAGAGCAAGGACGAATGTACTATTGAGCTTTTGTTTGAAAGCTGGCATGAACTCGCGATCGCTATGAACTTAGTAGTATTATGATGTAAAGTGTATGTTAGAGTGCTAAGAAGTGAGCAATACTGCCCTCCATAATTCCCCCCGGCCACAGGCCTTAAAAGAAGAAATTAGAAATGAGAACCAAGATAAAAGAAAAATCTTGGACCCCGGCGGGATTTGAACCCACGACCTCCTGATTAGAACGTCGTCGCTCTACCAACTGAGCTACGAGGCCAGGCTAAGTCACGCTATGATCAAAATATCTCATCACGCTCTTCGTCACGTACGCTAAAACAGGGTGATTAGGCAAGGTCATATCTTGATTTATATTATCATTGCAAACACGTAAGAAATACGATAAATCACCAACTTTTAAAATTTACACCACTTCGGCTTGTATCTTACGTGGCCGTAATATATTTTGGACCCCAAGGGCAGTTCGAACAACGGCGGGGTTAATGCCCCTGGGGCTTTTCTTGTTTTCCATTTTTTTTGGTGGTCACTTGCCCCAGACCTCCGGTTTTTGCTCGGCCAAACATACTCGTCGCGTCTTTTGCTGCACAAGCTAGAGCGTGTATCTTGAGTGACTATAATATCTTTTACACCCCGAGGGGAGGGGGGAACGGCGGGGTAATGCCCCTGGGGCTTTTCTTGTTACTTCATTGTTTCTCATTGCTGATTCAATGCACATGGTTTTCAGTACCGGATACTACAGAATTTTAGATGTGAAGACGAGTAGGAGACTGAGTACCAGTACGATAATTCAATTCTAGTTCGCAGGCTTTACATTACCAATTTTCTTTCCAAAGCTTCATTTTCTACTGGTGAGCAACACAGAGAAGCGAGGGCTTTGGGAACTTAGTATGGTTTAAAATTCGAGAGTCGCACTCGTACTCAATAGGGCCGTTTATACGAGGGAAAATGATCCGCGGCTTACTCTGGCCGCGGCTTATATAAGACGTAAACACCCCGTGTAAATGGTACAAAATCTACTTTTACAGCTTACTCAAGCCGCGGCTTATCCTGCCCTAGGGTTTCGGCCTGTGCTTATCCAAGCCGCGGCTTACCTTGGACGTGAAAGTGTTCGTATAAATGGACTCAAACGTTGTCCGCGGATTTGCTGAAGCCGTGAACGACTGCTGCGCGTGCGCATGTTTTGTTATTGTAACCCAGACCTCTTTTTGTCGGCCGCGAACTAAACCGGCGAACCATTAATGCGAGCAGTTTCAAACGTTGTCCGCGGATTTGCTGAAGCCGTGAACGACTGCTGCGCGTGCGCATGTTTTGTTATTGTAGCCCAGACCTCTTTTTGTCGGCCGCGAACTAAACCGGCGAACCATTAATACGAGCAGTTTCCGTCTTATTTAAGCCATACTTGTATAAATAGTTCCTTACACGTGTTACGTATTTTCCCTCGTATAAACGGCCCAAATATATAGATTTAGCCAAACCTGAAAGCGGACCCCCCCTTTTTTTTTTTCGCTGGCACTTATTAATTTGTGAAAATACTCTCATTCAAGTCGTTAAATTTCAAAAAAAAAAAAAAGAAAAGAGAAAAAAAGCATGTCCCCGTTGAGTATCGAACTCGGCTCAGCTCGTCGTATGCCGGCATTTAGTCCACTAGGCCATGAGCGTTAATATTATTCTTTGATGTTAATTTTACGACTTATTTCTTTTTTCGTGACAAGCTGCCTATCAACATGAAAGTGCCAGTGTTTTTCCTGGCAAAATGTGTTCGGACCGCCGCAAAAACCATGGTTGTGGACAGAAAAAAACAAAAAGCACTAGCTCTGCTATATTTGGCGTCGAAACCGCTGCGAAATGCTGCGGACTCAAGCGGTGTGCCGACCGAGTTCGCAACAGAACCGACAAGGCAATTTGAACTTTTCGCCTGAACATTATCGCCTAATTGTTTTCGCCTAAATTGAACTCTTCGCCTTCCACCAAGAAGACAACTGAGTATTCTTTTGAACTTTTTTATCCATTAACAAGTTTGTTTTTGACTTTTGTTGTCTTTGCTTGTTTTGCTACAACGCGGGTCACCATGCGATTTCGCGCCAAAAATGCGGGATACAGCACATATGCCACTTCATATTGGTGACCCTGTTGTGCGGACGGACGGACGGGCGGTCACGTGACTATTACGTCACTACCAAAATTTCTTGGCTTGCGAGGTTACCAAATTTGCGTAGCAGTGGTGCTCCGCTATTAATGTTATGCTCGTAGTCTGATCTAGGCAGACATCGTCACTTACGGATTCAAGTTTTTTTCCTATAATCATAGACAAATTCCATTGTAACTGTGAACTTTGTTTCGTTTCGTCTTTCTTTCGACGTCATGACAACTGTAGCTCTAGATAAAAGTAGTGTTAATTTAGGCCACCGGTACTTACAATGTACTTGAAGTAGCAGGAGATTCGAGATACCCGAGTTCGAGAGAGACGATAGTAAATGATCGAAATCGAGGGAAACGGGTTTCATTTCCGTATGACGGGGAATTCTAGAGAGGCGGGGTTTGTCATTTTGTGTTGTTTTCTTTACCACTATACAGAAAGAAAAGCAAGCCGCCACCCAGTGTTATTCAAATCTCATCCAAATCCCGACTCAGCAGCTGGTCTAAGCCCACCATGCGGCCCAAAAGCAAGTCCGCAACAGAGCGTGACATGGACGACTTATCCTTCGCTTCCTTGCACCGCTCCAAACTCAGCTCTCTACCCACGTCTTTTTCTGACTCATGCCTCGCTAAGAGAGGCCTGGAAGATTCGGATGAGTTTAAAATCTCTAGTTCCAGTGCCCCGCAGAGTCGTTCTGGCAGCTCGGAGAATGATGACGAGGATGAGGACTCTGGGGAGACAGATGATATGGAACAATATGACCCATCGGTCAATAACGCTTCTCAGGGGATTAGGGTGGAGGAGAAAGTCGCAAATGGAGTCCTTGAAAACAAGACAGAGTTTCTTTCGGAGGGTGAAACCAAGAATGATAAGCCAGAGAATAAAAACGTTGAACTTTGTCCGACAGAAGGCGGCATTCCATTAGAAGGCGGTCCAGATGAAGGGGAAGCTTCCAAGGAATGTGGATTTGTTGTTGGGGATGAGTCAGGAGGTGAAGAGCAGTCAGATGAAGATGACCGCGGAGCGAGTTTGGGTGATGAGGAAGTTGTCGCAAGGGAAACTTCTCCAGGAGACTTCGATCAAAATAAGCCAGAGCGGGATGAGCATAATGAGTCAAAGGAAAAGGAGCAAGTAGAAACGAATCGTGTTAAAGATCAGGGGAATCAGGAAGAACAAACTGAAATAACTAGTGATCAACTAACAGGTAGCAAATCTCAGGAAAAACTCTCAGATGAGCACCGTGACAGCAATGAGCTTGCCACTACAGAAGACGAGACAACGCCGCCCTCAAAACAGCGGAACGGAGAGATAGCATCTAAAGAACACGATGTAAACGTTCGCAAGAACAACGAAGGTTATCAGATAAGTTTTCACGGTGCAACTGCGTCAATTAAAGTTAGTCATTCAAATGTAGAGCTTGGAACAATGGCAACTTCAGGTGGTGTCAACAGTGGCGAAAGAAGCCCGGAGAGAAGACGATTTGGAGCAAGGTTTCCCGGAAACCGGGGGTTGAAACTTTTCGCCACTGCGCAGGCGCGTGGGCGTACCCTTATTCCAGAACTGCGTAGTAAGCTGTCTTCGTTTTCGCAGCAAGTTCGCTCGCGCTCGCCTAAGTTGGTTCCCAAACGACCGAGTTTACACAGTGAGTCTAACCATGAACAGAAACAGCTGAAAAGGAAGTGTCGAACTAAAATTATCGAATTATGATAGACGGGATTTTTGTCTGAATGGATGAGCTTCAGCGGTATTTAAACTGGGACGAGAGCATTAGTTCGGTAGAATTCTATCGTTGAGAAAACGCGGAAAAGCGTGGATGCTTTAAAAGGATTTGCTAAACCCTTCTTGAATTCCTAGAGTTTCTTCTTTTGCCTTGAAACAGATCATCTCCCATGGACTGCACAGTTGTCCACCTTCTCCACTACAGGACTAAGCTTAAAATTTCTGTCGCTTTGCTCCTAATCGCCTAGAAAGACCAAGGACGTAGGTAAAATTTAATTAAATGTTTTAATTTTCTCATGCTGTTTTTATTATATTTTATTTAATTGTTTCGATAAAACTACAAAAGTAAAATTAGAGGATGTTCTGATCGCCTGGCATTTTTGTGATCGGTAGAATTATGAATTCACCATAGAATCGTTTTAGTACACCACGTTTAGTTAAATGAGCCAAAAATGCTTTTAATTAATGATTAGCGTAGTATAGCACAGCCTCTTCACCAAGTGCTGAGAAAGTTTGTTTAAACCTTCAGAGAAGGGCTGTGAGCAGACGTGCTCTGAGTTCTAAACTGTTTTCTGTAAAATAAATATTTTGAAATGATTTATTTAAAGATAATAACTGTCCAAAAGAGTTTCGTTTCTGTCTAAGTGGGTAAATTAGTGGTCTCTTCTTTTATAGCTTAAGTTTGTACGTTATTTTTAGATAGTTTTCAAAATTGACAATTGTAAATTTTAATAGGGACAATAACTCTGTAAAAGTTTCATTGCTTATGAAAAAGGCTGTGCCTGACAACTAGGGGGCGAAGAATGAAATCCCCAATTGCAACTTTTCATCTGTTAAAATAAAATGAATGAACCTTTTATTTTGTGTGCATACGTCAGTTCTTTTTTTCTGGCTCAAGTCTTCAGAACCATACGACGTCACATTTACCGAGGGCTTTTCAAAGTCAATAGCTGCTTCCAACCGATTTTTTTGGTTTTGTTTTTGTTTTTGTTGGTTTTGTGTGTGGTTATTTTCATCCCAAATTGAGCTTGAACAAACTTTTATTCCGTCAGCATCAGGGACTTCCGTAGACTTGCTCCAAGACGTTCGTTTCTCAAACAATTCATCCTGCATCGTATCGCCCGCTACACACGCATATATAGAGCGCGCGAAACATCTCCTTTGTGCCCCTCCGCCTCCCACCCCCCACCCCAAAAATGAAAACCTCTTGTTCCCAATATCTTGGGGTTCACAGCAGTCAAACGCAAAAGCTACGTCATTTCCGGTTTTCCGGAGCCTTGAAGTTTGATCAGTTTAATTAAAAAAAAAACGTTTACGAGCGCAAACTTCTTATGCAAACGATGCATAAAATGTCTTGACAAACCAAATTTCGCGCCAATAAAACTTGTGGATGACATTACTTCGTTTTGAACACATACTCAACGTAAAAAGCTTAAGCTTTCAGAAACGCATTAAGGTTTGCGGTTAAAGTAAAGCTTTCCACATGCACATTTGTCTGTATTTTCTTTGCAAAATGTGACGATAACTGCGCACGCCTTGTATGTTTGACCGCTGTTAAATTTTGGAGTAAGTCCAGTACATTCGCAGAACGAGGTGATTTTTGGCGCAGAAAGACATAGGCGTACTTTTGCGACTGCACTGACGTAACTCAGCGGACTCTCCCAAAAACGTCTATTTAATCCCGTGCACTATAGATTGTAATTGAAAACACACCCCAAAATTTCCGGTTTCGTCTCGCCCTTATCAGTAGTCTGAAAAGGAAGGAAATTTCGATAAAACTAAGCTCCTTATACTTTTATCCGAAATCAATCGATTTTCATCAGAGAAATAAGGATGGGTTTATGTGATAGCTGGGAGTGTTTGCAGTAGCTTCCTTGGATCTCCGTAATATTTTTTTTGCCCTTCATGTTTAACGACCATCAAAGGTGAACGTGCGTACTAGTTTAATCCTTTTAATACAAAAACAAATGCATTCACTTTCTAGTGCAATTAGCAGGTTTTGTTTAAACTAGAATTTAAAATATTTATGATGAGTCCGGAAATATCTCACAAACTTCATGTCAGCTTTAGAATACAAATCCATATTTCATCGTATGATAAAACCAGGAAATTTACGTAAACATTTAAAAGCCGTATTTCATGATCAATTGTACTTTGCTTGACAAGCTATTTTTCAATAGCGGTTTTGTATAGCTACTGACTGGAAGGGAAAATTTGTAATTTTACAGCAGAAGGAACCCTAGAAATGAAATAAATTCTTTTTTCTTTCCCCGATATTGAAATGTGTTCAGTTACGCATGATTTTCTTGGTGTCTACTTCACGATTTATTATACCGACGACCAAAAGCGATTACTCAGACTATGTATTAGCTATCAGAGATATACTAAGTCAAGGCTGTTATCGCCAACCACAAGCAATTTCCTTTCCTATTTATTTCATTTGCCATTAGGCCAAACGTATTCTGCTACTGACAGACAGGCTTTCGTGAACGTGTATGGAAACAACATCTGAAAGGTGAAACTCCATGGCATTTGCAAAGACACTGTGTTCACTTTACTTTGCTATTAGCGGAATTGTTTAAATTGGGCTTGACAATGTTGATTTTCGGTAATAACCTGAAAGAAAATATCTTCTGAAATCCGAGGTAGACCTGATCCGTATTTTAGATATGTTAATGCGTCACTTTCGCTGGTTAATGCAGGTGATAAAGTAAACCGTTTATCTTAAAAAAGTCATATCATTGTATTTCGCTGTCTCGCAGGGAGGCCTTGAGGTCTAGGGTGGGTGGGTTGTCAGACATAAAATTGGAAAAGGCACCTTTCGGCGGATGAAAAAGGAAAAAGCCGAAAACAAAACTGCGACGCCAAAAAATTTAAGTGCATAATATTAAAATCCATTCAAATTAAACCTGTGAAATGCGAGTCCAGTGAGGTAACGAGATAGCCTGGACTCGCAAATCAATCAGAACTTTGCTACACAACATGAAGTTTTTGATGGCCGTGAATACTTTCGGACTGCTCGTGCTATTTCTGAATGGAAAATAATCATCGTAAAGTCTTCGGGTACGTGACACGGTGTTTGCTTTTGATTAGATAATAACATGCATCAGAAACTCTCTGATGAGCTCTTGCGACGAGGATTGCCTAAAATAGTACTGAACTTGTTTCCTGTCAAAAGCTTAGAGTCCATTATCAAATACAAACTTTATTGGAAATGGCTACACAGCAAAAATTCGCCCCCCTTTTACCACAAACGTAAATTAAATATCGACCAATTACTCTCATTTGACGACCCGCCAAAAAACATATTCATAGATATGGAGATTTTTCATTTTCTCTCTATTTTATCTTGGTTAGGCGGAGAGCAGAGGGTGTAGGTTGTAGTGGTATACTAGAACACCTTATTAAAATAAATTCTCATATACCAAAGTACTTCAAATGTATGGAACTATAGTGCAACAAGGAGACGTCTTCGTGCGTTTTTGTTTTCTGTCATTTCATATGCCATACAAACCCTCGGATACTACGGTAACCCAAAACCCAACGCTTATTTGACAACGCCATATCAAACACTCGAGAAAGTGCCTTATCTACATAACGATTACCTTGAATTATGTCCTCATAAAAGTGCGTCACGCATTGTTTTTTCAACTGTCATATTTAGTGTCATTGCGTAGACAGTATTTTAATCGAGCTTGCCTTACTTTCAATATGAAATTCACCACTGGGAAAACTTAGAAAATGAGTATTTTCAGTTTAATCCATTGTTTGTTTCCTCTCTTGTCAAAATACAAACGGAAACTTCTGTTCAGAAAGCCTTGTTTATTCAGTGGATCAAAATTTAATATTTTTGCAATAACGAGATCTCGTTGCAATATGTCGTTGATGATTTATCTTTTAACCGCCTTTAAAACTGAATCTGAAAGTGAAAATGGCATTTATTCATTTCCGCACGATCAAAGAAGAATTGCACAAAAACCTTTGTTAAACTCCCCCACATTAATGGGTTTTGCATTTCACGCAATTTGCATCGCCATGAATGAGTGTTCAATATTTTTCCAACGTTTAGATCTCCAAACAGATGGTTTGCCGTTTCGTGATGTAGCTTTTAATTACTTGTAGCTCAAAGCTTGCAAAATGTTTACCCAAACTTGAAAAGAGAGTTTAAAGTTTAGCTAAAGCTAGCAAATGCTTTGTATGTTTTCAGAAAACTTAAAATAAGGAAAACAAAAAATGTTGTTTGCACCGCTCAAAGTTTTGAATGTAATTTTTATTTGCTGAAAAAAAGCTAGTTTAATCTGGACATTAATGCCGGCCTTGTATTCTTTGATATGGTCGATACATATCTCTCCTGTTGCTTTTGGCGAGATAATAGCTAATAACAAATTTCACGATTTATTAATGGGTTTACATATCTCAAAAATTGGATAGGCCAAAAAGGATTAATCTGACAAGTTTTTCTATACCAAAGCCAAAGGAAACGAGAGAATCATAATTTTAACAACTATGTGGATTTTGGATAAAGCTCATTTTAACGTGAACAGCAAAAGTTATTTTAGTTCGTTTTCTTTCTTGGTAAGAACTAGTCAATACGTGGAAGTAAGATTGACATTTATGCTTCAAACCTGACATCTCACTAAAAGACTTCTCGTACCGAAAAAGCTTTTTCTCCCGCAAACGTTCAGCTGGTCAAATAAACTTAGAAATCCATTAATTATTACCATTGATGTCCTAGGCGATAACTGTTTTTAATAAGTCTGCGCTAAAAAGCTGTGAGGCTCACATCACCCGTATGCGTAGGCTGTACGAATGATCGAACAGTAAAACAATTCTATCACGTCGTTTGTCGTTTTGAGATCATGGATTCTGGTTCGAGCATTGAATGTGAAACTGCTTACAACAAATGTGTGGCAGTCGACGTGGCAAATAATATCACCGAGCCTGATTTCGACCATGGCTGCTGGAAACATTGGCTCGACCTATGTGTGCAAGCCGAAGAGGACGCCGCCAAAGGTTCTTGCCCAAGAGCAACGTTAGCTTTGGTGATACCACTCATTGTGATCGCAGTGGTATCGATTGTCACCAATTCTCTAGTCTGCATTGTTTTCTCACAGTACAGACAGCTCAGGTTAATAAGACACTACTTTGTTATCAACCTCGCAGTCGCTGATATCCTAATTGCCGCCATACTGATACCGCTTTTTGTCGCAGCCCAGTTTACAACTAACAATATCGTTTTATACCGTTGCCAACTTGTTTTGGACATCGCCTGCGGTACGGCTTCGATTCTGTGTCTTGCACTGATCAGCTTAGAGCGCTATGTTGCTGTCAAGTACTCTCTGTATTATCACGCGATAGTCACTCAGCGCAAAGCTGGTTTTTGCATGGTGTTTATCTGGGTGTACTCCTTCATCGTGTCTTCTGCGGCGCTCCTATCGCTGATCAAAGAAACCGAAAACGGTGAAGACGAGTCGTGTGTCTTCGTTGGACGTGAATACGTGACTTTCATCACTTTCGCGAGTTTTCTTGCTCCAGTCGCCGTCATGGTCTTTGCCTACTGGAACATTTTCCTTGTGGCACGCATACACGCCCGCAGAATAGAGTCACAAGCAGTTCCAAATGATCCTGCGGGAAATGGACACTCTAAACGTGGGATAAAGCGGGAACTCAAAGGAGCAAAAACTTTGACTGTTATCATGGGAACTCATTTCATATGCTGGTGTCCTTTGTTTGTTTTCTTTCTTGTTCACACGTATTGTCCATCTTGCCGTGGCAAAACCATGTACGTTGTAAATTATGTTATACTTTTCCTCCGTTATTGCAATTCGTTTGCAAATCCTCTTATTTACAGTGGGATAAACATACAGTTTCGCGCCGGTATTAAACGTTTTCTTTTTCGACGAAACGACAGCATTGAAGAGATGCAAAGTACTGCAGCTGCTACCAGAACTTGAAATGACAAAATCACGAGGAGCTATTATGGAAAACGTAAATATCTTTTCCTGCCATGCACCATCGGTTTGGCCACAAATGCTGCAAAGATAACTTTGAATTTTATATGTTGCTAACGAGGGCAACAACAACTTAGTTGACAAGAAAACAAAAGAAACATTAATTATTATAACTGAATTCAAACTCAGTTTTGTAATATTTGTTGTCAAACTGATGATAGTAGACGTAACTACCAAAACATGTCTCTTTAAAACCATAGTCACTCGAGGGACTGGTTATGAAACCTTGCAAGTTTCAAAGGCCATAACAAAGATGCTGCAATTTATGTTGAAAGTATTACGACAGTGCACATTCTTTTGTTTCACGTTCGCACACTATAGCTGAATAACTTAGCTGTGACATTTTTATTGGTTAGTTGCTCATGTAAAATTCAAAACCTATTGTTGTTTTTGCACGGTCAAGGCTAAAAACGATAACAAAAAAAGAAAACGAAGGACTTTGCTGAGCTTCATAACCAGATTCTTTTATTAACTATGTTAAAACCGAAAAAAGGTTGCCGTCGTGTTTCAAATTTTTTACAAGTCTGCTGCTTTTTAGACCTTTCGGGCAATATGTTGCAAGTAATATATCAAAAACGAAAAACAGGTTGTTTACCATTTACATGGGGAAACCGGTTGATCCGCGGTTTGTGCAAATGGTAAACGAAATTCCCCGAATGAGACGTTTCGTTCAAGATTAGCATGTACCATTTGCGCAGGTTCACTCAGAGAGAGTGAGCTGCGCAACAGATAGAGTCTGAAGCTAGTTTGACCATAGGTGTAGGGCCTGGCACTGGTAGAAAAAATGAAATGGAACACACTTTTCCGTTCGGATATTCTGGTTGGGAATTTTGGACTACCTCTCAAGACATTACGTTTATTCTGGAAATTTTCCGGATTTTTATAATGGTAACCACTCCGAGTGTCACCAAGACGTGGGTTGAAAAAACGAGGCGCAGCCGAGCTTTTTTAGCCGACATCGAGGTGTTTGAATACTGATGAAACACTCTTTCGAGTTTTTGATATGGCTTCTCAAACCATTCATAATCCTTGGAGAAATTCAAAGCAATATTTCGCAAATCATCCATCCAAATCACTGTCCTTTGTTTTCTCTTTATGAATTATTAATGAGTTTGAGAAAGTATTTTATTGCCCTGCGCTAAATCTTACACAACTTATTTGTATAGGAGTCTCGATGGTTGCACACGTCACGATGGTTTCACACGATAAAAAATAAACATATATATATACTGAAGAGCTCATCTTCTCGCTGTTTTTATAAAGTTGCGGTTTGGCGAATATTTTTGGGATTTTGTGAAAAACTCAGTAGTACTGCAATTTATGAAGACTGGCATTTTCAAGTGGGATTTTGGCGATTTCTGTCTTCGGCATCTTAAATCTGGTGCAGTGAAAAAATTAAGAACTTAAAAGTCGTAAATGTTTCGCAAGCACAAAGGAAAAAATACCTGTGGGCCTGAATCGGGCTAATTTTCTTTTTACGCCCACTTCAAGAGGGCGGACATTTGCGTTTTTCATTACCTCAAACAACTTTTTACGTTTTCATGTTTATAAAACGACAAGATTTAAAATTAGGTGCTGTTTTACTGTTTAGCTTCAGCAACATGTTACAATTTATGTTTAGGCAAACATTTGTTTGATTATTGTTAGAAAACAACCAGTGTTCGCGTAATATATCAAGATGTCACGATATACGCCCTGGCAAAGGCTATTTTGAGAGTTTTAAAACATTTTCGTTGAGTAAATCAGTTTAGAGAGATAGTATATAATTGGTTTCAATCAAACCAATTTTTAAATTGTTTGAACGTTTTCTTTTTTTTCCTCTAAAACGTTAATCGGCTGCCGTCTTGAAGTGGGTGTAAAAAGAAAAATAGTATTTCATTACTGCCTTTGAATAAAACGACACTGACAGAATTTCGGTGGTGAATAAAATTCATTTACAAGTGTTGTTTTGTGGGATGTGTTTCTTGTGCAGGCCATACGACAGAAGAGCACATAGCTATATATAGTTGGGTATAATCAGCTCGGTGCATGCGACGTCGAGAATCGAGCCTTGGTGGAGACTGGAAAAAAGTCATGGGGATGCTCGTCAAAAACTTAGACAAGCATCACTAAAAGTTCCAGAATCTCTTTTCGTGTAAATGGATCACATTCATGTTAACCCCCAAGAGGTACCCATTCTAGCCTTGGTCGTTGGTGCTTTGGTGTAACAGCTCCAGCTCCAGCTTTGAATTCACATAAAGGGCTCAATATTTCACTCGTTGATGTTACACTTTCACTCCATAATCAATTCGGCTACGGTGTAATTCGCTCCTGCTACACAACTGTGGATCTTTGAGGTATTTTCGTTCAAGATCGTTGAAGACAACGGCAGGGACGAGAACTGGCATTCTTAAGCCGTGAAAGAAAAGTTCTCCTGATTTCAGAAAACCTAGAGCACAAACACCGTGAGCTACTTGTACTTACAGTGGTTTCCCGATATAGCGAAGTGCTAAGGGACTGGGAAAATGTTTTTGTTATACCGGGGGTTCATTATACTGGGGTTCTCTTAGACATTTTACTATCGACGAGTTTGTTATAAAGGGGTTCGTTGACTTCGTTATTTCAGGGTTCCGCTTTATTTAGCGTGTTATTTGTACTCTACTGATTGCAGTTGAATAATAAATCACAGTTTTAATGTCTGTTCGCAGGACTTCTTTACTTAGAAGCATGCCTTCGGTAGTACTCGGCTGCTTTGATAATTGAATGGTCACACTTCAGAATTTTATCCATATACTCACAGATTAGTGTAACATATAACACGAACCGGGGTTTGATTTGGGACCGAAGTCAAAGGGTTAAACTGAAGTGTAATCTCTTCGCAGTCTCCGTTATTCTTCGCAAGTTCCATCTGAATTAAAACGGAGCCTCTTGGTTTGACAACGCTGGTGATGACAGGCTGCTGCTTCTTCGAAGTAGATTTGTCACAATGATGATGGGTTTTTGATGCATGGGTTTTGGATAGAGACACGTTTACAGCGAGGTCTACAACCTTGGACAGAATTGTTGAGTCCGATCCCGTTCTCCCCCTTCATCATGTTGAAAACCCTGTGTTGTTTGCAACCGGGGGGGGGGAAGGGGTGCAGAAATGCGTGATAACATGTTTCCCAAGAATTTATGTCCGGGGTTATAGCAAGCTCGCCTTCGCTGGGCCGGCCACGCTGCGGTTTGAAGGTTGCTTGGCGATAATCGATCTGGGAGGCATCCTAGCCTGTTCTAAGGTGAACTCATTGATAATGATCTTTTAGTCAGCGACCCCCAAAGAGATATAAAGCCGCCGGATCTACCAGCTAAAACCGACACAGAAAAAAATGGGCAATCCATTGGAGACCTACCTTTGGACCCCTGACCAATAAAAATGGACTTTTTCGAACATCTGCGAGTCGAAACCTTGAGGTAGCTGAGAAACGATCTGATGCTGACGAGTCATACCTGAATAGTAAATGCAGAAAGAGGGGAGAGGGGAAGATGAAAGGTAAGCGTGAATGGCGCAGAGAGAGCAGTTGGAAAAATTCTAAAAATTGGACTGTGGAGTTCCGTTTTGAAGTTTCTAAATAAAAATAGCGCAGTTCTTACTTAATTAGACTCGTAACTATGGCAACCGATTCTTACCAAACCTTTGCCAAAGTGTGTCTAAGGGACACGATAGCAAAGTGATGATAAAAATCCTCTTTACTAAAAAAATAAAGAAAATGCAGTTTTGTACTTGCATTGAAAAAAACTACATGGGAAAGAAAGCTGATACTGAAGAAACTGAGGTACATCGGCTTCTCATTTTATAGAGTGATTTCTTCGCTAGGGGATGTTTAGTTCCAAAATCAATTTCGCTTGTTCATTTGTTTCTTGCCATCGTATGTATTTCTATTGGCCATGTTATAAAAGAGCTGGTTCATACCTTTTTTGGGCGAATCTATTGAGTAACGGAAGCACTTGGGAAGCTTCAAGTCCCAAAGGGGGGGGGGGGGGGTCTTTGGAGTCCTGGAGCCCTGAAATTTTGGTCGTAAAGCCCGAACCCCAAAGCCTCTCTCGACTTGGAGCCCGATAAAATAGTTTCTGGCTACTTGGAGCCCTGGAGTGAGGCAATGGAGCCCTAGAGCCCCGAATTTTCCGACTTGGAGCCCTGCATTGTTTAGGCCGGAGCCCTGGAGCCCTAAAAGCCTTTGGGATTCTGAAGCTTGGAGAGCACTTGTGAAGCTAGAGTTGGTCTCGATCGGCTATGATCTCGGCTAAACGCACACGGACCATGACTCTTACGCTTCCCTCGTGTTCTCCTCATGTGCATCCGTATCTCGATACACACACACGTTAAGAATGAACCAATTCTTAAACGTTCGGCTATAACGATATGTTAAATTGAAGATGCTGACGATATGACTACGAACATGTACACACTAAGACGCTGATAGCAAAGAACGCCTGTCATTACCGTCTTCTAGGCCATTATCGTCAACTGCGTTGCCATCGCCATCACCTATACACAAAGGTGGCTGATTTTGCAGCTGACTTTTACGCTGGTGAACGCGTTCCAACACCAATTTGAGTCTTAAATCAATAGGTTTTATTTATGCTCATGTAAAAGGAACAAACCCCTTTTCCAAGTTTTTGAATGAAATCCCAAACTGACCATTCAAATGAAAGGTGTTGAGCCGTACTTCTTCGTGGTGTTCAGTTATATTAAGTATGCCGTGCAGGGGCTGATCCCCTTTGGGGAGTTTCCGAACTTGTCTGTCTCCTCGTGTCTACCGCTTTTTCATCACAAAAATAATAGCATATTGGTATTTTATACTTTCAACCCCCCCCCCCTTCCCACCCCTTAGAAAAAGTCCTTGATCCTGGATCCGCCCCAGTGTACACTGAGTTAATTCTACCTTAAAATTGAGTCTGTGGCTGACTGAAGTCCTAAACTGTTTCGAATCTAATCAAAGATGTTACATGAGCCGTTCCGTTCGTGATTTTGTGTTTGCTTCTCATTATTTTGCTGATTAATCACAGTAAATTTGTCATTTTTATCCAGTTTCAAATTTGTCCACCCTTGGAACTAAAACCAGCATATTTTGGGATCTTTGCTCGACATATGAAAACGAAACGAAAAACTACTTAACAAATTTAAGAACAGCCCATGTTTGCGAAGAACGCAACATATCAGACGTGCGTGATATTGCTTTATTCCGATGTGCTTCTAAGCAAACGTTTCGTTCAAATAAAAAAGATTGTCCAGGAACCAGTACTTTAAAGTAAATGAATATATTGGCAAGAATTTTGAAAAATTTGGTATCCGTCGTTCTTTGAGATGATCGATGTTTTGTCCGAAAGACTTTCATCCTCGTCCACAAGGTCTCCCTTCTTCCCGACCTCACCCTGGCAACGAGGTTGAAAGACTTCTCGTTTACTTAACTTGCAATTGACAAGGCATACCGTATTAAACGCCGCCCCCGATTAAGCGCCGTCCTCAATTAAGCGCCACATATGGGAGCAACAATATTAAAAAGCGCGGCCCTCGAATAAGCGCCGCATTCACAATAATGTACCCTGCGAGCAGAGGCCCTTCGATCTTCCTAGATAAGTCGGGAAGAGGAAAGGACCTCTGCCAGCCGCCGCGACTTTCTTTGATTTGCCGCTCATCCACCGAAACGGATGAGTCAGTCCGGTTTGAAACCTGTTTTTCCCGTTTTTGCTCAGTGCGCATGTGCCTTGTTTGAAATTGCTGATTAAATACGCGCCCACGGTACATTCGGTGCGCTCGTGAAGTTCACAGCAGCGGACGTTTTTCCATAGGAAGCCCAAGCATAATATTTGAATATCATTAAAAATGGCGTTTCAAAATATAAGTCTTTGTATGGGATTTCGAAGCGAACATTTTGAGCAATACATAACAACGAACTAACTGAATTAAGTTCATGAAACATTACATGGTGTTGTTTGCTATCCTTACAAAGCATTTTGGGCAATTTTAGGTCCATTTACTTAACTGTGTTAGTACGTGTATAATACATTGACAAGGAAGGAGTCATTTGGCCCAATTTAGCCACTATCACCGCTCGACACGTTTCGGAATTCGCTCGAATTTACCCACAAATATAGTTCAGGCTCCCATTCTGACTTAGCGACGTGACAAAAGGAAGACATACAAGTGATTTTCTCAAAACCAATTGCACATACCTCGTGTCCCAAAAGAATTATCCACTGCACAAAATCATAATAGCATCTCAAAATAGGCCGCCAGGGATGCGTGAGGATCCCGATAGCCCCGTTTGACCGCGGTCGGCACTGGACACCAGTCAAATCATGCCCTTATCGGGAGGGACACGCTCGTTTTGGTCGTGTTACAATTGTAGTAACTATGACCCGGTACGGACACAAAATTGTCGCTCCAACGTAGTCTGGTTCGCGCGAGAAAGGTGGAATCGCTGCGCGGGACTCCGTGACCTTATGGAGAGAATTAAGTTATCGAAAGAAATTAAAATGGTCTTGGCTGTTAGAAACTGAAAACGAGTCAAGAAAAAGAGAAAGTGAACCGTGTTTCTCCTTCCTCCTATGTTTCTATTCATGCGTGGTAAATTGAACATATTTGCGTTGGTGTACAAAACGTTTGTAATACAGGTCAGTCTACTGCGTTAATTTTAGATACGTACTCTGCGTGAATTGAATGTGTTCAATTTTTTGGAATCCTCGATAGGTTTTATATACCAGGTATATTTTTTCGAACCGAAGTTGGCAAATCATTTAAATTCATATCCTCACGCGCGTGAAAATGTTATTTTAAAATTGTTATAATTGTATATACAATATCTATTTCTATATTTGCATGAAGCCGGTCAGGTAACCTACTTATTAGAAAAAACAAGAAAATATACACCCTGAAAATGGATATAAATTCAGAAATGGGAATGATTTATTTTTGCTATCCGCTTGTAACACGCAGCGATTTTCTCACGCGAACCAGACTACGTTGGAGCGACAATTTTGTGTCCGTACCGGGTCATAGTTACTACAATTGTAACACGACCAAAACGAGCGTGTCCCTCCCGATAAGGGCATGATTTGACTGGTGTCCAGTGCCGACCGCGGTCAAACGGGGCTATCGGGATCCTCACGCATCCCTGGCGGCCTATTTTGAGATGCTATTATGATTTTGTGCAGTGGATAATTCTTTTGGGACACGAGGTATGTGCAATTGGTTTTGAGAAAATCACTTGCATGTCTTCCTTTTGTCAAGTCGCTAAGTCAGAATGGGAGCCTGAACTATATTTGTGGGTAAATTCGAGCGAATTCCGAAACGTGTCGAGCGGTGATAGTGGCTAAATCGGGCCAAATGACTCCTTCCTTGTCAATGTATTATACACGTACTAACACAGTTAAGTAAATGGACCTAAAATTGCTCAAAATGCTTTGTAAGGATAGCAAACAACACCATGTAATATTTCATGAATTTTATTCAGTTAGTTCGTTGTTATGTATTGCTCAAAATGTTCGCTTCGAAATCCCATACAAAGTCTTATATTTTGAAACGCCATTTTTAATGATATTCAAATATTATGCTTGGGCTTCCTATGGTTTTTCTTCCGAAAGATGTCTTCGATAAAGCCGTGAAAAGTGCACTGGGAAGAGTGAATACTCATGGAATAAGCAATCTCACACAACACCAGTCGAAGGCCTTGCTTTATTTTTTGTGTGGTAAAGATTCTTTTGTCTGTTTGCCAACCGGCCATGGCAAATCGCTAATTTACTAACTGGAACAAAAGAATCTGGGTTGCGGTTGCTTTCGGACCAAAAAATTTTACTTTTGGATTGAGCGGGAATCGATGCGAAGGGCTACGCGAATGAGCACTTTAACGCTTATTTTTATGGCGAAATGACATTTATCTTGGTCAACGGCGAGACAAGCAAACGGCAAGCGAAACAATTATTTGCCGACTGGCGGCCGGTAATTTTGAAGACGAAACGGTCTCAGTACAAAATATAATTTACCGCATGACGGCCGAGAAGTTTAAATACGAAACAAACTCGACACAAATGCGTTTTGTTGAATGAAAGCCGAGAATGTTGAGGACGAAAGAGTCTCAACACGAAAATACTTCTGAATGACAGGGACAAAAAGAGGGACAAAACAAAATAAATATCTCGAAGACCAAGATTTCTATGCGAGCTTTCCGTGACTCGCTAATTGGAAATCACTGGACTGTAACAACATGTTGACAGTTGACAGTTTCTTGATCAGCAAAAATATTTCGAGGCTGGCAAGTTTTCAAACTGTGACATAAATTCGAACAGAATTATTCTCAGCCTTACGGTTTAATTAAAGCTTTCCTCAAATCTCTCGTGTTTAATACGACCGAAGTCAGAATAGTTTGTTGTGGACGCGGCTGTCATTCAGTAAACATGTCAATTGAAGCGAGGCCGACAAGGCTCGGTTACATTTGAACTTAGCGCATGCTCAACAGGGAAGGTCGCGGCGGCTGGCAGAGGTCCCTTCCTCTTCCTGACTTATCTAGGAAGATCGAAGGGCCTCTGCTCGCAGGGTAACAATAATGCGGCGCTTAATCGAAGCATCATCAGACTGAATCAGTGTTGGAGGAGCCAAACTAATAAACAAGTACGGTACAACTCAATCTAAACCAGCCTCCAAAATTTATTCTCCTGTATTATCATGTTTTTCAGTTCGAAGTGGGTATATTTCATCTGGACCATCTGAAACACTAAAAGTTTAAAGAACGCCGGGGCGCTTACTCGAGTAAATACGGTAATTCGCATTACATGCCGCATGATTATTACAGTCAGCATTACAGTCGAATCCCGTGCATGGTCGCTTTTTTGATTATTTCTTATTGGTGACGATCTATGCGTTTATTATGTTTTTTGTGTTCTTTTACGTAATACTGTTTACGTTACAAGGTTTTAAATCCTCTCCTCCCAAAAATTGACGTCATATGAGAGACCAAAGGGCATGTTCATATGACATCAAAGTGAAAAAAATAGACTAATTTATTAGGAACTACGAATGACTTGCAGCGCGAAACAAATGAATCCTATGTTCCGAGCAATTGAGCAGCTTTCTTCCATTTGTGTGGGTAGATTTTTGTTGTGGAAACTATTGTTAGAAGACAAATAACAACATAAAAACAATATCACTCGCTCACGCAAGAATGATTATAACAACAAAAATCAGTCTTACGTAAAGGGAGATACAGTACTTTAAAACCAAGTTTGTTGACGAGCAGAATATGATTTTTTGTTTTCTCTAATTCGAATCTTGGTACTGTTTACTGGTTATGACATAAGTATTTTGGCTGGTAAATCTACTTTTTAAAACCTCGACTTCTTATAACCTGACGGCTGTAACAACACTTGTAAGTCACTTGAAATGGAACGCTATGGGAAGGACTGCCAGAGAAACTCTACATAAGACCACTACAACACCAAATTAAACTATAATTGCGTCTATGTTACCTTGGCTGGTCACGCAGAGTAAAAACTACTGCTGGTAAGGTTATTTGAATTGCTAAATAATTAGGATCTATAAAATTAAATAATAAATCCGTGTTTTTTATTTTAGTCCTGAAAGCTTGTTGGACACTTGATTTGCGGCTGAACTAACACAAGTCGCTGTAACGCGAACTGAAATTACCAAGGTAATTAAGATAAACTAGATTTTCTTCATTTAAAATATCAAGTTATCTACTCATTTAGAACTGAAATACCTTTCTCAGTAATATCCAGAGAAAGGATTCTTAAACTAAATCGTTTACAACGTTATGGCCATTACAATTAACATCATTATTAACGCGTTTGACTGATCAAATATTATTTAGGCAATTTAAGAGCCAACTCAGAAAAAGTAGTCCAATCTTAAATTAGTATAACAACAAGGTGATCCGAGATATCGATTGGAACTGCGTTTCTGTCTTCGACAAACTAGTCCACTAACTTTAGAACCGCTTGTACAAAGCAGTGAACTAGTCCGCCAGCACTAAAGATATTCACAAGAATGACAAAGACTCCAAGTCATCCTTTTGAGCTTCTCACGTCATCTCAAAAAAGATAATAATACTTAAAGTTTGTGCACTAGTTAAAAAGTCTCTCAGTTACTTGCTTTTCTCGTGTTTTTATTCACTCTTAATCTGGCATTCATTTTTAACCTAATTATTTTAATCTGGTAACAAAGACACCGAATAAAAGAAAAAAAGAGATACAGAACGGCCCATAATTAAGTCGACGGAAGATAGGGTGTTCATGGCTGTTTACTTTATTTAACAGCAATAATATTTGCATTGCGGTTTTTTCTTTAGTTTTGTTCCCCGATTAATGCTGAAAATTCTCGTACACCATAAAACGTTTTTGCAACACATTTAATATCAGAACTTTAAATGAACCGAGCTTGATTTATTCATAATTGGTAGTAATTATTTCGCATATTGTTTGACAACTTTGTCCATTCTGAACCAGGTGCAACCTTTGGCGGTAAACTGAAATGAAAAAACTAAAAAGGTTCCCAGAGAATAGAAATTTATAATGCCACCGAACAAATCACAAGAAAGGCGGAACAAATCGATTGAGTAGAAAGTTATGATGCTAGTATAGGTTAAAGGCAGAACACGCACCAGAAAGTCAAACATTCAATTCTACAAATGATCCACATTCTTTAGAAAAGAATTAGAGTTGAATCTCCTTGCAGTATTGCGGATGCACTGACTGACCCGCTTATCTCTGATTCAAATCACTGGTCAAGCTCTTCATCCTTTCCTTACTAAGAGTAATATACCAGAAAGCGAATAAAAATCAAAATTCGGTCAATTTCATTTATAAACAGTATTGCAAAAATGATGAAAAATACAGGACAGCACTGTTATAGGGTTTTGGTTAAAATACTGAATTAAACTTTAGGGTTTCCATCCACTATACCACAGAGAACCCTGTTGTTTGTCAGAGCTGCTGTGTGGATAAAAAAAGAATAGTTGTCTCAATAACTGAACCTCAATTTTTTTTTAATTTGTGCTTGATGATAAAAGGACCAAACGACTAAAATAAAGTTTAATTCCGGATTAAGAGTCCAGCCTTGAACCTTACTTTATGTATAGCTTTTTATTCCTTTTATTTCTCTTTCCCAATGTTTTATAAGACAGCTAGGTGTTTTAATCAAAACCCATCATTTGCAATGTCACTATGCAGTTAAATTTACATAAATAGGAAAAATTACGACGACTGAAATGCACGTACGCCAAGGTAATTTGTACAGTGGAATATACAGCGACTCATCATGTAGTCTACACTGTATATAAATATACATTTCGTTTTGCTTAAGTTCTTGAGCCTTATTTCTCATCCTTAATACTCTCTCCTTTGATCATATGATACAAAAAAAATTACATAGCGTTCATTTGGACCGTCTCTAAACTGTTTAGCATGAGCATGAGTTCCTGACGAGTCGACAGTTGGCAATTAATAATATTTTATACCAATTGCATATTTACCTGTCAATATCCACGCGAATATTGGCTTTTATAATTGAGCTTTCATATTTCATCTCTATGGCCTCAACTCCGTTATTATAACTTGCTTTCCCACATATCATATTTTCTTATCAAACAGCACCTCAATGCGCAAATATTGCATAATATTCATACCTAAAACTAGTAGTCATTAGCGATCACGGCATGGCATCGGAAATTATTTCCTGGTAGTAATGTCACTATATGATTTAATGCTTTAGATATTCAAAACGATGCGTTGTTTATTTTTTGTTTCACAGAAAAGGTCACACAAGGAGCATAGTCGTACATGAACGAGTTATTATTTTAGCAAAATTGCTAAGAAAGGTAAGGTTTTTAATATTGCGCTTTATACAAATATTTTTAAGATCTCTTTGAAGACTTTTACGAAATAAGAGGACATTTATAAATAAAGGTCACAAACCCCTAGGTCATAGCTACTTTGACGCCATTGCTTAGGCAGAATTTCAGTGTTTTCCACTTAACCGTTATTTCTGAATTTCCGAATTTAGAATTAAATCCAAGATTTTTAATGATTTAGTTAAACTGCTTTTTCAACGGCCAGTTCAAAAGCAGACAAATCTATTATTGCTCAGAAATTCAAAGAAAATGATATCTTCGCGGAAAGACTGTTTCGGTAGTGAAGGAAAAGGGATGAGATAGCCAAAGGTTTCATGTTCGAGGTGACAAAAGTATGCTGTGTGGTAACTCTATTATAAATGACAGTAATAACTGACCTAATATTCATAAACTGACCACTGATGAGGCTGATACGCCATAGGACCCGATCGCACATCTCAATACTAATAGTTTATTACCAGCAGATGAATTATCGCGATGTTATCGACCTCTGTTCCCTTTGAGAGTCTCTCTACTGCAGTCTTGAAATCTTAGCGAATAAAGCAGAAACTTGATAAACTGCAAACTGCGACCAATCCGCGGTATAGCGTGTAATGTTTGATGGTTTTATTTTATAAGAGGCCGGAGTTCATAATCCGCGCGAGAAATAACCCTCAAAACTCTACATTTATTCAGTGCGCGAAAGTTTCATCCATTATCCGATTATAGAAATTACAAGAAGAACATTATTTATCAACCATTGATTAATTTCAGGATATGGCTATAAGCAAAATTATTAACAACGTTGTCTTGGCTAGTTAAAATTTCAAATAACGATGTTTATGTCACCATGAATTTTCACGAAACTCAGTTTTTTCCAGAAAACATTGTATTAATCTTTCTAAAGTTCAAAAAGTAAATCCTTTTTATTTCGAAAACGTCACGTGCCAATCCTTTTTCTGAAACTCTTGAAGAAAGTCACGCTGGATAAGTCAAAGTAGAAGAAAAGCAAATGGTCAATAAATACTACGCACTTAAAATTATTCAGAGCCGTGCTGAAAATCATGCATTTCCAGTATGCATGTGAAAAAAACTGTTGTCAGTACCAAAACTTACGTCATGGCTCGGACATTTTTAAAATTATTCACCTAAGCTACGCTTGCATGTCGAATTTCAGCCGGGGCTAAAATTTCAGTGCGGCACCGGCCGGCTGGGAGCCGAAATTTGATCAGTTCACCTCTCTTGGTTTCCCATTCTTGGTTTACTGTTTTGAATTGGCAAACAAGTAGCATATTCAGTAGAATCAGACCTACTTTCATAAAATCGTTTACGATGTGAATTTCAGCTTACTGTACTGTGTCCTCTTATCTCTAAACAGACCACTAAACCGTGATGGGCAAAGAAGCGAAATACTTTCTCGGTTTCATTGGCATCGTCGCGTTTGTCTACACAAAAGGTACCCTAATTTAACCAATAGAGCTGAAAGTGGGAATGCAGCTATCGTGTTTCCTTGGATCCTTGGTTCCTTGGTTCAGGACCAAGGCGACAAACTGCTGAGGAGTGACGAATATGTTGTAGATCTGGATCAACAAAATGCTTGCTAACATAGAATATAGAGGGCAAACTGATCCTAATGGTAGTAGGAGTGAAGTCGGAAGCAAACAGGTTTTGACAAGAGAGGATATCCTCTCTTGGTTTTGATCACTGAAACTAGGTATGTTTTGCTTACTGGTTCGAAATAGATAATGGAAAAATAGATTTTTTGACCGAACCCTTGATAAGGTTTCGGTTCGAGCAGTCGGTGCTCCATTCAAACCATGGGCATTTTTGTTCTAAATAGCGCGAAACAGTCTATAAAACACAAAATTAGTCTGTTTTCTAAGAAATACTACTAAAACAACAAAGTAACTTATTTTTCTTTTATAACTCAAAACGTAACTTTTCCTCCGCCTCCACCTCGGACCTCCGCCTCCGCCTCCACCGGACGTTTTTTCAAACGGGTGTATATAACGAAAAAAATTTCTTTCTTCATGCGCATTTTAGTTAGCTTCATTTTTTAATAGGTACTGGAAAAATAGATTTTTTGACCGAACGCTTGATAAGGTTTCGGTTCGAGCAGTCGGTGCTCCATTCAAACCATGGGCATTTTTGTTCTAAATAGCGCGAAACAGTCTATAAAACACAAAATTAGTCTGTTTTCTAAGAAATACTACTAAAACAGCAAAGTAACTTATTTTTCTTTTATAGCTCAAAACGTAACTTTTCCTCCGCCTCCGCCTCGGACCTCCGCCTCCGCCTCCACCGGACGTTTTTTCAAACGGGTGTATATAACGAAAAAAATTTCTTTCTTCATGCGCATTTTAGTTAGCTTCATTTTTTAATAGGTACTGGAAAAATAGATTTTTTGACCGAACGCTTGATAAGGTTTCGGTTCGAGCAGTCGGTGCTCCATTCAAACCATGGGCATTTTTGTTCTAAATAGCGCGAAACAGTCTATAAAACACAAAATTAGTCTGTTTTCTAAGAAATACTACTAAAACAACAAAGTAACTTATTTTTCTTTTATAGCTCAAAACGTAACTTTTCCTCCGCCTCCGCCTCGGACCTCCGCCTCCGCCTCCACCGGACGTTTTTTCAAACGGGTGTATATAACGAAAAAAATTTCTTTCTTCATGCGCATTTTAGTTAGCTTCATTTTTTAATAGGTACTGGAAAAATAGATATTTTGACCGAACGCTTGATAAGGTTTCGGTTCGAGCAGTCGGTGCTCCATTCAAACCATGGGCATTTTTGTTCTAAATAGCGCGAAACAGTCTATAAAACACAAAATTAGTCTGTTTTCTAAGAAATACTACTAAAACAACAAAGTAACTTATTTTTCTTTTATAGCTCAAAACGTAACTTTTCCTCCGCCTCCGCCTCGGACCTCCGCCTCCGCCTCCACCGGACGTTTTTTCAAACGGGTGTATATAACGAAAAAAATTTCTTTCTTCATGCGCATTTTAGTTAGCTTCATTTTTTAATAGGTACTGGAAAAATAGATTTTTTGACCGAACGCTTGATAAGGTTTCGGTTCGAGCAGTCGGTGCTCCATTCAAACCATGGGCATTTTTGTTCTAAATAGCGCGAAACAGTCTATAAAACACAAAATTAGTCTGTTTTCTAAGAAATACTACTAAAACAGCAAAGTAACTTATTTTTCTTTATAGCTCAAAACGTAACACTTCCTCCGCCTCCACCTCCAGTCGTCACCTTAGGTAAGTAAGTCGGTTTATTTTCAATTTGATTTGGCCACCGAAAAGGTGGTGTTTCAATATGTATACACCCAATTGAGAGAACCTTGTCGGGTAAGAAGCATAAATCTTTGACGATGCGACCCAATGGTACTCTGGGAAGCATGAAAACTTGCCACTATTCTTGAACACGTGTATTCCTTAATTCTTTAAATTATCATCTTCCCAGAGTTCCATTGTGTCGCATTGTCCATCGTTTCTACTATTCACCGGACGTTTTTTCAAACGGGTGTATATAACGAAAAAAATTTCTTTCTTCATGCGCATTTTAGTTAGCTTCATTTTTTAAAATGAATGGAATATTATCCCTTCAGTTTCACACGGTAATTTTGCAGCTAGTGTTTTATTTCCTCCTGTGAAAATACAAACCAGTAACCTGGGCTTCCATGAGTGTAAAAATCTAACATTTGGTGTCCCAGAAAGACTGGTGTCGAGCGCAGAAGTCGGCGTTATTTTCTCTTGTATCAAGGCAACTAGCCCGCTGCGAATACAAACTGTCTTGCGCATATAGATCTAGATATTCTGGATGCTTTGATAATTAAGTGTTTGTGCGCTTAAAAGGGAAATTGTTAAATTGTTTATACAGCCGCCTCTCAGCCGCCCACCCTGGTGGAAATCTTAGAAGATCTGCTTGAGGATCTTGAGGGGAAACCTTGAGGATCTCCACCTTTAAGCAAGATTGCAAGATTAAGCAAGGTCCTCAAGGATTAAGGACTTACAGGATCCTTGCTAGGATCCTATAAAACATGAGGATTCTGTTTAATCCTACAGGGGATCTTACAGGATCCTAGAAAATCCTGTAGGATCCTTAAAGGATTTTCAACAGGACGGGCGGCCGACATAGACTTTTGAGGATGACATGCATGTGACATGATATGATGAGCACAATATTAGCTATTTAATATTAACTTACTGAACGACAGAAGGGAAACGTTCTTACTGACTGAGTGACGGACTGACTGACTGACTGACTGACTGACTGACTGACTCACTCACTCACTCACTCACTCACTCACTCACTCACTGACTCACTCACTGACTAACTGACTGACCGACTGACTGACTGACTGACTGACTGACTCATTGACTGACTGACTCATTGACTGACTGACAAACTGACTGACTGACTGACTGACTGACTGACTGACTAACTGACTGATTGACTGACTGACTGCATGACTGACTGACTGACTGACTGACTGACTGACTGACTGAGTGGTTGACTCACTGTTGATTGACTGGTTAACTGATGGAATAACTGTTTGACTGATCGACTCTCTTGCTTTTGTTTTCCATATCAGCTCCATACTGCAAGGACTCCGATGGAAAAATACGCCAAATTGGCGATGTGTGGAAGCCAAGCCCACTTTCCACTTGTACTTGTGTTGGCCCACAGCAAGTTGCATGCCCCATAACTCTTCCACCTCTAACCTTTAAACCTATAGTACTCCCTTGCTTTGATAGCCAGAAAAACGAGAGAAAACAGGGCGAAGTTTGGTTGGATGACCCCCTGACGAACTGTACCTGTGCTGAAAATAATTTCGTCACATGCGTAAGACTAGCCGAGCCCGTATGCCTTGATGCCAGGGGGAAATTTCGAAAACATATGGAGACCTGGTTGAACGACTCCTGTGTGGAATGCACATGCGTCAATGGTAGTATAAAATGCACAGGATACAATGTCAATATTACTTATGGATTGTACAAAGTCGACGTCTTTCCCACGTGTGAACAATGCGATATTCCATCGCGAACAGCGCTGACCATAAGTTCATGTAAAGGTGGGTAATTCACAATTATTCACCGAGGTGGCAATAAATATCTACCACTCTTCACCGACACTTAAGTGAATAATTGTTTTAGTACATACAAAACCCATGGATAACCAGCACCAAATATTTCCTTTTTCCGATAAATGAGCAAAACCTCCCGAGAGAAATCCAGAACAATCCGGGGGGGGGGGGGGTGAATGGTAGATACAATTCCGAGTTTGGTTAGCCAATCAGAGGGCGGGGAAAACGCCACCGACTGGTTCCGTATATACTTATGAAAGATAAAAAAAAATGTTTCAGGCAACGAATGGGAATGTAATGAAGCAAAGTTGCGCGAAGTGTTAGTTACAAAATATCGCACAGTACCATGCCATTGCGCGCGTTGGACACAAGCCGGATTTTTAACATCCGCGCTAGAGGGAGAATCTTGGCCAGCCATTTACTTGGTTCATATATGACACACGTCCTGCGTATTGTTATGTTGAGCAATGACGAAAGTGTCCTAAGTAGCTCGATCATGGTTACACGTAAATGCATTTAGTTCGCCACGAGCCTTGGAGAAAAGAAAAATCCGATTCCCATACGGGATTTGAACACATGTCCTTTCCTACCTCTCATGTCACTCCGTTTTTGTTACGGGAATTTCAGCAAATGATATTTTTCTCACTACTTCATTGAGCTCCCAACAAGTATCGTCAGGTGGCAAATTCATTATTTTTAAGGAAGTACCGTTTCTGATTTATTTTAGCCTTTCGTGATAATAAAGCTTCGCTGTTCAAATGTTTTCACGGGGGCTTTTATATCTGGGACATTCACCGCTGCAATGGAATCGATGAGTGCCCGGATGGATCAGATGAGAAAGGCTGTGGTAATGGTATGTACGACCAACTCTGCTTTATTATTATTGTTGTTGCTGTTGTTGTTTTTGTTGTTTTGCCGTTTGTTTGTTTTTGTTTGTTGCTGTTGTTGCTGTTTGTTTTTAATAGAGCCTGTTGTATCTCTACATTTAAAACGTGGTTTATTTATTTGATGCAAGCATAATGCACTTATGCTTAGTTGCGTCGTTGCGTCGAACTTGTAAACCAGGATAACACAAGCATGAGTACAAGAACAATTTGAACACAAGCAGAAGCTACTGATTCCAGGTTTCTGGAAAACCCTCACCTACCCCTCCCCTAACCCAACATTTCTGTAGCTATTTAACAATTAGATTATGAGCTCGAGATTTCTATCGCGTGATAGTTGATGAGGCCGAAGGCCTAATCAACTATTACGCATAGAAATCGAGAGCAAATAATCTAATTGTTTTAGTATAAATTTCGATTAATATACCACGAAAGTGAAAAGTTTTACTTAATTGCATTGTTATTTTGAAGTATAAGACTGCGCCTGCCACTCACCTTTTCGCTACTCACTATCTATCACGGAATAGATAGCGAGTAGGATAACCAATCAGATTGCAGCATTTATAGTAGAACGCTATTAGATTTATACTAATATCACTTAGAGCAAAATGATGGGTTAGGGGAGGGGTAGGTGGGGGTTTTCCAGAAACCTGGAATCAGCAGCTTGTGCTTGTGTTCAAATTGTTCTTGTGCTTATGCATGCGTTATCCTGGAAACGTGGATTGATCCCAAACAACATCCGCCACGCTTGCGCTTATCACACGTGTGAACCTGTGTCCTAATGCGTGTGTTTTTGTTTCTGTACATTGAACCATGTTCTATGTTTACAAATAGTCTGACAAGGCCGAGTTTTCGATGGTCGAATAGACAACAAGGCGCAATGAACCGATTTGATTACTTGTAATATATAGGAAGGAAGGGCGAGTAGTCTTATTGCTTTTTAACTAAATCATTGCATTTGGAAGTTGTACCAAAAGAAAGAAAGAAAAAGAAAAAAGGGAAAAGAAAGAAAAAATTACCTCCTAATGCCATAGCTCGTGGGTATCAAGGAAATCTGTATTCATTTTAACAGACAACGTTTCTCGTTCGCATTAATTTACAATGTGGCTAAACGCTGATGTAAGGAAATAAGGGGCAGAAACCACTAAATTCCTCGACAGTGCCTTGAGTCCACTTTGGAGTGTAACGCAAATGATAAAGTTATCTATGAAAAGGGATTTCTATCCGTTTTCGAAGAAAAATCTTGATATAGATGAACAGATTATTCATTTGTTACAATTTTTAATTTCATTTTAGTCGTATGTAAGGATGGGGAAGGAGGTGAATTCCTCATAAAAGATGAAAATGGCTGGAACGTTTCCAAGTGTCTCAGCTGTTACTGCAATGGAGGCCAGACGACATGCATAAAAACCTTGTCAATCAACTTTCCAGGTTATTTCAGAGGTGTCTATACACATGAAGAGAATTGTACACAACCATCTTGCAAAGTCCTCAAGTTTATAAGAGAAAACAGAGAATGGTGTGAAGGTACGATTTTATTTATCACTCTTAATATAGCGTGTTTTCCTTGCTTACTTACTATATTTCAAAGAGCCAAAGCATGACTAAAAAGGAAATACTAACTGCCTTAAAATTCACCAGATTTCTCAAAACTACAGTAGGATTTCATTGCCCTATGAAGTTTTGATATTTGCGTCAACTTTCTGATGTTTCTCTCCTACCAAACTCATTGACTGTATATTACGATGAAAACATTTAACTGCCTACAAGTAATGAAAAGATCTGCTATAGTCCAACTAGGAGGAACTAGGAGGTTTATTGGGCCAAAACTCAAGTTAGCTTCTTTCAGAAGGCACAAATAGCCGTAATTGATTGCAGTAAAAATCGTCGATAGCTTAAAGAGGCAAAAATCGCTGCTAAAAAGCAACAACTATCACCTGTGCAAACAACGCTTTAGGCAAGAAACTGTGCTTTACATCTGCAAAACCTAATCCTCCTTCCTTTAATTCTTTCTGTTTTCTCCTCGATCTCCCTAATTACGCCTACTACGTAGGTTAGATGCAAGATGAAGCAGCACCATTAATGAAGGATGTGTGGGATGTCGGTATAGAATGTTATTACGTAGTGTCTCTTGGCTGTCTAAATTACTGAGCTACGTACTTTTCATGGTGTTAAGAATCATTGCATACGTATAAGAATACTACTACTAATAATGTAATGTGTTAGTTCATTAATTGAGTTGAGTTACGACCTCCATCTTGCTCTTTCCTTCCTAAATCTTCAGTTTAAAGTGATTGCTCGTTCTTCTCCAGGCGCTGAACTGATAAAAGATCGTGGAATCATTTTTGAGGGCAAAACTTGGAAATATGGTGGATGCAGTTTTCACTTTCCTGGGTCTCGTTCATCGGAATCATGTCCAGTAATGACCAGACCTGTTTGTTATGTCTTTAATGGACGTATATGCTGTGCCTCTGAGTGCTCAGGTATTGTGTCTGTGTAGCAAGTCAGAGACTCCATGATTCTAGGTATATGACTCAGGTATAGCATCCACGTATATCTAGGTTCAGCTTCTTGAAACAAGATTCAGGTAAAGGACTGTTTTGCTGGGATTCTCTGAAACACCTTAAAACCAGGAAGCTTGGTACCAGCTGACTCTTTTATGTTATTATTATTATTATTATTATTATTATTATTATTATTATTATTATTATTATTATTAATACCTTTATTAGAGCAAACAAAAAATTTAACGATGCTTTAGAACACATAACAAAAAAAAACTAATTGGGGACAATGTAAAATTTGTTTACTTACATCTATTAATATGAAGAGTTTACATACTGACTCCTTACTTAACAATAACATAACAAAAACTCGGCTTGGAAAGAAAAAAAGATGATAAAAAATGGCAAACAGTTTAGAAAAAAAATTAGGACAGACTGTATGTATGTACCAGGACTGAGTGTTAATCAAGTGATCTCCTCGATCTTATACTTAAAGTTGGCCTTATTAAAAAATTCAGATATAGTAGTAGTACCAGCTAACATTTTTTTATCCTGATTCCGGGATCTGAAGGCCCCAAGGGAATGAAAGGCAGTGGCGACAAAATACACTTTGTCATTCCGACAAGTTCTGGTTTTGGATCTTTGATTAAACTTAACTAAACTAAACTTAACAACTTAACTTATCAGGTAAAATTTTTTCTTTTCCTATAGCCCTACAGCAGATGAGCGATCAAATGAGAGGAAACCTTACATTTTGTCCGAAAGGCCGACAGCTGGAAACAGAAAGCTCACGATGCAGGGAAGCCAACAACTGCCTGCAAAATTTTTACATCCAGAATTGCTCATCGGGTAATAACTTGTGATAAATTATGAAACAGTCTCTGAGAAAAGGAATATTACTTCAGGAAAAAAATCTCCCAAAGAATTAAACATCTTTTTGTCTTGGCATGAAGCTACGAAATATGATTGCTGTACAAGGTAACCTTTGAGTCTGTGGGTGAATTCCCACGGGTGTGAACATTCACAAAAAAGCACTTTAACGGTGGGATCTGTTCAATGAAATTGTAAAATTTTGTATACTCTCGATTTTTCTCCCTCTTCAGAGCGAAAGGCTCTAACTAAATGGTGTACAATCTTGTAAGGAAGAAGCGTAGAGTCCTTCGTTGTTTAACAAGACGTTTGTTTTTTTCTTTTGATTTAACCATCAGCTATCACTTGTCAAGATGAGGACTCTAACCAGTATTTTGAAGGGGCCACGTGGAATGTTGGTACCTGCATGCAGTGCGCATGCGCGGGTGGCAAGATTCAGTGCTCAAGAACTTTAGTGTTTGTGTCATTCCTACAACTTATAGCAATTCCCCAGAATCAACCCGCCAGTGAACAGAAATTAACTGAACATTGCAATCAGCCGAACTGTAATGTGGCTAGATTTTTGAAGACAAATAAAGGAGTGTGCAATGGTGAGTTATCTTCAGGGCGTCCTCATTTACCTCCAAATTTAAGTTTGTAAATTCATGTAGGCACATCAGTCAAGTTGGTGTGTCGATGAATGTCGCGAAGGATGTTGGTTTTCACACACATGCACGTTCATTAAACTGTATTTGCGGAATGTATTGTTTTCAGATATTACTCAATCTTTCTCTCAAAGAAATTTACCGCCAAAATAATAGCTACATCATAGTTAAAGGAGGTGTTCATAAAGCCTGACAAACCTTTTTGTATTGGAGTTGAACTGTATTAAGGAAACTGGCCGTGAATGGCAAGGTTTCCAACTAGTTATTTAGCCACTGTGTGTGAACGAAAACCTTCTAACCTTTTTGAAGTTTGTTGTTTGATAAACAGTTCCTCAACCAACTTTGCTTACTGTGAACCTTGCTGAATTTGAACGTTTCGTTTTCTAATTTTTTTATTCACATGAATGTGTGGGTTGGGTGTTATTTGTTTCCCGTTAAATCTGTGACAAAACGAGATGAGAGGTGAAAATGGACACAGAAACGTTTGATATGTTCAAGCTTGCAGATGGAACGGTAAACTGTATTACGATGGTGATCATTGGAAAGAAAATGGCGTCGATTTTTACTGCAGCAGTTCCGATCGAAAAGTGAGGCCTGGTTGCTATATCGAGAACAGACGTGTGAAATGCACTGGTGCGATACCAGGTTGGTGCAAACATGATGTAATTTCAATAAATTTCTTTTGTTCAACTCATTAACTTCAGTATAAGATTAAAGTGGTCACATGACTTCGTTTCGACCATCAAATTACATTTTGAGCTAATTGGTCGTTGTGTGACCCTTTGCAAACGAATTTTAGTTTCATTTAGTGACGTTCGTTTTCTCTTTTTAATGGAGGTTCTTGCGTATTTGTTCAAAACTTCTGTTACAGTAAGAGCAGATATGATTTCTGAACGAGACATGGCATACGCCGATTGAAGGAAAGCAGATAAAATACCCGCTTAAAATTATTAATTCTTTCTGTCACTTTTGGTTTTAGGAATCAGAGAGTTGTCGTTAATATCAAAAGATGGTCTTTTCCTGTGTGACAGCGGTGATGAGATTAGATCTCTCAGTGACAGATGCAACATTCAAACAACATGCAACGATGATTCAGACGAGAGAAACTGTGATAAATGTAAGTGATTTGGATCAGTTAGTTAGGGGCGTGTCGACTCTAAACCAAATGGAGCTACTTTCGACGCTCGATTGAAACCTGCTGTAAGCACTAAAACCACGTGGTCAATATAGCGGCTCACTAGGACAAGAGGCATTCGGAGGCAAACGAAAAAAAAGAGGTGGATGGTCGTGCCATCCAGTATTATTTCTTAAACCTTTCTGGCTCACCCTCTTCATCATTTTGTTTTTCAGACTTCTGTCCTTATGAGATATCGCATGGTTTCCTTTGGAACAGGACACAAGTGGGCGGACAGGTTTTAAAGCAATGTTCATTAGTTGATCCTGCGTGGACTGGTGAGACACTATCAGTGTTGTTGGAGCGATGTAGATGATTTACGCTTGATTTCCCATACTTTAACTATCATAAAGCTCGATTAACAGGGACTGGTTGAAACACTGGAAGGAAACACAAGAAATGGCTACGGCTTCTCAAGTGTTATTGTGAGGGTTAAATGCCATAAGTGGGGGTTGTGTATGATCACGCTGGTGACTGTATCTCTGAAAAGAACTGTTGGTGACAGACTAATTTTAGGTTAAGTTTAAGACGTTTAAGGACGGTGCCTCCCTTTATTACTGTGCATCTCGGGTCTGGTCCAAGATATGAGGGTTTCTTAAGGAATTTGGCTACTAATTCAATGGTATTTTTGCTCCATTTCTGATAGCAAGGGAATCCAAAAAGAAAATTGAGGATAACCACGCATTTTTCAGAGATAATTGAGCTAAAATTCGGAAAGAAAATGCCATACATTCTTTGTATTTTCACGCTTTTTTAGAATTATGGTTACTTAATTATCTCTGAAAAATGGGTGGTTACCCCCTTTTTTCTTTTTAGATTCCATTAAGATCTTGCTAAGATTTGTTTTTTTTTCCATAGTCATAACCTTTGCAAAAATACCTCTGTATTAGGACGCATCGTCCTTAATTTGGACTTCTTAAGAGGAACAAGTTTGAACGGTTCATAACACAATTAACGCTATGCAATCGCAGACCAAAGGCCAATGGGAAACCACTCCTTCAACAAGTCACAAACAAACGATTAACACCTTTGACAGTTACACTGCAATCTTCTCTACACTGTGCCATGACATCCACTTAACGTGTGGCTTCCGTTATTTTTTAGGAACCTTTGGAAGTAACTGCACTCAAAACCCCGCTAAGACAGTCTGGCTTCACAACACGACGTGCTACTGCGAGAAGAAAACCCTGGTGGATTACTTTAAGAAGAAAGTGAGTTTTAATGAAATCAATCTTTAACTTCCACTTGAGTCGAAGTAGTCACCTTATAGCATCACACACATTTCGTGAAACTTTTGTCGCATGTTGCATGTTGAGATTGTTGCTGCCCGTACAGTGTCACCTCTGCGCTCAACGAATTTTCATGTTGCAAAAAGTAGAAACGACGTCTACTTTCTGCAACATGAAAATTTATTGCACGAGGAGGAAGCTATATCCGCAACAATCTTAACTTGCAACTCAACATTTGAAGCACTTGGCTATCATATTTAATAGGTACTCAATTTATGCGTAAGAGAAGTAATCTCGGCTAAATTTCTGTATTTTGTTTTCTTACTGCAGATCGCAGGCGTTAACGAAAGCAACTTCATGAATGTATCAAACGAGTTAGCCAGCTCTGCAGAAGTAAAAGAATTCACCAATCCCAGAGTGTTCCATGATCTGTACAAAGAATTGTTCTACATTGTAACTAGCCAGTTATTGACGCCACTCACTCACCAAAATGCTGACACAGCGCTGAAATACTGTAAGGTATGAACTGTGTAAATAGATCTTCTTGGTTTGGTGGGGAAAGGGAAACGTCTAGCAGAAAATGTAAACATTACAATACAATCTATAGGACTTTTTAATCGGGTGTATGTAAATGCCTCATGACATTGCCTATGATTTGAGTGTTGTTGTCGTTATGCGTAAACATTAATAGCGGAGAAAGCGTGCTAGCGCATCAGCGGAACTCCATTGCTAAGGAAATTTGGTAACCTATCAAGCCAAGAAATTTTGGTAGTGACGTAATAGTCACGTGACCGTCCGTCCGTCCGTCCGTACGCACGTACGTCCGTCCGCAACACAGGCTTACCAATTCACTTCATACACTGGATATAACCCTGTGCTGTTTTGGCGCGAAATCGCATGTTGACCCGCGTTGTAGCAAAACAAGCAAAGACAACAAAAGTCAAAAACAAATTTGTTAATGGGAAAAAAAAGTTCAAAAGAATACTCAGTTGTCTTTTTGATGGAAGGGGAAAAGTTCAATTTAGGCGAAAAAATTAGGCGATAAAGTTCAGGCGAAAAGTTCAAATTTGCCTTGTCGGTTCTGTTCGAACTCGGTCGGCACACCGCTTGAGTTCGCAGCTTTTCGCAGCGGTTTCGACGCGAAATATAGCAGAGCTAGTGCTTTTTGGTTTTTTCTGTCCACAACCATGGTTTTTACGGCGTTCCGAAAACATTTTGCCAGGAAAAACACCAGCATTTTCATGCTGATAGGCAGCTTGTCATGAAGAAAGAAATAAGTATTAAGGACGGTGCCCCCTTTTGTTACTGCGCATACGTTCTGCGCATCTCAAGATATTCGGGTTTCTTAAGGAATTTGCCCCCTAATACAACAATATTTTTGCACGGTTTATGACTATGTGGAAAAAGCAGATCTTAGCAAGGGCTATCAGGATCCAAAAAGAAAATTGGGGGTAACGGTGCATTTTTCAGAGATAATTGAGCTTAAATTTGGAAAGAAATTGCCATATATTCTTTGTATTTTAACGCTTTTTTAGAAGTATGGTTGCTTAATTATCTCTGAAAAAAGCGCGGTTACCCACATTTTTCTTTTTGGATTCCAATAGCCCTTGCTAAGATCTCCTTTTTCCCCATAGTTATAACCTTTGCAAAAATACACCTGTATTAGGAGGCACTGTCCTTAAAATTAACTTGGAAATTGTCAATAATCGCTCATGGCCAAGTGGACTAATATCCGGCTTCATACGCGACGACCCGGGTTCTTAGCGAGGATAGGAATTTTTTTCTTTTGTTTTTTCTTTTCTTTTGTTTCTGTTTTTTTTTTTTTTAATTTAACGACTTGAATAAGAGTATTTTCAAAAATTAATAACGGCCAGCAAAAAAAAAAACAAACAAAACAAAACAAAAAGGGGGGCTCCGCTTTTAGGCTTGGCTAAATCTATATATTATTTTGTGTAGTGTGACAAGCTTACTGTTTACATGGGCAATTTAATATTAAAGGCTGCCTCATCTAACCGTTTTACTTTTTTTTCCCCTTTACAGAACTTCATAAGCACTATTCTTGGCTCTCCAGCCTACTTAAACCCTGCCTTCTGTAAGGCAAAATTGGTAAGTTACCGCACAATTCCGAATTTAAGCCTCATCCAAAAAACAACCCCAAATCTCAACTGCCAACGTCCCACCACCGATGAGCCTTAACCCATCTCTGAAAATATCTATGTTAAACAGCCACTGGAAGTCATGTTTTTCGGTTTTTCTTTCGAATACCGCTCTTGGATAAAATGAGCCGAGTTTGTCTTTATTTTATCTCGAAGTCTCCTGCTTTAGCTAACCTTCATCGCTTGCCTTAACCCCCACCCTCCCCTCTCACAAAAAACAACTAACGCAGAACTTGTGAGCTGTGTTGACCTGTAACTATTTATCCTGCGCCAAATACAATCGCCTCTCAACCCTCACGGTGACTGGTCAGATATTCAAACATACCGAGGTCATCTGCAGGAGTGAAGGAAGAGAGAGAGCGGCCTACAAAGTAACGTTCGAGATTCAGGTTACCCCTCCCCCCTCCCCCCTGCCGCTGGGAACGTTCGCTCTCGCTCACGCAAATGCCCCTAGCGGCCAGCATCGAAAGGATACTTACCCTTTCATCTGCTGAAACCAAGTTTTATTTCTTAGGCTTACGATCGAAATTTTCTGGCCCATAAAGCACTGAAATTTCTGCGTCAGGCTCCCAATGACACTGCAGCTTATAATGTTGGTTCGTCGCTACAACTCCAATATGTTGAAGACGAAAAAGAGTGAGTAAGATTTGCTGCTTCCATGTTGAATTTCGCACATTGCTGGGTACGAAAGGCGTTATCCATTAAACCACCCTTAGTTATGAACTGTGAAAGTTCAAAATGGGATTTCTTAGGAAAACGTTTGAGAGAGAAGGTATTTTTGTGATACACACACTTTGTGCTACTCAAACATAAAACCCCTGTTTTCTCGCTAGCGTGCAATATTCTCTTTGTGTATCTAGTGGTATAACTCCACTTAGCTTATGTACACGATTTAAAGCTAAAATGTCTCATTACTCAATGTCTTAGAAAATTCCCGTACGTCAGACCAAACTTCAAAAAACCGGCACCCACATTCGTAATACAAAGGAGCGAGTTGATTCTGCAGATAAACACAGCTCCACTTCTCCAAGCAGTGGATGAGAAACCTACGATAAAAATAATCCACGTTCAGAACAACGTGACCAGAAAAAATGACACCAACTCGAACGACACGAAAATAACGCAGAATAATGTGGTAAGTAAAACCAATTGCATTGTAATATGACCGTAAGCTTATTTTAAATCTTATACTGAATTCAGCTAAACAGGGGTCTTTTAAGGCAAAGTAGTTGTCTGAAAAGTTCCAAACATAACAGTTATCGAACATCAGACAATTTTCATAAAAACACGTATGACGAAAACAGTAGTCTTGCCGTATTCTTTTGCACCGATTTGTTTTCGCGGTCTCTAAAGAATGCCCTTCTTATGGCTTTGCACCGCCGCAAGTTTATCTAGGAAGCTACAATCACTGACACGCAACGTGGCTACGATCTTCCCTTCTTCCCTTCCTTAAGTAATGAAAATGTGAAGTTACTACTGTTGTTTGTTATTCCATTAACCCACAGGCAAATGAACTGACTAATAAGCAAATAATGGAATTACTGAAGAAGAACAACTGCACAGTGGTGACGTTCGATGAGGTAACATGTGAATTGAAGGCCAGGTTTTATAATACGAGCAATATTTTCGGGCAACTTGGCGCGCAACAATGTTGGGCTGCCCATCAAGGGTTTCCTCTCCTAGCGTTAAAAGCGTTTTTCGCTTTATGGCCGTACGAAATTTGCACGTTGTGATTGTTTAATTTGTTGCGGGTGTTAAGGATGGCGCCTCCTTTTGTCACTGCGCATACGTTCTGCCATCTCGGGATATGCGGGTTTCTTAATGAATTTGCAACCTAATACAACAATGTTTTTGCACGGTTTATGACTATGTGGAAAAAGTAGATCTTAGCAAGGGCTATCAGAATCCAAAAAGAAAATTGGAGGTAACCACGCATTTTTAAGAGGTAATTGAGCTTAAATTTGGCCATACATTCTTTGTATTTTAATGCTTTTTTAGAATTATGGTTGCTTAATTATCTCTGAAAAATGCGTGGTTACCCACATTTGTCTTTTTGGATTCCAATAACTCTTGCTAAGATCTGCTTTTTCCCCATAGTCGTAACCTTTGCAAAAATACATCGCTATTAGGAGGCACCATCCTTAACATCTTCACGCGCAACAGATTGCCATCTTGCAGGAAGAAGATCCCGCTGAACTTTCCGCGACATAAAAATTAGTTGCGCACAGTAGTGCAGTTAGGACATTTGCACGATGGCGTCACCTGACTACAACTACCAGAATCCTTCGTTGTGTGTGTACTTTTTTATTGAAATTAGAGGCATTGGTATTTAATCCTCGCATGAATTGCAAAATGCTAAATAACGAAAGGAAGGACAAATTCAACGACATGAATTCTGGTAGTTGTAGTCAAATGACATCGTGTTGCTTGACAAGTTGTAAAAAAATGCGGCCCGTATTTAATACTTGCCCTTTAATCGAAATTTAAGTTTGATTAACCAACACATGCATGCTTTATTTATTTTGTTATCGCAGCACGCAGTCATATTTTTGGCTACATTTATTCTTGTTTTTTTTTCATTCGGTTTCATTCTTATATTTTTTTCTTCAGGAAAAGGGAGTTTTCATTTACAATGCAGACGTTTCAAAGGAGGATCCAAAGCACGAAAAAATTCAGAGTAACATGGAGTTAGTGTTACTGTGCATTTCAATCGCAGCTGTTGTCATTGCCCTTATACTATTGACCGTCTTGAGGTTAGCTGTTTACCAGCAAACGTAGTACAACTTGCTGATTGTACGACTTGGGCTTATACAACTAAAGGCTGGTTTCCATATGATCGCTACGATCGCTGCCATCGCTGGCAAAAACGTTCAGCAATCGTTGCGATTATGTGGAAACCACTCTTTAGCGATTGTAACGATCACAGCAATCATATGGAAACCAGCTTATATGGAAACTCCTCAGCGATCAAAGTTGCAACGACCTCTCAACTTTTTTGGTAGTGATCGTAGCGATCGTGGCGATCATATGGAAACCAGGCTTTAGTGTTGGGTTTTGTAACACTTTTTATAGTACAACGCTAAATTTTGGCGTGTTCCCATTGGTGGAAGTCGATCACATGACGTGATATGTGTCTCCTCAGCAGGCGCCTATTAGCGAATAGTGCCCGCCTGTGACAATTTTTGCTCAAAATTTAGCGTTGTAAAATAAAAACAATAGAGTCCTTCTGTCTCAGGCCTTGTGTGTGATAGGTTCCCTCGGAAATTTGATGTTCAAACTTCATATAAGCCCTTGAACTATGTTCTCGGGCTAGTATTTGTTGTGAACATCAAATTTCTTCGGGCAACCTATCACACGATAGTGCCTTCGACAGAAGAAGAAGAACTCTATTGTTTAAATAGAGAAGCTAATACGGGAAGAGGGGGGGGGATCGGAAAAGATTATGAAGGGCTTTTGTCTCCAGTATTAAAAGGTGCTGAAAAAGAAGGCAACAAAGAAAGCCAAGGTTAATTTTGCAAGCTATTCAAAAGAAACAAACAGTACAAAAAAGAGTGTCACGCGTGAATGATCAGACTTTACAGGGATTTGATCAAAGAACTCGAAATTTATCACCATGCTCTATGGACCGAAAGTTAACCAAGATTTTGCATAATGTTTCGGCTGAGAATTCAGTTAACTTTACCAGTTTGTTTAACAGAACCGTTGCGACAGTAAATCATATTTTTCCCCATGGTTTGTTAAACTTTATGCATATATAAGGTTGAGGGGCATGTGTGGACTTACATCCAAGGCACTGATGTCTGAGTTGACGTTGTTATTATTATTATTATTATTATGATTATGATTATGATTATGATTATGATTATGATTATGATTATGATTATGATTATTATTATGATTATTATTATTATTATTATTATTAGCAAACTAATCAGGCTATGGCCAGGGAATGGAGGATTATAAATGGGACTTCACGGCAGTTTTTGAAAATGCCCAATATCATGAGATCCACTAAAGATTAGAGTTTGACCAGTTTGTATTTTATTCCACAGGCTGAAAAACTCTGAGCGGATTTTCATACACAAAAGTCTCCTATTCTCGCTGGGAGTTAGTAATCTTGTGTTTGTTCTGGATACAACCTTGTTTACAAGGAGACAGGAACATGCGGTGAGTGCCGACAAGTCAGCTGAACAGTCCCGGATTACCAGACCAACGGCACGGTCTGCCTCAGGTTTTCCAACACTTAATATTGTTGAGGCGGATCGGATAGCCTGCGTAGCAAGCGTTTCCATAGGCTTTTTCCCGTTCGTTTGACGCATTTTTCTCTTTTTGGACGTGCCAAAATTGGGGCGGGCACGAAAAATAAAAGGAGCACTTTTTTGCGCTATTCTAAATTTGGGCGGCCAAAAAGCTAAAAATACTTCAATCTGCAGAAAAACTCTACGGAAACGCTTGCTACGCACGCTATGACGCGGATGAAAAATTTGTGCGTCATTTTCGAAAGTGACGAAAAGTCACTTTCGTAAGTCCCTTGACCATAGCTTAACACTGCTCTGCGACCAGGATTGAGGTACGCAAGGAAAAGTCGCAAAAGAGCCACAGGACGCCCACGCAGCCGGAAGTTAAACCAGTTTTCTGTAGTATGAAGCAACTAAGAATATTGTTACTTCCCCTCCTTCCCACCAGCTAGGAAGCTAGTCCATCGTAGGGTTACCCCCAGCAGTATGTCGCCGGTACCCACCCAAGTAGAGAGAGAGAGTGTGTGTGGAGCAAAGTTTCGTGGCTAAGGAAAATACCCGATGGCAAGGACCAGGTTTCGAACCACCGGCCTTCAGGATCTGAAGTTGAACCCGCTTAACACTACACCACCGCGCCCCAGCTTGAGGAGTTAAGAGTCTCTCGTTAGGACACAGTAAGATAAAAGTATACTAAAAACAATTAGATCTTTCTCTTTCTGACTAAACCCTTTCCTTTTCAGGCTCTTTGTTCCACTGTGACAGTCCTTCAGCACTTTTTTCACACTGCGATATTTACGTGGATGTTAGTGGAAGGAATTAACCTTTACATCAAGTTGGTCAAAGTTTTCTCTGTGAAAAAGCAGTATGCAGCATACATAGCGGTAGGCTGGGGTAAGTAGGACAGAATGGGGTAAGTAGGACAGGATGGGGTAAGTAGGATAGGATGGGGTAAGTAGGATAGGATGGGGGTAAGTAGGACAGGATGGGGTAAGTAGGACAGAATGGGGTAAGTAGGATAGGATGGGGTAAGTAGGATAGGATGGGGTAAGTAGGACAGGATGGGGTAAGTAGGACAGAATGGGGTAAGTAGGATAGGATGGGGTAAGTAGGATAGGATGGGGTGAGTAGGACAGGATGGGGTAAGTAGGATAGGATGGGGTAAGTAGGACAGAATGGGGTAAGTAGGATAGGATGGGGTAAGTAGGATAGGATGGGGTAAGTAGGACAGGATGGGGTGAGTAGGACAGGATGGGGTAAGTAGGATAGGATGGGGTAAGTAGGATAGGATGGGGTAAGTAGGACAGGATGGGGTAAGTAGGATAGGATGGGGTAAGTAGGATAGGATGGGGTAAGTAGGACAGGATGGGGTGAGTAGGACAGGATGGGGTGAGTAGGACAGGATGGGGTAAGTAGGACAGGATGGGGTAAGTAGGACAGGATGGGGTAAGTAGGACAGGATGGGGTAAGTAGGACAGGATGGGGTAAGTAGGACAGGATGGGGTAAGTAGGACAGGATGGGGTGAGTAGGACAGGATGGGGTGAGTAGGACAGGATGGGGTGAGTAGGACAGGATGGGGTAAGTAGGACAGGATGGGGTAAGTAGGACAGGATGGGGTAAGTAGGACAGGATGGGGTAAGTAGGACAGGATGGGGTAAGTAGGACAGGATGGGGTAAGTAGGACAGGATGGGGTAAGTAGGACAGGATGGGGTAAGTAGGATAGGATGGGGTAAGTAGGACAGGATGGGGTGAGTAGGACAGGATGGGGTGAGTAGGACAGGATGGGGTAAGTAGGACAGGATGGGGTAAGTAGGACAGGATGGGGTAAGTAGGACAGGATGGGGTAAGTAGGACAGGATGGGGTAAGTAGGACAGGATGGGGTAAGTAGGATAGGATGGGGTAAGTAGGATAGGATGGGGTGAGTAGGACAGGATGGGGTGAGTAGGACAGGATGGGGTAAGTAGGATAGGATGGGGTAAGTAGGATAGGATGGGGTAAGTAGGACAGGATGGGGTAAGTAGGACAGGATGGGGTAAGTAGGACAGGATGGGGTAAGTAGGATAGGATGGGGTAAGATTGTAATAAGGGAGATTCGGTAAAGGTTTACCTTCCAAGCTGTCAAGCTTTCAAACGGCATAATTCATTCGGGTTTTGTAGGGGATTTTGATTCCTCGTTGTACCCATTCCTTATAAATGACTCGTTTGAGAAAAGAAAAGAGATTCCCTTGCCGCGATTTATCCAGTACCTTAGATTCCCTCTTCTTCAGTACTAGCTCCACACCTTTCAATTCTCCCCTCTTTCTATAATATCCTCTTCAGTTTTTTTTAAATTTATTCTTTTCAATCCAATTCATTCATTCTTCTCTTCTTTAATTCTCGCCTTCTTTTCTAGGTCTATCATTCGGAAGGAGAACCTGCTGTTGTAGAGTAAATATATCACTTATAGGCTAAAAACTTAAAAATTGTTTGTCTCTTTTAGGAATCCCAGCAGTCATAGTGGGATTAGTAGCAGCCATCAGACCCAGCACGTTTGACATGAGTGAAGTTGAGACCACCAACGTCACGTGTGGATCATTGAAACTGGCCCCACGGATCGAGCGGACCAGGTATACTGTTTTGATTTTTTAGATGCATTTTAAATCCCAGGAACTCTATATCAATTTGCCCTCTGAGGATTTGATTCCAGATTAATGCACTATCTAATGATTGCTGAGTTTCTGTTGCTGTCATCATCTACCTTTAACTGAAAAGACTGGTTGTTGGTGATTATGCATAAGACATTTCCAGCAGTGCTCTCCCCCCCCCGCTCCCCAAACAATCCTTGGCACCCCACCAAAGTGGAATATCCCCACAGAGGGACAAATGACCTGTACAGTTAAAGGAGTAGACTTCTTTGTTTCTGGGTTCATGTACATCAGTACTACCAAAGGATAATTCAGGCCAAACCAAGGCCGGCACAGGAAGTGAAATGTCTGATTTCTCAATATTGTTTCGGTGATCGTTCGTTTGTGGATCTGCAGTCTCATTTGTGTCCCCCTTAGAAGCAGTTAGTTACAAATTTTCCCCTTTGCTGATGCGCTTTACTGTGGGTTAGAATCATAAGGCCCTATGAAGACTCTGGGACGGACAAATTGGGAAAATGCCCCACTTACGTCAGGGGCGATGGGCACTGCTGGATTTCTGAGATGAATTACAGATTCCCATTGAATAACTTTCGTTTGGGTGCACTAGGTCACTGGACGTCATGCCCCCGTCAGATACAAGTGTAATTCTCCAAAGGTGGAAAAATACTACAAAAGATAATCATAGTTAATCATCAGTTTACATTCACTTATCCTTAAATTTACTTCTCGGTGTTTGATGTTTTAATTCACCTGAGTCTAACTGATGTCTTTAGATGCTGGATAAATGGAAGCTTGTGGATTTACAAAGGACCCATCTTGGTCATACTTGTGGTATGAATGCTTGTCTGAATACGTCAACGTTTTCGTGCACTAAGAAAGCACAATAAAACACTTTTAAACAGGAAAACGTACTTCAAGTGTAAAACACATACTTCTTGAAAATTTCTTTACATTGAGACTAAGCCCAATCCGAAGCATTTAAGTAAATAAATATATCGAAGCTAAATATTACCGTGGTGGAGTCGAAATTACCGATTTAAAATATATATTGGAGAATTGAATTAGTTAGCATCAAAAAAAAGCAAAGCGACTAGGTGGAAATACATATTTCAACCATATTATGTATTTTGCTAATTATTTACAAATTGTTTTAAAGATTTTTCCACTTGATTTTATCGCTTATCCGTACCGCCAACTACATCCGTGAATCTTCTTCAAACAATTTTGAAACACTGTATCTTAAAAACGATTAAACATGGTTTACATGTTTGTTTTGCAGGTAAATTTGGTGTTGTTTGCAATTCTTCTTCGCGTAATATTTGGGAAAATAGCCTCTAAATATGGCACCAACCACTTGACTGCTGCGAAGTAAGGAGGCGTTTTTAACTGACTATACTTTGTTTAAAATGTTACTTAGCTTAACTTCAAACCTCATCGCACGATATCTCTACGAAACCTCAGTGATCAAGACTTCAGCTTAGCCGAGCAATTTTTTTCTGTCCACTTTGATGGCGCTGGCGACCATTTTCTTTATAATTAAACTCTACCATTTCACTGGGTTGCTGAGTTAATAATTGATTTGGTATTACAGGGGTAGAGCAGTTTTCAATTGAGTGTCGAAAGTAATGCTGTGTTTACTTTGGATGTACTTTACTACGCTGTCTGATTGGTCATGAAAGCGCTCGCGCCACTTTCTCAACCAATCAGACGTAAAACCAAACCAATCGTTACTAGATCGCACTGCTCGCACGCGTTTTCCCGCGCTTAATGTTAATCACTTGTAATTGCTTCGATTTCTGATTAGGTCAACTTGTGTCTTGTTCTCGTTGTGATTGGTTAAAGTAATTACTTTGGTTTGGTTTTAAGACACTCACTTGAAAACCGCTCTAAGCGTTGTCTTCGTACTTAAATTAGGCCATGGATTAGAAGATTCACGTTTAGGCAAGGGTTTGATGATTTAAGATTAAGAAACGGTCAGTATTGCTAGTAAGGTCAGGGTAAACCGTTATGTACTTGATTTTGAATGATTTTGAGAATGATTTGAAAAGCACACTGATGAATCGATGAAAAGTTGTTCCTCTTCTTCTTTTCTTGGGAAATAAACGGCCACCTTGCTTACAAAAAAGAATACAAAAAGAATAGAATAATTGCAATGCAATGGCTAGTACATATCACCTCATTTCATAAAATTTTCACATTTTTTGCTATTGTTTTGAATGCCAAAAAAATAAAATATAGAAAGGAAGTTGCTTACTAGGTTGAAGTAAATTTTCAGAAATTCTCAGAAGTTGGAGAATTTGGTGTCACGACCACCTTGCCAAAAAACGCGAAAATGTCAGTCGTGTAGTTATAGGAATACTTAGTACTACACTATATACGTTTGCTTTGCTTTGTTTTTTTCAAAGGAGAGGTCTAAGGAGCATTATTGCTCTTCTTCCTTTGTTGGGTGTCACGTTGTTGCTGGGCTTTTTTCTGGACTTTCATTACGCCATTGAATACTTGTTTATTTTGCTGAATTCTACTCAGGTACAGTTTAACCTTTATAAACTTGTAATAAACTGTGGAATTAGGTTACATAGCCTAACCAGACCAAAGTGTGTTATTATATAACATCCTCGGATCTTTCCCGAACATATTCGGAAAGGTTCGGAAATGAGCTGCCCTCAATCGTGTGACCCAGAACTAAACATATGGTCGAAGAGAGATATCATATCTCTGCACATCCATGTATCATATAATAGCACAAGTGCATGCAGTTAATGAGAACAACAATTTTGTGTAATATGTCTATCACACGTGTGTAAATTATGTTCATTTTTTACTATTATTGGCCATTAAAACCTCGGATACTCCTTACGAGTTTCAAGGGCCGCCTCAACTGTTATAAAGGTTGTCGAGAATCCTTCGGAGAATCTGACTGCTAAGGTTACCCCTGGGGGCTTTCGAGGGACATCCAAGGTTACCCCTGGGGCCTTTAAAGTAAATTCTGAAGTACACCTGGTTTCACTCCGTGTGATGCCTTTACTCCGGCTTCACAGCAAATATGCAATCAATTAAAATGTGGGTAGATACTACTTTTTTCCGTAGACGTTGTGTAAATAAAAACATCAAACAAAATCATTTTATTTCATTTGCTTTTGCAGGGAGTCGTGTTCTGTATTTTTCATTGCGTTCTTGATGACCAGGTAGGTCGGTTTGGGGGCAAGGAATAAGCTAATTTGTCTCCAATCACAAGCTTGAAAAAAACACTTTTATTAGTAACAACATAACGATTGTAAAACATGCGAATTTGTTACAATTCAAAACTCCATTGCTTGAAGTACGTTATGAAACTGTTACCTCTTATTGTCGTTTTTCTAATTTCGCTACTTTGTGTTTTGTCTTCTGTTGAACATGTTCTTATTGTATCAGGAGGAATTGCGAGTTGACCACTGAAGCTATATGGATGGTTAAATGGCAGTGTCAGGCGTTAAGGAACAAAGACAACAACATTTACTGTCTTTGTTCCCCTTTTTTCCCTGTTTTTAGGTTCAAGATGCGCTTCGGAAGATACGTGTCAAATTAAAAAGCCAATCGACCTCTAAGACACAAGAAACGCCAGCATCACATCCTAACACAACACCAGTCACGGAAAGAAGCTCCAAGGTTAATATATTGCACCAATCTGGTACGTTATATTTGGGTATTGTCTCATTCTAACCCTCTATACTCTCGATAACATGCACGTTCGAAACTAGGCAAATTTCTGAAAATATGCTTTCAAAGATATAGTAAAACCAATTTATCATCGTATAGTGCTGTGGAAAAACGCTCATTTTAACTAATACATTGTGAATAAAAGAAAATGGTTATGAAGCCTACAGGGTCCGAAATTAACTTTTTTATGCGAGCGCCAAGTGGCGACTGAAATTTTTTTTTTCAGTCGCCAGATGGAAAATTCTGGTCGCCAAAAAGTGTCCGTAAAATTGTTGCTTCACAGCGAAACACGAAGCTTTTAAAGACATTTCTTCGCTCAAAACATAATCTTACTAGGGAACGATCGAAAGAGTCAGACTGCCATGAAAAAAAGGCATTAAATGATCGTGTAGCTTACATTGTAGTGGAAAAGGAGTTTTTGTTAAATAGATAGCTCTCTTAGTTTGAAGACTGAACATGACGCCACTTCTTCTGACTGTAAAGCGTTATCGAAAATTTGTAGAGCGTTTCGTTGAATATTCAATGGCGAAAGGAAAGCCTGTGTTTATGCGATGCGCCCACGGTATGGTTGTCAGATGAAGCTGCTGAAAACATGGCGGCCGCTAAATGTCGATTACATTGCGTGGAATACAACTGTTGTGGAGGTCATTTAACAGGAATCTTACCTTCGTTTTTGATCTAAATTATTTTCTATGGAGATTAAAAACTTCGAAAAGACAAGGGGTAAGTTTCTGCTGGAAATCAAACGTGAATTTTTCCATTTAAAATGAAATTAATTCCTTGAGCGGCGGTTCAAAACATTAACAAGGCGCTGAAAGTTAGTCGCCTCCAGGCGACTAGCCTTGAAATTCTGGTCGCCAGCACTCAATTTTCAGTCGCATTGGCGACCAGCTGGTCGCAATTTCGGACCCTGAGCCATGTTGTTGTTGTTGTTTTGTTTTGTTTCTTTGTTTTTTTCTAATACCGTTTTTAGCCTTGACCGTGTAGAGGCAACAATAGGTTTTGACTTGTGTTGGAACAACCAACCAATAGTTACTTATTTATTTATTTACTTATTTATTTACTTATTTATTTATTTTCATGAGTTATTCAGCCATAGCGTGTGAAGGTAAAACAAGAGATTCTGTACGGTTGTGGTGTTTCAACCGTTAAAAAGCGGCGTCTTTGTCACTACCTTTGAATTTGGCGAGTTTTCATAACCAGTCCTTCGGTTAACTTTGGTCTCTCTTAATTATTTTTATCCACAGGCTAAAAAGTGAGAACTAAGGAGTCACGTGCCTCTTTGTGTGACTCAGGGGCCCAGTTGCAACCTCGTTCCCAGGGTCCTTTCATCTCCGGTCCATCCCAGAGGGGTGGGATGGTTAGCCTGGTTGTTCGAGAGTTGATTAACGCTAACCAAGGATTAAAAGTCAATCAAAGATTTTATTTCTCTTGTTGAAAATGACTTCTAAAGTAATAGCAGCCATAGGTGAAGAAAGGCTTAGCCGAAAATGAGGGAAAGCGAAAGTTTTTGGAAAAATCCTTATTGATTCGTTAAGGTAACTTTGTTTCTTTTCTTTCTTACCCCCAACAGTGGACGAGAGCTCGACGATTGCAAAGGATGTTGTGCTGAACAAGGAATCGTTACCTTATGATGAAACTCGCTTATAAATTAGCAGATTCCTTACATTTATCAGCATATGATATCGACGCACGAGTTGTAGGATACTAGCCCAAGCCTGCTAAAAAGGTCGACACAACATTGCCTTCCTTAGCCTAGTACCCAGGCATTCTCTGTTGTCTTGATGTCTGCGCCAAACGTGTGGCGGTTCAGGGCGAGAGAACGCGCTCCCAGCGCTCGAGCGTCATCCGGTGACGTCACACTTATGCTAGAGTCCAGGTATAAACAAGCGGAGAATGCTTAGAAGAACGCTCAGGGAGATCACGTGGATAAGTTAAACTATGGAGAACTGTCACCTATCCTCATAAAAGGAAAATGAGACAAGAGAATAGAGGGTATTCGTATTTATTCCTCATCTATGTAAACTACGCAAAATGTCCTTTTTGTCGGCCATTTTAAATTATACACGACACGAGTATCCGAACACTGGGTATCTCAGCTTAACATCTTAAGCGTTCTTGCATAACATTTATTATACACCGGAAACAGGATACCAAGAAACCGATATTTCTCATTATGAATTTTAAAATTCATCACTTCCATATGGCGTCCATAGGAGGTATTTTATTCATTCAAGTAGATACAGAAATTGGACTATTTATTAAGACTCAGATTTGTCATCTAGGAACAAGAGGTTACGATCATAATATCTTACTACGAGAGAGTAGTTATTCTCTGAACCAAGTGATACAAAACAGATTATCGCCAAATGATAACAGAAAGCAAGAAACTGAATAAAAATGTTTAACAAATACAATTTTCATTGATTCATGGGGTGGGGGAGGGGGGTGGAGCAGCATTCAGTTCCGGCTGACTGTACCCAGAGGGAAAACAAAACTACTTCACGAGTTTTCCAATACAATCAAAACAACACAATCGTTTACACTCGGAAACTGGGCCCATTCGATGCCGCTCCCAGGATGGGGGGAATTTTTGGTCAAATGAAAATCGCCCTTTACTGTTGAATCAGCGCCGGGATATCACAGTTTTTACCGATGGGCTGAGGAAAATGAAAAGTATTGCCCTTTCAATATCTGGATTACATCACCTACGCGATAAAACTCAAGAACCCGAACAGTTACCGTAAATTAACAAGCTTCATAGTTTTCGGCTGGTCTACAGATGCAGGATCATTTAAAAGCACCTAACCCTGGTGAAAGGATTTTCTAGGATCCTGTAAGATTCTATAGGATCCTGTAGGATTACACAGGATGCTACCCGGGAATTTTGTGCCTGAAAGGATCCTGTAAAATTTTATAGCATCCTGCGCAAGATCCTGCAGAAGGATCCTTGATCTTTGCAAGGAATTTAAGGATCTTTGCAGGATCCTCAAAGACCATTGCAGCGTCCTCAAGGTTCAGTGCAGGATCCTTGAGGATCGTTACAGGGTCCTTGAGGATCCTTGCAGGATACTTGAGGACTAGAGGTGGAGATCCACAAGATTTCCGCTCAAGATCCTCATGCAGATCTTCAAAGATCTTTCCAATATTTCCACTAGGGAAAGCGATACGGGACAGGGCAAAACAGGAAAGTAATTCTAAGTTTCCTTTTGTTTTCTTGTTAACAGTGCATTTGCTACTAATGACACTGCATTTTCTTTTCTCTGGATGTTAATTCTTTAAGATGCGTATATGTTGAGCTACCTTCCAATGGAGCGCGTGACCAGCCCAAAGAAAGTCTGCTTTGGATGTTGATGCTGAACGGGCTCAATTTCCCTTGCCGTTCAGTTCTCGGCTCATAGGGATTCTTTACTGACGTTAGCCTTAAATCTATTTCTTCAAGAATGATTTCCTGGTGTTAGTCTCCTAAGGGACGGACCATTAGAAAAGTGATGGGTGGGGGATTTTTAGCAGTGCCAGAATTTTTTTTTTGGCCCATTTCCTGTACAAGAATTTTTTTTTGGCTACAGCCCTATGCATGAATTTTTTTTTTTGAGAAAATATTTTTCTTATGCCCAATTTGATATTGAATTAATTAAAAACAATGCAACTTTGTTTTACTAAATACATAGCTTGTACTGTTCCGTTACTTTACATTTTTAAGTTTATTTTATTACAAAACACTTTTTAATAATGTTCGCTTTAAAATTTAATTTAATGAAGGAGCTTTCAAAAGTAAATAGCGATTTATAGTGAAAAATTGTGTAATATTATTGATATACATGTATGGATTTTCTTATAAAAGACGTATTTATATGAAATGATTTGATACAAACAGTGGTGCCCAGAAAGATTAATTTATAAAATATGCAGTACATACACTGTTATTTCCTTAATTTAAAAACAATTCTTTTCAAAAACGTAGCTCATAAATTTGCCTTTAAGACTTTTGATATAAAATACATACAGGTACCTTCTAACCCTTTGCTGTAACAGCTTTTTGAGGATGTACACAGTGGGAGAGTAGGAAGCCACTGGGAGTGGAAGGCTTTCTAGTGCACTTCCTTAGTCCTTGCCCTCTTCTGTTCCTCTCCCACAATCCATCGTAGTCATTCCAGACCCCACTTACTGATACAGCCCCCCGATAATGCCCTCCACTCCAAAATGTCAGTCCAAAAAGAAAATACCTGTTAAGGATACCCAGTGGCTTCCAGTGATACACTGGCTTCCAGTGGTTTCCAGCCAGTGGTAGTGATACCTGTTAAGGTATCCCCCTCCCGACAAAAGAAATATTAATTATGAAAACAATATTTTATAGCATCCTGGCAGAGCCCCAGAAATTTTCCAATTTTTTAAACACTGGAGACACTACTTGAGCACTTTGCCAGAACGAATTATGGTTTCATATCAAAATGAGGCCCATCTTGTGCATGAATTTTTTTTTCGGACATTTTATCTTGCATGAATTTTTTTTTTCGGACATTTTCCCTTGCATTAATTTTTTTTTTTGGTTTTTTCCCCCACCCCGCCCCCCATCACTTTTCTAATGGTCCGTCCCTAAGGCAGCCGTTTTGTGTGTGTGTGTGTGTGTGTTTGTGTGTGTGTGTGTGTTTATTTCAAAACTTTCAAGGAACGTCCTCATTTCAGTCATTTAAGGTGGAATGCAGTTGATTTTCAGCCAGGAAAAACGTATTCGATAATGAACTAATTTAAATATTCTAAAGACCAAAATGCCAAATCAGGCAGTATTCAGGCGTCCCATCATTCCAGTCAGGCTATAATTGATTGGACGGGCCTGTGGGGCACCGTATTAGTAGCAACAAAGAACAAAAGGAATTTCGTCGTAGCAGGTTGTTCAAGGTCACTGGACGATTGATTGGTACCTTAATGTTATATAGGGGTGGGGGCGCAAGAGGGCTGACATTTTGACCATGGTTTTCTTGGGGACACGGCTGGTTAATGCAATGCCTATACCACGCTGATGCGGAGGAATTTGAAAAATGGTGGCGGGAGGGGGGGGGGAGACAGGGGGTGGGAGACCGGGAGAAAAGGGGGCTGGAGGTGTACGGGAGGTGGGAGAAGAGGGGGCGGGAAGCGGGATTCCCAAGGTGGCGGGAAGCGGGAGAAAAAGGGAAAAGTTACGCAACATTGCGCAATATTTCGCAATCGAAGAAAATGCAAAGGGGCGGGAGCCAAAAAAAATACAGGGCGGGAACCGGGATTAAAGGGTACGGGAAGCGGGAGGTTTCAACCCCCCTGTCCCCCCCCCCCCCATGCAGGACGCCTGTTGTACGCAACAATTTTCAAGAGGGTTTTGGACATACAGATTACATACACAATGCCAAATCAGGCAGTATTCAGGCGTCGCATCATTCTAGTCAGACTATAATTGTTAGGACGGGCCTTTGGGGCACCGTATTAGTAGCAACAAAGAACGAAAAGAATTTCGTCGTAGCAGGTTGTTCAAGGTCACTGGACGATTGATTGGTACCTTAATGTTATATAGGGTTGGGGGCGCAAGAGGGCTGACATTTTGATCATGGTTTTTTTGGGGACACGGCTGGTTAATGCAATGCCTATACCACGCTGATGCGGAGGAGTTTGAAAAATGGTGGCGGGACACCTGTTGTACGCAACAATTATCAAGAGGGTTTTGGACATTGTACGGATTAAAATACGCCAGTTAAAAGGTAAAAACAAATGAAAAAGCTATGGAAGTCTGGATTCCAATGAACTGGACGTTGAAGGGCTCAAAGCTGCTCAAAGGAACGAAGTAGTTGACAGAATATAACATTTTCCTCAAAGAGAAAGCTTATCCAAATGTCGGCAACTGATAAATGAGGCATGTACTTCAAGCCTTGGAGTTCCTCATCATCGTCATCACATCCTTTATTTAAACACGATAAAAATTTAAAAAGTTTTTGTAGCCTTTTCTGGATAAAACTGGAACGTAAATTACACGTATAACTGTGAGTTTATTTGTTATTTGTTGTGACCGTGTAAATGAAACATCTGTCACTGTCCTCGCACAAAACATACCAATTCACGAATTTGAAATCAAGCTCATATAAAGAGGGGGCGGGGCGCTAGGATCGTCGAATCAAAACATTTAGCGCTGAAAACAAACTCAGTCTTGAATAAAATGCGTAAGACTCCGGATTTACGAGAGAACGATTAAAGCTCGAGATTAACTTTCGACAAGAAGTCACGCAAATATACATGTAACGCAATTTAATAAAACGCATGTCATTTATTAGACCTTTATTACTGTATTGAAAAATAATGAAAAGGGCCGGAGGAGAATTCAAAGGTTACGATTTGGTATGAATTTGGTAGTTTTGCAATTTTTTGGGGGAGGGGGCAATTTCTAAAACAGATCACGTAAAAATTATTTATCTTTGATACCCAATAGAAAAAATCCGTGAATCTAGGTGCCCACAATAACTCCAGCTTGTAAAGGTCCGTCCTTGGTAAACTATAAGTTTATCAAGGAGGGTTTATCAAGGTTTGTTTACGAAGCATTTGAGGGTGTTCCCTACGCGTAACTGTTTAACTTTCTATGGAGCTTTCCTAAAATAAGTTGCACGCATAGTTTGAGGGTGTGTTATAATTTAATTTGAGAGCTTAATCACATTCAATTTACTCGAGGATTCCCCGGGTTAATTGAGTCGCCTGTTCTGATCATGAACTGGCTGAAAGATCGAAAAAGCTGGCATGTGCAAGTGACATGCCAGGAGGCATGAAATGCCGAAACAAAAATAAGCCCACAAAGCACTACCCGAAGATCAAAACCAAACCTAGATCAGAAGGGGAAAGGGAGAGAAAGTTTGCTCTTTCGATGGCACAGTTTGTTACGCCATGATAACGATGACTGCCTTATGGAACGTTTAAAAAGTTGAAATTGCAAGGTATCGGCCCATGTAAGGTAATCCAAGAGAACCTTGGATTCTGGATTCCACGCTGTGGATTCCGGATTCCATGCCCGTGGATTCCGGATTCCACGTCCGTGGATTCCGGATTCCACAGTCCAAAAGTGGCTGGATTCCAGATTCTGGTTTCCAACGTTTCTTCTAAACGAAATGACTTTAAGGACGTTCGCGCCCAAATCTTCCCACGTTCAGATTTTTTTCAAAACGTTTGCTGTAGTTAGATAATGACCAACTCATGTAAGAAAAGCAAAAACTTTGGGTGATGGGGGGTCACCATGCTCGTTTTGGAGTTAAAGCGTATTGGAAACGTTGTGTTTTTAGAAGCTTTGGTTTTGTAAGGCGAAATCGGCTTTCTTGCTACAAGGAATAAAATAAGTTACGTGGAGGACTCTACATAGTGCTGATTTATGGATTTCATCGCAAATAGGCTTAGTTAGTACATTTTTGCAGGTAATATTGTTTCTTCGGGTAAAATTAGTCTCACAGAAGGATAATTGTAGAAAAATTCGATCGTGTTTGAGTAGAAATAGCAATAAAATTAAAACTTCTAACGTTCAGATTTTTTTTGTTTTTGTTTTGGGATACAACGCATAGAAACCAGTAAAGGAAGTGATTTATCGAAAAAAATGGGTCACCCTGCATTTAAAAGAGTTAAGTACATTTACAGATAAAAAAAATACCCACCACCACTGTATTTGTCGATATTTCTTACTCAGTGCGCGCGCTCGATGCATGACGTGGCGTGACATTGCGAAGTGAATTACGTGCGCAGTATGGATGCGCACTAACAACAGGCTATTTCTGAGTTGCCTTGTACCTCTTTCTCAAAGCGAGTCTTAGTGTATAGCCTTTCATATGAAAATGAGTTTCCATTCACATGCAGATAAAACTCACTGTCATATGAAAGGTTTTGCACGAGGCCTCGCTTTGAGAAAGAGGCACAAGACAATTCGGAAATGGCCTATTAGGGCGAACGTCCTTAAATCCGTAAGCCCCAAAATTAGGGTGGCTCCCTATAGTATTTTGACCACGTGCACGCTGATGATGCGAGCTGTGGAAATGTGCGCGCTCACATGAAAGCGTAGCTTTTTCCAGCTTTTCCTGATATTTTATGACGTCAGCATAGCCAAAACAAGTAAAGTTAACAGTGAATTTTCTCACGTTTCCGTCGGTAATTTTTTTTTTAATTTTGCACATTTTGAGATACTAGCGCTAGCTTTCACATATTTTATTTTGGAAAAATTCTGTCGCAGCAATTCAGTTTAATGGTTAAAAATAAGAAATCACGTGATATCGGTGAATCCGTCTGAACGCCCCCATTTTTTCCCCCGCAAAATGTTAGTCAAAATCATTTTCACAAGTTGGAAAGTATAAAAAATTTCACCGAGGGAAAATCAAAATATTTAAGAAAAAGGACGAATCAATGGAAAATATTTGTCATTCTTTAGATGTTTTGTTGCCATGACAACGGCCTATGCCTGAGAAGTAAAACCTGAAAAATGAGGGTAATTATGTTACTGGTACAATTCTGGTAAAATTCAGGAATAAAGATAGCAAGGCAACAGAACTAGGGTCTCATTTGTAAATCTTGCCAGTCCGTATAGTCATTTTTGTAGAAACTCTAGGGAGCCACCTTAAGGTGATTCCGTTCAATTGCATTGCACATCCTTTCTGTGCATCATCTTTTGCGTGATTAGGGCGCGCACGAGCGTGCTCGCGTTCGGAACGTGATAGGTTTTCTATGAAAGCTCAGCTGTTCAGAGAAATAAATGGTCGTTTTCTCCCAGACGAACTCGGTGACCCCTTCAAATTTGAAGAATTTTTCATCATTCAATTTTGAAATATTCCGGTTAATTCACTATTACAAACAGATTTAAGCGTTTCACCGGAACCGTGAAGACGCACGATTTGCCCATTATTTCATTGGTTTCATTTTTACGGCAATTTTTAGACGTTTTACTCTAATATTTTTCTTCTATCATAAAAATAATGCTTATATATCATTGCCAGTGATAAATTTGCTAAAGTAATAGGTGTCTCTGGGACAAGGATAGGTTTTTTAATATTGCTGTCGAAAGCTGGTAAAGTACCTATATACTACAGCCCTGTAGCGTGAAATAAGACACGGTGACCCCCTCTTTTAACTTTTTTTTTTAATGTATTAGGTGTAATAAATAACTGTGCAAAGTTTCAACAAATTCTCATTACAACTTCTTTTTCGATGGAATCACCTTAAACATTGCATATTTTGTAATGAAGGAGTTTAGTCATATCCTGCATGTAAGTTTCTGTGGGTGTTTTTGCTGTTCACACCCTTACTGGGACGTGATTTGTACTGTAAAGAATAGGTATAAAACTACTTCCCTTTTATTATCTTGTTAAACTCCCTAATGAAGTCTGTGTGATCAGGCGAAACCGGTCGGAGAATAAGACAGGTTGATAAGATACGTTGCTGTGTGCTGCTCACTAGTTGTTCTTTAAAAAAATGTTGCGCCTTTGTTTCACGCACCGCAGGATCAGGATGTGATACTGTCACGTCATTGCATTCATAGTTTAAAATCGACACCCGATATCGACCGATAAACATTACCGAGCTGAGAGATGTCAGTTAGAGAAACCAAACGCTGCTCGCCAAACAGCTTGGTCATTTAAGTATTGTACCCTTTTCTTACGTAACACAGATTTTTATTACAATATAAACATTCTTGCGTGGAGTGAGCGAGTGATATTGTTTTTATGTTCTTGTTTCCTAAGAAAAGTTTCCACAACCAAACAGTATCCAAACAAATGGAAGGAAGTTGCTCAATTACTCGGAACAAAGGATTGAGAGATTGTTTCGCGCTGCAGGTCATTCATAATTCCTGATAAATAAGATTATTTTTTACTTCGATGTCAAATGCCTTTAGATCTCTCATATGACGTCATATTTCAAGAGAAAACTACAATTGAAACTACACTGAGACATAAAACGCACTCAATCAAAAGCATTACAACGGATTATGTTCTAGGCGAACGACGGTCACCTGACTGAGGGGATAAGAAATGAAGGCGGTCAAGAAAAGGAATTCGACTGTAATGCTGAGTTAGTAAGTAAAGTAAAAGAGAAGTCTCTAGCATACTGTACAACCGAACATCTCAAGAGTCTCAACGCTCAACGAATATCAATTATTTTTTAGTCGTTTCCAATATAACCATATATTAACTGAGTAATTCTGTTTTAATACAAGAGCGTTTTTAATTTTTCAAAAGCAAGCCCCAATGTATATATATTGACTTCTTCGATTTGAATTACATGTAACTTTGTTACCAGCTTACGTTTTATACTGTGGAAACCCTGTAAAACGAAGTTCCTGATACAAAGAATACAAGACAGAAGCTGAAACGTAAAATTTACCCTGATTCAACGAATGAACGTCAACGGCAACAAAGTTGAATGCCAACAGATGAAAAGAGATGTGTAATCGTTCAAATGTGAATAGACTAAATTGCACGTTTAAACCTAATGCTGAATGGTACAACATAGCACTGTGTAATTTAATTTGACGGCAAAATTATTGCTAGCCAAACCTCGATATAGATTTTTGTCGTTTTTCCACAATTTCGTTGCACCGGCCGGTTTCGCTTACAACGATGCCCGTTAAAAATAACAAATTTTTTTCCTACTCTTTTTTCACTTCGTTTTATAAGGGTTCCACTATAGTTTATTGTTTTTGTAGTCGTTTTCAAATGTCAAGGAAATGATTCTGTAATATGCCGTCCTAACCCTTTTCTACGGAAGCTTCAAAGGCACATTGAACTTTATGAAAAATGGAAATTTTTTTTTAGAAAATGGAAGTTGAAGTTGTAAAAATGGAAGTTTGTTTTTGAAAAATGGAAGTTTGTTTTTTGAAAAATGGAAGTTTGTTTTTTGAAAAATGGAAGTTGAAGTTGTAAAAATGGTAGTTTGTTTTTTGAAAAATGGAAGTTGAAGTTGTAAAAATGGAAGTTTGTTTTTTGAAAAATGGAAGTTTGTTTTTTGAAAAATGGAAGTTGAAGTTGTAAAAATGGTAGTTTGTTTTTTGAAAAATGGAAGTTGAAGTTGTAAAAATGGAAGTTTGTTTTTTGAAAAATGGAAGTTTGTTTTTTGAAAAATGGAAGTTGAAGTTGTAAAAATGGTAGTTTGTTTTTTGAAAAATGGAAGTTGAAGTTGTAAAAATGGAAGTTTGTTTTTTGAAAAATGGAAGTTGAAGTTGTTAAAATGGAAGTTTGTTTTTCGAAAAATGGAAGTTTGTTTTTTGAAAAATGGAAGTTTGTTTTTTGAAAAATGAAAGTTGAAGTTGTAAAAATGGTAGTTTGTTTTTTGAAAAATGGAAGTTAAAGTTGTAAAAATGGTAATTTGTTTTTTGAAAAATGGAAGTTGAAGTTGTAAAAATGGTAGTTTGTTTTTTGAAAAATGGAAGTTGAAGTTGTAAAAATGGTAATTTGTTTTTTGAAAAATGGAAGTTGAAGTTGTTAAAATGGAAGTTTGTTTTTTGAAAAATGGAAGTTTGTTTTTTGAAAAATGGAAGTTGAAGTTGTAAAAATGGAAGTTTGTTTTTTGAAAAATGGAAGTTGAAGTTGTAAAAATGGTAGTTTGTTTTTTGAAAAATGGAAGTTCGTTTTTTGAAAAATGGAAGTTGAAGTTGTAAAAATGGTAGTTTGTTTTTTGAAAAATGGAAGTTGAAGTTGTAAAAATGGAAGTTTGTTTTTTGAAAAATGGAAGTTGAAGTTGTGAAAATGGGAGTTTGTTTTTTTTTGAAAATGGAAGTTCGTTTTTTGAATATTGTTTCCAGTCCCTTGCCAAGCGCACATGTTCACGATGGTGGATGTCACTGCTGACGGCGTCAACGATGTGGAATCTTCTTGCAAACAAGTAAGCTGTTGATGTTCCTTTTGTCTTTTAAAAGCAAGAGAGAAGACAGTTGATTTATCGAATGTCGTGTTATTCTTTACAGGTGGCTGATTTTATCTGTAAACATATGGGCAACCAAACTGCCGAGCGCTTTCGGAAGGAGAAGGTAAGCGTACAGTATGTTGCCCAGTTTTCGTACAAAAAGAACTTTATTTGATTATTTTCGTCGGTCATTTAAATCTTCGTCAACCGAAGAATTCCAAAAGTAAAAGGAACACTTCAGCTATAAATTGTCAGTTTTGCCGGGGTTTTTGACGAACAAGCAGGTCAGTGTGGCAATTTCTTTTAAGGAGAGTAAACGTTTAGCGGCTAATATTTGCACTTTTCACTGCACAGTAAAGGTATTGTAGATGAACAAACAGGCCGTTTTGTTGGTAATTTTGCAAGGAACTTCGTGATTTTTGGACATATGATAGAAAAAAGATGAAAGTGAATGGAACAACTCTCAACGCCAGCTTAAATTTAACTGCTGCTGAATTTTAGCGGTGAGAATCTTCGCATACATTTCGACCTACTGTGCCAGTTTTCGTACACTTAGCTGCGCCTTTCTCAAAACCTATTTTTAAATAAGTTAAAGAACTAAATTTTAAACTTAACTATTCGAAAACTAATAAGTCGCAAGTGCAGCAAAGATTACACAACAATCCTTGCAAAGTACGATACACTACATGTATTTGTTGTGGTATAACAGCGACGCTTTACATCCAGGTCATGCAAAGTTCAAGAATATTTAATAAACTTAATCCCACGTAAACAATCTAAATCGTCAAATAATTAACTAAGGTAGATGTCTTTGCATAGAATGTTGACATACACCTCGAAATATCGTTAGTTTACCGGTTTTACCGATTTTTTTCACTCCGTTGCGATTCTAATAAACATTTACAAAAGTAGTTAAGAAAAGCAAGCGTAAGCGGAAACGGAAGTAAAGCGTTTGCTATTCTAAAGGCGTAAGCGTAAACGGAGGGAAAACGTCGAATCTTATGCAGGCCATTTCTTAACAGTTGTAATACGCAGAATAGTAACCTGTCAACTACCTTTACCAAGGCAGTAAATGACGTACGAGACAGTGGATTGAGCGTAAGAAAAGCCGCCCAAAAGTGAGGGACAAAAAAATCAACACTGCAGGATTGATTAAACATCCACCCCCCGAATAACCATTTGCTTTATACACCAAATGATTGGTCGCTAGGCCGACATTTATTCACAAATCGAAGAGAAAACACGATAAGCACTCAGCAGGGTGGCTGACACATCAGTTTGCGTCGAGCGTTTTCGTGGAGAAATGTTGTTTTGTCGATGTACGAAAACTGGGCCAGGTGTACGAACACTGGGCAACTCAGGCGTTTTGGGAAAAATGGCATAATTTTGAACATACGTCGATCAAGCGGCCAATCGTTTTGTATATTGAATGTAATTAAATGGGGTATCTTTAAAAGAAATTTCATAAATTTTCGTCTTACAGACGAAAAGATATAGCGATTTCAAACTAGAGTGTACGAAAACTGGGCAACACACTGTAACCTTAGTTGTCTGTCGAATATAAGCTTGAAGCGAACGGGTATTCTTTACCGGTTGCGCTGTAAATAATCAAAAAACCTTGTACTGTATTGTTTTAACTACTGAAAAAAGGGCCGAATCACGAAACCTAAAAGAAAATGGATTGTTTGTGTGATGTAAAGACCGTATTCCCTGATGCAGCGGTGCAAATATGTTATCAAGGTCGTGTTTCTTCCACCTTTATTGTACCATTGTAATCTCAGTTAGCTGTCAAGAACAAAAGAATACCACGGCGTACTCTTGAAAACTGCGTGTAAAAGTCCAGGTACAATTTTGCTTCAGCTTGTATTGTTTAACCAGCCGCTCTCTGAAATCTGTTTTGTGGAAGAAGTACAGGCCTCCTTGACGCGATAAGAGTGCGTGACATTTGTTACTCTCGTGGAGTTGCCTGGCAATTATTGTGTTTAATAAATTTCAGCTCTTCTTAGGAACGTGAATGTGAAGGTTGTACATGTACTGTGTAAATCCCAAAATTGTTGACACTTTCATGAAACTTTGAAAGAATAGAAGACAAACTATTTGCGAGAAAATGCCAAATGGCACTTTCACTGTATGTTTGCTTACATTTCCTAAAATCTGACTTGTCAGGTAGTTTTGAATATATTTTATTAGAATTTCATGAGTAGTGATATCCACATTTAAATTTCTTATTATAGACATCGAAGGATACAAACAAAATGCACAGGCTCTAATCCTGAGTTGATATAAAAACTAATTGCCCTATAGCAAATAGTGTTGACTGGCATTATTATTTTGTATACAGTGGAAGTGACAAAGCAACACATAAGACGTGATAGGAATCGGTTTGGTTAGAGATTGATAACATCTAAAGTCATATCCTAAAATGAAAAAAAAAAACGAACGTGAATTTACTCACTTGTCACTCATGTTCCACTGCTGCATCCACAGGAATTATTACTCATATTTCAAAACAAATTCCTTTGGAAATCCGAGCAAACCTGGATTTCACTTGTATATTTAATCCTATATTCGGTAAGAGAAGAATTTTTGATATTGTACAAAATTATATCATTCTTTCTGTGGAAAGAATGCTAGTCAGCAGTTTGATAATTAGTAGGTAGGTAAGAAGGTTCTTTATTCAGAGTTGCTAATTACTGACAGAGTTGATTATATATATTGGAAGGCAGGTGAAATACACATGTAACATGTCCCCGCTTAGATATGTACAAGAAGCTAACTCCCTCATATGGCCTATACAGGGACCTTCCCGCTGGACAGGGTATGGTTTTTTGCCTCTCTGTTCCAAGCTTCACGGTGGTCAAACACAAAAAAACAAGGTCACTTCCAGTTTTGAAGTTTGAATCTGTTCAGGCTTTTATGAGCTCGAAGCTCGTATGCAAATGATACACAAAATGTCCCGATAAACAAAATTTCATGCTGATTAAACTTGTGGATGCCCGTTACTTCATTGTGAACGCATGCTCAAAGTAAAAAGCTTAAGTTTTCAGAAATGGTGTTAAGTTTTGTGGTTAAAGTGAAACTGTCGACATTTGCCTGTGTTTTCTTTTGCAAAATTATGGCGGGAATTATGCATGTGTCGTGCATTTGACCGCTGTGAAGTCCCAAGGAGGATATATAATTTTATGGAAGGCTCTCCTAAGCAAGGTACAATTGCATGATTGTCATCGTTAAATATTGTTAGATCAGAGACATCTGCTGGCCTTTAAAACATGTTGTGTAAGACAAGGAAGAGTTTATTTTGTACTTTTTCCTTCCTAGAATAAAGGGTATTGTCAGGGTTTGTATTTTAGGGGTTTTTTTTGTCCATAACAGGATCAGAGCTGCACACCCTCAGCAGCACCCTTTCACCCTCTACTTCCACAATGGGAAACTCTCCACATGCTTTCCAGACCAAAAGAAAAATCCAGGTCAATTTTCCCAGCATTCTCTGGCAAAGATCAAATTAATCATGCCCCCAAAGACCTCCTTGTATGTGGACTTAAAGTGTTTAATACTTATTGCTTTGCTGGTACAATTATAGTTATTGTTATTATTAGTTTTTATTATTATTATTATTATTATTATTATTATTATTATTATTATTATGAATAGGGTACTTGCATTGAAAGTAATGGGAAGGCCAAGAGGGGTACTCCTCGAAATTTGAGGTGAGGGTGTGCTGTTTAGTTTGCCAAGCCCCAGTTTTTTTTTTTTTTTTTACAAAAATGTACTATGCTGCGAGATTAGGCTTCAAAAATGGAAACCAATTTTCACACTCTGAAACCAAAACGATGAATATCTATGCCCATTTTCAGTCCAAAATGGGACAAAAGCCATAACCTTTGGGGCGGGCCTTGTTTTTGTAGCTTATATTGCTATGTTTCAGACTTCCACTCCCCTCTTTTTGGTTGTTAAGGTTCAAATGAAAGCCTAATATATATTCCTCAAGTGCGACTGTCGCAAATATTAAAATCTCCAAAATTATGGGATGTAATTAAACTTTTGGGTGGGGCATGATAGAAAATGCCCCTTTTCAAAAGTGCTTCTTATTGCATTTCGGGGATGATTTATTGGCACTTTTGGAAACTCCACACAAACTCTTCCAAGTTCATCTCTGTTCTAAGAAATACATCCCATCACAGATACCAGATTAAAAGATAAGAGGGAGAATGAGCTCTGTAACTCTATTATTCTATCGATGTTTCCAAGACTGCGAGTTATGACGAGTGTCTTCAAATTGCGAAAAAGTTGTTCTTCCCGAAAGGCTTAAGTGACGAAGGCCACGAAGATGATATGTATTTCCTCCTTGCCGACAACAATTCAAGCGACATAGAGAGTTTGGAAGACGGTTCCGAAATAATACATTTTCTCCAGAGAAATACAAAGAAGTCACAGGCTTCACACTACCAAGTGTGTATTTATTGTCAAGAACAAAAAGTTCCGTTGACGACGACAGTTCCGATGAAGGTCTTACACAGCCTGTCTTCGAGGGTGACCAGCAAGATCAAGCGTCAGCCCTGATTGGGAGCAGCGCAAGCAGAAGTGCTTTCTTCGCCGAGCTCGAGCGTCAGGTATCTGCATCAGCGGCGATAGACGCTGCGAAGGAGGCAAGTAGAGTGGAACGTATCCAAGAGGAAATAACAAAGGCAGAAAAAGAAGCAGAGGCTTTGGAAATGCTTAGAAAGGCACGAGAGCTAAGGGTTCCACCAAAGCCTGATAGTGCACATTCTCGGGTGGTTCTTTCAGTGCGCCATCTACATTTAGGTGTTTTAACACGTGTATTCTTCACGACAAATACTATATCAGCAGTGTACGATTGGGTAGGTTCTTTAAGTAAAACACCCAAACACTTCATTTTGTCCAAAGTCCCCACGGTACCCATATACCCAGATGAAAGCGTCACCGTCGCTGATAAAGAAGTCCTAACCATGACCGAAGAGGAGTCCGCCATACCTTTGTCGAGGGATGAAACCGAAATTACCTTCTACAGTGGAGAAAGTGATAGCGAAACAAACAAAACCTTACCCTTCTCTGAAGCAACCATTATGGAAGTTGGTGACAAACCTCCAGAGGTTCTGTTAGAAGACGACGATGGAGTAGAGGGAACAACTGAAGATGAGGATACTTTACAAGGCTTTAAAACGCTAGAGGAACGGAGGAAAGCACATGCACAAAAGTCTGAACTGTTGAAAGAGAAGCTTATCACTGTCAGTCGTCATAACGTCCTCAAAGAACTGTTGGCCATCTACCAAGACTCGCAGATTTCCCAAAAGAAACTGGTAGCATTTCTCGATGAAGACTCTGGAAGCAGTGATGGGGTTCTTCGGGAGATATACTCTATCTTCTGGAGTAATTTTGTGACCCGAAACTGTGAAGGAAGTTCTCAATTTGCAATTTCGGTCACTCCAGCCATGCAACCCCAAGATTACGTCTTTGTCGGACGCATTCTGACTCACAGCTATATTCAGTGTGGCAGCTTTCCAGTTCAGCTTGCTCGAGCGTCAATGCATCAGGCCATCTTTGATTCTGTCAGCGATGAGATCCTTTTGGATTCCTTTTTGATGCTTCTTCCCGTCAAAGAACGTGTCAGCGTTCTTTCTGGCCTAAATGGCACAGGACGTTTCCCCTTAGAGGAAATCCTTGATATTCTTAATGACTTTGAAGAATCAACAATGCCAACCCCGGAGAACTTTCGTTCATTGCTGATCAAAGTAGCGAAATCCGAGCTCGTTACAAAGCCGTACTTGCCTCTTCTTAAGCTGAGAGAAGGAATGGGTGAGTTTTGGAATGGCCTTCGACGAGAGGAGTTAGACGCAATTTACCACATGTGCAACCCAACTCCACAGAGAGTTGCTCGTTACTTGAAGGCAGTTGCTAATGATGCTCAAGAGCAAAGAGTTGTCCGGTGGTTGAAACGATACACAAGGAATTTGGATGACAAAATGGCGGTACGTTTTGTACGCTTCTGCACTGCTTCGGACGTACTTATTCCTGGGAGAAACATCTTGGTCCGCTTCCAAACTATGACAGAGAATGCCATCAGCCCGAAAACACGTACATGCTTTCTCACTTTGACAGTGGCAAGAAATTACCGATCGTACAGCCAACTTAGGGATAACTTCGACTTTTTTCTGCCCGATCCCTCTCTGTGGGATTTGTCAGACTGAACGCACTGTCCGAAGGAACGTTCTTAACTCTCTGTTGAAGAGCATTACTGAAAAGTACTTAGGCGGGTACATTTCGTGACTGTAACTTACATTCACGCCCCTTTGTGTTAAAGCATGTATTTTCTAGTTCTATAGAGACAAATGAACTATGATGACGATGTTCGTTTAAGGGTAGAAGTTCCCAAAAAGTCAACTGTTTACTACCTTGGCAGGTGTTTGTCTGTGTTAGGTTTCATGGTACCATAACACGTTGAGTTAACTGAAAAGTTGTTTTGGTATGTAAGAACTCGTGACTTTTGCGGGCTTCCCATTAAAACAGGAACTCGACTTCAATACCATGGTAACGATTGTGGTCGACAACCATAATTACATCAACAACCAACAGACCGTTAAAAAGAAAATGGGATCGATCCGCGAATCAAAAACCACGAGCGTCACATTTTGACTTTGTTGAGTTACACGTAGTTGTTTCGGCGACAGTTTTGAAACGTTCGTTATGGTTATTTCTTCATCTGCGAAGTTCACATGTTTTAGAAAGGTCTAGTAACACTGCGTTCTGTGAAGGTTTGCTTCACGTTTTGGTTGGTGGTTTGTATCGTTTACTTCTTGTAGAGACAGGAGAGAGACAATGATGTTCATTTTAACTAATAGTTAATTTTCAGATCAAGTTTTAATACCTGACTGTGAAAGGTGTTTCTCAGGAATATTAAGGACTGGATCTGCACGTATCTGGTTCAGAAAGTAAGCGGGTTGGTCTATCTTGGAAAGAAAACATGTGATAGTATGAGACTTGGCCATGGCCTTTTTCCTGTTATTTTTTGCCATTGAAGTTTCCAGGGCAACAGATTGCGTGACCAATTAAGGTTTTACTTCCGTTATGTCATTTAGGGCTTTTGCACACTAGAAGAAAAAACGTCTACCTGGTTTTTTCATTCCTTTTCTACCATACTGAGGTACTTTTCAAACGTAACTGGAAAGGTGGTCTCTTTATCCTGACCACATCACCAGGACACACCTTTAAGTCAATAGCATTTCGTGTGTAGAACTTAATTCAAGAAAAACTATTTAAAAAAAGACGTCGTATTGTAAGATAGGTTTGCAAAAGTTCTCGTGCGTCTCGCCTGAAGAATAATATCCAAATTCGATACCTTAACCAGTCACGTGATCTATTGTGACAACTATTAACAAAATGAGCATTCGTAACATGTAAAATCTTATTTCTTAAGCTCGTATCAATAGGTTGCATACTTACTGAGATAGGCCACCCCCTCCAACATCAAGGTGACTATATAGAGGCTATGCGAAAGTGCCAAAATACGTTAGTTATGATAAGAGATGGTGTAGCCTGTTTGTTTGGTTTCAATTGAAAGGATTTTCTCACTCTAGTAGTATCGAAGTCACGCGCTAGAATGTAAGGAGAAATATTGAAGTGATTGTGTCTACTGTGTAATTACCATGAATAAGGACGCATTAACTTTAGCTGTGTCAATATAGTTGTTGTTAATTTGAATCTTCTGACTGTCTTGTTTGATGCACCCTTTTCCCTTTCCCCTTTCGCTAGGTAGACACTGGTGTATCGTGGTCTGCAGTCTATCGTATGAACGGTACTTATATTAGAGTCATCAGCCTAGAAACGGGACTTTTTAAAATTGAGATGTGCTTACAAAAGCAAAAGAACTCTTAGTTCTTAGGTCCAGTAAGGTACATTTACAGTACATCGAACAAAAATTGTTTATTTCTTTTATAACAAAACGAGACATGATTCAGGAAATACCCTGCATGATGCAAAACTCATGCAATGTTCATTTTCCCACCCGTTAGGAAGTTAAAAGTTATTTCGTTGCAATCAGTCACTCACACCTTAGATGAGTATTAGACAATTGACTGCAACTCAGTTAGTAGGGTGATGTATAACTGAAGGGCCTCATCTACGCTGTTGGCCATGGTAAGGCCGTTCTCCTCCATAATGAGGAGCATAAGATCCGAAAACTCTTCCTGACATCTGAAAGGTGGTGGTTCCTTGCAGAAGTTTCCATTTGCTGTCTCCACGTCGTCAAGAACTACTTCAGTCTTATAGTCTTGACTCTCTAAAAAGCCGGAGAAGAGGCAAGAGTCACCCTTGCTTGTTGAACTTGCTCAACCCAGCTAAGTGTTGTAATATCGCACCTTCGATTTTTGAATAATTTTGGAAGTAAATCCCTAGAGCGGTTTCAAATTTAGTGTCGCAAAAGGACACTCATCGCAATCACCCTGGCCAATCGTACCGGACTGAGAATATAACGAGCCAATCGTGTTCTAAACATTCACACTTAAGCTGGTTAAGAAAGCGACGCGAGACTTTTGTTAATGTTTTTCACAATGTTCATGATGTTTCAACCAAAGTAAAACAGAACCAGAGCAAAAGCAAACTTACTTAACGAAAACCCTTTCGCTCACATCAGTCTTAGGGAGTTTATAGAGATGGATATGAGCTGAAAAAAACGTTGATTTTACCTGTCACCTCCGGAAGGAAGAACAACACATCTGGCTTCCCTGCGGGCGTATCCTGATTCGGATATGGTCTAATTTTATGTGTATTCCAGTGACGTGCTACTCTGTACAATTCTTTCTGTAGTATTGCGTTATAACAGAACTGACGACAAGCCCTGAAATCAGAAATCATCCGTTGATCCAGAAAAAACAAAGCAAAAATTAAATGGATTGATCTGGCCTTTAAAGAAGTGGATGATTACACGTCCCTTTAAAAAATGGACCCACTAGGCTCAAATTGTCAATGTTGTTTAAGTTGTAGGTTATAAATATTTTTCTTAGATCCCCTTTGGGCAAGGAGGAAACGGAAAGGACGCTGTGTGTACTCACATTTGTAGAGGGTCCTGATCATTGAAAATGCCAACGTCTCGCAAATCCTGCAAAATACGGAAAGTTTGAGAGCATATAAACATCCTTTAATTTCTGAAAGGAACGGTGCAAATTTCATTTTCGCGGCTAATTTGAGCACTTTCTTTTTTATACTAGTGTAACGTTTTAGTCACATCCATTAGCAGATTGGGTGGCGGCTTTGATTTGCACCATAATGTATTACTTTCTGTCATAGGATATTGAACTAAGCAAACCTTGAAGTAGTTTATCCACCAGACGACCTCTATTCTCTAGAAACAAAATACGATCTGTCACAACCCTTAGGGACTATGTCGGAGCCCATAACATGAGGATCAGAAAAGCAACCTCCCGTGATCCCTCAGACGAGTTTACCTGGTTTGCTGACGATTTTCCATAAAGAAAACTCTTGTCCCCTGAAAATTCATCATCAGCCTCGGAGCGAAAAAAACCTTTGTAGCCCAGCAACAACTGTATTTTCTGTTCCACAGTCCGCCCTTACGATGCGGGGAGCCCCTGGGTCAAAGATAAGTTCAGTTTTGGGATCAATATGTGGCGTACTGACAGGGTATGAAGGAAATACACCCCACACGTAAACGGTACCTCCAATTTGATGAACACAGTCAACGTAATACTTTGCAATCGTAGCTGGATCGTTATTCGTACAGGTGACCTCCAACCACAGTATGCGACGGGAGTATCTGTGGAAAGCGATCAGATTCCTGAGTGCCAGTAAAAATGTTCTGAATAAATTAAAGCACTCATCTTTATCACAAGTAAAAGGAAAAGCAACGACAAAATGTGAAGGCGGTGAAATTATCCGTTAGGGAAGCTTTTACCCCAAGGACAAAAATATAAGAGGAAGATAAGAGGGAGAAAATGCAAAAGGTTAAACGAGTTAGTTGTTTTAATTAAAGAATTCTTTTTTTTTTTTTACTTTTTAACCCTTTAGATTTATGTCCCTCTCTATGAAAAGAAGACTTAATCAGCCACCAAAATACGTACACATCAATAGCACCGTGTACACAAAATCCATATGGTTTTAGTTTATCATATCCATCTATGTGCCATATGTAATTGGGTCCCTGTGAGAAAATTAACGAATGCTATCGACTGCGTCAGAAAGCATTAATAGTCAACGCAATATTTTCCAACCAAAAAATGTGGACACAATAGTCGCTTTAAGGGGAATTAAAATATGGTAAGGATCGACCGTTACTATTCTTTAATTTGGTTGTCTTGTCATCACAGTTAGCATGATTGTCCAATTCACCTGCTGATCAGTTGAAGTGTCCAGGAAATTTTTTTATTTTGGTAGCACGTCAACTGTTAAATATAGCCATCTGTCTGGGTATGTAACTGGTGAACAAATTTCAGAATAGTTTCATGCTGAGGAGAAGAGATTTCACATAAATTAAGCTGTTTTTGCTAGCCAGGTTTCTGCCGGTTAGATATCCTGGTACCTGGAATGTTCTTTTTTCTCCTCAAACACAAATGGGCCGTGAAGCGGCCACAACGTGCCAGGAATCTGAGCGGTTTTGTCCACTCCTTTTAAATTATGAATTTTCAGCTTCTGAAGAGTTGACTGTAATTATACGACTCCAGAAACGTTTTGCCTACCTTACATCGGTATCGTCGTCTTTGCAATCTGCCCTTTCTTCTATTTAATACTCCTTCGGGATCTAGGACACCTAATACAATTCTTGTGGTTTCCCTGAAAGGCGATAGGCTCGATGCTGTAACAGTATTCTTTGTAACCATAATTGAATTTAATTTAACAAGTTTTCCTTTCTTTTTCCTATGCTTATGTCCTGTATTTTATGGTTCGTTATTCATACGTAATAATTTATTAAGCACTGCTGTTTCAAAAAAAGGAATTACAAAATGTTAAACATTTTGAGTTCATTACCTGCTAACCACGAGCCTGTAATCGTCCCTTAATCTCTGATGCATTTGTCTGTAGCCGATACAGCTTCCACTTCCCGCTAATTCCTCCTGTTGGCAATCGGGAGTTAGGTTAGAGAAAACGATAAAGAGTCCGCAAGCTCTTCACGACATTAATGCAACTACTTCAGTATCACTAACAAGTGCCACTTACTTCTACTGCATCGATGACTGCTGTAATGTCACTTCTCTGTCGTCGTCTCCGTAATCCCTTCAGTCTAATAATGCGCTTGACTTGACGAATGCTGGCAAACGAACCGTTCCCTTAGAAGATATTACTTATTACGTTTGCATTCAAACGTAAACAAGTAAAGAACAGAAAAAGATGTGATAAACATCTGCCTCTTTTAAAACTGCATAATAAGAAAGGCCCACCTGATTGTTATTCCGTGTACAAGGCAAAGGAAAGCCACTATTTCTGGGTACGTGTATCCAAGGTTGAAATAACCTTCAATGAGATCGTTTCCTGATGACGTTAAGGAAATTTCTGGTACGTAGATACTTCCGGTGATTAAAACAATTGTAATCTTCCAGTTATGACCATTTTGCTCACGTGAGCGGTATGTTATGCATCGATGATGGTTCGCCACACTTAATTCCTATTTTCACGAGACCTTAATAATCAGCGACACAAAAAGCTGAGTTCTCAACTATACTTTTGTTACTGGCCCCTTACCTAATTTCCTGATTTGCTCAGTCCTCGCCAGGTTGCCTTAGTGTCGATTTATGTCTGAGATATTTAACGTATTAGAAAACCACGCCAACTGAAGATACAAATAACCCTTACTTCGCTTCAGACTCGCCGCATTGCCTCTTCAAAGGATACGAGAGGTTGTTTCAAAGTTAGCACTCACGGAAGGAGTGTACGGTGGTAGGACACCTTCGGAAAAGGCAATTATACTGAGTAAAAGTACAAGGAAAGCAAACAAGAGTTTGGAATCCATTTTGAGCATCATAACGATCTATGAGACCGTATTGGTTCATGGGATAGGTCAAACAAACTTCCATTTTTACAACTTCAACTTCCATTTTTCAAAAAACAAACTTCCATTTTTCAAAAAACAAACTTCCATTTTTACAACTTCAACTTCCATTTTTCAAAAAACAAACTTCCATTTTTACAACTTCAACTTCCATTTTCGAAAAAACAAACTTCCATTTTTCAAAAAAAACACTTCCATTTTTACAACTTCAACTTCCATTTTTCAAAAAACAAACTTCCATTTTTCAAAAAACAAACTTCCATTATAACAACTTCAACTTCCATTTTTCAAAAAACAAACTTCCATTTTTACAACTTTAACTTCCATTTTTCAAAAAAACAAACTACCATTTTTACAACTTCAACTTCCATTTTTCAAAAAACAAACTTCCATTTTTACAACTTCAACTTCCATTTTTCAAAAACCAAACTTCCATTTTTACAACTTCAACTTCCATTTTCGAAAAAACAAACTTCCATTTTTCAAAAAACAAACTTCCATTTTTACAACTTCAACTTCCATTTTTCAAAAAAAAACGTCCATTTTCACAACTTCAACTTCCATTTTCTAAAAAAAAAAATTCCATTTTTCATAAAGTTCAATGTCCCTTTGAAGCTTCCGTACTTTTCTCCCCAAGCAGGTAAGGAAAATATTGAAACTGCAAAAAAAAAAAGCCAAATATACATGTAATTTGTGCCACTGAAGGATGGGAAGCAAACACACAAAACTGCACGAAAGTAAAACTCAAAAGCTTTTATTTGAATAACAACAGAACCACATTCACAACAAACTCATGCAACTACATAATCGACAGACCGTACGAGCTATCGGAATACATCTTTTGTTCTACCACTGAAACAAGACTTATTCATCATCACAATGGCCGCAACTCTATGTCGGAATATTGGGTACTAATTTTTATCTGGCTATCTCTTATTGCCGTTCTTTCGAACTCTAACAAAAGCAACTTCAACCTTAGCTGCACACCGGGTAAACCTCATATGATACAAAATATCACTTCAAATTTAATTATCATTTTTACCAATTAAATGATAAAACAGAACACGAAAACATACACACCGTAAAAAATAAAGAAAACAACAACACAAAAAAAAACAGTGTTTGTTAATTAAGGCGGGAATAGAAAGCTTCCGAAAGGAGAACAAACCCACTGTACTTCACGAGTTTTCCGCCTCAACCGAAACAACACGATCGATTTATGCCCGAAAACTGGGCGCAAGCAGCCGGAACGGACGAATGGAGCAGGATGTGTTTCTTTTTTTTCTTTTTTTTCTTTTTTTTTTTTTTTGCTGTTGTTGTTGTTTTTGTTTCTTGGAAATTTGGAACGATTGGACAACTTTGTGACGTGTGTACAAAATACCTCTTCCGGAAGATTTCCCTTCTAATCGATTGCACAGCCAGAAGTTCCAGAATTTTTGGACATATGGAAAGCACCCTTGAGGCGCTGTTACACGAGGCAATTTTTCCTGCAACTTGCTTTGCAATGATGACGAGAGCATTTTTTCGTTGCGAGACAGGTTGCGAAGATCGAGGAATTTTTTACACGTGCAATTTTTACCGCAACTTCTTTCACAACGCCGTGGCGTTGCAAGTTGCAGGAGTTACATCTTGTACAGCGTCTTGAAACTCTTAGAAAATTACAGTTAAATTTCAAATATGTCGTTACCAGTGGACACAGAAAAAACCACTAGATAAACTAAAGAACTCGAACAGAAAAGCGAGTAGTATATAAAAACATATAATATATGCGCACAGTGCCATACAGCGATGCTAGTGTTTTACCCAATTCCCCGGTATGGTCTGTTGAACTTAAAAGTTCCATTGCTGCTGGTCTACAGATTCAGATACTAAAGTGATACTGAACCGGACAAAACAGCAAAGTCATTCTAGGTTTGCTTACGTTTTCTTGTTGGCAGTGCGTTTATCAGTGTGTTTCACGGAGCACGTGGCCAGCCCAAAGAACTGATGTTTGCGTTGGAAGCTAATGCTAAGCTGGTTCAATTTCAGCCGTTGTTCAGTTCTCGTTTCATAAGGGATTCTCTATTGGCGTTGGCCTTACATCGATTTCTCGAAAAATAATTTTCTCGTGCTGGCATGACTCCACGTTACCTGCAGGCACATGTTTATTCCATAACGGTTGACAAATTTCTGTCATTCCACGACGATAGCTTTGAACAAATGCCATACAAATGATTGGGTTGGTTGTGGAGGACAAATAAAACATAAGATAGGCAGCGAAAGCTAGCCCACTAAAAAATGAACACGACATTTTCTTTTCGTGTTTCGAGAAGAGGGTGAGTTTTAATAACAACATTGGAAGAATGCAGATGTAAAATGTAATCATGATACAAACGCTCATCTTTATCGCTCGTTGCTTTCTCAGAGCCATCTGATTCTTTGTTGAGCCGCAATTAAGGGCCTTGTCCTGCCTTCGTAAAGTCTTTACAATGACGCAATACAAAATAGACATGACAGGCAATGGCACAATGTGAAAAAGGGCGGAACGCACTTTTTCAGCATAGGTTATAAACGTAGAGGTAGGGTCGTATGAAGCTTCACACACAAGATCGTGATTTTTTTTCGTCAACTCGTATGCGTACAAGTCAGAACAATTTATTACCATCGCGATCATGTAGAGCCGATAGCAAAGGCGCGAAATCTAGATGAGATAAGGTGAGCTTTCATCGGCAACACCACAGCTATAAACCGATCGACAGCGATCCAGACGAGGCTCTCTACAGAAACAGTGGCCGACACACGTCGCAGATAGGTCCCTAGTTTGCAGAGGATCAACCCTGCAGTACCACCGATCGGCCATTGCGAAGTTCTGAAAACCATCTGTACTAGGCTAAGAGGAATAGCTTGTAATGGGTAGATGAAGTCAGAAACCGCCATATTTACAATGAAATAATTTGTCGTCTTTCTCAGGTCTTCTCGCTTGTAGACAATGATGACTATGAGAGAATTTCCAACCAAGCTGGACAACAGAATAATGGAGAAAAGAACAATTTTGGTGATTTTAACTGGCAAGGAAACGTCGAAAATGTCACAGTTTTCATCGCCTTTGGTGAATGATTCGTTGCTGAAATCCACAGTTATGTTTGTGAACGCCATCGGCTATCTTGCAAAACTTCAGCTTTCTCAGAGACTTTCTAAAATGCAATGTTCCCTTTCAGTATTTAACATAGAGTGTGTGGGAGTAGCCGGCTAAACCCCCAACAACCTCAAAATGATTGAAAAACTGCTTCAAGCCTATTGATTGAAAAGAGTTCTAAGAAGTCAACATAATTAAACTTTCATAATGGAAAACTGTTAATAGAGCTCTTTTATTGCTTTAAGACGATTTTAATAGCAGGGGACAACCCAGAAGGGTCATAGTCATAGTTAACTTTTCCTTAACCAATCAACATCTTCGGAACTCAATTAATATCAAATAGTAAGTCTGATTCGTAAATCCTACTGAAAATAATAACTGCGAGGATCTTCTTTACACTTATTTCAGTTTATTTTGTTTGTAAAATAACGTAAACATATACCTTGTCAAGACAAGGAAATGGCAGAACTTCATTTCCCGAAAAAATCCTCCTGATGAGAAGAAAATGAAGACGAATAAATTTTTATTTTGTTTCTAAAATAAAGTAAACATATACCTTGTCAAGACAAAGAAATAGCAGAACTTCATTTCCTTTGCTTTCATCTAGGAGATAACATTTAAATTTGACAGCTGTTTTAACAGTGTTTTTGTCATGCAGATCAGTTCAAGACGCTTGTAGGCAAGGATAAGAATGAGTTGGGACACACAAACAACAAAGACGTCGACACAATTTTTAGACTGCTTGCTCAATGGACGCGCCCGGAAGAGGAGTACTATCGGAGGATTGATATTTATTTCAAATTCAGTACATAAGGCCCTCGCATCAAATCAGAATCGCTTCGCAAGGCGGCCATTTTGATTTTTAGTACTGCGTGGTCAGACTTCGATTAGGTCTGGAACTGAGAAGCCTTCGGTTTCGTAATTGTAGTAAAATTTCATTATTCTTCGCGGCCGATCGAAAGCTCCGAACAGTCTCCGATCCCCAGTTCGGCTTCGTAATTTCTCTGTCAAAGACCTCATACCGTCTGACCGCGTATAAATGAGTCAAAGTGGCCGCCGCTTGATTAAGACAGCGAATTAGCAACAATTTGATGTGAGGGCTCTCTGTGATTCAGTTTGATTTTCGCATTCGATTCGCGCTTACAGAATTCTTGGTTTCCAAAAGAATAAGAACCAAAACAACCGTCCCATGGACGAGTTTTCGTGGTTGTTGCACAGTGGCCCAGGCACACGAGCAATGTACAGCGCCGCAAATGATCCCGAGACCGCAAATGATCCCCGACCACAAATGATCCCCAAACAGGACCGCAAATGATCCCAGAACCGCAAGTGATCCCCACAGCGGACCGCAAATGATCCCGCTAAATAATAGGAATAGAGTGGATAACAGAACGGCGATGACATTGTAAAGGCGTGGACTCTGGAATGGCGTGGACAGAGGCATGGCGATGTCTACGGAATAATGCGGATACTGGAGCTTTTGTCTTTATTATTCCTCAAAGCACGTTTTAGCCCCATAAATCATGACTTAGATATTTTATTTCGAGGCCAAAAAAAAATTAAATAAATAAATAAAATATTACTAGGTAATGTAGTCCTATAAATTCGCAATTGTTTTTGTACCTTTGGCTTAGCATGCAGGTTGTAAATATACCTGGTTTAATTTGTGTATTTTCTTTACGATCTTTTAACAGAATAACAGAATGCTTTCTTATACATGTAAAAGTAGTACAAGCGCTAGTCACGAGAAAATTTGCAACCGCTCATGTTAACTGATTTTACCAGCCAGCTACAAACATATATATTTCTTTATCTCGAGCGGGTTAACTTTTCCTTTCTAGAGCAATGCTCAGTGGAAAAATCAATGGGTTCACTTCAACACTCAAATTTACAATATAGAATACTTTTCTGATTTCTCAGGTGGGTATAACCAGCTGGATGCAACAAGTTATGCACATTTGACAGGTTGCGTGACAACTCAAATCGTTACCTATAAAAGGCATCGGCTGCCAAGGATAATACCGGCGGGATTTCCGCCACACGCACAAAAGACAAGATCCAAACCTAGCTCGGTTTTCTTATCACTTTCATTTTCAGGTCTTTGTCACCTCCACCAGCATTAACACCAACAAAAAACGCCAATGAAAGGACGAGAGTATTCAAATTGGAGACCAGTTTAGCAATTTCTACAAGCGCGATCGCAAGCGAACAGGACACTGCCTTAATACATGGTCTAGTGACCTTCTCACACATTGTTTAGTGACCTTTGATTTCAAAGCCAGACGTCAATCACCGTGCCCTGGAAACCCGTGGCTTTCTCGACTGTCGCGGTCTCGGTCGACCATCGGTTGGTCATCCCTGCGATCTGTGTATACATGTGAATTTTAAATATATTTTTTAAACATAATCATGTTTGCTTTCTATGCCATTGTGGTCTAGAGCCTTTAAAATGTTTTACTTCACTGATCTCGATAAACAACAAATTTTTCTGTTTTTTGATTTATTTTGGTCAGTACTTTCACCTTCCGGTATTTTCACCTTCACTGAAACTCCACGCCATTCCAATTTTTTTCAGCGGGATCATTTGCGGTCCGCTGTGGGGATCATTTGTGGTCCTGGGATCATTTGCGGTCCAATTTGGGGATCATTTGCGGTCGGGGATCATTTGCGGTCTCGGGATCATTTGCGGCGCTGTACAGCAACCCGACTTTTATAGTGGCAAAATGTAAGGATTTGTGAAACTGGAAATCGACTGTTTTCATCGACAATCAAACAAGTAAACTCACAATAAATTATGCTCTTGACAAAAACCGATCCTAAGCTGTTTGCTGTACGTGATTTAATGCTATTTCTCTTAAATTTTGCCGCAACCTATTGAACATTACTGAGCGTGAAATCATTGATTAACACATTCAAGTTATTTAAAGAGCAACCCAAGAGACCCTAGTTATCTGATAAATCAGTGCCTTAAATTGATGAAAGTGTCTTTGACAAAGCCTGATGATACAGCGAAGTTCCTCTCTTGGGAAAACCGAAGGTCTCGCGAACATCAGCGAATCTATGCGACAGCTCACGAAAATAAACACAGAAATGTGCTCACTGCTCAGGAATGTGCTCAACGTCTCTACGGTATCTCGTAGTTGCTATCGCAACCACGATATAAAAATTAAGTGAGCAGGAAGGGCACATCTAGTTGCTAGGCTGATTCAAATCGGCCAAACAGAAATATTTTCATCCTATCATCAACTATAATACATTAAACTAGTTTATGCATTTAAGTGGACGTGTCACAGATGCGGCGTCCGAAATGATAACGCTCTCTCGATATATTATCTGCCTTGCCAACACGGTTAGAACGTGTGGGGCGAATGTGATTCCCAAGATAAATTCGACTTGGACGGCGCGCAGTCGTCGAATCGGTAAATTTTTAAACCTCGAATCAATGAAGAAAAATAAAGAAAAAAGAAATTAAAGAAGAAGATAAAGAAATAGAAAATAAAGAAATAGAAATAAAGAAAAAGTATAAAAATGGAGAAAAACGTGTAGATTAAAGTGTAGATTACTGCCAGCCAATCGACGAATTTAATCGGTGTAATTCGCCTGCATGAAATTCGACGTATAAACTAGATCTCCGTCCCTCTGTTTCAATTAATCGGTCTGCGTAATGAACAAACTTCAACTCGAAATATTTAGAATGGGGGTGGGATGCCACATCACTCGGTTTTCACGTAAGTCCTCTGCACCCAGGTTGAATTTTAATTTGGAAATGCTGGTTTTCGAGATGAGAGGAAACCTGGCCCCAGTTGTTCAAAAGTTGGATAGCGCTATCCACCGGATAAATCACTATCCAGTGGATAAGTATAAGGGAAACCAATTGCGTTATCCACTGGATAGAGATTTATCCGGTGGATAGCGTTATCCAACTTTTGAACAACTGGGGCCTGGTGTACCCGGAGAAAATCCTTGGAGCGAGGATGAGAACCGACAAAAAACTTATGTAGTCTCCTAAGCAGCCTTGGTTTTTGTTTTTGGCTGTGCAGCTGTTAAAATAAGGTATAAAAACATTTCATGGCAAAACGATAGGCAATTAGAACCGTTTCACGACCAAGCTCAAGTTGCAAAAAGCTGAAATTGCATTCTGTGAAACAGCGGAACTGGAGCAAACTGCAAGTACCTCAGTAAACGGTATTGCTTAATAGCTTTCACCAGAATGATCACAATTATGGTGTTTCACTCGGCCTGAAATTTAGAATCACATTACATATATAGACCAAACCGGGCTAATTTAATCTGGGAGTGAAAAAGACAATCACCATAATCAATGTGCTCTTCTATTCTTCAGTGTTATGATATACCAGCCCTCCAGTTCCGAAGCTCAAGTCCTTTAGTCATCGTACTTAGTTAACTCCATCTTTAACGTCTTTCTATGTTACACCACCATCGCTTTGAATATCATTACCATCTACGTAATAACAAAAACGTCATTTTTGTCGAAGACTCAGAAGTCATTGCTTCTGTGTTTGGCCGTATCTGACCTCGGGGTTGGTTTATGGATCCAGCCTTTCTACACAGCGTTGCTGATAAACTGGGTACAACAGAACGGTCCGGATGATTCCATTTACCGTTAGCAGGATTTTGTTTACATTAGCTTCATTCTTCAGTATCACTGCCATTGGTGTGGACAGATTCTTGACATTCTTAGCTATTCATCTTCATCTCAGATACCAGGAACGTGTGAATCGCGAACGTGTTGTTGAAGTGGTGGTCTTAATTTGGGTTTTGGGTGCCTCTATTTCTTTTGCGGATCTGTGGATCCCAGTCATTGCATTCGCTATTGTCGCAATCACTTTGGCCACTGCTTCATTGCTACAATAATCATTTACTATAAAGTTTACTTCGCTGTGCGACGACACAGAAATCAAATCCAAGTTCTTCTGCTACAACAACTGGGACAACATGGCAATACAGCGCATGCTGCAAGTGATGCAAGGCTGCGAAAATCTGCGGTCTGTACATTCTACGTTTATCTCGTGCTCAGTGTTATGTTTTTTGCCAAGGTACTGCTGCTTTATTGTGAGATCATTGTGAGAGCACTACCAGATCTTGGTAGTGCTTCTGATTGGTCGAAAGAAAATTCCAACCAATCAGAAGCACTACCAAGATCTGGGTAAGGCACATCATCAGTATGGAATTTTTGCGGTCGCTACTAGGACGTCGTTTTGCGAGGGCTCAAGTGGCGACCTTGTGAAACGTCGGCTGTTTCTCAGGCTACGTTAAACCTTCTCATATATTGCTGGAAGATGAGGCACATTAGACAAGCTATCATCGATATTCTGCGAAGTTTATTTCCAAGACTTTCAAACCAAAACTGACAAACACTGCAGCTAAGTAAACAGTTTAAACGGCGGGTTTATTTCCTCGAATAAGCGCCCACGCTCTAATAAGCGCCTTCCCCCGAATAAGCGCCTTCCCCCGAATAAGCGCCCACCCCCTAGCCCATAATATCAAACAAGCGCCCCTTCTCGAATAAGCGCCCCCTTCCCCTCCCCCCTCACTTTCTTAAACAGTAGGGATACAAGGAAAACCTGTTTCCAAGCTTCAACTACAGCGAATCAGTACAGGAGAATAGTTTCTTTTCGGTTCAATGAGTCACTTCCAATTATTTCTATCTCCATGTGCTTGCAGAGTTATCTGTTCTTCCAATTTTTGTCCCGTTGCTGCGCTCTTGGTAAATGCCGTAAACTTCCCAGGAACAACTAGACCATTCTCTAGTCTTCGAGGACCAGTAATTTCTACGATAATAAATTAAGTTATTGGGATGCGTTTAGAGAAAACAGTTCATAATGAATAATAGCTCGATCGGAACGTGACCAACAAGTTTTAAACTGTCAGCGCCACTCACATGCTTCACTTTGTAAGTTATGTTTACGTACTAATGTTGCAGGTTTTGTTTTTCTATTAAATATTTAGCCAAAATAAAGTTACAGTTCGTTGAAAGGAAAACTTAACAAGCGCCCCCCTTGAATAAGCGCCCTCCTTCCAATAAGTGCCCCTCCCTTTCACGTCAAATATAATTATCATCAGAAGAGGGTGAGTTGTAACAACAACATTGGAAGAACACAGATGTAAAATTCAATCATGATACAAACGCTCATCTTTATCGCTCGTTGTTTTCTCTGAGCCATCTGATTCTTTGCTGAGCAAGTTAGGGCTTTGTCCTGCCTTCGTTAAGTCTTTACAATGACGCAATACAAAATAGTCATGACAGGCAATGGTGCAATGTGAATAAGGGCGGGACCCACTTTTTCAGCATAAGTTTTAACGTAGAGGTAGGATCGTGTGAAGCTTCACACTCAAAATCTTGATTTCCTTTCGTCAACTCGAACGCGTACAAGTCAAAGCAATTTATTATTAGCGCCACGATCCATGTAGAGCCGATAGCAAAGGCGCGATATCTAGATGAGATAAGGTGAGTTTTCATCGGCAACAGAGCTATAAACCGATCGACAGCAATCCAGACGAGGCTCTCTACAGAAACAGTGGCCGACACACGTCGCAGATAGGTCCCTAGTTTGCAGAGGATCAACCCTGTAGTACCACCGATAGGCCATTGCCAAGTTCCGGAAACCAACTGTACTAGGTTAAAAGGAATAGCTTGTAATGGGTAGATGAAGTCAGAAACCGCCATATTGACAACGAAATAATTTGTCGTCTTTCTCAGGTCTTCTCGCATGTAGACAATGATGACTATGAGGAATTTCCAACCTAGCTGGACAACAGAATAATGGCGAAAAGAACAATTTTGGTGATTTTAACTGGCAAGGAATCGTCGAAAAAGTCACAATTTTCATCGCCTTTGGTGAATGATTCGTTGCTGAAATTCACAGTTATGTTTGTGAACGCCATTGGCTATCTTGCAAAAGTTCAGCTTTCTCAGAGACTTTCTAAAATGCAATGTTCCCTTTTCAGCATTTAACATAGCGTGTGTGGGAGTAGCCTGCTAAACCCCCAACAACCTCAAAATGATTTGCAAAACTGCTTCAAGCCGGTATTGATTGAAAAGAGTTCTAAGAAGTCAACATAATTAAACTTAGGGTTTTTGCGCACAGTCATTATTACATATTCCATAAATTTAAACAATGAAACTAAACAATGGAGTTCTTCTGTCGAAGGCGGTATCGTATGTTAGTATAAATCTACTAGCGTTCTATCATAAATGCTGCAATCTGATTGGCTACCCTACTCGCTAGCTATTCCATGATAGATAGTGAGTAGCGAAAAGGTGATTGGCAGGCACAGTCTTATACTTTAAAATAACAGTGCAATGATATAAAACTTTTCACTTTAGTGGAATATTAATCGAGATTTATACTAAAACAATTAGATTATTCGCTCTCGATTTCTATGCGTGATAGTTGATTCGGCCTTCGGCCTCATCAACTATCACGCGATAGAAATCTCGAGCTCATAATCTAATTGTTAAATAGGTTGCCCGAGGAAATTTAATGTTCACAACAAATATAGCGGGCGCTGATAGGCGCCCGCTGAGGTGAGACACTATCGCGTCACGTGACCGATTTCGACCAAAGGGAACACGCCACAATTTAGCATTGTACTAAATCAGGGTAATGGAAGCTCTTAGTACCAAAGCTTTTAGTTCTTTAAGACGATTTTAATCGCAGCCGGCGGACAACCCAGAAAATTCATAGCTCTCTGCCGTTAAGATTAGTAAGATAAGGGTCAACTTTTCCTTTAGGAATCAACATCTTCGGAACTCAAATAATATCAAACATCAAATCTGATTGGTAAATCTTCCTGATGAGAAGAAATTAAGACGAATAAAGTTTTACTTTGTTTTTGTAGAATAAAGTAAACATGTACCTTGTCAAGACAAGGAAATAGCAAAACTTCATTTCCCGCAAACATCCTCGTGGTGAGAAGAAACTTAAGCGCCAAGACGAATAAAGAGTTCTATTTTGTTTGTAAAATTAAGTAAACATATACCTTGTCAAGACAAAGAAATGGCAGAACTTCATTTCCCGAAAAAAGAAGCCTTTTAATGAACTCTGCCATCAGCTAGGAGATAATTTTTAAATTTGACAGCTGTTTTCACGGTGTTTTTTATATAAATGTAGATCAGTTCAAGACTTTTGTAAGAAGGCATAAGAAAGAGTTGGGACACACAAGCAACACAGATGTCGGCACAGTTTTTAGATTGCTTGTTCAATGTACGCGCCCGGAAGAGGAGTACTATCTGAGGATTGACATTGTATTTCAAATTCAGCACAGAAGGCTCTCACATCAAATCAGAATCGCTTCGCAGGGCGGTCATTTTGATTTTTAGTCCTGCGTAGTCAGACTTCGATTAGGTCTGGAAATGAGAAGCCTTGGTTTCGTATTTTGAAGTAAAATTTCGTTATTCTCCGCAGGCGATCAGACGCTCCGAAGAGTCTCCGAACCCCCCAGCTAGGCTTCGTGGTTTCTCTGTCAAAAACCTTTACACTATCCGACCGCGTATAAATGAGTCAAAGTGGCCGCCGCTTGATAAAGACAGCAAATTAACAACAATTTGATGTGAGGGCTCTCTGTGATTCAGTTTGATTTTCGCAATCGCACTACAGAATTCTTGATATCCAAAAGGAATTAGAACAAAAAAAAACTGTCGTATGGACGAGATCTCGTGGTTGCTGCACAAGGGCCCAGGCAAACGAGCAGACAACTTTAGTGGCAAAATATAAGGATTTGTTTAGAACTTGATCGCCAGTTTAGTGAGAAAACTAAAAATGACAATAAACAGCCAATTATGTTTACATACCAGATAAAATATTCTCCTTGAGTTGCAGTTTCTTGCCCCCATCTGAACGCATTTCAGCCAGCTTTTAGGTTTACAGAACAGTTTTCCTTCGATTAGCACACTCAACAAGCGTCTTCTTACTACATCAAAATGCCTCTTCAAATTATTTAATTTGTGTTTGCTGTTTTCTCTTGTTAAAACCATCCTTTCTGTTTATCTCTTACAAAATTCCAGTTCAGTCACGTCAGCAAAATCAAACATAACGCCATAGAAGATAATCATTGATAAACGACACAACTTATCTAAACAGCACCCCGATACACCCGAGGTATCTGATACGTCAGCGCCTCAAATAAGTGTCTCCGACAAAGCCCGATCATACAGCGAAATTCCTCTCTTGGGAACACCAAAGATCTCGCGAACATCAGCGAATCTGTACGACAGCTCACGAAAATAAACACAGGAATGCGCTCACTGCTCAGGAATGCGCTCAACGTCTCTATCGCAACCACCAGATAAAAATTAAGTGAGCAGGAAGGGCACATCTGGTTGCTAGACTGCTTCAAATCGAGCCAGTCAGAAATATTTTTATGCTATCATTAACTATAATACATTAAACTAGTTTATGCACTAAATTGGACGTGTCACAGATGCGACGTCTGAAATGAAAACGCTCTGTCGGTATATTATCTGCCTTACCAAGACGGTCAGAACGTGTAGGGCGAATGTGCATGATTCCCAAGATAAATTCGACTTGGACGGCGCGCAGTCGTCGAATCGGTAAATTTGTAAACCTCGAATCAATGATCATAATCATTATAATCAAATCATAATAATAATATTTTAAACAAGGTGCAATCGCATTTAATACATTAATGGCTTTCAGAACGGCCCTGGGTAATAAATAATGACAAAATAAAGAAAAAGGAAAAATGGACGGAAACGCGTAGATTAAAGTGTAGATTTCTATCAGCCAATCGACGAATTTTAATCAGTGTAATTCGCCTGCATGAAATTCTACGTATAAACTAAGTTTCCGTCCCTCTGTTTCAATTAATTGGTCTGCGCAGAAAATCCTTGGAGCGAGGATGAGAACCGGCAACAAACTTATGTAGTCTCCTATGCAGCCTTGTTTTTTGTTTTTTGGCTGTGCAGCTGTATAAAAACATTTCATGGCAAAACGATAGGCAATTAGAGCCGTTTAACGACCAAGCTCAAGTTGCAACTGAGCTGAAATTGCATTTGGTGAAACAGCGGAACCGGAGCAAACTGCAAGTACCTCAGTAAAGTATTGCTTATATAATCGCTTTCACTAGAATGGTCACAACTATGGTGTTTCACTCAGCGTGAAATTTAGAATAACATTACACGTATAGACCAAACAAGGCTAATTTAATGTAGAAGTGAAAAAGACAATCACCAGAATCAACGTGCTCTTCTACTCTTCAGTGTTATGATATACCAGCCCTCCAGTTCCGAAGCTCAAGTCCTTGATTCATCGTACTTAGTTAACTCCATCTTTAACGTCTTTCTATGTTACACCGCCATCGCTTTGAATATCATTACCATCTACGCGATAACAAAAACGTTGTTTTTGTCGAAGACTCAAAAAACATTAATATTGCTTCTTTGTTTGGCCGTGTCTGACGTCGGGGTTGGTTTATGGATCCAGCCTTTCACAGCGTTGCTGATTAAGACTGGCTACAACAGAACGGTATGGATGATTCCATTTACCGTTAGCAGGATTTTGTTTATACTAGCTTCATTCTTCAGTGTCACTGCCATTGGTGTGGACAGATTCTTACCTATTCATCTTCATCTCAGATACCAGGAACTTGTGACCCGCGAGCGTGTCGTTGCTGTGGTGGTCTTAATTTGGGTTTTCGGTGCCTTTATTTCTTTTGCGGATCTGTGGATCCCAGTCATTGCATCCTCTATTGTCGCAATCACTTTGGCCACTTGTCTCATCGGTACAAACATCACTTACTATAAAATTTACTTCGCTGTGCGACGACACAGAAATCAAATCCAAGCTCTTCTACTACTACAACTGGGACAACATGGCAATATCGCGCATGCTGCAAGTGATGTAGTCTCCTACGCAGCCGTTTTTAGTGGCGTGACGCCACTAAAAACGGCTGCGTAGAAGACTACAAGTGTTGCTAGGCTGCGAAAATCTTTTCCGTTAAGTCACTTCCAGTTATTTCTATCTCCATGTGCTTGCAGAGTTCTTTTATATGCGTTATCTGTTCTTCCAATTTTTGTCCTATTGCCGCGCTCTTGGTAAATGCCGTAAACTTCCCAGGAACAACTAGACCATTCTCTAGTCTTCGAGGACCAGTAATTTTTTTATAGCAAAGTTATTGGGATGCGTTTAAAGAAAACAGTTGATAATGAATGATAGCTCAAGGGAACGTGACCAACAAGCTTTAAACTGTCAGCACCACGCACATGCTTCACTTTGTAAGTTACGTTTACGTGGATAATGTTGCAGTTTTTGTTTTTCTATTAAATATTTAGCCAAAGTAAAGTTACAGTCCGTTGAAAGGAAAACTTAACAAGCGCCCCCCTTCCAATAAGCGCCTCCCCCTCTCCTTTTCAAGACGTCAAAAATAATTATCATTTTTACTAATTAAATGATAAAACAGAACACAAAAATATATACACTGTAAAAAATAAAACAAAACAAAACAAAACAAAACAGGCGGGGAATACAAAGCAGCCGAAAGGAGAACAAGCCCGCTACACTTCACGAGTTTTCCGCCTCAACTGAAAAAACACAACCAATTTACGCCCGGAAACTGGGCGCGAGCAGCCGGAATGGACGAATGAAACGGAAAATGTTTTTCTTTTTTTGGTTTGTTTGTTTTTCTTGGGAAATTTGGAACGTTTGGACAACTTTGTAACGTATACGTAATATTACCTTTTCCGGAAAAGTTCCTTTCATCGATTGCACAGCCAGTCGGAATTTCCAGAATTTTCGGTCAAATGGAAAGCACCCTTGAGGTGCTGTTACACGAGGCAATTTTTCTTGCAACTTGCAACACAATGATCACGAGAGAACTTTTTCGTTGTAAGATAGGCTGCGAAGATCGAGGAATTTTTTCCAGCGCAATTTTTACCGCAACTTGTTTCACAACGCCGTTGCGTTGCAAGTTGCAGGAGTTACATCGTGTACAGCGTCTTGAAACTCTTACAAAATTAAAGTTAAATTTCGAATATGTCGTTACCAATGGACAGAGAAAAAACCACTAAATAAACTGAAGAACTCGAACGGTTAACATTAAATGCATATAGTATATAAAAACATATTTGCGCACAGTACCATACAGCGATGCTAGTGTTTAAACCCAATTCCCCGGCATGGTCTGTTGAACTTAAAAGTTCCAGAATTTTGCTGCTAATCTACAGATTCAGATACTAAAGTGATACTGAACTGGACAAAACAGCAAATTCATTCTAGGTTTGCTTACGTTTTCTTGTTGGCAGTGCGTTTACTAGCAATGACACAGGTTTAATTCACGGAGCGCGTGGCCAGCCCAAAGGACTGATGTTTGCTAACGCTGAGCGGATTCAATTTCAGATGCTGTTTAATCCTCGTTTCATTAGGGATTCTCTAATGGCGTTGGCCTTGCATCTATTTCTCGAAATATGATTTCCTCGTGCTGGCATGGCTCCACGTTACCTGCAGGCACACATTTGTGCCAAAACGCTTGACAAATGTCTGTCATTCCATGACGATATCTTTGAACAAATGCCATACAAATGATTGGGTTGGTTGTGGAAGATAAATAAAACATAAGATAGGCAGCGATAGCTAGCCCTTTAAAAAATGGACACGACATTTCCTTTTCGTGTTCCGAGAAGAGGGTGAGTTGTAACAACAACATTGGAAGAACACAGATGTAAAATGCAATCATGATACAAACGCTCATCTTTATCGCTCGTTGTTTTCTCTGAGCCATCTGATTCTTTGTTAAGTCGCAATTAAGGGCTTTGTCCTGCCTTCGTAAAGTCTTTACAATGACGCAGTACAAAATAGTCATGATTGGCAATGGTGCAATGTGAATAAGGGTGGGACGCACTTTTTCAGCATAGGTTATAAACGTAGATGAAGGGTCGTATGAAGCTTCACACACAAGATCGTCATTTTTTTTCTTCAACTCGTATGCGTACAAGTCAGAGCAATTTATTACCATCGCCACGATCCATGTAGAGCCGATAGCAAAGGCGCGAAATCTGGATGACATGAGGTGAGCTTTCATCGGCAACACCACAGCTATAAACCGATCGACAGCGATCCAGACGAGGCTCTCTACAGAAACAGTGGCCGACACACGTCGCAGATAGGTCCCTAGTTTACAGAGGATCAACCCTGCAGTACCACCGATAGGCCACTGCGAAGTGCCGGAAACCACCTGTACCAGGTGAAAAGGAATAGCTTGTAATGGGTAGATGATGTCAGAAACCGCCATATTGACAATGAAATAATTTGTCGTCTTTCTCAGGTCTTCTCGCTTGTAGACAATGATGACTATGAGAGAATTTCCAACCAGACTGGACAAAAGAATAATGGAGAAAAGAACAATTTTGGTGATTTTAACTGGCAAGGAATCGTCAAAAAAGTCACAATTTTCATCGCCTTTGGTGAATGATTCGTTGTTGAAATTCACAGTTATGTTTGTGAACGTCATCGGCTATCTTGCAAAACTTCAGCTTTCTCAGTCTTTTTAAAGTGCAATATTCCCTTTTCAGTATCTTGACATAGAGTGTGTGCGAGTAGCCTGCTAAACCCCCAACAACCTCAAAATGATTTGAAAAGACTGCTTCAACGCCTTTTGATTGAAAAGAGTTCTAAGAAGTCAACATAATTAAACTTAGCCTTTTTCCGCACAGTCATTATTACATATTCCAAAAATTTAAACAATGAAACTAATGACAAGTAAGCCTAATCAGGGTAATATTTTGGCTTTCACAATAGAAGCTCTTAGCACTAAAGGTTTTAGTGCTTTAAGACGATGTTAATCGCAGCCGGCGGACAACCCAGAAAAGTCATAGCTCTCAGCCGTTAAGATTAGTAAGATAAGAGCCAACTTTTCCTTTAGGAATCAACATCTTCGGATGTCAAATAATATTAAACATGAAATCTGATTTGTAAATCCTCCTGGTGAGAAGAAAATTGAGACGAATAAAGTTTTATTTTGTTTTTGTAGAATAAAGTAAACATGTACCTTGTCAAGACAAGGAAATGGCAAAACTTCATTTTCCGCAAACATCCTCATGGTGAGAGGAAAATTAAGACGAATAAAGTTATATTTTGTTTGTAGAATAAAGTAAACATACACTCTGTCAAGACAAAGAAATGGCAGAACTTTATTTTCCGAAAAAAGAAGCCTTTTAATGAACTTTGCCTTCAGCTAGGAGATAACATATAAATTTAACAGCTGTTTAAACAGTGTTTTTGTTATGCAGATCAGTTCAAGACTTTTGGTAGCAGGATAAGAAAGAGTTGGGACACAGAAACAACACAGATGTCGGTACAGTTTTTAGATTCCTTGTTCAATGGACGCGCCCGGAAGAGGAGTACTATGGGAGGATTGGTTTATTTTATTTTGAATTCAGCACACTGAGAAGACCCTCACATCAAATCAGAATCGCTTGGCAAGGGGGCCATTTTGATTTTTAGCACTGCGCGGTCAGACTAATGTGAAGTCTGGAATCGATTAGGTGTGGAACTGAGAGGCCTTCGGTTTCGTAGCTGCAGTAAAATTTCATTATTCTCCACAGGCAATCAGAAGCTCCGACGAGTCTCCGACCCCAATTCGGCTCAGTCGTGGTTTCTCTGTCAAAGACCTCACACTATCTAACCGCGCATAATTATAAATGAGTCAAAGTGGCTGCCGCTTGTTAAAGACAGCGAATTAACAACATTTTGGTGTGAGGGCTCTCTGTGATTCAGTTTGATTAGCGCATTCGCGCTCACAGAATTCTTGGTTTCCAAAAGGAATTAGAACCAAAATAACCGTCCCATGGACGAGACCTCGAGCAGACCACTTTTATAGTGGCAAAATATAAGGAAACCACAGGAAGCCAAAGCTTTAGTTGACTGTAAATCAACAAAATTCTGTGAAATTAACAGTGTTTCTTTGTTTATATCTTACTCACTTGCTGTCTGGAGCGAAGATTCAGTGTGTGACATTTTATCCGTGAATCGTGACTATTTGCGCTTGCTTACCGTGTACACCTCCCCGACTCAGTAGATTTTGTCATGTCGGCGCTATTGTGCGAATTGTCCAATGAGGAGAGAACAAAAAGAGGAGATTAGCGTTTTTGCACACCGTAAAGTTCCGAAAGTAACGACCCCCCGAAAGTAGCGATAAAATTTCACAGATGTTGGCAAATCCCAAACGTAGCGACCCCCCCCCCCCCGAATTTAACATGTTTGAAAATTTTGATTTTAATTCCTTTAAATTGACGGGAAATGCATTTATAAATAGCAAATTAAAAGTTTTATTTCCGAATGTTCAGTGCCGTTGCTATCGGGTCTTTAAATTCACTATCACTAAATTGAAATATCCTTGACTGTAGTACTACTGATATCAACCTTTAGTTACTATAAATAACAAATAACTAGAAATCCAACGATTTTGCCTGAGCTGCCGTCGACTCAACAGTGTATAAAGAAAATATAACAAAACGGTGAAGTAATAAGGTCAATAAGGCAGTGGCTGATATTCACTGTACATCCATCAGATGCTTTAAATGTTAAAGACATCAAAATTTCGCTTTCTGTTAATGCTGCGATCTGTAAATTCGTTTGCAATGTCAAGAAGAGAAAGTGTGTCTGTTCTTTCTTTATGACTGTTTAAAACCGTCAGGTTGCTAAATTGTTCTTGGGTCATTGTTGAACGAAGCCATGTTTTTAATCTCCGGGCAGTCGAAAACGATCTTTCACTAGCTGCACTAGTTGCCGGATTTACCAGTATCGTACGTGATAACTCATTTTCCGTTCTGGGGTAAGCAACTCTTTGATGTTAACTATGATGTCGGCCGGAAAACACAAAAAATCACCATCCTTCAGAAGCACTTTCCAAATTTCCATTTGGGCAGTTAACATTTCAATATCAACATCATCACCGTAAAATTTTTCCATAAATTGTAGCTCGAGTTATCCTGCGAATTGAGGGCCTTAACTAAAGAGACTCCATCCTCGCATAAGTATCAAAGCTTGGCTTGGCAGAAAACCCTCATGTAATCGCATTCAAATTTCAGCCCGGGCCGAAATATATTAAAATTGGGCATACGCACCCCTCGAGTTTTGAATATAAAACGCTTTCCTGCAAACTTTTTACGCCTACTTTTATGCATTTCGCCCGGGCTGAAATTCGCCATGTAATTGGCCCCTAATTCTTTATGACAATGTCTGTTTGTTAACTCATCTGCGCGTCTACTTTGCCCGTAACTTTTGCCCCTTACGAACTAACGTTTTTGCTTCTTTATTTTTATTTTTGTTTTATTTTATTTTATTTTATCTATTTATTTTTTGCACAAAAGTGGGGGGGCTAAAGCCCCTCTAGCCCCTCCCTCTGCGCGGTCCCTGCTTAACATACGACTTTAACGTCTCAGACGTTAAAGTCGTCTAGTATAAAAACGAGACGACCTTAACTGGGACGAATTTAGCCCTAAAGCGCTTTATCGTCCCAATTTAGGTAGCGGTTATTAGTAGTTATAGAGTTGGGGGTACCAGAGCATTTTTGCAAAATGCTCTGTTACCAATCCCAACTCTTAACTACTTCCCATCTGATGGTTATCATTTTATGGAAAACTATATGTTTTTTATTTTATGGAAAACTATATGTTTTATCTAATGATGTATCCAACACATTTTTACATCACATGGCTTCATCACGGCAATAGGATCATCGGCATGACAAAGTATTTGAATGATTGCAACGCAATACATTCAAAGACGAAGTCACGGGGATGGATGATCCGTAATTGCTACGGAATCTTGGTGGGAAGAGCTCGAATAGCTCGTAGAGCTTGAAGAGCGATGGATTCCGTATCCCGTGATTGTTTTTTGTGATGGCTTTTTGTGATGGATAACTATATGCTGGATCCATTTTTTTTTTTGCATTGGGGAACAAAAGCGGAGCTTTTGTGAAGCAGTGAATTGATCGCAAAGCGATCAAGAGGGGAAGTTTCTTTTTGCGATGCTGGTTCCACATCATTTTTTTATATGCTTGATCCATATTTTAAGCATTGGGGAACAAAAGCGGAGCTTTTGTGAGGCAGTGAATTGATCGCAAAGCGATCAAGAGGGGAAGTTTCTTTTTGCGATGCTGGTTCCATCTTATGAAATCTATATGTATTTTATTACATGAGCGCAATGATTTGGATTTGGATACTATATGTTATATGTCATGATGTATCCAACGCATTCTTCCATCACGTGACGCCACACTGCAGGAAGTTTATAATTCTCGGAAAAGCAGGAAGTTTTTCTCAGAAACAAGTCTGGACGTGTCTGGTGAAAACAGGAAATGACTAAGCTATTGACCAATTAAAAACGTACCCATAAATTACTTTTTCGTGTAAAAATATCAGAACTTGCTCCAGTTTGATAAAAATTTCAGAAGTAGCTTCCGGTTGACGAAATATATCAAAGCCTCCTCCTAATGCTGTACCAATGCATGCGCCCAATGATGGACTGATGTTGGATGAATTAGTAATTTAGGTTGAACTTATTTAATACAATGATGTCCGTAAGCGAAACTTTTGATTCCATTGTTTGCTATATATCTTTTATCGTCGAAACAGCTTAGTGACACTTTATTGAGCTCGTAACTTCCAAGTTGATGGTTAATACTTCTGATTGTCTTCATGGTATGATGTATTTGTTTATTTTCTAATAAAACATTTTTGTAGTCTTGATGTTTGATGTTGTTCTTTATTATATTTTTCTTAATTCCCTTAGCTGTTTTTCCGCCTTTATTATTGTCTTTGATGTAACTGTACATTTTAGATCGCAAACCGACGAATTCTGTTATTGGAATTCCAGCTGCTTCATCTTTGAATTTGCCGATTACCTTTTTGTTTGTATTATCGAAATATGGCGAGCTTTCTGGATAGTCGCTGTTGTCGAATCGATCTTTGTCATTCCAAAAGTCTCTGTAGACATCTTCGGTTTCGATTTCATATGTTAATGAGTCTGTGTCTGTGAATAATAATTTGGCTTTGTTGCCATACTTTTCTTTTATGTAGTTATAATGGAAATCATACATCAATGTCTTGCTTAGATCTAGAATACACATTCCTACATATGCTGGCCTGTTTAAAGTAAGTGTTTCCTTTATTTTATGCACTGCGACTAGATTTTCGTTGAATATCTTGCTGCTTACATAAGTAGGTTTGGAAGCCATCTTTAATAATTTCTTATCATCAGTCACAAGTCTTACATCAAGTCGTTTTCTTATATTTTCCATAGTTTTACCGAATACTGAGTTATTCATAAGTTTGAAGAAGTCTTTTTCGAATGAATTTTTTGCTTGAGTACGTTTTACTGTATTGAAGTCTATATATTGCTTAAGCCATGGAGACTGGTTGAATTCTAATACTCGATGGACTTTCTTCACTTTCAATCCAAGATCCAGATACATCTCCAGGTTTCTGTAATGCAGAACATATTTTTCTTTGTCACATAAAGTAGGGATCAGTTTATGCACCAGTCCTGTTGATATATTATATTTTGTAGCTATCTTTTTGCAATACTCAGACAGCATATCTTTATTTACACAAACCCTCTCAGCAGCTAATGGGTAGTCGTTATGCAAATCATGCAACTCTTTTGGGTATTCTAGATCGACTTCAAGTATCAATCCTTTTTTGCTATTTTCATTATATTTGGCTAAATCTATCTTGTTAATCTGCTTTTCTGTCATCCATTTGAAACCACCTGTGGGGAGATATTGACTCATAGCCCAACCGTATAAATTATTAGCATCAAGGTACATAATATACTTTGAGGGTGCCTTCTCATCGTATTCTCTCATGTATTTGTTGTTTGCTTTTCCATATCGATTGGCAATATAAGATATGTCACCTCTCATTCCCGTTTCAACAAATTGAAACATATCTATGTCTGTCATTAGTTCCAATTGAATATTAGTCATCTTCAACATTGCATCCCACGACAAACCAGGAGATGTAAAGTAATGACAGGGGTCAAGTTTGTAATACTGAAGACAGGTCTTACGGAAGTTTTCGAATACATCAGCTAATAAAAGAATATCAGACTTAAGATATAAATTATGGTATTCACCCATTGTTTGTAATTGAAATGTATTCCAAACTTTCTTAGCATGACAATAATCTTCATCTGAAATATGCTCATTATTCAATATGCTGTAAAATTCTTCTTTAGTCGGTAATTCTGTTTTATTGAATTTCTCAAAACTGTCCATGTAATCATACGGATAAATGCCTTTTCGTGTCATAAGATTGAATTTTTCTTTTCGGAATATTTTGTTTGTATACTTTAAAGCTTCTGCTGGTAAGTTGCTGACTAATTTATCCAAACTTGAGCTCATGAATTGGAAACTGTCGATGAATGTCAGATGGTTACCAAGCATGAAAGCCATATATTTTTCCATATTGTTTGGAATTGCATTTATGTTCATTTTAATTTCTTTTCCGTTTTTGGTGTATGTATTATTCTTAACAATAGCTCCAATTTCTTGCATAATGAAATGGCTATCATATCCTCTCAAATTATGGAATATAACAGGAATTTTAATTTCTTCTGGATTTATTCTGAGTTTGAGATTACATTCTTGGTGAGCTGAGCCTCTGAATTCACCTGTAATATGACAATGATCTCTCACCCGAATGTCTTTTTCAGTATATTTTTTATCACAGATGTGACATGTTGTTGCTTTTTCAAATTCCTGTTCATCCAATTCTGTCATTATTAATGGTTTATTAAAATGTTTTTTCATTACTTTTTTGCAGTATTTCACTTCTTCTAAAATATTTTCCATGAATTTATAAACAGCCTTTTCACCCCTATATAGTTGTATTGGTTTTGTATATTTGTCGTCATAACAACAAACTACTTTATAACCATATCCACAGTCTGTATGCCTTTGGTAGGCTTCGGTGTATGATTTGTTACCCTCCTGTTGACACCCATGAATCTTCTCTGTTATAGCCTCAAAATCAGCATAAATGACGAATGGAACTTGTTGCTGTTTATGAAAATTATTGAATTTCAGTATGTTGTTATCTTTAGTTGGCATTTTAATTGCTTGGGTGCCGTTCACTTGAATGCAATTGTCTTTATGATTGTTTAGAACCCTGTCTGAACTGAAACATTGCAAGCAGTGCATACAAAAGTGTTTCCTCTCTTTGTGTTTTGTTTGATTATACATGAACTTGTTGAAATCCTTTATGAGAACATAATGCTTGTTTTCATTTTTTGTTATCAGAAGTAGTTCCATATGATCTTCATACTTTTCTTTGGAAACATAGATGGGATATGGCTCTTTGTTTTCGTACCCAAATACATTTATATTGATACTGTTTTGCTTCTCAATTTTGTTGTAATGTTTGACACTAACTGGAAAATCAATGTTTGAGTAATCTAACTTTTCAATGTATGGTTTATCGACTTTTTTAATCCTTTGAGGATATTTTTCTTGTGGGTTTAAGTGTCGGATATGACACCATCTGAAACATTCATTATCCTCATTTTTCATGTTAATTAGTCCCTTAGCACTATTTCGCAGTTCATAAGGCAGTTGGATATATGAGGATCCTTTCATGGGCTTGTATATGACAATGTTGAGGTAATGGTTATCAACTGATTGTACAGTCCATCCTGAACCTTCTGATATCCACTGGGATATCTGGTTTAAGATATTTTGTTTAGACATTTGTAATGCTTCATTGATTTCTGTATTGTTAATAATTGTTTGAGCTTTACTATTGAAATATGCTGACTTTTCGACTATTTCACCATCAGAAATTTTACTGAATGTTACTTTCAATGTTTCAACGTATTTCAAGCCTTTCATTTCATTCAACAAACTTATTACACTGTGTTCTATTGCCTTTCTGGTTTTTTGCATTTGGGCTAAGGGGTCTTTATTGTTTCTCATGCTGATTTCAAATGACTTTGTATAACCTTTTAAAGCTTTGTCGTTTTGTTGTATTATGGTTCTTGGTGTTGGAACCGGTTTTTTAACAGCATTTTTTTTAGTTCTTGGTGTGGGGATGGGTTTGTCCCTGAACTCTGCTGGCGGTAAAATAATATTATCTTCGTACTCTTTGACCATTTGTTTGACACTCTTACGAGGCGTTGGTATTGGCCTCCTTGGCGTTGGAACTGGCTTCTCCTGCTTGAGAAGTAATTTGATAAGTTTTGATTTGCTTAGTTTCTTCAAACTAGCTTTATCCATATTTATATAATTAGATTTTTCTGATTTCATTATATATACTATAGTAAAGATATTTTTTTAAGTAGTTTTAATCTGCGTTCAAACACAGTCAAGAATTCAAATGATCCGCGATTTGATCCTTTGAACTGTAATTATGAAACATTATTATGCATTATGTCCTTGCATTATGTCAATTATTTTTCTCCATGATATTGATGCAATGCTATTTTTTTGGTGCTTTATCGTCTTCAAATGACAATGCTTGCCAGCCAGTGTATAGTTACGACCTGTTTTACAAATATCACAATACCATTCTTTGTCTAGCATGTACTTCGATTTTTGTCGTCTTAAAGCATCCTTCCTCTCTTCTTCAGTTGAATATTTTGGTGGTCTACCTCGACCTCTCTTAACATTCTGATTTTCCATATATAATACTATATATATATACTATATATCTTTAAATAAGTAAGATGCGTTTCAATTCATTCAGAAACTTTGTAATTTCGACCAAATTCTTTTTTAAGTTGTTTTTCAACAAGTTTACTTTTTTCTACGAACCCCTCAAAATCCATATCTCCAATATTTTCCATCAATAGTACATCTCGACGTATCATATATTCTTCAAGTTCCTCCTCATGCTCAATACGTTCTTTATTCTTTTGATGAAATTTAGTTAGAAGATGTTTATCCTTTCTCTTCGAACTATATTTCCTATTGCAAATATCGCATAACCACTGCTGATTTTCAGTATCCATCTATATATATATATGTATATATAATTTTTATATTGTTTGTAAATCCTTCATTGGAACCCAACTGTTAAATTCATCACTGTATCCCTTCCATTTAACAAGAGCCTGTTTCTTCTTATAATCCCTCCGAATAACTTTATCAATTCTGAATACCTGTTGTTCAGCTTTCAGTAATTCAGGTTCATAAAAACTCCCTTCAATGTCTTCATCTCTGAGATCCTTCAGTTTGTATGTGATTGGATTGGTATGTTGTATTTTATCAACTGTGAAAATTTCCTCAGACCAATTTGGTGTATAAGACTTGTCGAACACTTTACGTTTGTACTTGCTTATCCTAACCTTATCACCAACTTTGAACTTTGGTTTTTGTCTTGATGTTTCCATATCACCGTACAGCTTAAAGTAAACAACTCCTTCATTCTTCTTTTTGCTTGCTTCTGCAGGTGTCATCTTTGTGCTTGAATGTCTGGTATTGTTATACTGTTTCACTAATTTAGGTAACATGTCAAGATAATGTGTATTACCTTGAACAGTAAACTGTTTCCACATTTTGGTTTTGATTGTACGGTTCCATCTTTCACAAACGGACGACTTTTCCTCATTTTCGGTTGAGTACAATGTTATTTCATTCTTATCAAGTAGTTCCTTAACATGTTTGTTGTAATACTCCTTGCCTTTGTCTGTCCAAAGATATTCCGGTTTACGCCCCTCTTTGAATATTGTTTTAAAAGCATTCATAACGGTTTCACCCTTTTTATCTTTTAATGGGACAATCCAACCGTATTTAGAGAATACATCTAAAACCATAAGAAGATACCTGTAGCCAGCGTTCCATCGACTGAATTTTTGCATCTCAACGATATCTGAACACCATGTATTGTCAATATGGTTTACAATTACCCGCCGCCGGGTGAAGTTACGCTTTATTGGTTTATGAAGCTCATCAGCTAATTTTTCTTGCCAGTTTTCTTCACTCGACGGCCTTTCCCGTTTTTTGTCTTCCTTTGTTTTGTTGCACCAAGGCCTAGTTTCTGCTTCGTGTTGATTAGAAATCGTGCTGTTTGTCCCCATTTTGGCATTTGTCCATAAGGTATTTCATCCAATGACTTGACCATTTGTTTGTCACATTCAATCTTGTTTTTCCCCATGTCATAACAAATATCATGATGAGCTGCTATTTCATCGACCTTGTTAAGAGGTTTTACATTCCATTTGGTCACCTTGCCAGTATTTTTATCGTACTGCAGCTGCTCTTCCAGCGGATTATACGGACCTAAATATTTATACTTACCTGGAGTGAATCCAGCTTTTGGTGTCGGTAATTTCCCAATTAGTTTATGGATATCTAAACTACCACCATCCAAATCCTTTCTGTCGGTTTTATACTTTCTATTTGGTCTAATTTTGGTTGATAATTGATCAAGAGCTTGGCTTCCAACATTCTGAATCATTGGATTCAACTTATCCAGAGTATAATCGATAGCCTTTTTCTGCAGTTTTGGGTTCCTCAAGGCTTCTGAACCATAATATCTTCCCATTTCAACTGCTTTTTTTCCAAGCCAAGGAATACCGTGGTGAATCATTAAGTCAACACCAGTTGATGCTGCTGTATCTAGTATGCCCGCCCCTTTCGACGGGCGACCCCGTTTCCCTGTTTGACGAATTTTGATTTCGTTATTCCACATTGAGAGCATTTACATTTAAGCATAAGCCTCCCATTTTTAGCCTTTTCATATCTTTCACTACCTGGTACACATTCTGTGACCTTTTTTTGTTTCACACAATATGATTTCATATATAATATGATTAGATTAGATTAAGGTTCAATATATACGTTTTCATATTTACCAGTTTTTGGATTTTTCACCAAACGTATGACAGTACCCTTCTTTGGTTTAGTCCAGAATTTCTTGCTTGTTATACCAGTTTCTTTATTAAAAGCACCTTTTAAGATATCACCAGACCAATATCGGTCAAATACATGGTTGGTTGATGGAATTATTTTTCGAACAGTCTTTTCAGCCAATTCTGCAGCTTTCAAAGCTTTACCTAATGGATTTTCACCTCCTTGCTTATTTTTAAAGTAATCAATAATAAAACGATGATTGACACTTTGATCATTCATATCGAAATTTGCATTATGGATGACATTAAGCATAGGAACGCCTTTTTGTCTCTCCATTAGATAGTATAAACACCAATATCCACAAAGGACTGAATCTCTCTCTTGGATCTCATCTCCTGAATGAAATATTTGTTTTCCACTTGTTGATAGATATTTTTGAATCTCTGATGGCATTATTAACCCAAAACTATCAAAGTATTCAGCTACATTTTTACCGTTTCTATATGCTACCCAATGCGTACCAGACCCTATTTGGGAATCCAAATTAACAATTCCAACTTCATCTTTCAATATTTTTTGTGGTAATGCATCTCTACTATAAACACCTCTAAAATGTTTTATTCCCAATTTTTCAACCCAATTCAATAAATCGAAATTACTCAATGGTTTGTTCACGAATTTTACAGAATTGCTCCTAGCAATGGGATTCCGTTGAATGGACTGTTTTTTCCGAGAAGCAGACCCTTGCCCTTTTTTTTTGATGTTCTTTTTTTTTTGACACCCATCCCGATAGGATTTTTCCATGAACCAATAAATGGAGGTGATGTATAATGCGATGGGACATAGATAGGAAAAGATCCTCTTAATCCATGTTTGTCAACCTGCAATCCCCTTCCGGGCTGCCCTGTTTTTGGTGCATAAACGTTAGCTGATCGTCTTGATCGTCTTCTGTCAACTTGTAATCCCTTTCCTGTTAAAGCATTCAACAACAGAGGAACACCGATAGAAGCCAAAATGGTGCTAAGAAAGCCCCCAGACTGTGTTTTTGTTGGCTTAACAACAAGTTGACCTCCTGTGTGAAGAGCTGTTACAATTTGTTCTTTCTGCTTTTTTGTCAATAGATACTTATGCTTTATCAGTTGATTGATTTTGTCTTGTGGAATCAAAAAACCACCTGATTGTCCCTTTCCAAATATCTTGTCAACACCAAGACTTGCCAATCCAGACAAAGCTCCTGTTGCTAAAGCAGGTAAAGCTTTTGATGCAGCCCTTGTTGCATAAGGAAGAGCTTTCGCACCAAGTGTCAATAATGAACCCCAAAGAGAACCTCCCTCCTGTACGAGATGTCTGATCTGAGTTTTACTGATTTTCAAATCAACACCAGTACCATTATTCATGGCTTTTTGTATACGTTTCAACTGTGTTCTCGTAAGCATTAGTTCATCATAACCAGTCAAATCACTTTTTGTCAATCGTATCGTTATCGCTGATTTATTTGACAAAGCTTTTGCCAGTTTTTCTTTCTGTCCGGCAGATAAATTTACTCCATATTTAACATATGACATATCTTGTATATGATATATGTTAGATTAAATATATGTTTTTATCATATCAATCATATCCACATACTATTCTTTCGATAAAAATCATTCCATTCGTAAAAATTATTCCATTCACTATTCCTTTGATGAAATTTATATCCACATACTATTCTTTTGATAACAATTATTCCATTCACTATTCTTTTCACAAAACTCATATCCATTTACTATTGTTTAGACAATTATTCCATTTATCGGAAAAGCAGCTTGCCGTTCTGCTGGACTAGTTCCGCTTCCTGTTCATACAATGTGAGGGCATAAACTGAATAGGGTGTGGCTGTTGTATCTGAAAGCTCATAACGGAAAGTCAGTTTTGTTGTTCCGTCTCTGATGTCTGCCTTCTGCTTGGTGAGATCGAAATACAGAATTGGAAACAGTGTCTGGAAATTACTGATGTTGAGAAGTGATCCCTCACCGAATTCATTGTTTTTGTGAACGTATTTGAGAACATCTCTGTATACCCTGCTGAGATCTGTTGCGGGTGTGTAATGAATCTCAGGATACTCATTACCATTGCCAACTTCAAGATGACAATTCTGAAGGGTTCTAAGATTTGTACTAACTGAAAAGGTGTTGTAAAGAAAAGGATTACTCGTCTGCGAATTAATAGCTGCATCGTTGATGATGAAAACAAAAACATGCCGGGGTTTTGAGATACCTGAAGAAATCTTGAAATGACCAGCTCTCTGTGTAGTTGAATTACTCCTCTCAATGTTCTCACGGAGGTATGACCATTTATACGGTTTCAGAAATTTGTCCATATACATATTTGTCCTTCACTATTGAATGTTATTCGTGGTACAATCAGTTGCAACTTTGTTAGAATGACTCTGCAATTAGCACCGGCTTGCCAGATTAAATTAGCATCCGATTCAAACTCAATGTTCAATTCCAGTCGACCTGATGGCAGTAGATTTCTTTCAAGAGCTTCAAAAAATGAATATCTGTTAAGAGGCAATTCTCTTGTGACTACAAGAGACACTCCCAGAAGTAGTTTCCTTTCAGCAAATCCTTTGTTATAAGTAGCCTCAGCTGGGCGTTCTTCAGCTCCCCGACTGGTATCTAGATGAAAAAACTCATTTGTTGCAGTCGATTGTGCGTAACCCGGAGAATATTCTAGTAGGTTCTTTATATTCACACAGTGAGTGGCGTCGTTGCAATCGTACACCTTTTTCCCGTTGAGTTTGATATCAAAATTCCTTATGAAACTATGAATACTGTTGACGATGCCATTCTGGTCATTTCCAGCGATGTTTGTTCCATCTGCCAATTTGTTCACTTTGAAACTGATCCCAAGCCTAGCATAATACCAGTCAAAAGGAGTTACTTCTCCTGAATTATCGACAACGAAACGATATCCGTCTTTCTTTTGAGAACGAGTGTTTGCAACTACTGTATTCAGTGGTGTTTCTAGTTCAAAAATAACATCTTCGTATCTTTCAACATATTTTGGGTTTCTATAAGATTCCATATAACATTAGATTAGATAATTTTACATCTTCCTTATTTGACCTCCTGAAATTAGTTGATTGACTCTTTGAGCAATTTCGAAATCAGTCAATGGTCTTTCAGTAGCTTTACTAATAGTTTGTTGTTCTGGTTGTTTTTTGCTTAGCAATTGAATGATTCTATCTCCTGCTTTATTACCAAGATGCTCCCCTGTTTTTGTTGCTGCTTTTGTTGCTGCGGTGGTAGCTGCTTTTTTAGCTATTTCCTTAGCTGTTTTACCAAATAGCTTGCTTCCAACTGATTTGAAAATATCCATTAATCCTTCACCGTGTATTTCTCCAGAATGAATATGTTTTTTTACATATCTGCCAATTTCTGGATCGTATCTTCTCTTTAATTCACTTTGGCGTGTCATATATCAATATATTAGATAAAACTGGATCTCAGGATTAATGTCATGTGCCAATCGATACCATTCAAATCTATTGATCTTCCTATTGAATCTGTCAGTGTGATGCGCATTTCAGAGATCATCGTTTTTGAAACTGGACTGAATAGCGCACGTCTTGGTTCGAATGTAAATGGATAGCTTCTTGTGAGATTATCGGTTGGTATTATAGCCAAAGTATTACTGAATTTTCCATCTGTGATTGAATCCGTTACAACGTCACAATTTATGTGTATAGTGTCGATAGAATTGGTGATATTTGGTAACTTGGTGCTATATTCTGTCTTTGTTATAATTTTTGGTTCGAATCCAATTAAATCACTGAATGTCGAATTCCGTATGTCTAATTGCCAATCATTTCCGAGTTCAACAACAACGCGGTATGACGAAAGCACAAAATAAATCTTCACCCCAACCTGATTATTACTTGGCTGATCTCCGTTTTGTGTAACAACCCCAATGATATATTCAGAAATGTCGTCATAACTATACATTCCGTCAACAAAATTGATTGTTTTCCAAGTAGAACCATTGTTTTTTGTATATTTTATCTGGTTGTTACCATATTCTGCATTGATATTATGCCATGAGTACGTCATTGTTACTCGATCTACTGCTAATTCATGACGCATCTCGGTATCCAGATGCATGATAGGCTCAAATTTAATTGTATAATCCTCTGGACGAGATCTTCCAATCTTCTGTCGATTAAACGAATTGATATTAATTGCTCGTTCTTGCATATATATATTTAGATTAGATAACATAACTTTTCAATATATCGTTAAGCTGATTTGCGTTAATTTTACCAAGTTCATATAATTTATGCACTATCTCAGACATTTCACTCTTTGCACCATCATTACCTGCCAATATGCTGCAAAGTTCTGTGGATAGGTATCTCACTTAGTTTATTCAATTGATTGAAAACCATCTTTGAAAGGTCACTATACTTCTTTTTGCTGTTGAATCTCTTTGTCAACAAATCAAGAGTGTCAAAATCAACCTTTTTATCAAGTACTTTTTCACCATCCTTCTTTGCTACTAAATGCAATTGTCCCATTAATTTAGGAATATCGATCATCAAATTACCATATTTGCCCCCAGATGATATTTTGTAAGCATTACGTTTTGGTTGTGTATAACCTGTTCCAATGGTCTTTTTACCTTCAGGTATAATTTTTATACGATTTTTATATTTTTGTAACAACTTGATGTCTTTTGTTATTTCATCAATTCGGTCTTTATTTTTTGCTCGATTTTTTTTGGTAGTAGATAAATGAGCCTTCTTTCTACCTATTTCTTTGATTAGTTCACCAAGATTTTTGTCGTATTCATCAATGTCCAGGGTTCCATCAATTGAAGCCTTCAATACATCGCTCGGAGGATATAATTCATACTTGGTCAATTTTTGTATTTCATCTTTATCAAAACCTTTATCAACATCAGACTTAAATTCAGTTTTCATCATAGTAGGTTCATAACCAATAGGAAGTTTGGTTACTTCTTGTGGTTGTTCATCAGGTAGTTGCTGAAACATAATAAGATTTTCAAGACCTGATGTTAATGCTTTTTGGTTTTTCTGCAACTGTTCAAGCATTTTGTCCTGTTTCTCGTCAATCTTTTGTTTGACATCCTCTTGTGCTTTAACAATCGGCTTATACACCTCAGATAATTCCTCTTGAACATCTTGTAATCCATGTTTGAATTCTTTCAGCGTGTTTCGAACATTTCTGACTTGTTTACCAGCATTAATTTTAGCCTCTGATATTTTCTTAATTCTTTCTATGTCCATAATATATATTGCTTAGATAAAACTTATCTCAACTTATCTCAACTTATCTCAACTTATCTCAACTTATCTCTGAAGTTATCTAATATATTATATATGGAAATACCTAATTACGATAGTAATAGTGACAAAACGAACAGTTACAAACAGTTGTATGAATATATGCCGAATGACACATTCCGAATGTTGATTTGTGGTGGTTCAGGATCTGGAAAAACAAATTTGCTTTATCATATGTTAACGATACCATTAGTCCGTTTCGATCAGATCCACCTTTATGCTAAAAACTTGGAACAAGAAAAATACCAGAATTTGATAAAGATATTCAATGAAATCAGTCAATCGGTTGGCTATGATGTGCTCGTCTGCAGTAATAATGAAATTGTACCAGTTGAAGATATGGAAAATGAAGCACAGAAGATAGTTATTTTTGACGATTTCGTATGTGAAAAGAATCAGAAACCTCTGATTGATTATTTCATAAGAGGTCGACATAAAAATTGTTCAGTCATTTATCTGAGTCAATCTTTCTATGGAACGCCAAAGGATATACGGTTAAATTGCAGTCATTTTTCTGTGTATGAATTTCCAAGCTCTAACGAACGTAATTCAATATCTAGAGAACTTGGTGTTGATAAGGAACAATATATCAAAGCAACTAAAAAACCGTATTCGTTCCTGTATGTGGACAAACCGAAGAAACTAATAAAAAGAAACTTTTATGGAAAGATACAATAACTAAAATCATAATCTAATCATATAATATATGGGAATTTTTAATGAACAAGCTTCATCAACCAGCACAACTTCATCTGGTTTACGGGGACTTCAAGGGATCGGTTTTAAACTAAATTCTGATGGTAATTACGATATGGAAAATAAAAAACTGGTTAATGTTAAAAATGGAGACAATGAGAATGATGTTATGAATAAAAGACAGATAGAAGGATATGTTGAGAATAAATTACAAGCATTAAATTTTGATGGTTCTAAATATGTCGCAAAAGCTGGTGATACGATGACAGGGTCACTCATTGTCTGAAAAGACAATTATCCAGTTCGAGGTGATCTCAACAAGGTTATCAGTTATGAAACACAGAGGGAGATATTCTTGTCAAAGAAAGAAGGGGGTCAAATGGAGCAAAATATTGACATGAATAATAATACAATCTACAACGTAAAAGACCCAGTACAGGCAGATCAAGTCACAAACAAAAAGTATGTTGACACTCAACTAGCTACTAAGTTGGACAAAGCTGATGCTAAAAAGTATGTCAATGTTGATGGAAGCAATGGCATGACTGGTAACTTGAATTTAAATGAAAAAACAATAATCAACTTGAACACCGATGACAAAGACATAAAATCAGCAGCTAATATCGGCTATGTCAGCAGTAAGGTACACACCGCCAAAGCTGATGTGACTGTAGGGCTGAAAACTTACTTTGACACAAAAATCAAGGAGTCTCACATCACCAGCTCAACCAATAAGAAAGACGTTTTCAGGTATCTCATGGAAAATGCTGATGAATCTTCAAGTGAAAACAACATAATAGTTGATGGCATTGTTGACTTTTCTGGTTCCCCCCACAATGTCAACAAAAAAGCTTATAAATTTAAAATGGGGAAAGACGCTCAAAATGAGTATTCTTCTCGCATTGGCTTTAACATGTTCAAACTTCCAGAAGGCGAGTACACTTTGGCTATGGAATTTTTCCCTCCAAGCACAACAAATTTGTCAGTGAGTGTCGTTTCCACTTCACTAAATATTGGTCAACAATCAACCAAGATGTTTGTTAATTACAGCAGATCGATTGTTCACTTACATAAGTGGAACATAACTCCTCCCGAATACATTTACATTGACATGCATTGTCAGGGCACTGCAAGTAGCTCCACTCAAGGAGTTGGTTATTTGATTGTATATGGAGTCAAAGGATCACAGAGTAATGTAGACTCGGATGTGTATGATACGGCGTACGTTGTAGAAAATGGTAAAATGGTAATGCAAACGGATTTGTCTTTAAACGGGCACCAACTACGCTCTTCCATTCACCACATAAACGGTTTTTTAAATTCGACAAAAGGGAACAAAAATTTTGTTTTAAATGGCGCCGAAATAATGTCATTGCCTGGTGAAGCGATTTTGAAAAATATTGATATATATTGTACGCGTCCAATCACTTCTTCGGATTCTCATGTCACTGTACATAGACACAAAAAAATATCTTTGAAACTCAAAACATCTTTACGGAATTTTTTTACTGGAACTCTAAGCTCTTCAAGAAATTTTACCTCAAAAAAAAGTGGGTGGTATCAGACAATAAACCTAAATTCTTTCCAAATGCCTTCGTCTGGGATTTTGGCTTTTGAACTAAATATGAATGATGATATTTGGAAAAGTTACAACGCAATTATACTTCGTATCGAGTATCAAACAAGTGCGTGATAACTTTCCACAAAAATTTTCATTTATAATATAGCACAATTCAGGATATCCATCTGATTGGAGTATGGAATGCTTTTTAGAATATATTATCCCAAACGAAATAAGCGTTGAGGTTTCCGATGAAAAACATAATGAATAATCTAAACAATATAATATGAAAACATCAACTTTAATCAACGAAATTATTGAGAATATAGAAAAAATAGTTCGAAACATTAGAAAATTATACATCAGTATTAAGAAATCGTTCAAAAAAGAAAAAATGTAACCATATAATATATATGGTTAGACGTGAAAGAATATTCAATTGGAACCATGTTTCAGAAAATTTAACAGAAGATCGAATATCTGAGTTGAAAGCATTGTACAAATTCTACCATAAGCAATACTGGCTCCACAAAGAGTCATTTAAAAGCTTCAAGAAAAAGAATATAGCATGTAACATTGGATCTGTTGTATTGATAGTAACTGGGACTGTGGCTGGTGGTGTGACGTTAAACCCCGCTGTACTTGGATCAATATCAGGCGCAGGGCTTATACTAAAAACATATTCAGAGGTCAAAAATTACAAAAGAAAGATCGAGATGTGTAAATTCGCGTACACTACGTATGAAAAGGTTTTAACTCATTTACGATCCTTTATGAGAGGACTGGAGTATAATGAAAAAGAATTTCATGATCATGTCAAAGTTCTTGATGAAATAATCATTGAAATGTGTCCTTTAACTGACAAATTTGAAAAGAAATATAATAAGGTATTCATCTAATAATATATTTTATTTTATCACCAATAAGAGACATAATACTTGCCCAATATCGATCGTAAAAAGCTAATGTTTTTTTCGATTTACTAATTGGAATATTTTTGTAAGGTATTCCCATCATCTTGAATATCTTTCTCATAATGAAATTTACGCTAATCATCCTTTTCCTTGTACCATTAACTTCATTTATAATCTTACCAATCTCTGCATAGATTATATCAATCTTATGTTTCTGACAGTTTGATATTTCAATGTTATATTTTTCTTTGATATCAAGTAATATGTTGTTGATGTGGTACTCTCGATGGTAAACAGATTTTCTTATAAATTTATGTCTGTTCTCATAAAAATTAACATATTCTTTCACATAATTATATCCTTGTACTACACCACAACTTAGACATGCTAACATCCCATCGTCGTTAATAAATATACTGATTATCACAGCATGAATAATATTTCGGTTTTTCATTAGAATCTTCCAATTTTTGGTCACAAAAAGGACAAACAATATCTCCTAATTCTTTAAGTTCATCATGTAATTCATTGTTACAATTCATCCTATACTATAACATCAGATATTATTTTATGTACTTACAAACATGACGTCAGGCCACAGCTGTGGCTTTTCCGAGAATTATAAACTTCCTGTAGTCTGGTGTCACGTGATGTAATAATTCGTTGGATGCATCATGACAAATAGCATATAGTATCCAAATCCAAATCATTGCGCTCATGAAATAAAATACATATAGAATTCATCAGATGGAACCAGCATCGCAAAAAGAAACTTCCCCTCTTGATCGCTTTCGCGATCAATTCACTGCCTCACAAAAGCTCCGCTTTTGTTCCCCAATGCTTAAAATATGGATCAAGCATATAAAAAAATGATGTGGAACCAGCATCGCAAAAAGAAACTTCCCCTCTTGATCGCTTTGCGATCAATTCACTGCCTCACAAAAGCTCCGCTTTTGTTCCCCAATGCAAAAAAAAAAATGGATCCAGCATATAGTTATCCATCACAAAAAGCCATCACAAAAAACAATCACGGGATACGGAATCCATCGCTCTTCAAGCTCTACGAGCTATCCGAGCTCTTCCCACCAAGATTCCGTAGCAATTACGGATCATCCATCCCCGTGACTTCGTCTTTGAATGTATTGCGTTGCAATCATTCAAATACTTTGTCATGCCGATGATCCTATTGCCGTGATGAAGCCATGTGATGTAAAAATGTGTTGGATACATCATTAGATAAAACATATAGTTTTCCATAAAATAAAAAACATATAGTTTTCCATAAAATGATAACCATCAGATGGGAAGTAGTTAAGAGTTGGGATTGGTAACAGAGCATTTTGCAAAAATGCTCTGGTACCCCCAACTCTATAACTACTGTTATTCCACCACGTAGAATCCCTCTGTTCATCTCCACTTCTTTCCTTCCTTTCCCTCTTGTTGGCCACGACGCACAAGCCAAATGCTTCTTCCAAAAACCGCTTCCTTGACTGATTTTGCCTTTTTAAAAACATATGCGTTTCCATGTCTTTAATTTTTCGAAGACGTCGAGAACAAGACTTCAGAAGCTGCGATGCAGTTAAGCAAAGTCTCCGCCATGTTTACATGTAGGTAGATTTGTTCTTTTGCACACTTTAATTGATTTGCCGCCGAGATTAGTCGCGTCTAGTGTCTTCCGAGAATAGAACCCAGTCTTTTTCTTAGAAAATCTTTTTTTTTTCTACTTGGTCGTCTACTTTAATACGTCCCGTTTTTATACCAGACGACATTAACGTCTGAGACGCTAAATACGTCTAGACGACTTTAACGTCTCTAGCATGAAAACGGCCAATAACATGTAAAAAGTTTCTCCAAACAAAAAGTGTGTATGTTTTCACATTTGTCGCGATTTTATTAACTTCGAACGGCCCATGTACGGTACACGTTTTAGCAACCCGAAAGTAGCGACCCCCCGAAAGTAGCGACCCTCCGAAAGTAGCGACAGGAAAATCCGAAAGTAACGAGGGTCGTTACCTTCGGAACTTTACGGTATATTTGTGAGCAGAGGTCGGAGGACGAATACCGGACATTTGACTGTTTGTGAAAGAAGCTCAAAATGTTGGCGTTTTATGGTAACAAACTTTGGGAGAGATGGAACTTTTCCGGAGTATAGTTGTTTCTTTACTATGGATTTATTCTGGTTTGAGGAAATTGTGACTGAAAATGGAGCATGTCAAGAAATATAGCTCAATTAATGAACAGAGTTATGGTTTTGTTCAGGTGAAATGGCACATTACTGTACAACCTTGCATAATATTATAATACTTATTGGAAGGATAAATAATAAAGACGCTTATTATCGCTCGAGGAACGAACCCTGGCCCCAGATGGCAAGTAAGTAAGATATTAACAAAGAAACACTTTTAATTTCACAGAATCTTATTGATTTACAGTCGTATTAATTAAACCTTTGGCAACCTGTGGAAAACCCGCAGTCATTAAATTCACGCCCGTACGCACGTAAATTCACGTAACAGTGGAAATCCACCCTTATTGGTCAGAAACTAAAAATCACAATAAATAGCCAATTATGTTTACATACCAGATCAAATATTGTCCTTGAGTTGTTGCTTGCCACCGTCTGAGAAGCTTTCAATCGCATTTCAGCCAGCTTTTAGGTTTGCAAAACAGTTTTTATTCGATTGGCACAACAAGCGTCTTCGTACTCCATCAAAATGCCTCTTCAAATTATTCAATTCGTGTTTGCTGTTTTCTCTTGTTAAAACCATCCTTTCTATGTATCTCTTCAATAACAATCGCCAATGGAAAGAAGACGCGGAGGGTTAATTGACTGTTCCAAAACAGACTGAATTCCATTTTCGGTACCCTGGGTGCCAGAGGCTTTTCTTGCGCGGTTTCCGGTTGCAGCTGTGACCCGCGCGAAAAGCGGCAAGCCGCTCGTTGCGTCGGCCTCCGGCCGATTTCTCCCGACGTTAGCGAGGAAAAAACCTCTGGTACCCAGGGTACATTTTCAGACACGTCAGCAAAACCAGTCATTGCACCATACAAGATTATTATGTAATCAAAACTGGAAATCGACTGTTCCCATCGACCGTGTTTGCTTCACAATCAACCAAGTAAAATCACAATATGCTCCAGACAAAAACCTATCCTAAGAACAAATCGCTGTTCGCTGTACGTGATTTAACGCTACTTCTCTTAAATTTTACCGCATCATATTGAAAATATATTACTGAGCGTGAAATCATTGATAAACGACACAAGTTATCTAAACAGTAACCCGAGACACCCTAGTTATCTGATACGTCAGCGCCTCAAATAAATGTCTCCGACAAAGCCCGATGATACAGCGAAGTTCCTCTCTTGGGAACACCGAAGATCTCGCGAACATCAGCGAATCTATACGACAGCTCACGAAAATAAACACAAGAATGCGCTCACTGCTCAGGAATGCGCTCAACGTCTCTATCGCAACCACGAGATAAAAATTAAGTGAGCCGAAAGGGCACATCTGGTTGCTAGACTGCTTCAAATCGGCCAATCAGCAATATTTTTATACCAGCTGTCATCAACTATAATACATTAAACTAGTTTATGCATTAAATTGGACGTGTCGCACATGCAACGTCTGAAATAAAAACGCTCTGTCGATTTTTTTATCTGTCTTGCTTGCCAACACGCTTTAGGACGTGTGGGGCGAATGTGATTCTCAAGACAAATTTAATTCGACTCGGCGTCGCACAATTGTCGAATCGCCAAATTAATTAACCTCTTATTAATTATCATAATCATAATCATAACAATCAAATCATGATAATAATTTAAACAAGGTGCAATGATATCATTACAATAGTGGCATTCAGAATGCATGGCTCTGTGCAATAAATAATGAAATAAAGAAAAAACGGAGAAAAAAAGTTCGAGGGCAGATTACTGTCAGCCAATCGATGAATTGAATCAGTGTAATTCACCTAAATAAAATTCGACGTATAAACTAGGTTTCCGTCCCTCTGTTTCAATTAGTCGGTCTGGGCAACGAATAAACTTCCACTCGAAATATTTAGAATGGGGTGGGATGCCTCATCACCCGGTTTTCACGTAGGTTCTCTGTACCCAGGTTGAATTTTAATTTGGAAATGCTGGTTTTCGAGATGAGAGGAAACCTGGTGTACCCGGAGAAAACCCTTAGAGCAAGCCACATATGACATAATTTCCTACGCAGCCTTTTTCTTTTTTTGGCTCGTCACAAACCAGCTTCCTCTCGTGGCCTACATATGACGCGGTTGAACACGGCAAATATTGGTCCACAAAACAAACACAAAAATTCTGTTAACGCTATTTTTTAAAAGGCTAAAATCCCAGTTTTTAATCGAACTATAAATATTGTTTAGTAGAATTAAAAAGGAGTTGTTCTTTGCTTTCAAAACTTTGTCCTACTTTTTTTCTTCTCGTTATGTGCAGCTCATATTCAACATGAGAGCCAGGTTTGGCCCATTAGTGAGGGCATGCACTTCCCAACTATGTAATGTCATTGCCATATTTTTTGTTAGTATATTTTTTGTTAGTTAGTTAGTTAGTTAGTTTTTTTTTTGTTTTTGTTTTGTTATGTCTTGTTTAATTTGTTTCAGTGGGAGATCCAGGATTTTTGAACGGGGGGTGGCTGACCTGACAGAACAATATCGGAACAATCGGAGACAAAGTCGCCTCAGTGATAGTTTTGTTCATCTACTTACCCCCCCCCCCCCCACCTCCTCGCTGGATCCGCTCCGTGTTTTGAGTTTTCTTAGGCTCTCTCTTTCTCTCCTTTGACTTTGTAATGGTTCTGGCTCTCTACATGCGGCGAAGCATGTAAATAAGTCAACAAATAGAAAATTAACCGGTATACGTATTATTCGGTTGACGAGGTCCTGTACACCTGTACAGCTGTTATGATGAGGCATAAAAACATTTCACGGCAAAACGATAGGCAATTGGAACCTTTTCACGACCAAGCTCAAGTTGAAAAAAAGGCTGAAATTGCATTTATTTGTGAAACAGAGGAACTGTAGCAAACAACAAGGACCTCAGTAACGTGCTGCTCAATAGCTTTCACTAGAATGGTGAAAATTATGATGTTTCACTCAGCCTGAAATTTAGAGTCACATTACACGTATAGACCAAACCGGGCTAATTTAATCTGGGAGTGAAAGAGTTAATCATCAGAATTAATGTGCTCTGCTACCCTTCAGTATCATGACACATCAGCCTTCCAGTTCTGAAAGAAGCTCAAGTCCTTTATTCATCGTACGTAGCTAATTGCATCTTCAACGCCTTTCTATGTTACACCGCCATCTCGCTGAATATCATTACCATCTACGCGATAACAAAAACGTCGTTTTTGTCGAACACTCAGAAAACATTGCTTCTGTGTTTGGCCGTATCCGACCTCGGGGTTGGTTTATGGATCCAGCCTTTATATACAGCGTTACTGATCAACTGGCTACAGCGGAACGGTCCGGATGATTCCACGTTTTCTGCTTTCACCGTAAGCAGGATTTTGTTTACATTAGCCTCGTTCTTCAGTGTTATTGCAATTGGTGTGGACAGATTCTTAGCTATTCATCTTCATCTCAGATACCAGGAACTTGTCACTCGCAAGCGCGTTGTTGCTGTGGTGGTCTTAATTTGGGTTTTGGGCGGCTTCATTTCTCTTGCGGATTTGTGGATCCCAGTCATTGCATCTGCTATTGTCGCAATCACTTTGGCCGCTTGCTTCGTCACTACAACGATCATTTACTATAAAATTTACTTCGCTGTGCGACGACACAGAAATCAAATCCAAGCCCTTCTACTACAACAAATAGCACAACATGGCAATACAGCGCATGCTGCAAGTGCTGCGAGGCTGCGAAAATCTGCAGTCTGTACATTCTACGTTTATCTCATGTTTATGTTATGTTATTTGCCAAGGTACTGTTTTTTTGTGAAACTTTTTTCTGAACCTGACAACGCCCTAGAGGTTGTGTCGTTGTACACTTTCACCTTAATGCTACACAATTCATCGTTAAACCCTGTCATATATTGCTGGAATATGAGGCACATTAGACAAGCTACCATCGATATTCTGCGAGGTTTATTTCCAAGACTTTCAAGCCAAAACTGAAAAAAGCTGCAGCTAAGTAAACAGTTATCAACTTGAATTCAGGAAAACGGCGGGTTTAGATAATTGCTTTAGGGACGTAAGCGCGGCTTTTATCTTGAGTTTTTTTCTTCTTGAAACTGGGCGAGCTTAAATTAGCCCAAATAACAGACTGTTTGAGGTCATTCGCTTCATCTCTTTTGTTCTCGACGTCCAACAAGGACCGAATAAATCAGCCATTCACTCTGAACAGTGCCCATGTAAGTTCGATACTGGAAAAAATTAGTCTGCGAGTAGCATCTCTTTCCGCTCAGGGATGGTCGAGCACACGCATCACGTTTCTACGCGGTGGAAGATTTTCGAGCTCACTCGCGTGTTCCTTTTGCTCGACTATCCCTAAGCGGGGAGACAACAGCAAACAACAACAAACTTCATTTACACTCGAATTCAACACGAGACTGCTCGTAATGGTGGAAAAATCTATGTAAATAAATAAATCGGATGCATTTAGTGGTGGAAAGCCAAATAATCTCAAGTAGTTTTCAAGTAAGTCCACTATGTTTGGTCTCGTAGAGGCGGGAAACCGAAGAAAAAAAATATCAATATCCTTGGAGCAGTGGTCGGAGCAATGCGTGAACCAACAATTACCTCGACTTACATGAGGCCATAGGCTGCGAATTGATGGTAGCCGCCTGTGGTCGCTCCCGGTATTCGCAAGTTACACACCAGGGCGCCCTGCTACACAGTGACTCGGAGTCCGGAATCGAACCCGGGAAACATGGGTGGGAGGGGTGGGAGAGGAGAGGCGAGCGCTTTCACCACACCGCACCGTCCCTGCTCCTCCTTTTCCAACTGAATACCGCGAAACAAACAGTTCCTCAGAGGAAAACTGTTAAGGATATAATTAGTAGATAGGTCTAATATAAGTTAACTATAATTTTAAGAAGCTTTAATCATTTTATTGTAGCCACGCGCCCCTTTGGAAATCAGCTTTTAGTATTACGTTAGTTGACGGGGCAAGCGTGTTTAAATAAAGTTTACCTAGCTGATTTCACAAACGATGGTTTTGCGCCATTACCAAAAGATTTGATGCGCTATCAAGAATTGATCTTGATATACTTTAGCACCCTTGCCACGAAACAAAGATTTCATTCTTTTCATCAATCAAAACTATATTTTTAAGTCAACTTTGATATTTCGTGAACCTTATCTATTTGTAGATGGAGTGGGGGAGAGGGCGAAACACGGGAGAAGTCTCCGGGAGGCGGAAAAGCCGAGTAGGGTACAATTAAACAAAAGGACAGAGGCGGAAACCTTCAACATGTTCAACGAGGGCGGGAAAAGTACCGAAAGCAGAGCCCTAACTGATATATCTTCGTCATTGTTTAACCACATTCTTTGATGCACATCAAAGAAGGCCTTTTTGTAGTATTTAGCCGTTGTTATAAACAGCCATTACTCAGTAGCGAGTAACGTCGTAGCCGGACTGAGCCGAAAATAGACCCAAGTTTCCAACTTGTGTCGACTTGTAAAATCGTTTGGCCAGGACTTGCATGTAGTTGTGATAACTTACGATGATTTGCGTTGCTTTTGATCAAGTGAACATAAAATGTAGCTCAAATCTGCGTACTTTTAAGAGCAGTTTGAAAACTCGTCTTTTTAAGCGCTATTATAATCTATAGTTATCTTTTTATTTACTACTTAGTATTTTAAAGCTTTTATTGTGAAGCGCCTTAAAAATGTTTATTATTATTATTATTATTATTATTATTATTATTATTATTATTATTATTATTATTATTATGTTTAAGGTTCTTCTTAACCCTTTTCAGAACGGGCATTTTTTGGTCATGTGGAACCCGGGGGGGAGGGGCGGATTTCGCCCCACCTCTTAACACCGAGAATATTAAAGCAATGACAACGAAACTTAAAGGACAGATAGTACGTCCAAAAAAGTTTCCATTGAGGTCTGCAACATTAGCTGATGACGTCAAATGACGTCACAGTAACGTTTTGTTCTCAAACGGCGGCCATCTTGGATCCGCCATCTTGGATTTCTTGACTTTTCCAAAACCTTCAAAATCCGCCAAAATTGATCAAGAAATGATCACAATCAATAAATTAACACGGAAACATCTAAAAATGTAAATTTACTTCAAAAAAGTAATGATTTTTTAATCTAAAAGTGGGAAATTCAAAATTCTGAAAAAACCGCTTGTCAAAAAGTGGTTGCCATGGTAACGTCAAACTTAATAGACAAGGACTTGCTGTACGAAACTTTTCCCAGATAAATGTCCAAAGTCCGTGCGGGCAGAATCTGCCCCCCCTCCCGGTCTGAATAGGGTTAATGGCAGGGATCATATCCAAAATTAACAGACACTAGCAAATTTACACTTTTGCAACAATCAAATTTATTTGTCAGATTGTAGGTCTAGCCTGTACTTTAAAGAGAAAGCATTGTTGCTGAATACAGGGCGTGACTGTACAGGTGTTATGCGCGAAATAATCTCCCTTAGTAAAAAGAAAGCGACCAAATAAACTGCGGATCCTTTCTTCCTTCCTCTCAGAGGAATTGACATTTTACATATTCTTTCTCAGTTTATAGAGCATTGAACAATAGATCTCAACACACGCTAGAAAACACGATAAAATGTAACAAATCGTCCTGAGTTTGCTGAATTGTCACGACAATTTCGACTTTACGACTTCCACCAATCCACACGTGACACCATGAGAAATTACACGCCTGTTGTCACGCAAAGGAATCCCATAAGCGTGTGTATTGTTCAAAGAAAGTCTCCTGGTTTAAGATACGGTTAAAAAGGAGAATCAATCAGTCTCTACATCTCCTCGCCAAAGTATCGTTCATTATAAACCTGAAAAAAAAGGAGTAGGTCATAAAATGCAGTAATAAGACTACTTATTAATGACTAATCTTGTAGAACAGCTCTTTCTATATCAAAAAATCTCCTTTACAGTTACTAGTAAAGTATTTACCTTTTTCATGGTAGAACCCATTTGAGCAGGAGACATTGTCACAGTGACGCCTGCATCTTTTAAAGCTTTAATCTGAAAGAAAATTTGAGCAATACTTCACATCTACCAATAATCATACAAGTTCTTTACATTACAAGCTCTAGACTGGACATGACATGTACCTTGTGTTCAGCGGTTCCTCTTCCTGCAGCAATGATTGCTCCAGCATGACCTAGAGAGTTTTAATACAAATAAATTGTCAGTTTCCTTCCAAAGTTACACGTACTGTACCTGTAGCTCATGCACAGATTGCCTGCAAGCAAAGAAGCAATTCGGTGGAAAGAAATGACAGCCAGAAATGCGTCTGTGTTCACAGGCTAGTGCAAAGGTCTTCTACTTCCTTCCACTGCAGGAAATAGGAGCCGTTTACAAGGAGAGTAAAAATGTAAATGTAATTTTGTAAACGTAATTGTAAAAAAAATGTAAAAAATGTTAATGTAAATGTGTTAAAAAATGTAAATGAAAGTTAACTACTTTTACAGTGCGCCAATTAATTTTTGTGTGTGCAATTGTAGAAATTGCAAAATCTTTTATTTAGAGTTGCCAAAGTTTTGAATATGTACAAAGCTTTGCATCCAAGCCTATCTAGAAATATAATTATAGTACTCCTCACCCATTCTCCTTCCAGGAGGTGCTGTTACTCCAGCAATGAATGACACTACAGGCTTGGCATTCTCACCCTGGTTATGCCGTTGAAGGAACTCTGCTGCTCTCTCCTCAGCACCTCCACCAATCTCACCAATCAGAATAATACCTACAAGACAGCCACGACAATGAAATGGACTGTCCTGGCTACTTCAGTATCTTAACTGAGCTTGTCCCCTCCCCTACTGGAGGAGGGAGCACCACTCTTTTACTATATACACACATGTAGCTCTGAGGACACCAAAGGGTAATGTTTTGATCTAAATTAATCTTAACAATTTAAAGGTGTCTGGTTCTGAAAGGTGCAAAGTTGTTAGGGCTTGGGCGTCAAATATGAAGTACCCTGCCAACCCCACATCATCCAGGGAGCTGGACTAAGTTTGGAGATTCGTGTATGGTCAAAATGATCAAATCACCATGGATAATACCTGAAGGAGGGCTTTAAAGCTACCATGTCACCATGTCACCATGGCTTCAACTTGTTTTTGCCCCTAACAGGCAAGGACGTCATGCTAGCCCACATATACATGTATATGTATGTATGTGTATGTGGGCTACCATGACGTTCTGGCCCCCTAACAGGTGCTAAAACAGGACACTAGCTGGCATCTTCAAAAAATTTTTTTTTGGCCAGTTACCTGTTGCAGTGTATTTAACACAACGTACTTCTGTGAAAGCAGTGTCAAAATAAATCTTTCAGTCAGTCCTAACACTTTATCGATAAAGTACTTAAACAGTTAACAACTGTGGGCATTTTTAACTGTCCACTGTAAGCGGCACAATGATTTTCACTTGCTAATTACAATGTAAAACAAATGTAGTTTGCCAACAGCCAATCACAATCACAACAAGACAAATCATGACACATACATGTACACATGTAAATTGCATGACATTTACCTTCGGTCTCAGGATCTTTTAAAAACACATCTAAACAGTCCATGAAGTTTGTCCCATTAAAAGGATCTCCACCAATACCTGAAATAAATAAGGCCACGGAACGGATGATAGCTTTAATACTGATACTCAGGCATGTCCAAAGCCCTGGATATAGATATAGTACCTAAATCAAATTATCTGACTGTAATAATTTTAAATAATCTTTTTGAATAGTTTTCATTTCTTCACCTTATTTCTATAACATGCAAACTCTGAATTGCTAGGCTCAACCTATGGTTGTGTAATTGACCACCTTCATTCATCATGTGGAAAGAATTTAGGAAGTTCAGTTCACTGAGCTCAAAAGGACATTTGTCCACACTGACTGGTAGATATTGATCCACTTTGTTTTCCTCAATCCATTGGTTGTCAAAGTAATAATGATAGTTGGCAGTGAAAATGCAATCATTTGTCAGATTGAGACGTTCAGAGTTTGCAAGTTAGTGTAAGATACAATTAATGGTAGTTTAACACATAATAACTTAACCTACACAATTAAGTTTAGTTCCACACTGCATAAACCAAGATTTGAGTTCTTGTTTTAGATAGAAGACATAAAACAGTACTTGCAACAAAACTGACATTATTGGTAATAAAACTACCACAAAGTTTGGGACAACGTGAACACAGAATTTTGCTTTCTTACCTACACAAAGTGATTGGCCAAGGCCAACCTCTGTTGTTTGGTGAACAGCTTCATAAGTTAGAGTTCCTGACCTTGAAACAATACCTGTAACAAGCAAAGCAAAGTATGAACAATGACACGAATAGTGACAACCTTTTGAATGTAAACTCATGTAAATTAAACAATCACAACAAACCTATTTTTCCTGGTTTGTGTATATGACCGGGCATAATGCCAATTTTACACTGGCCTGGCTGCAAAGCAACAAATTCAAAAAGTATAATTACATTAAATCAAAGTGAAACAGGAATAATGATTACACATCACAACTACTTACAAATACAGATGAATCTTAATAACTTGAACTTTCAGGGAAACAGACAACTCTTTCAGTTAACAAGTTTGAGGTACAGTTTGTATCTGCAGTAAAAATACTGCAATAGAATGAAGCTGAAACTGTTTTAGTTCAAGTTTGTCATTGGCAGGATTTCAGCATCAATGAGGTTCTGAGTTATCAAGATTCTCCTGCAGTACATCGCTTGAACACTCAAAAGTTCATCATACAGCTGCAAAATGTGCAGTATCAAAATAATTATGAACACAAACCTTTTGTCTAGTTTTGAGGAACCCAAGGCTCCTTATAAATGGAGAAATGTTTCCCTGTTTGCATGCACAAGTAAATTTGTTGTGGAAGCAAATCGTTTCTAAAAAAGCTCAGACCGAGATATTTTTTGCTTCTTAGAAGCAAATTTTGCTCTAACTACAAAGTTCAATGTGCACGCAAACAGGCAAACATTTAAGGTTATAAAATGTTAATATTCCCACAACAACTACTCCTGGTTTGCAGGAACTTTAAGATAGCAAACAATACCCTTTACAGTTCCTCTAAGAATTATCTGCCAGCAATAAGCTCTCAACACCTTGGGCACAAAAACCATCAGATTTTACCCTCTTCACAAATATACACCTCTACTGTAACAGCATCCAGAGAATTTGTCCTAAGAAACAACAACTTATTGTAGGTAGGAAAATTACTAACTGCTAGAATGTCAGCTGTTGAGAAGACTGTGCATTCAAACTTTGTTTTTGATGACTGCACAGTTTGTTATGTCCTCAATGAGCTTTTTGAACAAAAATAGGTGTATGTAGTTTTAGCTTATGAGAAATAGACCATTACGATGATGATGATGATGATGATGATGATGATGATGTCAAACTGACAAAACATGACCTACCTTGATTATCCCAGGACAGTTTGGACCAACCATTCTACTTTTATCCTGTCTTTCTAGTGTGTGCTTGATTTTCACCATATCCTGCTGTGGAATTCCCTCAGTAATACAAACTATTAGACCAATTTCTGCTTCAACAGCCTCTAAAACAGCTGCAGCAGCAAACGGTGGTGGCACATAAACCACAGTGGCATCAGCACCTGTCGCATCCTTGGCCTGAGGAAAAGAGTGAGCAACATTATTTTTATCCTTACAAGAGCACCAGGAGGAAAAGACACTGACAAGCAAAACAATCATCCAGTGTCTTGAGGAAAGAAAGTACTGTCAGTGTGGCATGAGCAACATAGATGTGTTGTAGTTCAGCTTTATCCTGGTTCAATTTTTATTTTCTTTTGTTTCATATTCATTATCATATATTAACATAAAAGAGAACAAAGGAAAATAAAATTGAACCAAGGATAAAATTGAACTGCAACAGATGCAACTTTGCAACCCAAATTTTTTAGCGCACGTGCAAAAAAAATGTTCAATTAAATGGTCTCAACATTTCCTTCAATATTCAACATTTGTTGAACCAAAATGTTCAGGCCATTTGAACAGCCCTTTCAAAGTAGAACTAGGAAGAGCTGAAAGATTGTTGAAATTGTTTTGAAACAAATTTAAGTTGGTGTAAACTTTAGTAGCAAGCTCTCTTCAGTCCTACCTCTCTCACACTGTCAAATACAGGACGCCCCAAGTGTTCTTGACCCCCCTTCCCTGGTGACACGCCTCCAACCATCTGAGTTCCATAAGCAATCGATTGTTCACTGTGAAATGTACCCTAGGAGATAGACATGGGAGAGCTGATTTTTAGTGTGACTTTTACTTACAATGGTTGCATTTGTTTACTGTGAAACGTATCCTACAGTAGGAAATTTGTAAGAGCTTTTGCTGAAGCTGTCACATTTGCATCTGCAATCAGCACAAGCCGCAACAACTACCTGTGACAGTCGTACGCAAAAGTTGTATGAAAATCAGTTTTTCACCTAATGAAAATGGTTAACAAAAAACAGCAAGTGAAGAAAGTCACCAAGACTTCTTTAGAGGACTTGAGGGTACAAATGTTTGGTTGTGTTAGAGCCATTTCCTTTAGTGTAGTGAAAGACATGAAGATAGTGCCCATGAATACAAAAAGACTTCTTGAATAACACATTTTTGCGTGAGAAAAATACTGTACATGTTCATCTTGCCTACATGTATGTAGTTGCATCAATGAAAGCCTAAAAGCTATAGTCCAGTTTTCGTAAGAAGAGCTTTTCTAGAGACATTTGTTTATAGCAATGTTTTGACCAAAAACAGGTACATGTGCAAGTAAATCTCCACAACACTTCCCCTCTAAGAGTTTCAATACTTAAAAAGAATTCAATACTGTCCTGATTTGGTAACCTTTCTCTCACCTGTTTGCCAGTGAAGCCTTGACAAATAAGTTTGGTGTGTTTACCAATCAATAGATTACTCCTTGTGTTGTTATAGTTATGGCGAATTCCAATTTGTTCTAGGCTCACACCTGTAAACAAGAAAAGATTTGGGAAAGATCACTTTCTGTTAACCCTTCCCTTTATGCCCTGATAGTGACAAGCATCCAATTTCTCCTAACAATAACAGTAACAGTATCCCTACTTGATCACACATACAGGTCACAAGAGTGAATGGCTTGACATTAAACTTCTTCCATAAGTAATATACTAATGCAAAGCAGTGAGGAGAACATGTTACAATTTTCAGGCTACAAAAGCACTGTAGCTGGGGCTCGAACTTCCAACAGAAAGGGAGGGGGGAGGGGGGAGGGGGGAGGGGAGCAAACTCCCTGGCCCCCAGCCTTTTTTGTCAGCCCTGACTATGACTTCCTCAGTGCCCTACTATTAACAAGATTGACCCCCATAATACAGACCCCTTTTATCACAGACGGTTCCTGTGATACAGACGCAGAAACAAAGATGCTTGTCTCTCTCCCTTTGGTGTCTGTATTGATCAATCCAACAACACAATTGGTGGAATTAAAAAAAGAGATTGTCAGATTGACAGGTGGCTGCAGCAACAATAACTGTAAAAGATTGGTTTTACTGTGCTTAGGACTAGGATGCCTTTCATGCACACTCAAAACATACATAAATAATAATTGTAATAATAATAATAATAATAATAATAATAATAATAATATTTAATACTTACACCCTGTATATAGCCCAAACAACTGAGATATTAAAATGAAAATGGTAAAAAATAAAAATTATAAAATATAAAAATTACAATAAAAAAGATAAAAATAATATCACCAATAATCTAACCTTGATAAAAACTACTAAATCTCATCCTACATTAAAAGCAATTCTAAAAAGATGAGTTTTCATGCTAGATTTAAAATTTATAAAAACTGTCCATGTTCCGTAAATGTGCAGGAAGCTTGTTCCAAAGGGTAGGGGCAGCAGATGTAAAAGATCAGCCCCCTAGTGTCTTTTGAAGTCGGGCGCTACGTTGATGGAGCAGCAAGCCACCGTTGGATCTAAGACTGTATTTTGATACATCTTTAACACTTATCAGATTACTTATGTATTCAGGTTCGAGTATGTATTTATGTACTGAGGTGGTGGTGGTGTAACATGCTCACTTAGTGAGTTATTTGCACTTGTAAGTATCTTGGTGGCGTGACTTGCGGTTCAGCGAGTAATATGGGGCAAGGAAAAATGAGCCTGCTTGAAAGCCATTGAATTTAGAATTATGCCTCACTAAGTCTTCACTACCCATGCATCAAATATCTAACCAATGCAGGTGAAGCAAAACATTAACAAACACGAAAGCAGATTTTCACCCTTGAGGAGTTCTTTTATTGTGTGAAAGAAAACTATGAACACAGCGGATGATTGTTGCCGTGTTTGAAAAGGGTTCTTTTAAAACTCAGTATGGAACTGAGAAATGTGGTCATATGTCCTCAAGGCTGAACCCAATCGCGAAGGTATCTGTGCTACTGTTTTGGAATTGATTTGCAAGAACACATAAGAAATTAAAAATATCGAACTCCATTGACATGAAAACTCGCAATTACAAAGAGGAGTGAATGGATGATAAAAACACAGCCGGGATCAAAGCAGACTTGACCCTTCCATTATGCGTTTTAAACGTCTGTAACAAGGAACAATTGATACCATCTTGCCACAATGTGTACTGTGGTTCCAGAAAATATCCATACCCTACCAACGGAAGGGATTGGAATTTCCAGGGGGGTGGGGGGTCAAAGGCCCAGGAAATTCCTGGGGGGGGGGGTGTTGTATCAATTTATATTATTTCTTCCAGACTGGTTCCATTATTCCTGTATGTTAAATTTTCTTTGTTTGCATTTTGCTTACCGATCCGCAGATGCAAACATTGATCTTGTCTAACTGTACAAAAGTAATATTTTCAAGGTGGTCAGGCTCGATTTCTGGTGCTGCGAGAGTCCGGTCATTTTACGAAACGGCGGCTGATTAGCGAACAGCTCATGCTGTGGAAGACGAGTAAATCCCGAAACTTACACCAAAAATCTCTGTCACACATGTTTAAGCAGATACGTCTGTCATTTGATTTCGAACTGTATCCGTCTCTGCTAGTAGCAGCACAGACATTTACATCGCATTTCTTTGTTGTTGTTCGCTGGCGTGAAAACTATCGTTTGAACTGAATTATTGCGCCAACATTGAGCACAGTAATAATTCGGAATCGACACCAAACAGTTCTTGATCCTGCTAAGAGTAATTCTTGATCGAAAACTACGTAAAAACACTCTAATAATTATAGTTTGGCACACAAATATTATCGTAAGAAATTTACGACTCAGGTGCGTTATATAAATCAAACATAAAAACATGCCCGTTTCACGGGTTTTGACTCAAACATTAATATTTCGGCATGAAAGAAACGGGCAAAATTTCTTCGGTAGCAGTGGAAAATCACATAGTCGTCATTACAATTGCATAAAGCAAGTATAAAATAAAGTAAAAGGCATCCCAAGTATTTTAAAAAGGGGAAGTGTTTGATGGGAGCGCAAAAACACAAACCATTATATTGTTCAGATAAGTTTGTTTACAGAACATTCCCGCGTGTCTGCTGATATGTTTTCGAATGCATTCATGCTGCTTGCAACGTCATTTTCGGCTAAACTTTACATTAGATAAATCTAGTCGTGCAAAAGTTTTCTAGCTTTGCCGGGTCCCCAGAGAAGGCGGTTTACCGCAGCCTTGCATCAGCATAAATAAAAGCAGAATTATGCAAATTGCGAAATCGGCGGCATGTCAAACTTTCACCGCCAGTCGACGAGACAACGGGATGCTAATTGTCGTGGAGAAGATTGAATTACACTACACGATGGAAACCGGAAGAGGTGGAAAACTTTATTTTTATGCTTTTCTGGCAATCGTAATCATCTTCCAAAATTACTGAGAAAAAAAAATGGCTTACAGCAAAACTGCTAGCTGTCTTATTGATTTGCATGTGGGTTTTATATATCTGGCAAGTGTTCCATAAAACTTAGGTTTGAATATGCCGCAAAAAATATGTTGTTTTGATTACAGTACTCATCTTTTACCTTGGCAGTGCAACTTAGCAATTCTTACTCAACATTTATTTCTCAAGAGAACTTGTATTTTGTCAACTACTCGAATTATAAGTTGAAGTGTTGCTGTTTCGTCAAGATAATGAAGCGGAATTGGTCGTAAATAAAATTTATGACGATGTGCACGCACAATAGCATTTGACAAGCGACGTAACTTCTGCTCATATACGCGAGTTTACCAGAAAATGCAAGTAACTATCAAAATTTGGATTCTTAAACTATAGTTTAGCTAATTTTTCGCTTTAAACAAGAAATAGAAATATTTCCAGGGGGTGTAGGAAAAAATTGGAATTTCCGGAGGGGGGGAGGGGTATAGTTTGTGGGCCGTTTTTGGAAAATCCAGAGGGGAGCGGGGTCATATGAAAAATCCCTTCCGTGGGTGGGGTATGGATATTTTCTGGAACCACACAATAACAAATAGTCGAACCCGTTGTAACAGACACTACAAGATAATGCTCATTGCATGGTCAAATGAAATCATACAGATCCTATCATTTAATACGGAGATCCCAATGAAAGTGTCTGTAAAGTCTATCACATGTGCAATCGCTAACCAGGCGCAAATAGCCAAGGTCACATTTAAAAATTGAATCTGTTGAAATACCAAGAAAGCTGACAAACAATAACAGTACCTTGGTTGGTTTTTGTCACAATAATAAAGACTGTCATTGTGTGACATTTCAAACCAATCAGAATGCTGCATTCGTGGACGCATACGAACAACTGAGAACTTAAAATTCAATGGCTTTCAAGCAGGCTCACTTAGCCTTGTGCCACTCTTCTCGCCAGATCGCAAATTGCAGCTCCACTGCTAGGATACTTGCACAAATAAGTCACCAAGTGAGCCTACTCACAGCCTACTGAGGTGGCAGTCGCATCGGTCAAACTGGATTTTTTAACAAACATTGCATTGCAGTTCATATTAGCCAAAGTGGTACATTCTTAAACTGATCTATAGATTTAGATAAAAGCCTTTGGTCGGCAGTAGCTGTGAAAGAAATTTCTTGGAACTGATACATGTAAGCCACAACCAATAAACTAGCTCGACTGTAAAATTTACTTTGAATGTAACATAGGAAACATGTATTTCGGACTGAAATGCTTCTTATTTATAACACGTACGGTGTTGGCATTCTCATAGCAAATAGCCTTAATCACTAAACAATAAAATGTTATCTACTTGCAGCCGGGATTCTCGGCAATATCCAGAAAATCCTGAACTTGTATTTTGCGTACACAGATTAAGACTAAGGGATGCTTAATAGAACAAGCATACAGCCTATAAAAGTGCAGATCAGCAAATGGATTACAGTAAAATCTACCAAACGCTGACAATTTAGATCTGGGAATGTAAAACATATAATGTTTTTGCTCACCAAATCGTCGAAGTGCCACGCGAAACGCCATCTTGGAAAGGGACCTTCCCACTATTCTCTACGAGCTGAAAATTGCCCGCAGAGACTCATGGGTAACAGGCCCAGGCGTAATAAACCGCGGTTCGGTTTGATTCGATCGAAAGAGAATTGTTGTTGTTTTTTTGGCAAAAAATGTCGATGAGATGGATTTCAGTCCCGAAGAACTTGATGTTAGCCCTCCTTGCTTTTTGGTGGAGAATTCACAGGCCGGTGAATCGCAACAACTTTGCCGATCGGACAGTGATCAGCATTTAGCGATACTAAAAAGTTTGCCAGTTTTTGCTGTGTCAGCCAGAGCTGATCCGTCAGTTTGTTCGACGAATGATCACGAGTCATCTGCACATCGAAATCCTGTTGCTGTTAGTTGTCCTACGGGTGGAGGAGAAAATGGGGGACAAGGAGAACCGGGAGATCTGAGAGGGGGACAGGGAGAAGGGGGCCAGGAGCAAGGAGGGGGTGATAATCCTGCTGGCAATGGTGGTGATGGTGGAGGTGATGGTGATGGTGGGGGTAATGAGGGAGGTGAAGGTGGTCAGGGTGGTTATGGTGGGGGAGGAGATGATGGTGGTGGTGGCGGTGATGATGGTGATGATGGTAATGATGATGATGACAATGACGAGGAATCTCCACCTGCTGAGGAACCATCCTCGTCATCAAGCACTGATGCTCTTCCAAGGTTAATTCGTCCTGAAAGTATTATCAGCGACAGTCAGTGGAAAGGACAAAGGTTCTCTACCACAGATATACATGTGCAGCAAGCCACTGAAAGGGGAACCCGTAGTGATTCATCACTGTCTGCAGTTGTTGAACATGGAAGTGGGGGAAGCATCCATGAATCAAGTGGAGATCGCAACAGTCAGGCTTCAACTGGTGTTGTAGGGGAGGGAGATGATGTCGCTGCTGATATGCCTTCAGTCGCAGGTACAGGAAGTTTAAGTGAAGGGTCAACAGCCCCTGTGGTATCCCCAGCAGAAACAGAGAAAAAGTCAACAAGCTCCTCTAGCACAGGTATGATGGTTAATGTTTTAACCTTGGTAATGTGAATTGTATTAAGGGAACTCAGAGGACAAACTAATAATTACTGTAATTACTAATTATTTGTAAATATGGTTTACTTGGGCAGGAAACCGTAAAATCATAAAATCATTAGCCCTGATCTACTTTCTTGCCCACCAGTTCAAGGCTGTACTCTAAGAAGAATCACAGGGTACCCAAAGGCCATTAACCATGAATTCTGGGGTGCCCAGCCCTTAAACATTATGCAAAAAAAAGAGTTTTTCTAGTCGCCCAAAGACAAAAGTTAGTGGCCTGAGGCCCCCCAGGCGCTGCTAGAGCACAGCCCTGCAGTTTGGTAACAATACATCACTTCGGTTCACCTTCTCTTAAGTGCAAAGTAACATACCACATCTCCAGATTGCAATTTTTGAAAATGAATTTATGCTAAATTGGCTTAAAATAATGGTTGATGACCAGAACAAAAAATTTGGGCTGACTACATGTATATATGTTTTTTTCATAAATTGCCTTATAAACTTGAATCAATCATTATGAGTAGCAGTCTGAAATATCAGCAGTGTCTCCGCCCAAAGTTGAAATTGAACATTGCAAGTCTTGGGTAAACAAACTTGCCGCTCTTGCAGTCAATAACTTGTGATCATGTGATCAATTGTTTTCAAACTGCAGAGTGAAATTAATGGTCGTTGAAGCTGGCTAAAAAACTCCCTTCTCAACAGACATCTGAAATTCATAGTGTTTCATGGTTTGGGTCAAAACGTATAAAAAAACACTCCAAACTTGCCTCGTGTTTTTGGCAAAAATGGAGATACATGCTTATTTGTCATTAAATCCTTTAACTGGTTTACACAGCATTGTCATAATTAAAATTAGCATATGAAATGTAGACAATATTATAATTTTTGGAATTCAGACCTCTCTCATCTGCTCCCATGGGGTGTTGGGGGGGGGGGGGCAAAGACACAACTGAAATTTTGGACTATATGTGTGGCACACTTCCAAGTGTCAAAAGGTCTTATGTGTAATTCTATGGTGGATAACTAGAGAAAAACCCTTTTTTGAGTAATCTTACCCCTATCACTGGCAAACTGGTCTAAAATTCAAACCAAACATTTTCATATCTTTGCACAATAATATACATACATACATACTTTATTATAGCTCCCAAAGGGGCTCTTCCGCTATAAATACACAAATAATAATAAACTAATAACAAAAAATATATTATAGAAAATACTAATCTTCTCTAAAAAATATAAAATACTATTGTAAGAATTAAAAATTTCGAAGTAATAAAAGCTAATAACGGAGAAATCTTTAAAGTTTTAATAAATAGTTGTATAAATTCTTCTTGAAATGCTTTGTGTCCCTAGTTTTCTTAATATCGTCTGGGAGGTCATTATATGACTTGGCGCCTCGAAAAGCAAACGACCGCTGACCTATTTTTAATCTACATTTTGGTAAATTCAATTCATCTTTTTTCCTAGTATTTCTATCATGTATTTTTTAGCGTTTTATAAATTTATCACTTAGGTAATTTGGCATTTGCCCATGTAGACATTTATGAACCATTACTAAATCGTTTAAAAGCAATTTATCTTTTACACTTATCCAATTCAAAGATTTGAGGCCTTCAGTAATATGGTCATACTTTTTCAAACCTAAAACAATCCTACATGCAAAATTTTGAACTAATTGGAGCTTTCTTATATTCTCTTTTGTCGTGTTGCTCCAGACAGTAGAACAATAATATAATTTACTAAAAACAAAGGCATTTATTAAAAAAATAAGAGTTTTACTGTCCAGAAGGTGTTTTATCCTATTAACTCGACTTAGCATATACATGCAAGTCGAGACAGTTTTTGTAATGTGTTCATTGTAATTAAGGTGGCTGTCGATATATACTCCCAAATCCTTTGCGACAGTAACAGGCTTCACCTCCTTTCCAAGCAGCATTACAGGTGGTACGGCTGTTATGTTTCTCGTGAGCTGTGGGACTCCAACAAGTAACAACTTTGTCTTGTCTGGATTGATCAATAAGGAATTAGCACAACACCATCTCGAAATATCTCTAAGGTCTTGATTAACAGCAGTCACAGCGTCGGAGAGTTGACATGAAGGAAGCGCCAAAAAAATTTTAGTGTCATCCACATAACCTAAAGCTCTGCAGTGTTTTGGAACACGAAGAAGATCGTTTACGTATAGGGTAAACAGCACAGGTCCAAGAATGGACCCTTGCGGTACTCCTACTGTTAAGGGCAAGGTCTCAGACAAGGTGTTCTCTATCTTTACGGCTTGCTTGCGTTGTGATAAATAACTCTTAAACCAGGCAAATGCAGTATCGGACACACCTAATTTATGAAGTTTACACAGCATCAGGTCATGGCGAATACTGTCGAAAGCCTTCGACATGTCCAACAAAACGATAACGGATATCTTCTTATCATCCATATTCTTAAGTAGTTCATCAGTATAATGTAGTAAAGCAGATTCAGTAGAATGGAATTTTCTATTTCCACTTTGGAGGTTATGAACTATATCGTTTGAATTCAGGAAGGTCGTGAACTGAGAGTGTGCGGATCTCTCACAAACTTTAGATACAATTGGTAGTAGAGATACAGGACGGGTGTTAGCGGGGTCTTCACTGTCACCTGATTTATGGATAGGAACAACTTCAGCTATTTTCCAAGGTTGAGGAAAAATATTTGAAGAGAAGGAGCTATTAATAAGACTGGTAATAATTGGAACAGTAATAGGTGAACTGTCTTTTAAGATTCTTGCTGTAACTTTATCGTGTCCAGGAGCTTTGTTTGGTGGTAAACTTTTGATGATATTTCTTACGTCATTCTCCTTAATCAGTTGGAAATTAAATTTAGGTTTGTCGCCATCGTCTTCATCAGGACCGCGATTTTCGGACAAATTTATAGAATGCTGCTCCGCTTCTTGAAGATTAAAATTGTTAACATTAGCAAGAGCGGCGGCCTTTTCAGCTGTTACTTTTCCAACGTTTGTGTAGAAATCGTTAAATTTGTTCGCAAGGGTAAAAGCATCTTCTCTAGCTGCCAGAGGCTCATTCTTCTTTGGGACAATCCGATTGATGATTTTCCAAATAGAGTTTGTATTACCATTGGAATTTCGAATTTCAGTACGTACATGTTCCATTTCAGCAATCCTTATCTCACGCTTAACTTCTTGACGAAAGAAACGATACGCATTCCAGTGCAGCTTATCGCCTGTCCTAATTGCACTTCTATGCCACTCATCTCGCGTTCTCATGAGCTGTTTAATCCCAGAGGTGACATATGGGTTAGGTTTTGACTTTATTTTGACTTGCTTGATTGAAGCGTGGTCATTTAGTACATCCAGGAATAGACTATCAAAGGCATGTACTCGATCTTCAAAATCGTCAAAGAAATCAATCATATGAAAAGGAACACTGTTCAAATCTCTGAGAAAATTATTAACATCATAATGTTTATAGCTTCTAGTAGTCACATATGAAGGTCGCGGCCGTGGTGCTTTTAACTTTAGCCTCAAACAAACTAAATTGTGATCACTAATTTCGCACTGTATAACGTCACACGAATTGATATTATTTTCATTTGTTGTCAAAGCGACATCAATGATGGCGACATCAAATGTGCAATTGGCCTGGTTTCCCTTTTTTTTTTCGCTTTGTTTTCGATGGTGATGCCTCAGGTTTTGTGCCAAAAGTTATTAAGAACAGGTTCAACAATGTCTAATTCTCCCCTTTATACATATAGGTCATAAATCGGATGGATCAGCCGCCAGTAGCAGCAGTTATCATGCTGACTTAAGTAGTCTATCAAGTGCTGGCAGCCTCCCCTCCCCTGAAGTGCAAAAACACCTTCACCATCCTCTCCTTTCTATGCTCCGCACTCAGTCAACCAGTGATACGAGCTCCAGCAGTGCAGGAAGCAAGGAGGAAAAGGTGCATAGTAAAGTAACTGGGTTTAAACTTTGGTCTGTGGAGGAGAAAGATGAATCTGAAGCATGCTCTTCACAAGAAGACTTGTTTGCTCCTCGTGAAGGGGACAAAGAACAAGAACATGTACATTCAGATATGTCTGAAGAAGGTTCCCACATCTTGCCACCTCGACATCACTCAACCCCCACTGATGGCCACGATAAGAAAGAGTCCCATGAACGTGCCCATGAGAAATCTCTCTACCAGCAAGTCCTTACAGCTAAACAGCGAACCTCAACGCCTGTGGAAGGTGGTGAGTTTTTCTCCACTCCTCCCTCACAGGGAACTCCAATTGATACAGTCAGTAGGTTTCACAGCTTGCAGTTTTCTGGTGAAGTAAGTGCAAAGGAAACAACGTCATCGTCATCAGATCAGGTTACCCCATCACCGGAGGAGCGGAGTTCAATTCCAGTGTTGGTTCCATCCTCTCCGACTGCAGTTCAAGATGACTCAGCAGAAGAAAAAACTAGCAGGTGAGAATCTTTTAACTTAGTTTATCGTGCAAATCATAGTGCAAAAAAACTCCAAAGTTCCTGCTTCTGGTTGCATAAAACACCTGTGTCACTCAGTTGGAGGAACATGCAATGATTTTTTTTTTGCACTGTGGTTTTTGAGCACTTCATAACAGCCTTGCCTGAAGGTCAATTATTGAAGGTCAGTTATGGCATTGTAAGATGGTCCTTTACTCAAGAACCAGATCTTGGCTTGCTGGTATAATTATTGGAGGATAATGCCCTTGGCTGGAAGATTGTCCTCAAAATTTCACGGTCGCCCTCGAAGCTTTGCTTCCCAGCCCACTGTTCATTTTTCAGAGAATCTTTCAGTCGCGGGTATTATCCTCTGATATACCAGCTGCCTGGAGGGTTTATTTACTGAATAGCATGGGTGTGCTGAACCAATCAGAAAGGTAGAAATTCAATATAAACCGAGATTGAGAATTTAACAAAGTGGAACCCCGATAGTAAAGGATATTCTTCAGCCCCGCCAAAGTTCAGTGAAATGTACAATGGAGCAAAACCCGATATAACGAACCTGAGTGTTACAAAATCCCCTGTAAAATGAACACAAACAAAAGACCACACTCAAGATCTACCCCCGATATAATGAACAAAGGTCATCGCGTGACTGAAATTGAAGGCAAAACAGATAAACAGAGGTGGATTAATCGTGTTGCATTGGTTTGAAAAATACAATGTACTGTAAGTTTCTGTCAACAGTTCATTATGTGCTTTCAGAGGGTACTATGTAAACTGGTGACATCTATGCAGCTTGGTCCTTGGCTCTTTGTCTCTTATCAGTTCTATCAACTTTTTCACTTTTGACTGCTTCTTGTGTTCAAAGGTATAAGTATGTAGTAGTGCCCTGGTATCAATACAAATTTAGCTATGCAGTTTTATGCACGTGCAGACAGAAATTACAAATGTCATTCAATCATTTAAACCCAGATATGTTGCATAATTAAATCGAATGCTGTTTAATTTGAGACAATTAATTATTAACCAACTCTGATATAACGAAGATTTTGGTTGATTTTCAACAAACCCCTGATATAACAAACTCATTTTCCCAGTCCTTTCAATTGGCACTTCGTTAACCCTTTAAGGCCTAACAGTGACAAAAATGAAATTTCTCTTTACGTTACCACTACTTGTTCAAACATTCAAGTGATGAGAATAAAGGAAGTGATTACCAAGGATAAATGTAAATGTATTCAGTTAACACTCCTTCACATGGTTCAAAGGGGCACACCTTTCAACCTTTAAAGTGAGCAAGAAGAATGGTTGCTAACTTCATTTTTTTGTAAAAACCCTTCCTTCAAATTTTTGAAATTTTTTTATTTCCTTTCGCTTCACATTACAATATCGACATTAATTACTTACAGTACATGTACGAACAAACAAAACTAGAGCTTACATGTAGTTAATTACATATACAAAAACCATCAACAACAAAAAATAAAACATAAGCTGTTAAAGTATTCTAAAGAAAAGAGAGAGACCAAAAAGGGAGAAATTAACAATGCAAAAAATAATAGTTGTATAAATTATTGCGTATATTATGCAGCAAGATTGTGTTGATCAAGTAATGTATTGGAAAGAGAGATTAAGAAAGAATCGAAATAAATGAATCCCAGTTAACAGAATGCTTTGAAAGAACATCGTTTTCCCTAGCAATATAAAGTTGTAATTTATAGGTAGCTTTCAATTTAGCCTTAAAAATGTCAAGTGATGGATCCTTTTTGTCTAATTTGCACCTGTGAATAAAGAGTTTTGCCAATAAAAGAATGTGATTGATTACCATAAAATCTTTATTGATATTGAATTTACCAAAAAAGACTTCTAGAAAAGAAATATCCTTTACTTCATTGCTATAAAGGGCTATCTACGATAAAAGCTCTTTCCAAAACATGTCTACTAACTAGTACTTTGCAAAAGAAAAAAAATACTGGTAAATGCTCTGGGGATTCCACATCATTTTTAAAGAACGTGCAGTACGGGGATTCTACAATTCTGAACGCAAACAGTTTATCATTTGTGCATACAATGCGATTTAAAACCGCTAACTTCATGAATAATGTCTATAATCAATACGCTAACAAGAAATATTTGTTATGAAGCCCAAGTGGGGCTGGGGGTCGGGATCTGCAAGGACCTCTCCCCCCAGTTTGGCTTAACCTTGATAGGTGCATAGATTCAGAAAATTAGTGAAAAAAAAAAGCATTCTCTCGAGTTTATTGTTACCACACATTTACAGGTGCAATGTAAATTGACGAAGATAGGTACATAACAAATTATGTACAATGAAAAGAATAAAGTAATTTTTTAAGTACAGGTGTAATGTAACTTAGTTTCCAGAAGTGATTCTAGTGACAATGGGGACGAGAATTAAAAGACGATACCATAAAGGACACTTGCACTTTTAAAAGAGACTTAAAATGTTCATTGATGTGCAATGTCTATAATTGCACAGAAGAGAGTTCCGAAGCGTCAAACTTGCAATCCACTGTACCGAAAAAGATGGCGACTGGAACATTTACCCCTAGTTCTTAGCAAACAAGAACACTAAAAACGCTCATAAAAACGCAAAGAAAAGTTCTAAAAACTTCAAACTAAGCACGCAGAATGCTGCTAGCACAGGGACAAATTTATGCAAAAATATGGCTTTTTATGTGCGTATTGGCTGTGTTAGGTTCGCAAGGTATTGTGGTAAAATGTACAGCCGCCATCTTTTTCCGTACGGTGGTTTGAAAAGGCTGTTCAGCCACAGCCATTGGTAATCTTCCTGGGCCCGGTTGTTCAAAGGGTGGATAACGCTATCCACCGGATAAATCGCTCTCCAGCGGATAAATGATAAGAAAACAAAGTACACTATCCACTGGATAGTGATTTATCCGGTGGATAGGGTTATCCACTCTTTGAACAACCGGGGCCAGGCGATCTGTATAGGTTCCGTAATATAAAGGATGTAGTAATGATCATATTTGATTCATAAGCGTCACTGGTAGAATGTTTGGATTATTAGTCAAATAATTCCGTTAACTTTCAACTTTAAAATTGTTATTTATAAATTAACAACACAAATGGTTTTACTCATCAAATTTAGGGCTAGTAGGTGTACTGGAAAGTGAGCGACCCTTTTTTTTACGTTTTCATTGTCTTCATTTTTCGCATACACTTGGACAAAGATTACATACTAAAATAATTTCGCGTCATGTTTGTACCCTTGAAGTGTCCTTATTTCGCGTTGCTAGGCTCTTGTAGTATTATCAAACAGCCACCTCTTGGGAGTCTGCCAACACCAATCTAAGAAGCGCACAGGACAGGTATCACTGATCGCCTTCCACCATCCCGCACGCTGGATCTTGTACTTGATCTCACCGAGGACATCTAGCCAGAAATCGAACCAAATCAAACGCAGGAATATTATAAGCAGCAGGTGTATCGGGGAGAACGTGCCGGACGCTTGCCTTCTCAGCTGTTGTAAGGCCTTTTCTTCGTGTTTTTCATCATTTAGACGCATGCAAGCCGCATCATACGGTGCAAACAGTGCCGTCAGGGCCCCACGGGGATTTCTCTTAAACAGACCCCAGTAATCAGGGAAAATCCCGCATCTTTTACCCACGTCATCGCCGTAGGTGAAAGCTTCCACTAGGCCATCCAATCTTCTAGAGGAATCTTTGAAGTAGTCTTCCCAGAAAAGTTTGTCTTGGACAGCTTCTCTCTGTCTCTCATCTCTCGGCGGAAGCTCGCACTTGCCCGAGAACACCCTTGAGACAAAGAACGATTGTACCTCGGCCATCGTGATCACCGCGCCAAGGACCGGCCGAACGTAGCCGATGAAAGCCAGCGTGGGGTCCTCGACATTGAATACGTACTTGTAGTGGTGGGTAATGGGCACGGCGCTAATTTCTGGAGGAAGCATGGGGAATTCTGCTTTGTATCCTGTACACTGGATGATGACGTCTACCTCCTCCTCCGTCCCGTCACTGAACAATACCTTCTTTCCCTGAACACGCTCGATCGCACCTTTGGGGATGCAGTGCTTGTAGTCTACCCTGTCCAATACATGGCCATTCTTGTTGACGATGGAGTGGAAAAATTTGGCGTCGTTTTTCCACTCGGGGATGCCGTGTCCCTGGTAGGCTAGGAGAGATCCCATTGTTGTCCACCTGCACACCCAGGATAATCCTGTGCACGCATGAAACACGACTGTCAGGTTGATTATCAGGTTGACTTATACTTAAGCATTAGAAAACTTTTTCCTTGTTTGGATATCCTTATATAAACACTCGAGGCGTTGGGAAAATTCGAGACAGTTACTCAAACCCTCGACTTCGTCTCGGGTTTGCATAACTTTCAAGTTCTTCTTCCAACCCCTCGAGTGTTTATATCAGGCTATGCAAACACAGGAAAGTTTTCTATTGGTTTTATAAAATAACTTTAGTTCTCTCAAAGATCGTGATGTCACAACTTTGTTTACATACTCTCGTGCAAACACACCTCTCCAATGCCAATCAGAGCGCGCGTTATTTTATACAGAGTTATATTTTAACCGAGCAACCTTTTGATTCGCTAAGTGAACAAGTTTTGTGCTCAAAACTTGAATCATTCTGTCCACAAATGATCAACCAGTTACTGGCAAGGTATGTAAAGTTTTATCAGCAAATCAAGCGGCCTGTCTTTGGTTTCCAAAGCACGACAAACAAAAGGTATCACTACAGTTAGTGGATGGAAGTACGGAATGTCCTGAGAGATGGGGTGATTTGGCTTCCCGAAAAATAGAAGTAACTTATTTCTCGGAGGAAGGGGGGAGGGATGAAGTATGATCTTTCTTTGTCTCAGCAACCATTTTCTTAACAAATGTTCCAGACTGAAAGTACGTATTAAATGTATTGCCAATTGAATTTAGTGTTCAGCCCATGATCAAGAAATGTCCAGTGACCAGTGAGAATGCGCGCTAGTTTCTACAAAACGTCTCAACAACACACAAGCATTCTGAACGGTTTGCTGGAAACTCTTCACCCGGGTGGGGGAGAGGCACTTCGCGAGGACAAGAAACTTGACAAGTAGAAACACTTCATTAGGACGTTGACCAATAATTTATGACTTCGACCGAACAATGCTTTGAAACGAGAAAAGTAATGATAAAGAAGCTAGTAGAGTTGCGATGCTTTGGAGAAACTGGTGCCTTAGCTATGAAATAAGCGGAAAGGTCTTCCGTCAATAGTCGAATTGACGGAAGTAGAGAGTCGGGGTCAATTTTTGTAAAACTGGATTTTTGCTTACCTGGTTTGCTCTTCGTGTAAGGAGCAATGAACTTCATCACTCGCGAGGACGCCTTGTCCAGGACCTGGGGCTTACGGTTGGGTAGTATCTTGGCAAGCTTACGGAAAAAATGCATCCCGCGTGGTATACTCCATATAAGGCGATCAACATGGTCACACCACTCTTCCACCACGTCACTGGCTGTTTCTCCTCCACCAATCAACATCACTCGTTTGCCCTTATGCTGCGGATCAAACGATTTGAACTCAGAACTGTGGCGGATTTCGCCCTCGAAACCTTGAAGAAGCGTGTTTTCCAGATCTCGATTGGGAATATGCACGGAGCCCGTGGAAACGATAAAGAACTTGCTTTTGAACACGCGGCCGTTCTCGCACTCCACGCTCCACAAGTTGTCTCTCTTAACAGCCTTTTTCACGGCGTGATCTAGGTAAATGTGCGGCCACAGTTTGAATTCATCACAATAGGCTTTCAGGTAGCGTAAGATGTCGTTGTGCCTGGGAAACTCTCCGATCTCTTCCGGCATCGGAAAATCCGACATTTCTGTGACGGCCGATGAAGAGGTTGTTTTTGTGGACCTCATAACTGTGACGATGCTGGGGTCCTCTGAGAAGCACCACAGGCCACCCACGTCAGAGCGCTTTTCCAGCGCCACAACGGTCAATCCTTCCTCCAACATGTATTTACACGCCATGAGGCCTGACCAGCCAGCACCAACAACAATCACATCTCTAAAATCTGCCGCTCCTTCAGACATTTTGTTCAACTATAAGGGGAAAGTAAAACACTATTTAATAGAGGAGTCAGTTTAGAGCTGCGTCCGACCGCAACAGCTACAGCAACGCGAAAGAAAACGTCACTTAAACTGTGCATTTTACGTCCCTTGATGTTTTGTCGAGGTTATTCCAACTCGTTTGGATTGTCCAATGTGGCCGAACTATATGGGACCTGAATTCCTACGGACGGCGCTCAAGTTCAGGTAGAGAACGGAAAATTCATCGTGGTGTGTTCCCGCCCTTCATAGGATCCATTGTTTTGCTTATTAACGCCTATTGTTTTTGACGTTTTGGTTTTCAATGTTGTCGTGCTTGCTTTAAATCCTTCGTGTTAATTGCACACAATAAGAAAACCTTCTAGCGCGTTTTCCTGCGTTTATAATTAGTTACATCTATCGATGTGTTCATCGCACTATGTGTATTTATTGTTATTTATGACGTTAATTTATGACGTGGGTTTGGTCAGTCTCAGCAGTCCTAATCTTGAAACATTTTGCTCTCCTGTTGGCAGTGCTGTAAACTCCCCCTTTGCTATATTGAAAGTGAAAAGGTAAACATTACGAGACCTTAAGTATCCCAACTGTCTGAGATATTGACGACGATACAAAACCTAGCAAATGACAGGTAAGTACGATCATAAGATTATAACTGTTAGTAGCGTGAATATTCTTCTGCTGAGAATTCATAGCAATTCTTTGGTTGTTGAGGTTACCGGTCGTTTCGATACATAGTGGTTTCGATACAAATCGATTGGAAACAACCTTGAACATGAAAATCAACTAGACACATTGTTCTCTTACTTCTGCACTGACCAGAACTCAGGGGATGATTTTCCCAGAAAAAAAAACCTACCTTAGTATCATATGAACAAACCTTGGATTTTTTTGCTGGTTTCTCTGTGCATACAGGTGAAGTCACTAAATAAGCCCACATAACTTAACGTTTTAACTTCCATGAAAATTAGCTTATGTTAACCATTATTGGAAAAGGTTTAGAAGTTTTTAGTAGAACTCATGTTAAGGCATTATAGATGGATTATAAACAGCAATGAAACTCGCAACCTCATTTGGCGAGAGACTCAGAGTCAAGTCTCGTTTAGATTGTTTTGACACGAACCTTTACTACTCCGTGAGCAGTAAATTTAGTCATTTTACATGTAAACTTTCTCAGCGTCCATTGTTGGGCGTGTTTGGCGATGTTTAGTCAGGCGGAAACGGCTTCGTCGTTCCAAGAACTCGACTTGTGTCAATTTTACTGACATTTCTACTACAAAGAACAGACCATATCAAGACGACTTCAATTCTGTGTACAGTGTCCTTGGGTTGTCTATGGAATCGACTTTAAGTTGTACCCTAGCGTGCGAACAGGCTCAGTGCTCAGGCTTAGTGAGTTATTCGCGGGAGTATCTTGGCGGCGGAGCTGCGATTTGCGAGACGGCGAGCCGGCTTGCAAACCGCGGCTCCGCCGCCAAGTTTCTCGCCCGAATATTACTTGCAAATCGCGGTTCCGCCGCCAAGCTGTGCTTGCATGCTAGTTGTACCCAGAAGGATATTTCAGCTCGGTTTCCTGGACAAATCTTTTTAAAAAGACGTTGGCTATTACATGAAGAGAGTTTCAGCCCGGGTTGAAATTTCCAGCCCTGTCAAACGGGCTGAAAAACCTCATGTAATCGCATTCAAATTTCAGCCCGGGCTGAAATATGAACTTGAGCATGCGCACGGCTTTAGTTGTGCATTAAAAAAAAAAAAAAAAAAAACATGTAAAACGCTTCCCTGCAGATTTTCCCACCCAATTTTAAAGACTGTGCCCGGGCTGAAATTCGCCATGAAATCGCAACCAAATTTGGCGATATGTATGTATACTCTTGACACGTTAAGCTGCTCCGTTCAAAGTACAGAGAGTAGTGTGACGCGCAACTTCAAAATTTCGCTCCCTTTCTTGTCAGCAACTAGCCATCGCATCTGCATGTGACATATCCTACTCTCTTTTTAAACTTTAAAATGCGACAAGCTCTTGCATTCTTGTAACTTGTCTTAGACATTCAAACCTTTTGTCGTAACTGGCGAGTGGGTGTGTATATGCAGCATTCATTTGAATTTTGTTCGTGATTAACTTCACGAAATTTCGCCCACACTGGAACGCTACTTTCTCTTTTATGTGCTGTTCCATCGCAATGTCGTGCGAATCAAAACACTTCTGCTTGTTTACTTCTGTTGATTTACATGCACGCCTGAATGAAAATCTAAAATCTTTGATGTAGATGCATTCTTTTTTATTTTATGCCTTACACGCATTTAATATGCATTTCTGGAGCAATGAAGTGTGAACTTTAAAATTCAATATATTGATTTTTCGTGCCCTCCCTGCCTACCCTGATATCTAAGCCCTCGCTACTAATATTATGATTCAAGTTTCTTTTACCTCCGTTTTCGTCTCTACTTCTTAAATCTGCTTAAAACTATGCACAGTCTAGTTCCACCTATACTTCGTCTTGTCGAAACTTCTTGTGACAGACTGAGAGTTAGTCTCCTACGCAGCCGGCTGCGTAGGAGACTAACTGAGAATGAGTGAATGAGTAAACAAATAAACATGCGGACCTAGCTATGTTTGCGGCCATGTAGTACGTTACTCGTGTATTTCTACCTAGTATTGTTTAACAAAGCATACTTTATACACATATCTAATTATACTCAGTCATTGAGTCATTCAAAATAGCATTAATTACTATAGGATTCCGTGCACGGATTTGCAGTTATGTGCCACGTCGATTTCTTGTAAGAAACTTTGTCTCAGTGATGTAGTTTTCTACTTTAAAAACTTTATACGTTGAATCCACTACTAATACTCACTACCACAATCAGTTAATTCGCGGTAGAATCCCCTTACCAACTCTGCTGACCTAACTCTGCTCTCATGCTCTTGGTTATGTAAATTATCTTGGCACCGCAAGATCAGCGATACTACATCTGTTGCATTTACCTCGTGAATAAATCGTTGAACGAAAGGAAAAGATTTTTACGCTATACAACTTCGTTGTACAAGTGCGAACCCCTTTCTGACACAAAATCTGCCGGAACGACTGCCCTCGAAGAGTAACATAAAACTTTATTACCATTCTTTAGCGCAGGTAATAGTTAGGCTTAGAATTTTACACCCGAGTTTGTAGACAAGATAACATATATAATAAGAAGCAGTTAATTATCAAACGTTAGGCTTACCTCTCTGGGTTTCGAAAAGGTGTTGACTGAACGCACTGATAAAAGTGCACGTCTCTGGGTCTAGCTATATCTTTGATATGAACTCTGGTAATAAGAATAGCACTCATGCATATAATTTGTCTCAGTTGAGCCCAAAGGTGAACCAGCCCCACCCTACCCCCATCCGTAACGCGGCAGATTGACCGGGAGGGTGGGGGCTCCGGCTCCCCAAACTTCTCAGTGAAATCTCAAAATTTTTCGAGAAAACGCTTAAAACTCCCATGGGGGAAATTGACTTGTTTGTGTGAAATTTCTTTCTCAGTAATCAAGAGAAAATTGTCATTTTGGGCGTTTAAGCTCAGTTAGGGTATAGGTAGGTATTCGGTTTTTGGGGGCTATGTTAAGAAGTCAGAGACATTTGGGAAAGTGGAGAAATTATCTGAAATTTTGGGAAGTGTAGTGTACAGCGCCGCAAATGATCCCGAGACCGCAAATGATCCCCGACAGCAAATGATCCCCAGATTGGATGGCAAATGATCCCAGAACTGTAAGTGATCCCCGCATCCTCGGAGACCCAGGGGCAGATAGTCGGGGCGAGAGGCAGATAAAACGGGCGAAATCGGTGCGAGCAGAAGCCTGGTGCGATCGATAGTTTACAAGACGGGCGGGAACAGCCCCTGGGAGGATACCTTTAACGGACTAGTTCAAGAGCCCATTTGCGTTCTTGCTTCTGATTGAGCACAAATTTTGAGGCATTGTATTTTTTGTGCCCAATCAGCGTTCAGCTTTTTTCCCACTTCCTTTGGTGACTTCTTATACAGAGTGTAACTTTGCTAAATATTGTACCCAGATCTCATGCACTCGTGCGTACTGAAATCAACTTTTTGTGTCGCTCGCTCTATAAGCCTGCCATCGAAGAAATTTCTAGTAATATGCGAACCTAAAAAGTCGAGAAATCGAGAAATTTGGCAAGGGTAATCAAGGGAAAAAAACAAGCACGAAAATCAGAAGCGTGCAGTTTAAAGCAAACGCAAAGACAAGTTGTGGATCGCACGTAAATCCTAACTGCATGCTTCTGAAAGTTCACACCTAAGTCGTGAACTTTTCACAATTCCTCCATCTGATTTCATACTCGTTTTTTTTCTTTTTCCTTGAGTAATCTTGCCAAATTTCTCGATTTTTCGGCTTTGGGGGTCCCATTTTACTGAAACTTTCGAGCGAGACAGAAAGTTTATTTCTCTACGCACTAGTGCATGAGATCTGGGTACAGGTTTAGCAAAGTTACACTTTTCACACTTTTCATTTGTCTCCGAGGATGTCGTCCATCCATGATGGCTGTGTATGCATATGAATATGTATATATTTTTAAAACGTAATTATTTGCCTTTTATGCCATTGCGGTGTAGGGCCTTTAAAATGTTTTATTTCACTGATCAGTAAGAAATTTTTCCGTTTTTGATTTTTTTGTCAGTATTTTCACCTTGCGATCACTGAAACTCCACGCCATTCCACGTTTTTTAGCGGGATCATTTGCGGTCCGCTGCGGGGATCACTTACGGTTCTGGGATCATTTGCGGTCCAATTTGGGGATCATTTGCGGTCTCGGGATCATTTGTGGCGCTGTACAATAGAGCTCTTTTAGTGTGGTTCATAAAGTTCACTTAAGATGTCTTGGATTTCATGTTTTTTTAATTATCACTAGCACAATTTTTACAATGTAGCAGAGGTGGAGGTGGTCTTATCGAATAGTATTTGTTCCAAAAATTGCCCCTCTCTGTGACGATGACAAATTGATTGGCAGGTTGTACCTCGAAAATAGTAAAACAAGCCATTTCAATTAAATTTTGCAACAACGAACAAAAAACCTCACTTCATACCAGTAACCATCATGTGTTCCTTTGCTACGGCAAGAGAAAAAAAACCTTGCGCATCACGATTACAATGAGTCATTGACGTCACTCAAAAACTACTCAACGTCACAAGTGAAGACAACTTACACGAAAGATTTAGTAAATTAGAAAGACAGCATTCTCTCGAAAAATAAGCTTGTCTAAAAACATTTTTTAAAATAAGTGAACTTTATTCTTACCACGCATTTACAGGTGCAGTGACAGATGCATAACAAATTATGTGTAATGAAAATTATAAAATTATTTTCTAACTACAGGTGCAATGTAACCTTAGTTTCCAGAAGTGATTCTAATGACAATGGGGACGAGAGTTCAAAAGACGATAGCATAAAGGACACTTGCACTTTTAAAAGAGACTTGAAATGTTCATTGATGTGCAGTGTCTAATATTGCACAGAAGAGCGTTCCGAAGCGTCAGACTTGCAATTGAAAAGGCTGTACAGCCACAGCCATTGGTAATCTTAAAAATTAGAGGCAGCATTTTCTACACAACCCGCCGTTCAACTGGCGATCTATATAGTTTCCGTAATATGGACTAAAGGATGTAGTAATGATCATGTTTGATTCATAAGCGTCACTCGTAGAATGTATGGATTATTAGTCAAATAATTCTGCTAATTTTCAACATTAAAATTGTCATTTATAAATTAACAACGCAAAAGATTTAACTCATTAAATTTAGGGATAGTAGCTGTACTGGAAAGTGAGCAACCACATTTTTTTACGTTTTCGTTCTCTTCATTTTTTCTCATCCACTCGGACAAAGATAACACACTGAAATAATTTCGCGTCGTGTTTGTACCCTTGAAGTGTCCTTATATAGCAGGTTGCTAGGCTCTTGTAGTATTATCAAACAGCCACCTCTTGGGAGTCTGCCAACACCAATCTAAGAAGCGCACGGGACGGGTATCACTGATCGCCTTCCACCATCCAGCACACTGAATCTTGTACTTGATCTCACCGAGGACATCTAGCCAGAAATCGAACCAAATCAAACGCAGGAAAAGTATTAGCAGCAGGTGTATCGGGGAGAGCGTGCCGGATGCTTGCCTTCTTAGCTGTTTTAAGGCCTTTTCTTCGTGTTTTTCATCATGTAGACGCATGCTAGCCCCATCATACGGCGCAAGCAGTGCCGTAAGGGCCCCACGGGGATTTCTCTTAAACAGACCCCAGTAATCAGGGAAAATCCCGCACCTTTTAGCCAAGTCATCGCCGTAGGTGTAAGGTTCTACTAAGGTATCCAATCTTCTAGAGTAATCTTTGAAGTAGTCTTCCCAGAAAAGCTTGTCTTGGACAGCTTCTCTCTGTCTCTCATCTCTGGGCGGAAGCTCGCACTTGCCCGAGAACACCCTTGAGACAAAGAACGATTGTACCTCGGCTATCGTGATCAACGAGCCAATGACCGGCCGAACATAACCGATGAAAGCCAGCGTGGGGTCCTCGACATTGAATACGTACTTGTAGTGGTGGGTAATGGGCACGGCGCTAATTTCTGGGGGAAGCATGGGAAATTCTGCTTTGTATCCTGTACACTGGATGATGACGTCTACCTCCTCCTCCGTCCCGTCACTGAACAATATCTTCTTTCCCTGAACACGCTCGATCGCACCTTTGGGGATGCAGTGCTTGTAGTCTACCCTGTCCAATACATGGCCATTCTTGTTGACGATGGAGTGGAAAAATTTGGCGTCGTTTTTCCACTCGGGGATGCCGTGTCCCTGGTAGGCTAGGAGAGATCCCATTGTTGTCCACTTGCACACCCAGGATAATCCTGTAGACACATGAAACACGACCATCAGGTTGACTTATACAGACTGCTATTTTAACCGGGCAACCTTTTGATTCGCTGAGTGAACAAGTTTTGTATTCAAAACTTGAATCATTCTGTCCACAAATGATCAACCGGTTACTGGCAAGGTATGTGAAGTTTTATCAGTAAATCAAGTTGCCTGTCTTTGGTTTCCAAAGGACGACAAACTGAGGGTATTACAACTCGCCTTCAGTTAGTGGATGCCAGTCCGGAATGTCCCGAGAGATAGGAGGATTTAGCTTTACCAAGAAACTCAAGATTCGCCGAAAAACAGAAGTAACATTTCTCGGAGGAAGGGGGGAGGGGTGAAGTATGATCTTTCTTTGTCTCAGCAACCATTTTCTTCACAAATGTTCCAGACTCAAAGTACGTATTAAGGCCGCGGGTGAGAGACTAGATAATCAGTATTCATTTATTTAAAGCGTATGCACGAAGTGCAACGAATGATAGCGACATTGTGCGAAATATTCATGAGTAAGCTCTACAGTATAAAATCTTTGGTTTGTGCATCAATGATGGTTCGTGCGTTTAATCGTGTGGCAGGAAACATTGTGCATTTTAAGTATTGTTAAATAAAAATTTTCATAATAACAATAATAAATGCGTTGAGCGCTCGCTTGTTGTATCTGTACCGTTCTTTTTATTCTTTATCTGTTAGTTGAAACGTTAATTGCAACTTTTTAGAATTTTTACAGCAAAACAAAACGAAAATAAAATACTGGTTTCTATCTCTATCTCGAATATTTATCAACATCACCAATTTTGTGTCCAATATTTATCAACATCTGGGTCTTTCGTAAGTGGAACTCCGTGAAGTTTTTTCTGTGTATATATATACACTGCTCCACAGACCGGAAAATAATAAGAGTTCGATTTCGTCGTTCTTTTTGGTTTTAATTAGTGTTTAATTCTACGTTTAAGCCGAAAAAATCCGCTTTGAAAATTTCGATAGTAAAATTTTCTTTCTATTTTGAGTGCGGTATAAATATTAATTGGTTCAGCACCAATGCTTTTTTCTTTCGTTTATTTTCGACGGAAAACACGATTTTTTTAGATTGCATGCAACCTATTGTTTGTTTCTGGAGTGTTAACAATAGCTTCGTAATTTTTATATCCATAATTTACATAAGAAAATATTCTTGGCTTAAACACTCGTGTTTCTTCGATAAGCCTTCGGAGGCCCTAAAACCACCAATTTTGTGTCCAAGAATACAGCGCGGATATAAAATTTCCTGAACTGACACAGCAGACAAGTAAAATAGGTGTGTTGTAGGTTGTCACAACAGAAGCACTTTTTTCAAGCAGGCTTTTTAACAGAAGTTTTAAGTCTTCAAATTTAAACAAAGACGATTTTACTAATTTAAAGGCTTATAACTTTCAGTGGAACTTGAAATCACAAAATAGGCTTCTGTTGTGACACAATAGAGTTTTTAACTGATCAACTAGTGGCAAAATCAAGAAGTGTTGTCTTCTCCATGAGGAGAAAACTTGGACACGGAGTCGCGTTTTACCAAATCTTAACTTTGGAAGCTCAAAGCATCGCAAAGAAAAACAATTTATCGAAGGAAAAACAGTCTTGTTGCACTTCAAACATTCCTCAAGCCCTCTATTAAGTTTCAACGAAATCGGCTCCCAAACGATCAAGATCTAAAGCTGTTTAACGTACGACCTCCACCAAAATTTTGCCTTATAAATTTATTCATGAGCAGCTTGTCACCCGCGGCCTTAAGCGTATTGCGAATTGAATTTAGTGTTCAGCCCATGATCAAGAAACGTCCAGTGACCAGTAAGAGTTCGCGCTACTTTCTACAAAACGTCTTAACAACACACAAGCATTCTGAACGGTTTGCTGGAAACTCGTCACCCGGGTGGGGGAGAGGCACTTCGCGAGGATAAGAAGCTTGACAAGTAGGAACACTTCATGAGGACGTTGGCCAGTAATTTGTGATTTCGGCTGAGCAATGTTTCAAACGAGAAATGTAATGATAAATAAGCTGCTTTAGCTATGAAATAAACCGAAATGAATGCGTCGAATCAGACAGAGGTAGAGAGTCGGAGTCAATTTGTAAAACTGAATTTTTGCTTACCTGGTTTGCTCTTCGTGTAAGGAGCAATGAATATCATCGCTCGCGAGGACGCCTTGTCCAGGGCCTGGGGCTTACGGTTGGGTAGTATCTTGGCAAACTTACGGAAGAAATGCATCCCGCGTGGTATACTCCATATAAGGCGATCAACATGGTCACACCACTCTTCCACCACGTCACTGGCTGTTTCTCCTCCACCAATCAACATCACTCGTTTGCCCTTATGTCCCGGATCAAACGACTTGAACTCAGAACTGTGGCGGATTTCGCCCTCGAAACCTTGAAGAAGCGTGTCTTCCAGAACTCGATTGGGAATCTGCACGCAGCCCGTGGAAACGATCAAGAACTTGCTTTTGAACACGCGGCCGTTCTCGCACTCCACGCTCCACAAGTTGTCTCTCTTAACAGCCTCCTTCACGGCGTGATCTAGGCGAATGTGCGGCCACAGTTTGAATGCATCACAATAGGCTTTCAGGTAGCGTAAGATGTCGTCGTGCTTCGGAAAGTCTCCGATCTCTTTGGGCATCGGGAAATCTGACATTTCTGTGACGGCCGATGAAGAGGTTGTTTTTGTAGACCCCATAACTGTGACGATGCTTGGGTCCTCTGAGAAGCACCACAGGCCGCCCACGTCAGAGCGTTTTTCCAGCGCCACAACGGTCAATCCTTCCTCCAGCATGTATTTACACGCCATGAGGCCTGACCAGCCAGCACCAATAACAATCACATCTCTAAAATCTGCCGCTCCTTCAGACATTTTGTTCAGCTATAAGGGGAAAATAAAACACTATTAGATGAGTCAGTTTAGAGCGGCGTCCGACCGCAACAGCTACAGCAACGCGAAAGAAAACGTCACTTGTGCATTTTACGTCCCTTTATTTTATGTCGAGGTTATTCCAACTCGTTTAATTTGTCTAATGTGGCCTGAATTCCCGGGGACGGTGCTCAAGTTCAGAGAAAGATAAAGTCACCGCGGTGATTTCCCGTCGTCCATAGGATCCATTGTTTTGATTGTTATTTTTGAGGTTTTCGTTCTCATTGCCTTCATGCTTGCTTTGTAACTCCTAAGTATTGTTTATTGTACACAATAAGAACACCTTTTGTTATCAGTTGCATCTGGATATGTTCATTGCATGATGTTTCGGTCAGTCTCGACAGTCGTATTCGTAAAACATTTTGTTCTCTCTTTAGCAGTGCCGTAAACTCGCCCTTTGCTATATTGAAGGTAAAAAGTGTTTCGACTGTCTGAAAGTGACGACGATAGTAAACCTAGCAATATTGCATGCAAATGACAGGTATCCAGTAGGAAGTAAGTGCGGTTAAGAGATCATACTCGTTAGAAGCATGAAGATTCTTCTGCTTAGAATTCACAACAATTCTTTGGTTGTTGAGGATACCGGGCGTTTCGTTGAAAGTCTTCAAGTGGATTCCATGCAATCTCGAATCTACAAACCAACTAGACAACTTTGTCTGAGTTCTCCAGCAACCAACACTTGGGGTTGCTTGTTCCTTAGGTATTATATCTCTGTGCACTGAAGTCTCTAACTAACCCAACATAACTTTTAAAACGTTTTTATTTTCGTGAAAATTAACTTATGTGAACCACTGTTACCTATCGTTATATATATTTATTATGATAATTATGTGTACCATATACGCATACATAATTATTAGCTATGACAATTTTCATTTAATTGTATCCTGTATATATTTTATGTTCAAATTAGTTAAAAATTTTACTGTAACGCACCCTATATAATTTTATATTTTTGTATCTTTTGTTTATTTTATAGAGGGTCATCAGTGTTCACCACTGTCACGTGTTACCCTCTTAAAATAACGTCTTTTGATTTGATTTGATTTGATTTGTTGGAAAAGGTTCACAAAATTTTTTAGTAGAACTCAAGTTAAGGAAGTAGTAAAGTTGGATTTTAACCAGCAATGAAACTCGCAACTTCATTTGGCAAGAGACTCAAAGTCAAGTCTCGCTTGGATTGTTTACGACACGAACCTTCTCTTTTGATCTGTTCTCTGTTTACTACTCTGTTTGCGGTAATTTTAGTCATTCTCAAAGTCCGTTTTTGGGCTCCTTTGGTGATGTCCAGTCAGGCGGAAAACGACTTCGTCGTTCTAAGTCGTCGACTTGTGTTCTACTTGTTCTAAGCTGTCGACTTGTTTTACTATGAAGGACTTAGGCCGTATCAAGACGGCTTCAATTCTGTGTACAATCGTCTTGGGCTGTGTATGGAATCGACTTCAAGTTGTACCCAAACATCCGGAGATGTGTAGCTACTCGTATAGAAGTGGTTTTGTATTCAAACGGCCGAATACCAATCATTCTTCTTCGTACGATTATCAACGTGTTCTCTTACGCGAAGCTCTTTGTCTCAAGTTTGGCTTGTTCGCCGGCAAATTGCGTTTAATCATTTAGAAAAAGTTCGTTCTTATCACTATTCACTCAAAACACAAACCGTTGGTTTGACGAACTGCTCCCAAGTGACTCATGCAGGTACCGAACAACAAAGCGAAACAAAATGTATGTGAATATTTTCAATGTGTTTACAAAGCTCTAAATATAAACCACAGTCTACAAGTAAAATAGAGGATGTAAGCGTGTTTAAAGTTCTGTTGTAAGACAGCTAACGTTTATGTACACATGTAAGCTTTATTTTTACACTGTATCAACTCATACAAGACAAAATATGCTCTTCCATCGAGCTGTGTGTCTACAAGTAAAGTATAAATAAGAAAACTACTGTAAAAGCTAACTTATGCCAACGTAATAATTACGTAAAGTAGCACACGAGCCATAACGCTCACACGTGCAGTGTTCTCCCTAGTTTTCAGGGTAACAGGTAAGTCCGTTTTTTAGACCGGTAAAGCAGCTCTGTTGAACTACTTTTCTACCATAACCCTGAGGTGGAAGTGTCGTGATGGGACCCGGAATGTTGCCTGCATGACAATACTGAGGCTCGAACACGTCTTGAGAACCCTGCAAAATGCTTGACGTTTGCGATTCCTGTTACATGCAAGGAACTTATTTACAAACAGATAAACGTGGAGAAGAAAAAGTTTAAACCAACCTAAGAAAACGTACGGGGAAACCCTAGAAGATAAGACAAACTACTTACAAAGGCTCTAACTAAGGCATTCAAGAAGACTCAATACTAACTAACAGCACCTTACAAACAAACCTGGACAAACCAACGTACCGATAAACCTCGAGAAGATAACACTAATAGTCCTACGACAATGCTCGTACGGAGAAATGTCAAGGAGATACAAATAACAACATCTCAATTATGAATATACTTACACACGGAGCGAGGGAGCCAATTACTATCGCACGGAAAATGGGGAGAAGACTAATACCTTAGGAAATTACTAACATACGGAGAAACGTTTAAAAAAACGACTAACATCTTACGACAATAGAAACGTGCAGAGAAACGTTGAGAAGATGAGATTTATCTAACGAACTAAGAAACGTCGAGATGATGACTTTTTATAATTCAATCCAATAATAAATCTTTTCACAATCCAAAACTGATGGATGTTTCGAATCCATGCCTTTGTATGTGGTTCTAACCGGTAACAAGTGGTGTTACAAGCGGTAAATTTTACCGGTTACCGCCTGATAAGGAGAACACTGCCCGTGTGGGAGCTTAGACCGGTTTCTGTAGCATGAAGCAACTGAGAGTATTGCTACTTCCCCCTGGATGGGTTGCTAGTCCGTCGCAGGGTTATCCCCAGCAGTATGTCGCCGGTACCCATTTATACACCTGGGTGGCGAGAGAGACAATGTGGGGTAAAGTTTCTTGTCTAAGAAAACAACACGATGGCGGGGACTGGGCGTCGAACCAACGATCTTCTGGGGTGAGTTGCATGAAACCTTATCCTGGGCGTAACTGCTAACATCAGACGTTAAAATAGCGACTTTGACTGGAGTAAACGTCTGACGTTGGAAGTTACGCCGGACGTTACGTTTTATGCAACTCGCCCCAGAACTCAAGTCCAACGCGCTAACTACTACACCACCGCGCCCGCACAAAATAAACAACCAATACATATTAAATATCAATTACAACAACACGTTAAATACTAAAATGTTACAATAACAGGGAAGAAACAAGGCTATGCCTGCAAAGATGCTTTAATAGAGGGGCGGTAAGGGGGGGTCCTGTGCACGGTTCACGGCTATTAAAAACGACAAATAGCGGTTCACGGTAATTAATGCTCCACTTTCACGATTCACGGGAAATGACACTGTAACCAAGGAGGATTTCAGCTGTGAAGCCCTTCACGTGTCTATCTGTTTTATTCTTTACTCTTAGAATTGATGAGTACAGTGTATGTTATCTTTTGGGAGCTATCTTTTCTTGTGCCTGACAATAGTGATGAATTTCAGCTGATGAAAATTGCGCGTATAGACTCATTTACATTGCTCGGACAGTTCTATATTAACATCCGGTCAGACGACGGTGTTTTTCTCTCCCAGGACTGACGAGAGATGTAGGGGAAAGGCCTGATCGCAGGCTAGTTTTTTCGCTCAAGTTGTTACGACTTCGAGAGGAAAGTCATCGTTTCCTCATGGATACACTCTAGATCTACAACTAAAAGTTCTCTTCCAGACTCAGTGCAGCTAGTGTGGATGTAGGATTTAAAAAGTGGTTCGAAGACCGAAAGCTTCCTTTTTTAATTATTTTAATTAGCGAATGCTTTTATGAGGCTTATCATTTTTAGAATATGTTATTAGACTCGATGATATACTTTTTAACCCCACAAATACTGTAAGTGAAGGTGAAGGTAGTGAAAGTAAATCGATGAAGAATAGTACTTAACGTCAACGTCATTTGGCCTTCCCTTGTCTCTTACCTTAAACTGGTCTAACGAAAACTCAGAAGAACTTGGATGTGACTTTTACCATTCTTACGCTACGAGTAGTAACTGCTCGAAGAAAAGTCATTTCGTCCTCGTTGTCTACTTGATCTTTAATGTCTGAATTTGTGTCATATTCTGATTCCTGTTCACAATCCCCTGTATCTCTGCTACCTTCTCTTGACATTTCTGTCGCATCCGCTTGTTGTTCGTTCTGATCAACATCTACAGGAGCTTCCGAAGGTCTTGTCTGGAATGTCACTTTTTCGTTTTGCGCAACAGAAGTGGCATACATGTTTAATGGCAGTGTGCCTGCTTTAAACATCGTCGTTTCCTGACGCATGGTGCGTTGTCTGACGGCCTTGCCGTAGTTTTCTGCGCACTCCCTCATCAATTCTTTCTCGCAGCTGTTCAGCTTCCGTATGGGCTTTAGGTGGTTCATTTTTGAAAGAGCATTCAGTGGTGTCATTTGAGGAATTACAGGGTAGTACGACTTCTCGTGGGTAAAGTAGTAAGCAGCCCACCGTACAACTCGTTTGATGCTTTCATAGGCAGTATTTGCCAGATTTCGAGCATACTGTAAGCAAGTGGGAAATTGATCCTTAAAATGACCCATAGCGTGGAGGTTTTCCACTTGGACAGTAAGGTAAGTGTGTTGAGCTCTTTTAACAGCTCTGCGAGATCTTGAAGACCTTTAAGTATCATGCTAACGGACGATTGCGTTTGACTTGATATAGTCCCCTTCGCTCCCATGGGTTTGCATGGTTTGTCAAAGGTTATGCATCAGTCAATTCCAGCTGCGCCCATCCCCCCCCCCCGGGAAACTGCGGGGCATTTGCGCACCCTGTCAGTTCCGGGGGTGGGGCATTAACAAATTTGGCACGGCCCGGGGGTCGGGCATTTGTCTACGCTGGGACTACATCCGGGGTTTTGACACACTCGTAGTTTCCGACTCGAAATCCAAACATGGAGGATTTTATCGCAAAGGACCAGCAATTCGTCGCAGATTGGATCGACCGTCATGGACTGGACAAACTAGTGGAGGTTTTCTCGATTTTATGCATTTCTTCATTGCTTATCAAGGCACAACTTAAAGTGCTACTATGATCAAAAAATCACTTTTATTTTTTCTTCGGATTTCGAAACTATGTTTATTAAACACTCCGCAAGCCAAATTCTAAGCCTTAATTTTGAGAAGAAGACCGTTAATTTAAACTGCAATTTTCCGTTTTAATGGTCCGCCATTATTACACCAGAAAGGATACAATGACATCATTCACACACGAGTTTTAGAATGCAGTGTGTGTGAAAGTGCCTTATTTAGTATGCAGCACGGGAGTTTTGAGCTTTCACACTCTCAAACTCGTGTTTTGCATAATTTGTAAGCCGCGTTCACACACTACATTTTACAGCTCTTGCGCGTATGACGTCATTGTATCCTTTCTGGTGTAATAATGGCGGACCATTAAACCGGAAAATTGCAGTTTAAATTAACGGTCTTCTTCTCAAAATTAAGGCTTATAATTTCGCTTGGGGAGTGTTTAATAAACATAGTTTCGAAATCCGAAGAAAAAATAAAAGTGATTTTTTGATCATAGTAGCACTTTAAGCTATCACTATATATATAGCGAGACTGGGAACGATCAACGTGAATCGACGTACGCATGCTTCTTTGTTCAAGGATTTAAATAAAATTTAGTCGCGATGACTCTTAAACTATAATGATCAATTATTAAATTCTAAAAACGTGTATAGGGATCGACGTTTTATACTTTCGCATATTATTCACAACAGATGACTTTTATAATGTCAAGATTTTTGTTTACGAACGAACTGTTTTCAAACATTTAAGTAACAGTCAACTATCATGTAGTGTTGTCTGTGAAGTATAAAAATACTATGTTTGGCTTTATTAAGTTTATTAACATCGGATAGTGCCATTACAAACAATAGAAGACGGAGAGGCAGGCCTACAGAAACAAAAAATCACACATTTAATGCTGAAATTGGCATGATTGTGGAATGAATGAAAACTGCTGCAGTGTTGATTGGGGACGTACGATCCCGGGGGCGGGGCATTTGCCCTCTTCCTTCGTCCCCACCGCGGGGCATTTGGTAGCTTACGTGTCCCCACCCCCGGGGAATTTGCCATCCAAGAGAAAAAACATGCTAATACCCGGGGGTTAGCCCGGGGGGGGGGGGGGGCATGGGCGCAGCTGGAATTGACTGATGCATTAGAAATCACTTCATCTGTTGATCTCTTCAAGTAGCTATCTGTCTTTCGCTTTGCGTTGCGCAAATCAGGTTGTGTACATCCGGCTGGAATAGCTGTGTGGATGTCTGTAAACAGCTGTATGCAGCCAGAACATCTGCTTTTCACAATGAAGCGTTTAAATCTTTTTCAAAAAGTTTCAGTTTTGGGAGAATAAAAGACCCAGGTATATAACATTTTCGTAATGGGGAATTGAACGAAATCCCGTCACAAAGCGAAAAAGGATGTAGGCTGCTTTGACCTTAGCGTCTTTCAGTGACCATTCACAAGCACGTGCGAATATTAAAAATAACTGCTCACCTTGTAATGCTGCTGTCGACGGTGACTTTAAAAAAAGAGGCCTTTCTTCGTCCCACTGTGCCTGTTTGTTTATAGCATAAGCTTTGCTGCCCTCTGCGGACTTTGCTAACCGGCAGAGTTTTAATTCAATACAGGATCTAAGACCACGCTTTTCCGATTCAGCTTTCAAACCAGCATACTCTATAATGTGCCGCCTTAAAGCTTCTAGAGAAGAATGCGTACTGGTGATCGGAATACGGATTCTTTCCTTCCCACCAAGAAAAGCCAGAGTTCCAAAAGATTTGGGGTCCACATAATAAACTACTCCCTCTAATTTTCATTGTCTGTATTGTCGGCCATTGTAGTTGGCATACCTGGACTGACCCTGACGGTAGTACAAAGGTCACAAATGTCATGCGGAGACTAAGGTCTGCCCAAGATCATTGACGTCATCAGAGATTGTTTTAAAATTGATCTTAATTATCACGCAGTCTTCAAAGGCTTCAAATAACAAAGCAGAATCCTGCCATTTGAAACTTTAAAACAGGTTAAAAAAACTCCTGTGAGGATCCAAGAAGGCCGAAGAACGTTACCACCCATGTAATCCATTTTCACGAGAAATATTTCAATGATAATCACGAATATCGGATAATCTTTTTAATGTTTCACGTATCACGACAAGCACAACATTCACAGTTCACGTATTATAATTTCACACTTTCACAGATCACGGAAATTAAAACCGCTTGATCACGTATCACGCAAAACCCCCTTTCATCCCCTCTTAATAGAACTCGGGTTGAGTTATTTTTTGCTTGAGATTGAAGGCTCTCTAAAGAGTAGAACCGCGGTAGTGAAAGCTGTTGTTTTACTTGTTTCTGAGAGTGGTCTAGGAATGGGGAGGTTATGAGTGGAACGTCTAAGGTTATAATTAATCATCATTATTATTATGTTTAGTTCTAGCTTTGAATAACTATTGTAAATTAGTATAAATTATAGCAAATAGCGGCACACGCGCCGAGTCTAAATCATGCAACTGCAGAAACAAGGACCTTTGCCCTCTTGACCGTGCATGCCTTGTCAACAACATCGTCTACAAAGCAACTGTCACTACCACATCCGGCGAAACAAAGGTTTATATTGGCATGGCAGAACACAGCTTCAAAACTAGATACAACAACCACAAGCTCTCTTTCAAGCACCGTAAGCATTCCCACGACACTGTCCTATCAAAGTACATCTGGGACCAAAGAGACAAAAACACCGATTTCTCGATCAAGTGGTCAATTGTCACGCAAGCAAGCTCTTACAGGGGAAACCCGTCGCGCTGCAATTTGTGTCTGACAGAGAAGCTCTGCATTCTATCCGCTGACAGATCTACTCTCCTTAATAAGAGATCTGAATTAATCACAAAGTGCGCGTGCAGGCACGAAAACAAGTTTTATGCAGCCAATCAGAAGCAGGATCGCTCAAACCGCCCTCCATGAATGTAGTTTAAATTTTCTTTCGACTGCCATTAACGGCACAGTCTGATGATCGCCTTGTGCGTGAAACTTAAGTAACTGTCCGTGCAGTCTCCATCTTTTAATTATAGTATTCCGCTCTGCATGTATTTGCATCGAGCACTCACTCGATTGTGTGAAACCATTTGCATTTTTTTTGTTTATAAATTATAGTATATATCTTTCGTTGTAAATTAGTAGTAGTATTAGATTCTTTTTAATTTGCGTAATTGTAAGTGCTCCTAAAACTGAAATGTTATTGTTATGTGAATGACTTTGTGATGTAGTCGTGAAAATTTTATTAAGGCGGGTCGGAAAGAGATTATTTAACGTCTTAAAAAGCGCTATCGCTAATTGCATGGAGCGCTTTTTTTCCTGGCGTATTGCAGCCAAGATCGGATGGAAGACTCTAGCAGAGGATGAAGTAGTGTATTTCGATTGAGTAATTATGCGTTTTGCATCATTGACGATCAGGTGATCTTAACTGTTGAAAGGGAAGTTTTCGAGTGTGCATATGATCGGATGAAAACATGTTTTGTTATTAATCGACTAATATTAAGTCGCGACATTCCTTTTATTGAAGAGTCTAAGGAGATAACAAAAGAATTATTTTAACGTCCGTTACCTTGGTGATATACATACTCTTGAGACTTAAGCTACGCCGTTTAGAGTAGTGTAACGCGCAACTACAAAATTTTTGTTTATTTTATTGTTAGCAAACTAGCCGTCACGTCTGCATGTGGCATACTCCCTGCTCTTTTTAAACTTGAAAAAGCAATAAGCTGTTGCATGTTTGCAACTTGTGTTAGATATTCAACCTTTTATCTTAAGTGGTGAGTGGGTGTGTATTTGCTACATATATTTATATTTTGTATGTGTTAAGCGTCACGAAATTCTGTCCATACTGGAGGTTACTTTGTCTATTATGTACTATCCTGTACTCTAGACTTTGCAATATCGTGCGAATCTAAATTTATCGGCGCGTTTACTTCTGTTTGAGTTATATGCACGCTTGAATGAAATTCCAAAATCTTTGATGTGCATTCAGTCTTCTCATGTATACCTCCCATTATACGTTTCAGGAGCAATGAAGTGTAAACGTTAAAATTCAATATATTGATTTTTGGAGCACTCCCGGCCTACCCTGATAACTAAGCCCTACGTTTTCTTGAGTCCTTCTTGCCACTAATATTATTATTTCCTCCGGTTTCGTTTCTACCTCTTAAATCTGCTTAAAAATGTACACAGTCTGGTTCCACCTATAATTCGTCTTGACAATAATCAATTGTTAAAAAACCTTTTGACAAAGACTGGGTGAGTGAATAAACAAGTACGTACGCGGATCTACAGCTATGCTTGTGGCCATGTGTGTTATTTATATAGTTATACACTATTGTTTGACAGACCATACTAAGCACAGATCTAATCATACATTGATTCATTCAAATAGCATTAATTACTATAGGATTCCGTGCATGGAACTGCAGTTATGTGCCACGTCGATATTTGAATCAGTTCAGTGCTTGGCCAAATTTTAACTGCTTTATGCGTACAATTGCACTGTTGATGTTCACTATTCTTATCCGTTAAGTCGGTGTGTAAAGGGAGCATCAGATCTCCTGAAGAGGCTGCTCCTAGACATATAAATTATTCTGCCGCCACGAAGCTTTTCTGTGAGATCAACGATACCACTTCTGCTGCATTCACCTCGTGATTAAACCGTTAACCAAACAAAGAGTTTTTCTCGCTCCATTCCTTCATTGTACAAATGTTAACCTTTCTCTCACTCAGAATTTGCCTGGTCGACTGACTGAGTAACCCAAAACTTTATCAGCATTCTTTAGCGCAGGTACTAGTCTAGGCTTGGGATTTTACACACGAGTTTACACGACGAAAGCATGTATAATAAGAAGCCGTTAATTAACAGAAGTTAAGCTTACCGTTCCGGGCTTTGAAAAGGTGTTGACAGAACGTATTGTTAAAAGCGCTCGTCTCTGGGTCTACCTCTATTTTTGATATGAACTATGGTAATAAGGATATTACTCATGCATATCATTTGCCTCAATTGCGTCCAAAAACGAACCGACCCCACCCTACCCCCTTCCGGCAGACTGGCTGGGAGAGTGAGAAAAATACGTACAATAAAAACGTTCTCTCTCAGTAAGCAAGAGAAAATTATCATTTTGTATGCGTGGGTGTAGGTAGGTATTAGGTATTTGGGGGCTATGTTAATAAGTCAGAGATATTTAGAAAAATTGAGAAATAAGCTGAAATATATGGAAGTGTAGAGCTTTTTTAAGGGTGGTTCAGAAAGTTCACTGGAAAATGTTTGCGATCTCAAGGTCATTCTTGGGTATTTCGGCATTTACTTTTTCCCTTTTCTGTGACGACGACAAATTGATTGGCAAGTTGTACCACGAATTGTGTGGTGTATCCTTGTTATTTAAGTCTATTTTTCAACTTATTTTACTACAGGAAAGGGACCACTAGTGAAGGAAAATATTCTGTTGGAAAAGATGCTCACGAAGATATTCAAGGACAATCGGAGATAGCAAAGGCAGCTGCTGCGTTGGTGGAGTCATTTGATTTGTCTGAAGGAGAGCACGCAGCGCAGCTAACATCCCAAAAACACAAACAAACATCAGATGATGATGAAGTAATGATACCTCGCTGGCAGCAATTACAAGAGATGCCCAAGCAAGGCAGTGTTTCTGATGACAAGAAGTCAACGTCATCGAACCCCAGCTCGTCGGAGGGACAATCTTCTGATGACGCAGTTAAGGGCGATTCACAGCCTCCTCAGATGCAAGAATGGCAGTCGGTTATCAGTGCAATGGGTTCCACCAGCTCAAGTTCTCAAGGTGCAAAGATTCAGACTACAGGAAAGGTGTCTACAACCAACAAAGAGCAAGTTGCGGAAGTACGATCAGTGGACATGAGTTTCTTGGAAAGCACAAAAGCGGCCCCTCTAATCTCAAAGACAGTGTGCCCTAAGGAAACGCCACAGGGAGATCAATCACTCTCACCGTCATCTCTAGCTGTTGATCCATTTCACCCTGAGGATACTAGAAAACACACAGAGGAGGTCGTTACCATAATAGTTGGTCCCACACAACCCGAGATGAGCGAAGATATGTTCCGTCCAAGCATATCACAAGAAAGTGCTGAACAACAGGATATCCCAGGTACCTGTATGTACTTGATAAGCTACTACTGTAGATGGTAGATAGTGTTTTTCGTGCGCTTTGATTGGGTACTCAAACTTGGGGTGGTATCTTCTATTCACTCCCGGCATTGTTGTGGATTTCATTTCGCGCGTGCTTTTCTTCATTCCTCAGCAAAAAAATGAACTCTATGTTGCTGGTTATCCACTGGTTTGATAGAGCGCTTTTCAAATGAGAGTCGTAAAACCAAAACCAAAGTAATTACCCCAGCCAATCACAACAAACACAAATTATCCAATGAACCAATCAGAGCTCGAAGCAAGTACATGTAACCGGCGTCAAGCGCGGGAAAACGCGTGCGAGCGCGAGCAAGACGCGACTGATTGGTTTGAGTTTTACTCCTGATTGGTCGAGAAAGTGGCGCGAAAGATTTTAACCAATCACAGAACGAAGTTAAGCAAAACCAATGCAAAACACGAATTACTTTCGACACTCAATTGGAAACCGCTCTATGTACGAAAACAATGATTCACTTCACTGTCGGTGAAAATTGGTGGGTATTTACCTTCACTTTGGTGAAAAATTGTTAATTAAAATCTATCGAACTTTTTCGCTTGCATGCGATAGGTCAAAATGGCTCACGTGTCGTAATGCCCAGCTAAAAATAAGATATATCCGTTCATATTTCCCAAGTGATATTTCCCAGTTTCGAAATCTTGAGGGTAATCGCATTACTTGAAAGCTTCAGCATCCAAGAGCATTTTGCTTTTGTAAGAGACAAGAGTATCTCCATATTGGCGATAAATCGGTACTAGAAGACAGGAGAAAGTCAATTTCTTACGCATTTAAAAAAGGTTTCTACGGCTTTGGGCTAAACTGTTTGAAGGATAATAAACACAATAACCTTTATCTGGCTTTAAAAATGTGCAGGTCAGTTTTGGGTTCTAATATTCCGCATGTGAAATGGATCACGTACATTCATTAAGTAAAGATTGAATAGCCAACTTAGACGAAGGCTGAAGTTTTCTGTGATATTTCAGCCAGCTGTCACCGAAAATTTTACCTTTTTTTGATTTTGTGACAGATCAACCAGCCGCTGAGCAAATCGAAGAAGACAAAGGAGCTGAAGATTCTCAGGAGATAATTTTTTCACTTCACCTGACACAGTCTCAAGCAGACTTGGACAGCCAGCTGCCGCTTGAAACCATTCTTCCCGCGGGCGAGATTACGGAGGTAAAGCTTCATTTAAGGCAACGAGGAAGAGATTGCTTAACCCTTTGAGCCCTGACAGTGACGAAAATGAAAACTCTCTTTACATTATCAATACTTGTTCAAACATTCAAGTGATGAGAATAAGGAAGGTGATGACCAAGGATAAGATGTCTTGATATTTAGACAAATTCTCCTTACTAGTTCCATAAGAAATGTAAGGAGAATAGTGAGGAGAATATGCATTTTTATATCAAAGCTTGAAAGGGCTGTGTCACCTACTTTAAGTGTGACTTTAAAAAGCTTTAAGACACATTGCAATCAGAGGAAACCCAGAAATAATAATTTAGTTTTGTTTTAAATTTGCGTAATAGTTTTCTTAAAGCATAAATAGGTTTGTTTGGTTGCGGGCGGCTAGGCTGGAAATGGATTGCAACTTGAAAAATATGGGATCAATTATTTCAAATTCTTCCCTTTTGTGTTTGAAAAGAAATAGCTTAAAACTGATTACACTTTGTTCTTCCTTAGCGAAAATCACTCCGTAGAGCGCTTTTCAAATGAGTGTCGTAAAACCAAAACCAAAGTAATTACTCCAGCCAATCACAACAAACACAAATTACCGAATGAACCAATCAGAACGTGAAGCAAATACGTGTATCTTGCACCAAGAGCGGGAAAACGCGTGCGAACAAGTCGCGATTGGTTTGAGTTTTACTTCTGATTGGTCGAGAAGGTGGCGCGAGATTTTTTAACCAATCGCAGAGCCAAGGAAGGCAAAATCAAAGCAAAACGCAAATTGCTTTCGACACTCAGTTGCAAACCGCTCTATCTTCCTCTTGGTGTTCTAGGAGCATTTCGCGTTCGATAACAGGTGCTTAAGTTTCATTTCAGCTCCGTTTTGACCCCAAAACGTTAAAATCCCCATGAGTTAGACCCTCTTAGGATAATGAACGTTTCATCTGTATTTTCTTAGGAGGTAACTGTGACTGAGACGGTACGTGACATCACAGAAGACAAAACAGCTGAAACAACGCAAAAAGAGGAAGTGGTGTCTTTAACAAAACAGGACTCCAGCAGCCAATCCATTTTAGCCCCGCTGATTCAGCCCTTACCTTCGGTGATTGACGCTCCAGCAGCAAAAGACAAGGACCTTGAACAAGAACGACCAAGTGCCAAGGTGTTGAGTGATGTAGCCGCAAATGTTATGCTTTCGGACCTTTCATCGCGCCGTGAAGAAGAGAAAGGTGCTAAGAGCGGTGACGAATTCGTTTGTGACAGAGAAGCACCTCAGCCTTCTACTGAGAAAGTCCCGGTCGTTTCCCCTCCTGAACAACCCATCTTAGCTGAAGATTCCGAGGGAGGTGCTCCTCCAATGGAGAAAGGCAAGTCTGAGGAACTTGTAAGAAGACAATTGAGCACCCCTGAGAAAGACATTCCTGCAAGGAAACCGATAAAGCCTCGACTTCCAGCGGCAATATTTTCCGAGCCCTCAAGTGAATCTGGGCTGAGTGGAGGGTTTCACTTTTCGCCACCCAAGGAGCCGGTCAGACCTGTAATATCCACCACCCCTCCCCCGATAAGACCCATTCATCACGACACTCCGGACTCGCAAGAGAGGAGTAGCAGACGCAGCATTATCCCGGATGTAGTTCCACCCGTAGTATCGGAAACTCCTGGAATGTCCAGTCAAGGTAAACGATCCTTTAGTAACCTGCATTGATCCTTTAAGGCTCGATAGTGATGAACATCGAATTTCTCCCCATCACTTCAGTGCGTTAGTAAGAAAATGGAGAACCAAAGATATATGAATTGCCTTGACGTTAAGACAATTTCACCCAGCTAGAACTCAATAAAATGTATGGAGACCAGTAAGGAGAATTTGTATAATGATGCTCAGACAGCTTGAGGTCATGAAGAGGGACAGATTGCGAGTGGCCTCCGACCATCTGAGTATCAGACCTTACTTTCGGGGAATAGTTAATTTCAGAACTTTACTTTGCAGTCACTGTGATTTGCCAGATGCGATTATTTTGCTTTCAGTTTTTTGATAGTTATTGGAAAATAATTTTAATCACTTAATATGAAGGGGATTTGACACGCAACATTTTATGACAATCGATTTAACGCAAGCAATGTCTTCCTTTGTAGTTCCACCAAGCTCTTTGGATCAGCTTAGGCCCCAGTCCCTCACGATATCTATGCCACGTCACGGTTCACCGCTCAGTGACTCAGAGAGTTCGGAACCAGTCTTTCGCCTAGACACCACCCTTCCTCCGGTTTCAACAACGCCAGGCAGCTCAGGTTTTGTCCAACCTGGTGTTCCTGAACCGTCGCGATCCATTTTCAGCCGCGCTCGAGAGGCCATCGCGAGAGGTAAGAAAAGAGAGGTGGAAGCCGACAGTGAGCATGATCCGTTTGCGTTTACCGCTGAAGACGAGGATCCTCAGCCGATTAAAAAGAAACCCAGACGAGGATCTCCGAGAGGAGCACGGGAGGAAGAGATCAGACCTCGGAGAGATACTGGTGAGATTGATAAAACCCGAGAAGCATCCACAGGAGGCGCAGAGGAAAGGCCAAGTTATTCTGGAGATCAGTCGATCGATCGCAGCAAGGAGCAAAATGTATCTACAAAGCCTGCTTCTTTGCAAGAACGAGTGAGATCCAAACGAGGACGCCACGACGACAGCAGTGAATCTACCGAAGGTGAAGAATCAGAAGAAAGCGTATCCAAACGGGCTAGAAAGGAGGAAGGCGAACCGACAGGGGAGAAATCACAGAGGGCCACACCAGAAGCGGTGCACTATCGGCAAATAACACACACTCGAATTGTTACCACGGTGACGACTCAAGTCCAGAGGGTGGTGACAGTCAGTATTGTCGATAAGGAGTCAGGAGACGTCGTGCAGGTTTTGACGTACGAAGAGGACGACCGACCGAAGATCGAGACCGAGGAGAAGGAGAAAGAAGAGGTGGACGAATTTGTCGAGTCTTCTTCTCTCGATGGATCACGTGTGCTGCTCACTCCCAAATCACCAAAACGCCAAGAGCTGCAACAGCAAAGCGGATCTTCTCCGCGGACTAGAAATGGTAAAACTCCGGTTGTCACCCAGTCTTTGTCTAAACCAGCTGCGCAGGCTTCCGATAAAACCAAGGCAACCACTGGCTTAGGTGAAGCTGTTGGAAAATCGAGAGAAAAAAGTGATCACCCCCAGAGCAGAGATGATGAATCGTTGGGAGAAATCCCTGCCATCACCAGGCAAGCGACAATGCCTGTTGGTGAGGAGGAGCCACCTCTTCAGCGCACTTCATCTAGTGATTCTTCCCTGACTCCCGGCACTCGAGTGTTGGCAAAGTGGCTCGACAGCTACTTCTATCCTGGAATTGTCACTACAAAGCAGTACAAAAACGGTCGCTACCTTGTCACTTTTGACGACGGTGACAAACGACGCATACCTCGCGAAAACCTCATCGTCAAGGATTTGCTGCCTGCAGGGCAAAGTGTCATGGCTCAAGGCGACATCGAAGACGATTTTTACGAAGCAGGAGTCATCGTAGGCCATTATCGGGATGGCGATGAACGAGGTTACGAGATACAAACCCAGAGTGGTGCAATCAGTAGGTTCCCACGCAACAGAGTTATTTTATCGGAACAGCAAGCCGCAGCCATTTTGTCCAGTGAGAGCTCGTTTAACGTGACGAGCGGCTCTAGTGTGAGTATTGGAGCGCACAGCTTGAGATTGCGGAAAGACGGGAGCACTGGGAATAGCGGCGCGAGTCTAAACATCACAAAATCAGGCAGTACGGGTGTCAAGGACACTTCAAGAGACACGAGCTCCAAGGACACGAGTGGAAGTTCAAGCGACGAAAAGACGCGTGGAAAAAAGGCAGCGCGTCGGTCCCCGTATGTTAGTCCAAGAGCGTCAAAATCAACGGCAACCGCGGACGAAACGCCAAAATCTACGCACAAGTCGACGCATAAAGCCAAAGCACAGGTGCGGCGCGCGGGACATAGGATTGGAGAAAGTGAATCCAGTTCGGACGAACAACATGGTGCCCGTCCTGGTAAAAAACGGCAGGTTAGAAGGGGACTGTCAGCTTCATATGGTGCAAAATCACCCGTTAGGGTTCCTAGCGAGAAGCCTTTAGAACCGCCTACACGGCGCTCACCACGTAAGCAACCAAGCAGGAAAGAGGACGACGAAGGAAGTGACAATGCAACGGGATCCATACCTGCGAACAGAAACATATTTGCTGGGCTGGCGTTCCTGGTAACAGGTCTGGTCAGAGATAGAAACGAACCTGATGAATCCGACAGTGAATCGGAGAGAATCGAATTCAATCGGGACAACATCAAACGCCAGATCGAGACCGGAGGAGGCGTTGTGCTTTCGTCATTTACCCAGTCCCAGATCTCTGGCGCGGAGTGTTTCTTAATTTCCAATAGGCATCAACGGACTCAAAAGTATTTCCAGTCGCTCGCCTCTGGGATTCCTTGTGTGTCGCACATGTGGATTCATGACAGCTGCGCATGTGATAAGCGTTTGGACTACAGGAGATATCTGTTACCTGCCGGTGAGAGCCTGGAGGCCGACGGAGAAGTCGTGGAATGTCGGCCACGCAGAAACATTTTGGGCAACATGCGGGTGAGTTGAGATTTATCGGAATGGTTTAGCGTCACGTTTACATCAAATTATGTGTTATGTAGTTACCTCTCATCAACACTCTCAACAACTTAAACATCCCAAGGTAACTGCATTCAACCAGTGACTAATACCTTAGTTAATAGTTTTTTTTTTGTGTATGTTAGCCCTCAATTAGTTAACACGTTGCTTGCAAAAAAATGTTCCATTTTAAAACGATGGGCGGAAAACAGCAAGTTGACGTGTGCCGTCTGCCGTCCATCCAGGGTGGGAAAGTAAAACCCTTAGCTCCCTTTTGGTGCAGAAACTGAGTTGAGCTTTTGCTGTGTGAACTGCATATGATCCTTGCAGGCAAAATTCTCTGTTGCTTCTCACTACAGTCTTGTTTTCCATTCCTTTTTCAAAAGGTCTATCTTCACGGAAGCCAGACGTTTAAAGACACGTGGTCCAGCGTGTTGCTCGCTGCGGGCTGTAGAATGGTGACGAAGATTCCAAACCGTCTTGATTACCAGTGCGATGTTATCATCTGTGAAGATAACAAACTCCCCGCGAGTGTTAAGCATGCCGCCAATGTGCTGGGCATTCCTATCGTGTCGCTGGAGTGGCTTCTACAGTCACTCATTAACGGACGGCAAGTGCCATTTGACGGTCACCCCAAGTATGATTACCGTTACAAGAGTTCGTGACGGTAGCAAAGAGCTGGAAATGCGTGTCCATGGGTAAGAGATGGAAATGGGTGACAATGGCAATACAGTACGTGACCCTTACACAGAACATTGAAGAGACCAAGGTTGCTCGAGCTGTATTGTGATAAAGCTTCGTACAATGATACAAAAGACATATAACACTGTACATAACAATGCAAGCACCAGTTTGGCAGCCTCAAATGTTTTGAATAGAAAACGAGAGAGTAGGTCTAATTGTTTTATAAAATTTTCGCTATGGACTGTCGAACGTGAATGGTGACACAAAAAAGATGTTTACTTGAGGAATTTAAATTGATTTTATATATTATACATAAATGAGAATCAATGTAATTTAACTCATTTCTATCCACACACTAACTCACCCGACGAATTCGACGGGAAGTGAAAAAAAATTCGCAAAAATTCGCGGCTTTACCTTTCGCGCTCAAATTTGAAATAAAGCCTGGGAAAGAAATGATCCAGTTTCCCTCCAAATTTGAGAAAAGACACTTGAATGTGGCGTATATGACGGCCTTTTTCGGAAATTCATTCGGAGAAAAGCAAAATGGCTGACTTACGGTTATTAAAGCGTGGCTATTAACGATCCGTGAGAGTTCGATAGCTGTTGGATGGAGAAGAAAGTAGCAATGGAAGAATGTCCAGTGATAAAGAAAGTGAATTGGACCGTCAGCTCCAAAATAAGAGCGAAGAATCGAGGTAAGCGAGCGATACTTTCATAAACGAAGCCTACGCAGTTGGCGAGCACATGTTCTTGAATTGAGATGAAATCCGGGATGAAATACTATTTAGATCGGCTTATTACGTTCGAAACCTTGGTTATTTCATCGTCAAGTTCATATTTGGGAGTGCAAAGCTCAATATTTTTCGCTGTAAACATTGCAGTAACATTATTTAGCTTCGAGAGGCCAAAACACTTCAATTTGCATTCAGTTGCCATGGTGCCTAAGGAATGAAATTTGCGTTCTGTTTGTCATCATTTAAAAAATTGCACTTAAATCTCGGTGTGTTCTTTTTCAGTCAGATTTGCAGGATATGTTGCCAAAACATCAAGGAATATTTTTCCTTCAGCTTTTTGTCATAGCCACATGTCATATTGAAATAAGTTGATTTTTGTCCAAATTTAATGGGCATTTTAACCTAATTTATGCTAATTTATGTACATTAATTAAAATATTATGGGTTTCTTTGGGGAAAAAAAATTTTTTTTGGAAAGATTATTTCCTACCCTTTCAAATGAGGTATAGCTTTCTACATAATTGCTAATACTTGTTGAGTAAAAAAAAAAAGAAAAAAGTGATCAATTTTTACTGTTTTTGGGTTGGATAGAAAGGAGTTAAAATTTTCTACCAAAACTAATGGCTTTTACTTCGTGTAGAAGACACAGAATTTGCAAAACAATAAACACAAAAACTCAAAACAATGAACAGGGAAAAACACTGCCCTACCGTACAATAAAGAATACAATACGCTAGTTGGTTTGCAAATTGTGTCTTCTACCCGAAGTAAGACCCAAACTAATCCCGAATATGATAACGAATTAGGTGTCGAATAATAGTTGTTTTTAACTTTGTTTCTTTATTTTACGAGGAAATTTTCATCGAAATAGCTTTTAGTTATTTATTTTCTACCGAGCCTGAACCTGGTTAAAATAGTAATGAAAGTTTGGTATCTTTCTGTCTTACGTCCGATTTTTCATTATTTTGTGTAGACTCGGGAATTTTTTACAAGATTTGCCTGCAATTCAACAAGTCAAGTCCATCTTGGACTTGTTTAGTTATCAAATGGAAATCAAAATGCGTTGTTATTGAGCGGTTTTCAGTTGAGTATTTGCGCTACTTTCTCAACTTTCGCGCTACAGTTGATTCCCGATAAGTCGAACCTTCAAGGGAAATAAAAAATGTTCGAGTTATCGAGGGTAAAGTTATAAAGAAAACGACCTGAAGGGGAAAATCATTTACTTCGAGTTACCGAGGGTTCGCGTTACCGGGAGTCAACTGTACTTTCTCAACCAACAAGAAACAAACGGAAACCAATCGTACTCATTTTTCCGCGCTTGTCAAATTTGCATGTCTTTGCTTCAAGTTCTGATTGGCTCTTAGTGTTTGTGTTTTTTGTGATTGGTCAGTTCAATTTGTTGGTATTGGTTGTTCGACACTATTGAAAACCGCCCTTTGAATACGCTTATTTCCCCCTGATGGCATCAAATTCTTAACTGTAAAACAAATTAATTTAGAGCCCATTTCATTGCTACTCTGTCAAGTGATAAAGAATACTGTTAACAACCGGCGAATGGTGTTTAAAAAAGCCTGTGTCTGTACACGACGATGAAACTGGTTGTATATATTTCTTCATCTGTTTAAACGAAACAGTTTGGTGTATTTTAAGTGTTACCTTTGTTATTTTTATTTACTTTTTGGTTTTATACGCAGGCACGGTTAATATAGTATTAGAATTGAAGTAAATGTTATTTCGTTTATCCTAAATGGGGAGGCTGGACGGCGTAATCGGTGGCTCATAGTAATAAGACCATACGGAGGGCTATAGACGTTTTTCACGGGGCCAGATTAGCAAGCGAGCCAACAAGGAAAAATAAACAAGTGAAAAATAATACCTGTTTTTTTTTTTTCCTATTTACGCGCGTCCTTTTCTCCCACCACACTAGGTTTTTGAGATTGCTAGACTTGCCAAATGTTGTCTTCTTAATTCGAAAAGTGAAAAATGAGCGGCGAAGTCGTCAAGTCGCGAAACAAGAGCAAGGAATAAATGAGATTTTTTGCAGCCTTGCTTCTGTCTTACCATAAAGTTGTGCGTCGTATGAAATTTATATTATGTGTACATATGCACGTTTTGTAAGTGAAAGCGCTCCCTGGTTGCAAAAAAGTTAACTTACAAAGTCATTTTAAAGTGTGCGCTAAACAAAGAACAAAGAATGATGTGAACGGTGAGGCATGGTTATACGACAGTTGGCAAGAAAGGAAAGGAAAATGCACTTGGTGCGCGTTTAACCCTTTAACTTTAAGTCCCAATAGTGACAAGCATCTAATTTCTCCTTACAGTATCATAACTTGATCAAACATACAGGTCAGGAGAATTAAGGAAATTATCACTAAAGATAAGTTGTCTTGATGTGTGAGTAAATTCTCCTGATTAGTACCAAACGACACATATCAAGAACAGTGAGGAGAACACATGTTGATACTGGGTATTAAAGGGATAAATCCCCCTTTGACGTGTTTGTAAAACAGGGGAAGGAACCATGTGTCAAACAGTTTTTCACGGTTTCCGATAACATCAACGTCAATATAAAATTTCACTATTTAATGAATGATTCATTCTAGTCACTTATAACGGACACAACATGACAACGAAACTGAACGTCGCAATGATGCCATGTTGACTTGTTATCTAATTTTAAAGTTCCTCGGAAATTGGGAAATAAAAGTTTAATTTTCTTTTCACATTTGATTGATTTGTTCTAATAGATCGATCGGGAAGAGCGTCAATTTTTACGACTGGCAAAACTGAATTCGAGAATAACCTTTCGTGGTTTGTTTTCTAGTTATGACTGCGCGCTCTCCTTTTTGAGTTCATTTTCTGCCGACAAATAAAGGAAATAAAGAATAAAAGCAGTATGTAGAGAATCTTGTTAAACTTAAGATTTAACAACTAAAATATTGGATGTTATTTAAAAATCATTCCAAAACAACGATTAAAATTGAACAAGAAACTGCAACTTTAATTCGTACTGACAAATTGCATTGACAATAGCCCTTGTCAAGTTCATTAACACGTAACAAGAAGTGAGAAGGAAAACAGAGAGAAAAAATTAAACAAACAATGCCAGTAACACTTCGATAGCAACTTTGTTTTCTGGATAAAGATTTCGCTGATAGCTCTTGGAGTTGCTGAACGAAGACTCCAAGAAACAAAGGTGATAAAACAAAGACCGTTGATAGTATTTCGCAAGACCGTACGACGGTCAAGCTTTATAATGGACTCTACTATCTCGGTGGCCTATTCGAAGGAAAAACAAAACAGTAATTCATATATAAGCGATAGATAACTTGTATATTAGCCTGTTCCACGCGTTCAGATAGTGGAGCGCGAGCGAAAAATATAGCGAGCGAAAGAGCGGGAAAAACGCTCGCTATATTTTTCGCTCGCGCTCTACTATCTGAACGCCTGGAACAGGCTACTTATATATCTACTGATATATGCCATCGTAATACATTCTGTATCATATATTGCGAATAAACTGTGAATCTTTTTATCTTGTTTGTATTTTTTTCTGTTTTTCATTATTATTATTATTAATTTTTTTTTGTTGGGGGGGTGGGGGAGGGGGATACCGAACAAGTCGTGAAAAGAAAAGCTAAGTTTTCGAAAAAGTACTACACTGCGAAGAAAAAAACAAATTGAAGGATTGTTCTTTCAATGCAGTGTTTGTATCGAGTTTCATTTTGGCTATTTTGAAATTGAAATAGCCGGGAAATAAGATTTTCGGGGGAAATTCCTCTTACCGAGCACCCGTAAAAAAACTTCATTACACACGATATACCCAAACCACGATGAAATGATGAAAACGTTACACTCGCTAATGACCACCTACACTGTAGGTTGCTTGAATAGTCAACTGGAACTCAAAATAAGTTCATGTATATAAATTGTTCCAAGAATTTAAAGACACCACAGTGCACTTTATGTTGGATACGGACTTGTGTAAGGGCAGGACTTTCCAAATCAGAAAAATACTGCAGAATAATGCCTCGAAATTTTGATCCCCCATGGTCTAACCTCTCATAAGCGACCGCCTCCTTTAAGTCACCACTTAGGCTTGACATTTTGAGAGGGCGCTTATGGGAGTTTCAACTGTAAACGACTGGACAAGACAACCAACCATTCCACTCAAACTCGGAACATGTACCCGGGCACATGTAGCTGTGCATGCTGTTTTACAAACGATTCATTTCGTTGTCTTCAGTAGCAATCTTGTGCCACTTGCGGCAAGTTATCAACTTGAGAATTTCCGCCCGAAAAGTTCGATTCAGGATGCCGTAGATGACAGAATTTATCGCACTCGAGCTGAAGACCAGAAATACCCAGAGCGTTTGAAGAAAGCGCTGTTTTGAAATTCTAGGATAGGCTAGTTCAGCATAGGCGATACCATACGACGGAATCCAACAACAGGAAAAACCGACTATGAGTCCTAAGATAAGCTTGGTTATCTTGATATCTTCCATTGAATAACGACTTTTTGCATGCAAGCCTTGCTGCGCGCGTAGCCAGCGTAAAGTTTGTACATTGTGCCGGCGAACCGACACGAAAATCCTCCAGTAACAGACAAACAGGGTAACCATTGGAACCAGGGCAAAAACAAACAACGTTATAAAATTCCACGCCGTCTTGTAAGGGCTGCGTCTAATTTTGATGTGGCAAATTGCCTTTCCTGGATTGAAGACAAAAACTGGCCATTTTAGGATGGTAAATATGCCGACGTAGAATAAACAAAGAAGCCATAATGTAACAATCATGTTACAAGATCTTTTGTGCGTGAATAGGCGCTGATAAAGAGCGGGTTTTGTGACGTTGAGGTAACGGTTTACTGCAACTAGAGCCATGGTTTCCAGAGATACGAAGGCAAGAACGAAAAAGGCGAAACCCTGAAGTTGGCAAAGCAGCTGGCCGTATATCCACTGTCCCCGGATGAAGACTCCTACGGATAAAGGCATGCACAGCAAGGCCATGAGAACATCTGAACACGCCAGGGACACGATGAAGAGGTTAGTGGTGTTTCTTCGGAGTCGGACGTTTTTTCGGATAGCCAAACACAGAAGAGCGTTTCCAACGAGAGCAAAAAGGTTTATAAGTAGAACGAATGCTGATTCTATCACTACCAGAAACGTGCTTCGGGAAGAAAGTGCCTTTGCTAGTTTGAACTCGGGAATTGTTACATTGTTCATCTTTCAAAGTCGGCCTACATCTGATCACAGACGCTTAACTGTTTCAGATGATTTTGTCTTCGTCAGATCGACTGAAAATCGTTCTGGTAATTAATAAATGTCCCCTTCCCCGCCTTCGCTAAATTTTTAATTTGCACAAACCGGCAGTTAGAGACAGCTGTCGTTTAATCTGTCACACACAACGCAAAAACTAATATCTGATCTACTTTAAAGGCTTCACATCAGTCTCTTAATTTTATTTACTTCGTCGTTACAGCCTTCAAAACCTGTATTACATTCAGACATACAGAGGAAAATGCAGGCATGTTACAGCTGTTTCCTATATTTTGTTTGCCAATAGAGGTTTGATTGCTTCGTACTTCGGTAAGACCTAACATTCCATCCATATTAGTTTTCTTGTATCCCTAATGATTCGTTTGCATGGAATAAATTCTCCGGCTTGCTTTCTAAGCAAGAAAACAATTAACGAGAAATAAATTAACGAGAATTGAAGGGAAAATTAGCTCACAAAAATACTTAACTCGACAGGAAAGGTAGATTTTCCAGTGAAGAAAATTAACACGAGTTTGGTTATCTCGTTTTCTGTCTACGTTGGTGACTCCACAGAAATTTTGTCCGAGATTCAAAAAATAATAAAAATAGAATGAAATAACGAATTCAAATTTTGAGAAGGCTACTTCTAAGAGCGAGAACTGCCGGAATTTAAAGTCAGTATGGTTAAAGATGTATTAAAAGACTGAAGCCGTGAACAAAAAAAGCATGTTTGTTCTCAAGTAGCTTATACCTGAGGAAGGACTTCAGAATTTTAAGTCAAAGAATCAACGATCTGCTTCATTTAAGTCGTGGAAATGGGCGCTTCAAGAAATAAACGCGAATATTTGAGACACGTTTCCTTTTTTCTTTTCTTTTCTTTCTTTCTTTGTTTCTTTTTTTTTTTTCTTTTTTGTTGAGGGGAGGGGTTAGAAAGATGACGAGCTTTCCTGAGGAAAATAAGCGAAATTTATTTATTGTTGGTTAGACAAGAAAACCCTTCCATGGCAGCGTTTTGGTAACATACAACATGGTAGTGAGAGTGAACGTGTGAGAAAAAAATGCGTCCTGCCAAAACTATATTCTGACGGAAGAAAATCGCCTACAGGGATCTGGGAATTTAACAAAATAGACTGAAATTTGTTTCGTTGGCGAAGGTGAAAACATCTTTCTTTAGTACTTTTGCTGAGTACGAGCTACACAAGATCACAAGACAGACGTAACTTAACGCTTTATTTACTTTTAATACAGAGGCCGCTTTTTACAAAACTGTTTATGTACATTTCGAAGCGCAATTTTCGCTATACAAACTATACATCTTCGAAATAAAAGCTACCCAATAATATCTTGGAATTAACTGGGTTACTTTTTACAACTTGTTCCGGGTCGTACAAACGTTAGCAGCAACAAGGAACACATCCGCAACTACCAGAAGAAAGTTCTTACGGTCTGGCCAAAGGTAAGAGTTATGCCTTAACATAACTTACACCCGGCCAGCAATAGTGCTAGTGTAACTCACTTCGGTTAAACGCGCAGCGCGTGCGCAGTCCTCGCCTAAATATTTCTCAGAAGATAAGACTGTTGACATAAAACCTTTGAGAAAATACCAACAAGCCTTGAATTTCGGTCTGTCACTGTATTTCCAGTACTATTTTCTCCAACTTCAGACACTCAAACGCTATTACACAAGGCAATGAAAACCGGAAGTGGTATTGAAAACCGGATGTTACATATTACCATAGTGTGCGTGCGCCCTAAAATGTAGTGCCTGTCACTGACCAGAAGGAACGAACTATCAGAGTCTATTCAGGGTCTATTCAATGGGTCCATTCAACCGTCAGACGAAACACACACTACTGTAGATAAAATTAAAGGAAAATGTTTATGGTTTGAGATTGCGAGGAGTTTGGATTAACAGGGGGTTTGAGTTAAACAGATCAAACTGTTTTCTTTTCCTGTGGGACTACAACTGGGTAAAACCCACATGGAACAGCTTTGCACGACCAAGCGCTCGTCTACATAACCATCAGACCAAGATTTGACTTTGCACTTCAATACAAGCTTCGATCTCACGTTCTGCCATACCAACAAACGTGGTCTCACTCTGCTCCTTTCCTAAGCCGTTCGTCGTTTAAATACTGTTACACAGAGCCTTGGCACAGAGCTGTCTTCCGTCAGTAGTGTTCATATTACACAGTCCCAGAAGCACGTCAGGAGTGCTTTGTAGGCTAGGAGATAATTCCAATACTTCCTTGACCTTGGAAAATAAAAATGAAACAATCTTAGCTAGGTAGCAGAAACAGCTAGACCATTGCTACCCTTAATAAATTCGGCTTGATTTCTGTCAATCGTATCCAATTTTAACCATGTGCACGCCTTGTGGTACGTCTAAGCAAATTTTTGCAGCAAGAGGCTACTTGGAATATCATACTTCCCCTGGGGACGTGATACCAGTCCATAACAGGGTTACACCAGATTTTCGGACTTAGGACTCCCAACAGTTCGCTGGTATCCAGCCTCGTCCCCAGGCCTATCGAGTGACTGAGGGAGGCTTGGAACCGAGCAGGGTGACGTCACATTTGATATTCCGCCGAGGACGACTGGGAACGAGGCTGGCCGGTAACCATTTATACACCTCCGCTACAGCTTCCTACGGTGAATTTTGCGTAACCAGTTTGGATTTGCAAGAATCGGTTGGAATAGCGTGACATTTGTCTTCCTTGTTTGTACACAATACAAGGTGTGATAAGAAAGCACGACCAAGGGCAAACCCAGTCGAACCACCGGTGGTTCGAAAACCTATTATTGCTCACACAATTTAAAATGTTAAGGACAAATTTCAAGTTACCGTTTAAAAAGCAGCCGAAGTCAAAATGCAGGGCAAAAAGAAGTCCACGATCGACCCTTATCCAAGGTTAGCTTAACGCATAACGCTGCTTTCTTTGAACCACCGGGTCTTGGACAAGGAGTGAGAGATCAGCCCCAACCTTCCCCCACCCCCCCCCCCTCCCTAACAAGATAATTTCTTTTTGGTGATCATTACCTTTATTCCCATGACCTGCACATTTGAACATGAACTGATAACACAAATAGGAATAAAGATAATGATCACTGCCGGAGCAACTGTTTGACCTACCAAGTCTTCAGGTAAATAGGCTGATAATGGCCCAGCGATGGCACCAGTGCTGGTAACGGCTTGTTGAAGAAAGGACACCAGTAACGCTGGCACTGGACCCACCTCGGAAGATTTAATGATGGCAATAAAATCTTCACAAAGCCGAACTGACAAACAGAAACAATAAATTACTCGATTGCGGGTAACAGGTCTTCCGACGCCACTAACACGATTGGGGAAAGCATTTTCCGAGCCAAAGGATTTGAACTACTAGTGTGATCCACTTTCGTTTGTTTTATCTTTTAAAAGAAAGACTAAAACGTCAGAGGAAAGAACAGAAAATCTTAAGGGATAATAAACGTACAAAATTAAGTGTCCCATTTCAATAAACATATTTGAAGCATTATCATGATGAGGTACAAAATAATTTGAAATAATTTGAAAATAGATATCTTCCAGATATCTATTTTCGTTTGTCTTTATAGTCTATAACTGCTGTGATTTTAAGTGATGCGACAATGATTGGGTTGTTAATGTATTGTTTGTGAACCACTAACATACCTTGTTCACTCAAGTTAACATATAAACAATGAACATACCTAAGGCCTGTTGTACATACAATGACGAATTCGAGTCGTCTAATTTCTTCACCTTTGCAGGTCTGGAAACAGAAAGCAAATGCCTGATGTCATATGTTAGTTTAACGACATTTCAAAGGGTGTTCAATCGGTGGACTGGACGCTTGAATCTATAACACATAACGACTACGGGAAGTTTACATCTGCATTTTAAACACATCTCTTTATACTGTATCGCCTAGTTACAAATTCACTAACCGAGACCGAGAAAAAAAAATTTATTAATACGTCGTACCGTTCAAATTCCTCATCACTCGCGTCCTCTTTTAATCGCGTCTGCTCAATGGTCAGTCCCAGGCACACTGCATGCGCTGTCATCCGCGCAAGCGCCCAGCCCTGGGAACAGGAAATAATAGCAACTTCGCTAACTCCATATTTGACTAAATTTTATAAGTGTAACCATTTGCAAGAAAGCTCTTTAAGTTATTTCATGCTGTTTTACAAAATTTCGCTCAGTTCACTATTTTGAGTTTTAATTTGAACAAGTGCAAGTGCAGCCGGTGCACTAACCACTACACAACCTCGCCTCCATGAAATGAAAATTTTTTGAACGAATGTCTGCTTAAAAAACTTTGTTTTGAAAACGGTTATTCGCCAGCCTGAAAACAAACAAACATCCACAACAACAGAAAATTGCACCTTAGGATCTTCCAATATTGTTTCAGCGTCTGCATGGTTCATGATCAGAGGTAAAACACGCCGAAGAAGGCAAGGTACCAGATCCTCGGCGTCAAACAACAGAAGACAGCTGGACAAGTCAGCTAACAAGAAAGACAATCATTCGACAACTTGTCAGTACATGTAACTCAGTAAGGTGACCACATGTGAAATGGAACATGTATTTGGATTAACCCTTTAAGCCCCAATAGTGACAAGCATCTAATTTCTCCTTACATTGTTACTACTTGATCAAGCATACAGGTCATGAGAATAAAGAAAATGATCACCAATTATCAAATGTCTTGATTTTTAATCAAATTCTCCCAACCAGTAACATACGAAATATAAGGAGAATAGTGAGGAGACTATGGATGTTAGAAATCCCTTACCTGCCAATATCATATCCTCATGCCGGGTAAGCTTCAAAACTTCCTATATGAAGGTAAGAATGACAGATATATTGACACAAGAGGCAGTACAACCAGGTTTTCTGGGGCGCTTTTCATTCAACCCAAAATTTAGCTTTGAATTTCAGGCAGTGAATGGAGTAGAATTTTTTTCAGTTTCTCGCCTCAACAGAATTAACAAGCACAATTCACTGACTGACTGTTCGGATATCAAAACGTGCCGTAATGATTCGATTTAGCGCCCTCCTTCAAATAAGCGTCTCTTTCTAATAAGCGATCCCCCTTGAGTGTGCTCCCTTTCTAACACTTTATTTAATCACGGTCGGTTCATCCGGACTTAAAAACACTATTTCTACACAAAAACTACTAAAATACGTTAACAATTTGACAAAACCTAATTAAACTACGAACCTGCTTTACATAAGTGCCGTGTAGATAGATCTTCAGAAGAATTGCTTGCAGCCAGCCCCAAAGGCCCCAGAGAGTAGGAGGGGACAGGGAGGTTTAAACCTCCCGTTTCCCGCCCCCTTTTCTCCCGGTCTCCCGTCCCCGCTGTCCCCTCCACAAGAGAGTTCGCCTGCCGCAGCTCAACAGGAAGGCTAGTCCAAAGAAATGCTCCAGAGTAACTGAAACTATTTTTCATAAAGTTTGTACGGGGTAGAGGAATAGCAAGTTTGCCATTGGTGTCTTTTAAAGAGTAACTGGAGACATCGTCCTCCTTTGAGCTACCAGAAGTAAATTACCATCCCGGGCGCTAAATCGAAACATTATGGTAATTCTCACGTACTGTACCGTCATTTCGCGGACATCAAAGGAGACATTTATTGGAAAGAGCGAATTAACCCACACCCACAGGCATGAATAGTGTTAAGTGTGGACATAAGAGAGATACCCTTTTTACTAACGCTCAACGATTATTTTATAATTAATAACAATATTAATAATTTAAATGACGGTAATACTAATCAATGGTGATTATTTATGTGATAGCAAGAGTCAGGTAAACACGCCAATAGTCTGTCACCAGTCGAGTAGATTAATCGAGCTAAGTAGATTAATTTAAAGAGACCTTTTCTCATTAATTACCTTGATCAAACTGTATATAAACCATTCCTTTCCGCCAATGGTTAACAGATGTCTAAACTGCTCCAGTGTCCTACTGCTTAGGCACCGCGCCTTGACAACACCCGTGAATAACTTTCCAAGAGACTGGGAAAGAACGATGCAACAGGTGAGAAAGTGGTATGAACTTTTTCTCTTTAACCAATCACAGAGTGTAGCAAAGTAGAAGCAAAGCAGAGGCGAATCATCTTCGACGCTCACTTAAAAGCAGTTTCCCTAATATCAAGTAACTTACTTCCAATACAGGCTTTCCAGCTGTTACCGCATTACCGCTGTCCCACGTGTTATCTAAAATTTGAAAAATTATGACTGCAAGTTGGCCTCTTTATTAAGTGTTATAGTATAACGCTAAATTTTGGCGTGCTCCCATTGGTCGAAATCGATCACGTGACGCGACAGTGTCTCTTCTTAGCGGGCGCCTATCAGCGCATAGTGCCCGTTTTTGGCAATTTTCGCTCAAAATTTAGCGTTGTACAATAAAAACGTTTCAACTGAGTGTCGTAGAACAAAAAGCAAAGCAATTACCCTGGCCAATCACAAAAGACCTAAACAACACAATGAACCAATCAGAACTCGAAGTAAAAAACCTGATACGGGCTCCTAGCGCGGGAAACTCGTGAGGGCAAGTCATGTGATTGGTTTTGGTTTACTTCTGATTGGCTGAAAAAGTGGCGCGAGATTTTTTAACCAATCAGAGAGCGTAGTAAAGCAAAACCAAACCAAACGGGAATTACTTTCGACACTCAATTGAAAACCGCTCTAAACAGAATAATAGGATTAGAAACAAAAGATTAACAAATAGCTTCCATGTTGCCGTGCGTCTGTTCAGTAGTAGATCACAGATGACGTCAAAATGTGATAAGGACAAAGAAGTGGCATACAGGGCAATAGCCGCGTGTCACTGATGTTCTTACCATAATTATTTTGACGTCTTCTGTGATCTATTACTGAACAGACGCACGGCAACATGGAATCTATTTGTTTCATATAATAAAGAAACAACGACGACCTCATCTGTGCGTCTGTCCTCTGATAGATCATAAGTGAGAACCAATCAAAATGCGTTATAATTGAGCTTATCAGATAATAAATAATAACTAATAGGAAGTAAATGAGAAACGTGTCGCTCTCGTTTGTTTTGGAATTAATAACATTGAATTCGCGCTACCTTTGCCTTCGATACTTAATGTCATTCTCTCCATAACTTCTAGCAACATCGCGCACCTGTACAACATATTATGCGTTAGTCAGATTTTAACGTTGTTAACTCCACTTGTCAGTTAACTACCGCCTTGCCAATTCTTTTTAGAAAGAGTGAGGCTTTACTGGGGGTTAACGGGATATGGGATATTTGGCAAAATGTTGCAGGGATACAGAATATTCGCGGGGATTATTACAGGGATACAGCATACTGAGGATATCGAGATATCAGATTTGTGACACATTGATCTTCTAGTAAAGGAATATGGGGCATTAAATCTCGCTTATTCCCTTACTAGTAGATCACTGTATCAGTTATTTAGGCCGAACGTTAATGGTATATGCACCCCTCCCTCCCTCCCTCCTCCCCCCCCACCAATTCCTTAATGGGACCTCAAGAATCGCAGTCCCAACGAAAGTTGTTGCAGAAGCTTTCCTGCCCCTTTATCTTCCCCAGTCCACCCTCGCGTTATTCACTCCTTCCTGCCCCCCCCCCCCCTCTTCGTGGAGCCTATTCACGGGCTACTTTACAACCCGAGGGGGTACTCCCCGAAAATTTGAGTGGTGGTGTGTACACACACCATGAAACCCTTGCCCTATTTCAGACCAAAATATGTGATTTTCCCTACCCAAGAGAGGATAAAGGGGTAAGAGAGCTAATCCCTCATATTGGCCCTATCCCCATCCTAATCCCTCTCAAGTTATTTTTAGAAGGTATCGAATTCACGCGGATAATACATGTTACCTCGCGCGTCGCGAGTTTCGTAGAGGAGGAATCCATAAACATAGCGGGGATTGTCGAATGCGAAATGAGAATAGCGTTGTTTATTCTTTTTTTAATTTTTACATGGATCAATCGGCATCAAGGAAAAGAAATGGGTTGAAGTTTCAACTGCGGGCGCAAAGCGGAACAAACAAAGTTTAGTTTCATTTTCTGGAAATGATTTAGAGCGCGAGGAAAACGTTGAAATTCAGATGTCCGTATAAAAACCGACCCTATCGAAAACTAAATTGTAACTTGTATTGCTTTTGTTTTTAGCTAGATCGCCCTGGCCGAGGAAATACTCCGCGAAGGTCACACGTTTTTCCACAGAATGATTCTAAGTCATTCCATGAGACTTTACCATAGGAGTAACTGACCCTACAGGAAGATGAAATAATAACCTCTTTCAGAATTGCTAAGCGCAATTAAACTGCTGGAGATGTATCTGTTGGATGCTAGTAACGCCACAAGACAATGGAGGTGCAATGTTTTAAAACTCCAAGCAATTCTATTTCTAGAACCACAACCATGAAAGAGAAGTTAAAACGACAGCACAAGAAGCCGTAGCTTCCAAATGATCAAAGGAGACTGCAATAATCTCAGAATATCTTGGATCCTTTAGACACTCTCTACGACATCCGCGATAAAGAAAGTTACATGTCTTACACATAACCGCAAGCAAACATCTAATCACGGGGTTAGAAACTTGGCATCCTTTCAGGGAACATCACTCTTTTAAGCGGCTTTAAGGAATCTTGCAATTAATCTGAGCCCAAAAAGGTAACTAATTGCCAAAGAGCTAGCACACACAACGGCACAAAGACTTAAAACGGCTCTAAGTGCGTAACATAAAACCCTCCAAACAGTATATATCACAGCTTGAGTGTGCCCTCCAGGTCAACCACATAATTTACCGGCACAATTGTGTCGCCTTTAGATCATCTTGATCAAAAGGACAAGGCTGTTACGAATGTACTTAAGAAAGCTTTATTTTGAAGGCTAGAATAACTTAAGCGACTAGCGGGAGAGTCGTGTTTGGCCTGTCGTTTTACATACTATCAACTTCGTCTTCAGTTAGGCTGTTTTTCGCTTTTCGCGCCCGGGTTGTTGGTTCTGAAGTCGAAGTCCTTGACTTTCGATTCGTTGTTGTTACTCTACTTGGCCTTTTACTTTTGCTTCATTTGTCTTCTGAGATTTCTCCAGAGCTGCAGCTCCCTTGAGTTTCAGTTTCAGCCTCATCGCTCTCGATCTCGAGCTCACTGCTGCAGTCAACGTCGTCGTCCTCGCTTGAACTTTCCGCAGTTAGGCTCTAAAACAAATCCTGACGGACGATTCTTTCGCAATCTGCGTTTTACTACTACCGATACTTCCTTAAGGTGGCTCCATATAGTTTTTCAGCGCGCGAGAAATGGGAACTAAATTGGCACAAGCGCGCGCGTGAGGAGCGCGACAGTCCAAGTCAGATGACATGTGCCAATCAACCTCCCAGGCGAACTTTTCCAAAGTCTGATTGAGGCATCTTTATGGCTTACCTTTTCAAAACCTGTCGAGCACATAGCAGTGAAATTATGAAAAGCCTTTAGTTTAATCGCTTTTGTAGCTGACAGTTGCAGTCCTACGATTGTTCTACGATTGTAGGACTGGATTGATTGCGATCTTGAAGTTCAAGCAACACAGAGAGGACTGAAAACGTTGCACGAATTATTACACGCCTTCAAGAATTATGCGTGAAGAACTTCTTTCCGTTCTCAACTTGAAATATCAGTGCTGTCCAGGTCAGCTGTCGAGAATCTCTGGGATGAGAAGCTTACATTTGTTTGAATCGAGCCAAAGTGTAAGTAATTTTTTCGAAAAGTGCTTTAGTTTTTGCCTTTCTAACAAGCCGTCTATTTTTTGTCGGGTAAGTTGTCTCTACGGCCGTTCTCATACGGTTTCAGCAAAATACAGCTGACTTGTGAATTTTATTGAGCGATGAATAGATTACACACTTGTAACGAGGTAACAGTTGTCATTGAATTTTGATAGAAGTTGAAACTCAAAAGGACACTTACATTTCAGTGTCTATTTATCAGTCACCAGTAGCTTTTGATCTAAGTTTCACTTGTGTTGACAATGTGCGACTTCAAACAAAATGGCGGAACATGCGGGAAGCGGAGCTTGTATACGTTTTGTAGACGATCGCGAAGCCAGTGCGTGGGAATAGGCTCAGCTGTCAACGCGGCTAAAATTCATGACATATGATTGGCTACTTTGTAATCCTCATGGGGATACCGGATCTCGGAGGAGATTTAAAAATAACTTAAGAGGGATTAGGATGGGGATAGGGCCAGTATGGGGAATTAACTCTCTTACCCCTTTATCCTCTCTTGCCCTACCCTATTACAGACCTGATCCAAACTTCGATACCCTATTTCAGACCTGCCCAGGAACTGCTTCGGTTTCCGTAGACAATTGAAGGGCTTCAAATTTCCGATATTAATCAAAACATAATTCTTATGAGAAGATGACAATAAAAAAGTAGCTTCATGTAAAAACCAAACCCAATTCTAGAATAGAATGCACAAACCTTACCCTATTTCAGTCCAAAATGGTCAAAATCTGTACCTACTTCAGACTAACATATCAAACACTATACCCTTTGGGGCCGCACATACCCATCTAACTTATATAAGGGAGTAACCTCTCGGTTCAATATCACAAAATTTGGCATCACTCAATGTTGATGGGAACACCCTTCTTAGGAAAACGTCGTTTCTGTAAAACCTCAAAAAAATCCTGCAAATCAAATATAGGCAAAAAATTAAGCCAGTTTACCTGTCTACAAATCCCTGAGGAAATCCTTTAGGATTGACGGGTTTCAACAGAGCACCAACTATTCTGTAAAAGCAACAACAATGGTTGCAATGCAATCAGTCTACAAAAATAACAAACATAGTTTAGCTATGCTGAATGAAAATAAAATATTATTTGCAATCGTCAGTTCGGTTTTGAGCTTCAGATTTTGTTTTCAACAGCGTCAACCTTAAGACAGACAACAGCTTGGCAAATTAAAACCAATAATCACTATTAACTATTACCGCAAGGGATGTTTCCTCTCTTCTGCAGTCAAAACATGAATATGCCCACAGCACCATGAACAAGCACAGACCGCCAGCGCGGGCGCCTCGTACTTCAGAAGCTCGCATAATTTCTACAAAGCAAAACAGAAATGTGAAAGGATGGTTTGCTTATTACGGCGGAAATCTTCAGTCGAAGTAAACACAGCGGCAAGTTAGGGAAACAAAAGTCGTGCAGCCCCCAAGCTGGTGGTAAGGCGCAGCAAAGGACGTTAGCCCATGGCAAAAGCGAAAAAGTCCTGCAGCCGCCTAGTCAATTGGCAACCGCGGGAGAGGACATCTAGCAGTTGAAAAGAGGGGAAAAGCCGATGACCGGTAGGTAGTGGTACTATTAAACCAGTGTCATGCGCGGGAAAAGCTGGGAAGCCCGTGGCAAACGCGGAAAAAACAGCCAGATAGCCACAGCGTGTTTGCTGAAAAGTCTCCATTGTTACGTTAACTTTTAGAACTCAACCGAAAACCACCCTTACAATCAACTCAGTAGAACTGTAAATAGCTATAACACAAAAACAGTATTTGCGAAGACCTCTCAATTTCCACGTTTCGAATGAACAAGTTGTCCCTTCAGTTGACAACAAAATCTTTTATCTTATTGTTAAGTGTTTCTTCCCCTACCTGCAACTGATCAGGAGGCACGGCTTTGGAGTCACACTGACAAGCTTTCATGACCTGATGCATGGCGTTGGACACGTTCATGCAATGCTCATCCCAGTTCACTTCACTGGAAAAAAACAAACAAACAAAACACAACAAAACAAAACAATTCAGAAATCTTCACAAAGATGATCAAACAGAGACAACGGTGCCTTATTCATTCAAACAGTTCGAGACATTCGCAGTTCATCGAACCATTTTAGTCTTCTCAGTAATTTCGTTCAAACAGTTGAGGTTGTCGATCAACGTGAATCGTACAGCAATAAAAGTTTCGTTCTTGTGATACTGTTAACGCTCCACAATGTTTTTTTTAAAAACTTTGTGACCTTTCAAATGAAAGATACGCTTTTGAGTAGTAAGTGCTGTGAGTGTTCTAAGTGCTGCTTATTCTGCTGCTCTAAGACAGTACTTCGGAGACTGTGGATGTTAAAAGTGAAGAAGTTAAAGTTAATTAGAGTATAAAGTAAAACTCTCGCAATAAAAGTTACGAAAATTCAAACGAAAGCCATTGGGCAGCTCTTTCCCATGGCGGGCTTTGTTTGTTTCCTTGTTTGACGAAAAAAGAAACGGATGTCAATTCGTTTTTACTGGAAAATATCAAATTGTTTGTTCAATACGAATCTTTTGACATCCCAGGAGTGCACGCTACGTAAAACTGAGATAGGTACCTTGCAGGAAATGCTGAATTGCTAAAAAACTGGTTGAGTAGTTCATTGACTGCGGCCTGGTTTGGCGTGTAATGTGTATCAGGAATAAAAGCTCGCCACTTCTCAATATCTGGTATGTGACGAGAGATCCATTGGACGACAAACGGAGTTGGTGTACGAGTTCTAACAACATCCTGTATAACCTGGGAAAAAAAAACAACAACAAAAAACCCGTCTAATTTAAAACGTTTCTGCAGCACCAAAAATTGTAGGCACAATTGTTTCGGGATAAATTTGTAACACAAGGCCCACCTTGCGACCGTACACCTGTCCGATATGGCACAACAACAGAAATGATGTGTTGAACAGCTCTCCACGAACGTTTCCTCTTTTAACTGCAACAAATATGAAAATGTTTTCAACCTAGTGGCTTGGGAAGTGCAACATACGGGACAATAATATTCAGAACCCTGACCGACCCTGGCCAGTAATTCTTGGGACACCTTACCAAATTGTAACACCATCAGAAGGTAGCACTCAGGATAAGTTTATTTGTCCAGCCCCCCTCCCCCTCTTCTGTTCAATGTTGACATAGGACCTCTTTGACCCCCCTCCCCCTCCATCATTCAGTGTTGCCAACGAGGGGTTTGTTTTAGTTTCTAAAAGAAGTTTGACATCAACATTGTATGCGGAGAAGAAGTGGAAGTCCAAACCTGCTGGCTAAGGTTAATTACCACGATTGTAGTTTCAACAAATGACGGTTAAGCTTGAAACAAAAGTAAATTTGAGAAAGATGTTTTTATTCTGTTAGTGACACAGGCGACTCGGAAAAAAATCCCAGTTCTCCCAACAGGAGTGGAACCTATGACCTTCTGGTTACTAGTCCAGATGCTCTACCACTGAGCTACAGGAGACTTGTGGGAGCTAAGGCCATTAAACTAGGTTGACGTGACAAACGTCCTGCATACTGCTAGGACTGAAATGTCTTTAGGTGGCATATTCGCAATGATACAAACTGGAGACACGATTCTCCTGTAGCTCAGTGGTAGAGCATCTGGACTAGTAATCAGAAGGTCAAAGGTTCGATTCCTCTTGGGAGAACTCGGATTTTTTTCCGAGTCGCCTGTGTCACAGACAGAATTAAAACATCTTTCTCATATATTCACCAGGCTTAAAATTCACCATCACATTTGTATCAAAGTAAATTTCTTTCTCAGAAGAAAAATTGCAATGATATAAAAAAAAAAGTACCCCATACTAACCATCTTCCTTGTCCGTAGCTGCATGGACAGTTTGGTCAGTCACTCTGTAAACACAAAACAAACACACAAGTAACAAACAATTATTGGATAGATATCATAACAAACAAATGCAACGAGGATTTTGTTATACCGAGGTTCATTATATCGGGGTTCTTTATATCGGGGTTCTGTTCTATACATTTTACTGTAACTTTTTGCTGGGCTGAAGAATGTTGTTCGTTTTATCGAGGACTTTGCTGTAAAGATACCCTGGGTATCAGAGGTTCTCTCGAGGTACACTTGGTGAGAAAACTTGTTGGCTGAAAGAAGACTTGTCGGCCGAAGGCCGGCAACAAGCGGCGAAGGGGCATGTAATATGACCGCGAGAAAGCTTCTGGTACCCAGGGTACTGTAAAGAGGCTCGCCTCATCAGAGTTCCACCGTAATTCCAATAGGGGAAAAGGGTTTATACTCGAAATCGGTTTTGATGGCCCAGTAAGCCACATTGGGAGATTTTAGGGGAGTTGGGCTGTTTTTTTTTTTACGACAGCGGGCCCAAGATATTATTATTCTTATACACAACATAACCTTTAATAGTAAATTAGTGGTGTGAAATTGTACAAATCCCACTGTGCTAAACTCTAGAACAAAAACCTCTAGAAAATCTGGAAAAATCAGCCGAGGAAGACACGCCCTTTTTGCTACAAATATTGCGGATTTCAAGAATAGAAAGAGTGCGATGAAAATAACAGAACGGAATTTTGAGGATAATGACGTTTAAAGAGGGAGACTTAATGGCGGAATGTGGAATGTGGAATGTGGAAAAATAAAGATCTGTATGGCACAAACTTGCTAGAGAACAAGCCTTACCATCTGGCAATCTTTTTTTTTGATGTGTTCGAAACAATCCAGCCACCACATCAAAAGATAGTGGTTGGTCCCAAATTTGTAGCCTAATTTATTTTCATTACCCTCTATGCATAGCTGGTATTTATTAAGTTTTGCCTCATAATACAAAATGGAACTAAGTCATGTGACTCTAGCTGTAATAACAAAGTGTTAATCAATTTACACTCAAACGAAGAAAACCGTGAACGCTGAAAATATTCCTGGAATGTGTGTTTTGACCAATCGCGCGCGAGACCTTGTAACCGCAGAAAACGAACGGGTTTCTCAGTCACGGAATCGAGTTGGTTCTCGAATTGTTTTGAAAGGCCTCAAGATTTAATCTTCATCTTTATCTTACAGGAACTGAAATTACTATTCCTTTCTATCTGAGAGCCACATGCACTACGCAAGCAAAAATATGTTTGAGCGCTTTTGGAAAATAAAATTTTTCGGCGGCCCAACGATTAGCGGTTCCGGCATTTCAAATAAAAGCAACTCAAGCGGCACGGCGGCAGTTATTTCACCTTGATGTAAAAATTGCAATGTCCTCCCTTAAAATTCCCAAAGCTGCTACTATTTCTGATAGCACAGCTGACTCGATTTATTTAGGCCGAAATCGTTAAATCTTGAGGTCTTTCGAAACAAATTGAGAACCAAATCCTTTCCGTGACTGAGCAACCCATTCGTTTTCTGCGGTTACAAGGTATCGCACGTGATTGGTCAAAACACAATGAACATTCCAGAAATATTTTCAGTGTTCACGGTTTTCTTCGTTTGAGTGTAAAGTACAGAGGCATCTTCTCACTTGATAAGTCCTCTGATGAGGTTTGGGAGTTTTCCCACACTTGCGGCTGCAACCGTCATCCATCTAAACTTCTCCAAATTCAACAAAGGGTTCAAAAATTTTTCATCCCTGCTGCTGAGATCGGATTCCAGAGCCTGGAAACGTAACAGCAGGAATAAGAAGATACATGTGACCAAACTCCTGTTGGCCGAGAATAGCTCATGATAATTATAATGGTCTTAACAATAAAACGGCCATTATTATGACGGCAACAACAATGACAACCAGGTAAAATATATACAGTTTCCCTACCATTGAATCAGCATTGCCTTTTCATCGTATTTGGTTCTTTATTTTTTGCTGATTAGATCCTTTACTACAGGATCCAGTACCTTTATTTTGTTACAGTGGTCCATGCAAAGTTTATTGGCATGATAATGATAACCATGACATTTGATGGTAATTGTTGTGGTAATTTTGATGGTGGTGGTGATCATGATGATGATGATGACGATGACGATGACGATGACGATGATGATGGTGATAGTGACAGTGATAGTGATGGAAAGATGATAATGATGATGATGATGGTGGTGGTGGTGGTGGTGATGGTGATGATGATGATGATGATGATGATAACGATGATGATGGTGGTGGTGATGACGACAAAAATGACGATGATCGCAACATCCGTGATGGTGGTAGTGGTGGTGTTTGTTGTAGTGGTGGTGGTGCTGATGATAATAACACTTGGAAGGATGTCAATATCAAGGGAAACAAAGAAGTCGTAACAGTAAAAATGACAAATTATTTTAATACTTGCCTCGATGATCTCCAGAATTTTATTCTCTGAAAGTGAAATCATTTGAGACTTATTGAGTATAACATTATAACACTAACATTCACTAATTTTGTGGAGTTCATGTTTGGTAAATGAAACTGAGCATGAAGACGAAAACAGATTACAGTACTATGTAATTGCTAAGATACACTTTGCTTGACTTCCTTCGTCTGTTTAAAAATCATTGACTTATTGACTCATCAAATTTAATGGTATTACATGTAACAGTGTTGCAGAACACTTCTTTAAAATGAGCAGAAAGTCAATTGATGAGGAATTGCAAGGGCTGAAAAGATCCAGTGTCTATTAATTGTCTTACACTGTTTGTGTCTTTGCTGTTAACTTGTTAGATCCGCTATCCATTTTTATGGTTTTTGACCTGACACCTTTTTTTTATCTAGAACATTGCACAAATTTTGAAGGCTTACCTGTATTCTGTATTTGCTGGGCAGGGTAATTAGAAGTCTGGTTGTTTAAAATGTTGTTAACTTCAGGTGACAAGAGCTCCTGTCTAAAAGAAAGAGCAGTAATAAGTTGGAGGAGCCGACTTGATTTCAAACAAGTGTTTTTGTCATTTATTTTTTTGACTTTTGACAGAAGACACAATCTCCATCTTTCAGAAAATATGAAAATCACTCACTTTTAAGACAAGGTTAGTTATTCATTTTCAAGGAAAGGATGTCTGTTGCTTTTCTGCTTCTTGAGGTGAGGGTGATTGGAAAATGCAACTGATGCATGATTTATGGATATGTCATTTTTTGACTCTTTGACAGCTGAGGCAAACAAAAAAGCTCCAGTTTCAATTCAGGCTCTGTTTTCAACCACTTACAAGTTGTTTCATAACTGCAAAGATCTCTAATTCCACTGTGTAATTTATTTTATATCATCATACATTGTCACAAGACAACACCATTAACTTTGCTAGACTTGTTTTCAAGGGAACTGGAAGTTGCTTCTCAGATTGTCAGTTTCTTCGCTTGGTAGTTTGAAAGAAAAGCAAACCTCTGAGAGATAAGTTGTTCCATCCGGTCTACAACCTGTTGATTGAGTCCTTTGCAATACTGTTGGACCACTTCTCTATAACAGTTACATCTGCAAAACAGCAAGTAAAATTGTGAACTTGAGCAGCACCTCCTGAATGACTTGTTCCCCTTTGTAATGAAAAATTTGCTTCTGTTAGTGCATCACACTTTAGACTGGACGTTTGATCATAAGATAAGACAGTCGATGTTGGGAGGCTGGCCTTTGCATCATGTCTTGGTGTTTCCTTAGGCAAGAAATTTTACTCCACATTGTCTCACTCTATCCAGGCATGCATACCAACAAACTATGAAATGTGTACCAACAAGCTCTGAACCATAACGAAATACTGAGGAGTAATATAAATACTCATAGAAGGAAACAATGGGAGAGGGGGGTCATGATTTTGTTTCACACAATTGAAGGGGTGCCTGGAATAAAGCCCCTACGTGACTTCTGACGAACTGCTAAATTCTCCTTCCAATTTTCCTTGTGTATGTTTGTAAATCAAAGGGAGAATTTGACTTTAGATCAGGAGTCACTTAGGGCCTTTTTCCGTGCATCCCTTCAATTTTTTTCACTAAATTCACAAATCATGTAATATACTTTTAACACACCAGGGGACAAATAATGTGTCACATTTGTAAACTGTATTTTATTATATAGACACCGATAAAATACCAGGATTTTTCAAGTGATGAAAATTTCATATCCAGTGAAGATACGATTTTTATCTTTCACGTGTGAAGATATCACAGTTGTCATGGTTACTTCCATCTCAGCAAATGAATTTTATAAAAGTTATATGCCTTATTGCTACAATATCCAGAATACACATCAATGTTACTAGTTTTCTCTATTTTTAACCATGTGCGTAAGATCTATATTTTATTAGATTGATTCAGCAAATAAAAGGTTAGTCCAAGAAATCGTTATCCTGGGATTTCATCTGTGTCTATATAATAAACAGAAAATTATGTGGCCGCTTGGAGATATGACATTTATCTTCCCGTGTTGAAAAAAATTTCACTAATAATTATTGTTTTTCAACACTCGAAGATAAATGTCGAAGTTAAATGTATCTTTGCATGACAATGTAATACATTATCCTCTATAAACTTAATTATATGCTATAATGAAGCAAATGAAAATCATCTAAATAAGAAATAAATTTAAAAAAAAAAACAGAAATCTGCTTATTACTTTAAACCTAAAAGAATTAATTCCTAAATTCATGAATCACAGTCCTCCTATACTTAGTTCCCCACCTTCAGGCCAAAACAGCCATCATTAGGTAACACAACCCCCTCCCCACCCCACCTCCCCTTCTTGGGGTTTCTAAAAAAAACATTACTACAGTCAGGTACAAGAACAACCAGTTGATGTACTGTTCAGCTTTCCACTCAATACTGTTATGAAATCAATGTAATGTGCAAAATATATTTTTGACAAATAAACAATGTTTATGTTGTGGTTCAATTCTATCCTTGGTTCAATTTTTATTTTCCTTTGTTTTTATCTATGGTAATGTATGATGAGTAAAAAACAAAGGAAAATAAAAATTGAACCAAGGATAAAATTAAACCACGGCATTTACATTAAAAAAACAAACAAAACAAAAACAAAAAGAAAACCTGCACTTGATGTCTGCATCATCCAAAAGTGGAGCAAACTGTAGCAGATGCTGGAAAGCACTGACTGCTGTAGAGTGCTCACCAGAGCTAGCTTGGAGTTGAACAGCAGGCTGTGATCTGCTCTCTAGGAGACGAATCACCATTGGAACCTACAGACAGGAATGTGATTTAAGTTCAACAACTGAAAAGATACAGAAAAAGCATGCAAAGAAAGTCAGGCTTGAAAGGGACTTGAAACCACAGTTTTGCTTTTGCAAGGTTGTGAGTCTTATTCAAGCCTGAATTTGGAGCTGTAACTTCCTTAAAATATAAGCAATTTTCAAAGGCAACGACATGTATGAGCTAATAGATCAGTGCTAGACAGACTTACAGTAATTAAAATCACCAAGAAAAGTTATGTGCAGCAGATTACCAGGCACACAATTATTAATTAAAATAAATATTTAAAAAATAAAGGACATGGTTGACTTGCCTTGAGAAACAAAAACCCTGTCCATAGTATGGCTTCCATTGATTTTTCAGGAGCTTCTAACACACCCACTAAGGAAGATCTCATAAACTCCAAGTACAGCTGATGCCGTGCTATATTCTACAAAACAATGGTAAACATGGTAAAATAAAACTTAAAAACCACTTAGCCATCAGGCCTCAATACAAGGTTAAATCTTTCCCGCCTGAGTTATATGCCTTTTTGCGAGCTCTTTAAAAAAATAAACTCTGCCACCATGCTAAATGAATACAAAGTGTCTTTAAGTAAGACTAAAGAGACACTAAAGAGCACTAAAACATTTGGTAGTAAACAGAATCTTGAATGAATGACAAGTGTAATAATTACACTCAATTATTGATAAGTGAAATAAATATTAATTCATATCACACAAAAAAAAAATGACAAATGTTGTGGCTTTCATAGAAATGGGTTAAATAAAAAAGTTAAGAAATTCCCCAACTGACACATAATTATAGTGGCTATAGAGCAAAATATGGATATTATTTTTCACCTTTACCAGGTATAAAGAATAATATGAGAGATGTGTTAGACCATTTGTACAAAAAAGTCAAAAAGTTGAAGGGGTGGTAACACATAATTAATTTTAACATCACATAAAATGTATCATAAGGTTACAATTTTATTTCTTTATAATGGATCTTTCCAAGACAATTTTGCTGGCCAAAGTTGATCAAATCTAACTGCAAGTATTGGCCATGTTATCATCAGAGACCCACCATGGTAGGTCTATGGAAGGAAAAGGTTAAAAAGCTAAAACATATCAACCTTCATGAAAAATAATGTTAATAATTATTGTACCTGAGTACGCATTACGCTATCCATTACATCAGCAACTTGATCTGCAGTGTACGAGGGACTTACAAGGACCTGAAATTATTTTATTTTGAAAATTTAGCTTCAGTCCATGGACAACAGATTTTTTCGGTTGCCACCCCTTCTCCTCAACCTTCAGATTTTTGTTTTTCTTTTAGTTTGTAAGAACTGATCCTTGTAAAATAAAAATTAATAGAGAGCTATTCAACAAAAAACCTGACAACAGTTTTTTGCCTTTCTTCAACAGCCTAGCGCAAAGGTTAATCAGCAGAAGGTTGCATAATAAGCTAAGATATTTTAATTTACAAGTGGACTTAAGAAAAGGTTAAAAAAGATAAAAACTAAGAACGGATAAAAACTACAAAATTTGTAACAAGTAAAACTATTGAAGCCTTATGTGCCACTTAGTCACTGAAGGAAGAGGGAGAAAGAAATTTAAATACTGTCTTTCATAACACGTAAATTAACCAAAACAAAAGGCCTTGCACTTGGCCTCACTTTAGAAGAGAGACTGGAATGAGCATCTCAGAAATGGCCTGTATATTTTCCATCATGGCTTTGGTTCCATGAGAATTATTTTCCTTTAGTCCCACAGACTGCCATGGGACACCTTATGTTCACCTTACAATGTATGTAAGCTCTAAGAGGGACAAGTTGGTAGTGAATTGAAAACACTACGAAAGGAAGTGTCAGTGGCAGTTAGCACTGTAATCTAGCTAGACTTGTCACCAATTGACTTTAGATGCTTTCAAGTTGTAAGTGTCAAGGTTACAAGAATACATGTAGCTTCACTTTAGGTTGCAATGGGTTATTCCAGAAAAAATCCACACCTCCCCGACGGATGGCACGCTGGAAATTCTCGTGGGAGGGGGGGGGGTCGAGGGCTCTGGAAATCCAGGTGGGAGGGGGGCCTAGACTTAAAACTCTTCTTCGGGGGTCATTAAAAATGTAACCTCAGTTTTTCAGATCTTTGACTTTACGGAAGAAACTTCCTCCGAATCGAAGAAAGAAGTAGTCTTTCAAAGTATGCATTTCTTACCTTAAACACTTTTAGGTTCAGTTTCAAAGATTCTGCGAAGAATATTGTAAACGTGATAAAAGGAGAAAACACGAAGAAAGTGGGCGGTTGACATGGTAGTTATAAAGCATGCTCAGCGAACCAAGTTTAAAGCTTCAGGAACTTTGTATTGTATTACAGCACTGGCCAAATGTAAGTTGACAGTTTCGAGATGAAAAACAAATGAGCAACAACATAGTCGCTTAAGTCATCTCTCAAGAAATAAATTGGACAAATGGACTACATTCGACACGAGACTGTTGACAAGTTTGTGAGCTATCGTTTCCCTCGCTCTCGCTTTTGCAACAAAAACTCAAGTTACAAATACCTTGCTCAAATGAATTTCATTTCTCATAGTTGTTTGTCTGTCATAAATGTTTATCTTATCAATTTGATAAACTGGTAGGCTGTATCGGAATGCACGTGTCTTCTGACAGTCGTTTTTTGTGACATGTTTCCTTTGCTTCTGCCCAATAGATGTTGTTTGGGCAAAAATAACTATAAATCTCAGTCTGTCATTGAGTTTCTTCTGTGTGTTGCAGGTATAAAGGAATATAAATCGGATACTTTTCGCGTCACTGATCGCACGACATTTTATGAAATGGTTGCGTTACGCATAGGTTTCAAATTACTTTTGACGTATGCAAATTGCGTCTGCAACAGAAGCAGCACGAAATAAATTTCAATGGGTTAAATTTATCATTTTCCTGTTAAATAACCGCTGCTGTCGTTAACTTTAATTCTAACTTTAAGTTTTATTTAACATTTATTTCAATTATGGCAAGAATACGTCCGGGAAAAGTTTCGATTTGAAAGGTTGTTTTGACCTCGGGTACACGTAATTTAATACTCCGTTCTCGAGTTTTACATGGACAATTTATATAATTTTATTTATTTATTTTATTCGCCGCTATCAGCTTCATTGACCATTTCCACAGGAATCGGCTACAGTTGTAGTTCAGTGCTATAAAAAGGGAAGAAAATAACTTTTAATCATGTTGTTACCAGTACAAAGCTCGTTCGTAATTTCCATTCATATCACAAGAACAAATTAAAATTAAAATTGAGCTCCACAGTCATTATATTCTGGATGCAATTCTACGTATTTTCAACGGACTGAATGTTGAATTAAGGGCCCATAATAAATCAGGGAAATCCGGGTGGGAGGGGGGGTCTCTGGCCTTGGGAATCCCGGCGGGGGGAGGGGTCTAGAGGTACAGGAAATCCGGGAGGAAGGGGGGGTCAAAAACTCTTGCCATCTGTCGGGGGTGTGTGGATTTTTTCTGGAATAACCCAATGAAGTCGTGAGCTGCCCAACCACAAAACTAACATGGGAGAAAATTACATACATATATTAGAATCCATGGTCTTTTAGAAAGTCTATAACAAACTTATCTTGACCTGAAACTGAGTTATAATCTGGACAGCCATGTTAGGAACACGACCTGGACTGACGTCACCACCACCAGGGGACGAGTTCAAACTCTGCAATCTAAACCAAAAAACCCATTGATTTATTGTGAGTAAAAGTGAACTTTTTCAGTTTACAGTCACAACAAAAGGCCAAAGAAAAGGATTTGCAAAGTCACCCTTGGCCTTTGCAAAAGAAAAATAATATTATACTTCATGACCCGACCATATAGCTCACAGATATCAAAATCAAGTGATAATATTTGCAATTATGGTAGAGGCCAGGACTTAAAGCAACCTTCAGGTTCAAAGTACTTTCATTGAGAAAAAAAACTAGAAAGAAATAGATGGGTGCTCCACTACTGCTGGTTCTTAGCTGAGTTTCTATATTTTGATGCAGACCACACCCAACATTTTTGGTGGTCTTCCAATAATTCTCAAAAGTTACACATTTATTCAACTGGGTGGAGGGGGATTTGATAGAGTTGACAAGAGAGCAAACACCCAATGACTGACCCTCAGGGCTTGGTGACAGCCACACCCAAATGTTCTTGGTTATAACTGTATGAAAAATCTACCTGTTGAAATTAACCATAAGTTCTTTGCAATGAAGCTGTACTTCAGGAATGACCATTTCAGGCTGTGTCATCACAAGGTCCTTTAGAAGTGCTTGTAGCTGTCTGTCTAACTCAGATGCAATAACTGATAACAAAAGGAAGGCATAAAAGTTAACCAGGGTGCTTTTTTTAATTTTGAGAGGGCTATATGAGTCTAGCACTCTAGGCTATCTAGTTTTAAAACATCCTGCATATCAGAGAATTTGAAAAAGTGACAAAATTTATGACAGTGCCTTTGAAAACCTCCAAGAGTCAAAGATTTTTTTGCAACCGAGTATATTAAAAATTTTAATATGAATACCAGCTTGGCTGCATCAGAATGGTCTGTCAATATTGTTGTTGTCGTCGATTGAATCTGTACTGTACCTCCACAAAATAAAGGTTCTTTGCAAAATAAATTTTGAGGTGATCATTCCTGTCACTATTGTATCTAGGGACCTTTCAGAGAATTTTTAGTTGAATGGAAAGTGCATGATACTACAGTAGAAGCTCTCCTTGCGACCACTCTTGTAAGTGACCAGTTCTAGTTATGACCAGCACTGTGAAACCCTGTTTGAATTGTCACTTAAACTTTGTAATCAAAAGCCCTTATAAGCAACAGCTCCCATAAAAGACTGCAACCACTTTTGTGAACTACCAACTGGTCTTTTCCTTTTTTTTTTAAGTTCTCGTAAGCGACCACCGAGTAACGCTTTAATAAAGCCTAAATCACTTCTTGATGAAATTTAGGGTAATACATTACATAAGCACTAATGGTTTGTTGACTTGTACATTCGTGAACCTCTTGTGTCTGCGATAGGCAATAAAAAAATTATTTAATATTGTTACTACAACACCATTAGTAACCAAAAAAATTATCCAAGCTTCATGCTAATAGTTGTCCTAAGCAACCATCCTCTGTTGTGTTACCAAGTGGTCACTTAAGAGAGCCCATTCTCATAAGAGACCAGCTCCACTTGCGACCACCTTTCTGAATTCCCAAGGTGGCCGCTTACAAGAGCTTTGTCTGTAGATAAAACATTGGTTTTCAAACCTTTATCTTCCATCTTGCCTACAATGACCAAAGCTCTGTATGATACAGTCCCCATGAGTTGTCCAAATGCTCTGTTACACTTTCCAACATTGGACAAGTGAAACGGGACATCAACACCTCCAGAACGACGAATAGACTGGTTTCATTATGCAAACACAAAAAAGATTCATTTGTAAATACATGAAAATGGCATGCAAGATCCTGCAAAAAGTCATTACAAACAAACTACTGTGCAAATTCAAAAACTTACAAACTAATACATGAACAACAGCCTACATACAAACCTCTATGCATAACTTCAGAAGCCTTGTCACAACAATAAGCAGCCAGTACACAATCTTGACTAGGGAAACTGCCAGTCTAAGGCATCCTTCATCACTCTCGGGACAACTAAAGCAGGGATTTAGAGATAAAATTGGCATATTATATCGAAGACAATTTCTAACCATAAGATCTTGACACATTTGACATAGTTTCCAAGGTGACTAAACTAACCTTGACACCACATCACTGATGGGAAAGGCCTCAAGCCCTTGATTTACCAGTAGTCATAGTTTATGCACTTTTGATTTTATGAAAGGCAGTATAAAGGTGTTGTCAAATTTGACTTGTAAAAAGCTACCTTTGATGTGCCTGCCTTACTTATATTATAATTATCATTATCATTTATTATTATTATCATTATAATTTATTACTATTATTATTATTATTATCATTATTATTATTATTATCATCATCATCATTAACACGTACTTTTCAACCTCCATTGCAACTTACAGCTCATTTCAACATGCTGTTTGTTTATTTTATGACAGTTGACTGGAATGTTCGATCACAATGCTCGGAAGCCCCTTGGGTGAATCACGAGGGCTGAATCACACCCCATTAAATCATGTTTTGAATAATTTAGGTCTGTACACATTAAGTAAGCCACCTGCAATGCCACTGTAATCAAGGCAAGTACTTACATGTACAGTATTTTTCTAACACATTACTTTAGAATCTGACAATTTTTCTTGTTTTACCTTACAGTTGGAGCAAAACTAAGCAAAAGATCAAGCAAAGCTGACAAGCACTTGTGCTTAACAACATTCTGAAACTGAAAAAGATCAGCCAAGATTAAAGTTACAACTCAACAGAAGATCTTTGGCACAGTGATTTATTATAACTCTCTAAGCCCCAATAGTGATCAACATCAGTTAACTCCTCATTAAATCAGTGTATTATAACACATACAGGTCATGTGAATTTAGCAATTGATCACCAAAGATGAATTATCTTGATGCTTAAACACGTTCTCCTAATTAGACCAGTAAGGAGAATTTGTATAATGATGTTGGGGCTTTAAGGGATAAATTGTCTAAATCTGTTAAATACCTGTTGAACTGCAGTAAAAGCTGATGAACAGGGAATAACCTAACAAGAAAAAAATATATTACACCCTGTTAAGTAGCCAGTTGTCAAGCAACTACATCCAAAGGTGCACAAGGCAATGACTAATAATTGACAGATTCTTAATAATTAATACACAGTAACGTACCTTTGTGGTAATTCCATGATTAAGATATGATAATATTAAAGAGCTGGGTGTACTTCCAAACGTAGCCTGTTGAACAAGGCATTCTGGAAAAGAGACAAAACCAAGCAACAGTTAAAACTACATTTACTATAAATAGTTCAATTCTCAGAGGCCACAAGTTGTGTTGGTTTACAGTAATTAATATAACGACAATTCCGGGCAGGAGGGTTACTCAGAAAATGTTTGGGTGGGGGTGTGCCACTGGGACTCTGAAGCCCTTAACAGACCACTTTCAGCTCCATTTTGCAACGCTGTTCTAGACTAGATGCCAAAAATCCCTACCCTATCCTAGACTAGTTATTCTTCCAATAATCTTCCATCCTGATATAGCCATAGTGTTTTCAATGGAATACCATCTGTCCATCGACAAAGTTGCCGTGATCGAATTTACATTTATTTCCAAGTTTTCAAACCCTATTTTGGTCTAAATTTGCCACATACCTAAGCTTATCAGTAGTCCAGTACCTCTTGTGAACCTATAATTTCAGAGGCATTCTAAAACAATATTGCTCATTGTCTTCAGGGATAGGTGCATTGTTTGTGCCCTTATCTTATTGTTCTTATGGCCAATCATGTGAGATGTTCAATGAGGTGCTGGTCGACTCAAGCTTATATAGGTTATATAAGGGGAGCACAATTAATAGACACCTCTCTCGTCTCTCTCTTAGAAGGACACCACTCTTAAAAAAGGTAGACAGCTGGAGGAGTTTACTATACCCTTATTCATCCAGTGTTGAAATAAATGGAGCCTCTCCAATCTCTGGGTATTAAACAGATCTAGCTCTAAGGCCAATGTATGGCAAGATGTACAGAGAATCAATATTTCGATATTCTAACCTATAATGTTTAGCTTATGAGCTTAAAGAGCGTCAATTATTTAAATAATTGTAGTTTCGAAACACTATTGAATGGCAGCACTCCTGTACGCTGTCATCTCCAGTTCCCATAGAAAAAGAAAGCAACTATTCCTTTTCGAGTGCTCACCTGCTAAATCCTGGAGGTCTCCTTTATCCTTCCCTGCTAACTTTTTGACCTCTACAAGCCACTGTAAAGGAGTCCATCTTTCCCTCCAGGCTTGAAGAAGGATCTCTGTATTGACCACCATTTTGAATTTAGCCCTTCAGCCTGGCAGCCATTGAATACTTCATCTAACAACAACTGAAGCATCCCTTTGTTGTGGAAGTTGACCATCGTTCCTCGGGCGACCATCTGGAAAGATATTTCGCGTCAAAATAAAACCGGTGGCTGGTTTGCACCCCAACTCAACGTAAAAGAGCTAAAGATTTCAGAAAAGTGCCTTCAGTTTCGCGGTTAAATGGACGTCTACGCGTTTGTCTGAAGCAAAGTCATAGTGTGAATTGCGCACGCGTCGTACGTTTCACTAAATCCCCTCCACCTCCCCAACACCATTTTTTTTCGGGGGGGGGGGGGGGTGGGGACGGCAGCGGCTCAATATAAAGTATACCCCCTTAGTTTAAATGCAGGCAGCAGCTACTGATGCAGGGCAAATGTAGTGAATATTAGCGTTAATTAACGACCGCATTGTTTCCACCTGTTGTGATAACTAGTTCCTCAAACGAACCATGTGCGATTTCATCGTGATCCAACTGAGATTCACTTCATTAGCACCCATATCGCAAAACACCGAACGCTGTTTGAATATATGAATCTGTGGAGGCGTGTGATTACAGATACTAACACCTGTTTTGACTTAGATTCTAGCTGAGAAGGCGAGTGCGAAATCACTTAAATGCGAAAACCTTTCAGTAAGCCAACCGTGCGATAAATTGAATGTCTATTTGTCTATGTCGCACAATACAACACATGCCGGGCTTGCAGCATAAATTTTGCTTGAGCACGCGAGCAACTGTGGTATCATTTATATTCTTTGGCCAGGAGCTCCTGCTTTGACTCTTTAAGGGCTTGAAATCTTAAAAGTAATTTTGTATTTTTGCTTTAGTTATACAGGGGAGAAAATTGACGCGTATCAATCCAAGAAAGGCTTGGACACAGACCATAATTCCTCATAATGAAATTGTCTATTGTTATCTACGTCTAATGCATCATAAACGCTGTTTCAGAACGACGTTTGTAATAAGGGATGACTCAACTATGGGGTTGACGTGCGATATTGAATGTATACACATCAACACCGAGCTTCCTTCGCAACGAAGCGCTTTTCATCAACAAAACACCTGATAGCATTCCATAAACAGCTTTTAAAGCTAAATCTAATACAAAAATACACATGCACTAAGAAAAGTATCTGGTGATATTGGGTAAATACACAAATGAATAGAATACCTTTTTTGGCGCCACTAAACACAGGTTGTAGACACCTAGTATTGGTAGGTATTTCGTTAAATATTTTTTCTGCGTTTGTAATTCTTTTATAGAAAATAATTAACCCGGTTTTTGACAAGCAAATAAATAAACAATACCTTTTGTTATTTAGAGATGAATTTTAGGTTATAAAATCAAATTATTTTCCGGTCACTGAGGTTGTGTACATAAAGATTGAGAAGTAAAAAATTCTGCATACATTTTCCATTTCTGAGTTGCGTGCCCTGAGGTTTACTTTGGCAGAAGTGGTCGAATATTGTTAAGACTGAAGTATTATAAGGTGGCGTGAGAATATCTGGGAAAATGCGTAGTACTGTCCCATCGAGTTACTTGATACTCAGCGGCTTGTAGCGAGGAAGTAATATCGGACGCTACTTGACAAGATTTCCTATTTTCGGCAGCTGTAGTGCAAATAAAGAAAACAATCCGCCCAAACAAAGACACGCACATAGAAATTTGTTTTCCCGCGCTCAACCACCTGTTGCCTCAGAGAGGAGCACCGGCTAATCAGATCATGTCACTGTCGTCTCTAGCCAATCAAATTATCGCACTGGATGGAGGCTTTTTTCAAAGATCGCGGGCACAGCTGAAGGTTTCGTTTTTCATTTGGAAACAATAGTACGTGTTACTTATGTTTCTGAGATAAAAGGCGCGAAGCACGCGCCATACACGCGGGTAACAATTGCTGTATAACAAAAAATTCTTTTGTCAAGACACTGAAGACAAAGCCGGCCGAAAATGAAAGTGTTAGCCTCCTGCTAACCGCAGATAATGAGCTTAATTTGAATTTCATGTCCTTTGAAAGAAGATCAGCTTCCATTTGCATGTCGTTCTTTTGATAAAGGCTTTTATTTTGATCAGACCTATAACTGGTGGACGGCTCACATAATGGAAAGTACAACTAACGTGTTCTACGACTTTACCGACGATCAAGGAGCCGGCGATGCTCTGAATAAGATGAACGATTTTCGAATGGACAAGTGTTTTTGTGATGTGGTTCTTTCTACAGAAGACGGAGAAGAATTCAACGCTCACCGCCTGGTTTTGGCCTCTGTAAGTGCGTATTTTCGAGCGATGTTTTTGACGGACATGAAAGAAAGCCACGAAACAAACATAACAATCAGAGGAGTGGATTCATCGGCGTTGAAAAGCTTAATAGATTTTGCTTACACTTCGTCATTGAGGATCACATTCTCAAATGTTCACTCCTTGCTTTCAGCGGCCAGCCTGCTTCAGTTTCTAACTGTAGAAAATGCTTGTTACGATTTTCTGCGAAACAGCATCAACGTCGACAACAGCCTCGAAATATGGAATTTGGCGGATTTTCACGGGTGCACAGAGCTTCAAGATCTCGTCGAAAACTTTATTCGCGCAAACTTCGTGGCGATTTTAAAACTCGATGATTTTCATTCGTTATCGCTAAAGCAAATGGTGCGGCTTTTTGGTCACGACAAACTCAACGTCCCGTGCGAGAGCGTGGTGTTGTTCGGCGCGCTGGACTGGATCAAACACGATTTGGACAATCGACTTGCACATGTCGAGAAATTATTGGAACATGTCCGCTTCCCGTTGATGACGCGCAAATTTCTGATGGACACAGCGACGAGAGAAGAGTTAATCATGAACAGCGCAACGTGTCGGCAGTTTGTTCTAGAGGCGATAGATTATCATTTGATCCCGGAGCGACGGACAAAGAACCGACCACCTCGCGCGGTCCCGCGGGAAAGACTCAGTCGATTGCTGTACGTGGTTGGAGGTGAAGGTAGGGAATTAAACTCTATTGCCATAAACAATTCAAACAATAATTAATGGGGTATTCCTAGTGTGGTCTCCAAAGAGAGCCAGATTATCGTGATACCGGCATCCGATCATGAGATCGAGGGGGTCGAACCACTAATAAACAGTAATTGAAAAATATTTGATCTCTCATCAATCGACAAGTACTTGACAGAATTTTCAAAACGCACGCTCGATAATACCCAGTAAGATGGTTTCAGCCAAAGAAGCTAAAACTGCTCAAGTCGGCCAAACCCTTACACTAGACTGCGAACGCGAACAGTGCATGTTTCTTATTCCTTTTAGGTAATAGTAACGCACGCGAGACACCTGACAACTTTCGTCTTATTTTCGTCTGTTTTTTTAAATATTTCACACCTCCTGATCCTCGAGAAAAATGCGTAGCCTCCCACGCATGTCGTTTTTAGCCCGGGATGTTGTATGACCCTCTTGACTCCTTACGAAAAAACAGAAACAAAACAAACAAAACCACTGTCTCAGGGGGGAGGGGAGGGATGCTTGAACACTGGGTCCGGACTGGTTTTCGGCAGCCGGTGTGTATAGTGTCGCACTTACAATTTTTTTTTACGAGGGAATGTATACATAATTATATAAGAATAAGGCAGCCAAAACACATGTGAATCACACATGACGTCCCGAGACCGAAGGAAAAATATTGGTGGTGGACTGGCGAAACTCAAAGCCTGTTGGGGCGACTGTGACACAATTGGCGGAAAACGGTGGAGGTTTAATATGAATACTGCAACACAACTCGAAAATGTGCAAGAGTAAACGACAAACGGATAACGAGTGCAAGATCTTTCACTTCAGTGTAAGCCGGATTAGTAAAACACTTAAGATAAGAAGATATTAACGGCAAACTGATGCTTACAGCGAGGAAATCAAGACTGTTGAAAAACGATCACTTCAGAGCAAGCTGGATTAGCAAAACACTCGAGAAAAAAAATGTTTGAGGAAACTGATGCTTTCAGCGAGGAAATAAAGACCATTGAAAATGAGAGTCAAAAAGTTGAATAAACAGTTCAAATTTCAATTTTATCAATCTTGAGAAGGAGCGAGTAGTGCTTGAGACAATGGAGGGAAAATTGTTAAGTTACAATGGCAAACGTAGAAATTATCCCAATATTTATAATTGATTAATCTGCATTCAAACGCCTGGTTGGGGAGGCAAACTATAAGCACAATCATTTTACGTATTTTGATATATATTATTTTTTTTTAATTCACTGTTGTTTGGCACAAATCAGTCATAATTTCCTCAAACAATCAAAATTGTTCCCAGAGAATTACATAATATATATTTTTTAGATACTTATAGTATTCCTCTGTTTGTGTTGCTCAACTTAATTTATAGTCATTTTTGTGTCAGTCAGCTTAAACATCCTTTATTACTTGTAGCGTGGTCCAGAGTTATAAACTGAATCCCAGCTGGTTTTCTTCAAGTACAATTTCTTTCCGCTAGAAATTTGATAAATCGAACCTGGCCTATATTTATTATAACGGCCATTTATTTATAGGGCCTCGCTGAATAACACTTCGGTGATGCGGAACCCTATTTAATGATTGTTACTATTTATATTTTTGCACAGTGTCTTTCGTGCGGGACGGAAAGAAAAAATTGAAAGAACACAAGGGAAAAATTTCTAAATTTCTTTCCGCTGGAATTTTTATAAATTGAACGAGGCCTGTTATTATACTGACCGTTATTTTTGCACAGTGTCTTTCGTGAGTAATCGAAAAAAAATTCAAAACTTCAAGTACGACTTCCTTTACGGGAATGACTAGGAGGCAAAAATTTTTAAATTTCTTTCCGCTAGAATTTTTGTAAATTGAACGTGACCTATTCATTTTAAATACTGGCCATTATTTTTAAATGTCTTTCTTGCGTGACCGAAAAACAAGTGAAAAACGTAAAGTACGACTTCCTGTACGCAAAATCGTCGTCTATAATTGCGTAAAGGAAATCGTACGTTTCTCTTTCTCTCTTCACCTGCGGAAAGGGAAGTATCTGTGACGTCAAACTCTTCGGAGTGATGGCCACTTCAGTGTATCAAAGAAAAGTATTTATCATGACCTGTTCTCGTACGTAATTCTTGGACATGTCTCGTGGAAAACGTAATAGGAAAGTTTATGCAGCAAGAGTTTGAAAGTGAATTGAACATCTGAAAACATTTCCTTTAACATGTCCACGGAATATGACGCCTATGCAGCAAAATGATGATGTCTCTCTGCTATAGGCCATGCAAACCTTTCAGTTATGATGATGTCTCTCTGCTATAGGCCATGCAAACCTTTCTGTTTTCTTGTAGTCTGGATCGAGTGGATCTATATCTACCTTTAGGGTGTGTCCTTCGCTTCTCCTCTATGTCATTCTTGATTGAGGGAAAGACTTGGTCTAATCCTTCCTTAAAAAAAAAAGAAATGAAAATGCCTTTCTCTCGTTTATATGTCCACTATTTGCGAAAGGACGTAATAACTTGTGGTCACAAACAGCCTGCGGGTAGCTTTTCTCTTGCCCATATCCCTCGCACAGCTAAAAGCGCTCAAAGGGAATCTGGGGACGAGGTGTTACGAAAGATAGGCTCGCAATGCGTCTAAATTTCTAATAAGACTGAACAAAAGATGAGAAGAACAATAAAGGCAAAGCTACTTCTTGAAACATACGGGGGGCATTTCTCCCGCTTAACTTAATGTATTTATGCTATCCTAACTCAGGGATAGTCATGCAAGAAGAACATAGTAGTGCGAAGTGCGAATGAAAATTGCTAGCAGGTTCCCTTGAGAGGGATTCTGGTGGTCTAAATAAACAGCCTCTAAACTGCATCCTGAGACTAAGCTTTATCCCTTTTATTTCAGAAAACCGTAAAGTCTTAAATAACGCTGAGTACTTTGACTTCAACGAGAAGAAATGGCGAACAATTGCACCCATGATCATTCCTCGCAAGTACGCTGGTTGCGCGCTCCTTGATGGTCAGCTGTATGCCGTTGGAGGAGTGAATAAGGAATACGCTGACTTGGTGACCGTAGAAAGCTATAATCCTTGTGTGGGCCAGTGGAATTCGGTGGCGTCACTCAATAAATGCAAAGGTGAGTGTTCATCTGTAAACTACGCTTTTTGCTTTATGTTGCAACCTAATAGGCCACCAGAAAGTAAGACATAGTTATATGAATTGAACTGCTAACGGCAAAACCACAGCGACAAACCAGTGAGGAGTGCCGGATCTTGTGTAGACCTGGATCAGTAAAAATCTTGAAGAAGAATGTAAACAACAGTAAACTGATCCTTACGGCGAGAAGATTAAGAAATTAAAATTTCATTTCTGTTTCCATTTTAATTTCTTAATCTTCTCGCCGTAAAGATCAGTTTACTGTTGTTTACACTCGTCTTTATATGAATTGATTGATGTGGGGGGGAGGGGGGGGGATGCGTTATCAAGGTTACATGTTGCATCGGCCAAAAACAAAAAAGCTAGGGCAATGCAATAGGTTATAGTTGTATTTGTGACACTGTATTAGAGAATAAAGTCGTTTATCTTTATCCTGTTTCCTTAGGTGCTCTGGCAGTAGCTGTATTGGAAGGCTGGTTGTATGCTGCTGGTGGCTCCCACAATGGTTCTGCGCTAAAGAGCGTCGAGAGGTACGATCCAATCAAGAATGAATGGACTCAGGTGGCCAATATGCGCTTACCCAGAAGCAACTTCGGAATGGCATCCTTGCAGGGACGCCTCTTCGCCTGTGGGGGGTACTGTGGAATCTCGGAAATCGAGCACGTCGAGTGTTATGATCCCATGACTAACAAGTGGTCTGACATGAGCAGCATGAACAAGTCCCGTCAGAACCACGCGGTGGTCACGTTTGGCGATCGCATTTACGTCATCGGCGGTAGCAACAGTGTGGGTATTCTGGACTCCATAGAGAAATACAATCCTGACTTGAATCTTTGGCTCATCATTCGCAATACGATGGATCCGCGGAGTGGGGCTGCCGCTGCTGTGGTGTTGGGTGGCGAGGAAGGAGCACAGGAGTTGTTTATCATTGGCGGCCACGATCAGCACCACAGAGACACGAAGTCGGTGAAAAAGTTGAACCTCAAGTTTGCTGATTACTCTTCAGGCTCTGCCCCGTGTATGAATCACCCTCGAGTGTATGCTGCAGTGGCATGTGCTTAGTGTTCTGGTCTGCCTTTAGACGCATTTTTTCTACAGAAAAATTGACCAAGCCGAAAACATCATATCCGGCGATCTCTCCGGACTTTGGTGGGGGGGGGGGGGGGGGGTGTCATAGGCGCCTATGGTCCCAAATCAAAGACACCTGGGAACGGACCCATCCTCGCAGTTTCAAACACACGCAGACGAAATTTCTCTCCGGTCCGTACCCAATATTTTAATGAAAAAAACAGTCGAGTCCATCTCAAGCTTTTTATCCGCCAAAATAATACTTCTGTAAATGGTCATCCCCACATTGGTCCGTTCCGTTCGTCTGGACCTAATTTTCCTGTAGCGTAAATGCGCCTTAACTTATGCAGTCGACGATCTTTTTGTGGACCTTTATCTCTGGGCATTGAGTGCCATAGTTACGTGAGCCCAAATATCCAAACCAGGACGAAACGGCTGGTAATAGTTTTGGCTAAAGAGAGAAGCGATCTGTAGCTTTTCATTCACTACGCTGTTTTTACGCAATGCATTTCCAGACGCGAATAAGCCGGTAATTATTTTCTCCCCGTTGGTGAACATGTTGTTTTTCAAACGAAAGAGTTACCATCTGGAACTAAATAGAGGGGTAATAAGCTGCAAACCAGTCTTTTTCAAAGCGGAAAAAGATATTCGTCATTTAGGAGGGCTAAGGTGCTGATCTTTATACCACTATTATACGCTAAATGGTGATGACCGGTAAAAGGGGGGGGGGGGGGGAGTTTCAATTTGGGCCTTATTATTACGTAATAAGTCATGCCTAAAATCTAATTAGCACAAACGAAATAAAACATCGCCTTAACTTTCCTTCAAAACAAATGTATGGCAATAAATTATTATGGGTGTTGGGAATACGGGGTCAGACTAATAGAGACTTGGGTATACTACTGTAAAATTGAACTAGAGAGATATTTGAGAGAGTAACCTATGATTTGTAAATACCAATGACACACAAAAGTTGTTCACTATTTGTTATTGTTTTTGAAGTTTTAATGCTATTGAAACAGCTTATCATTATAAAGACTACACAGTTTTAGAATAATTGAAAATAAAAGCTAGCCTTAGCAAGACTTTAGAACGTCCAAAGTTGCAACTAATTGTAAACTTGATACCTTAACTCTTCAGCATCATCTTCTATTGCTGCGGCAATGTAACAATTTCCAAAAATCGTGGGGAACTGAATGCTGGGGAGGAATGTACTACGACTCTCCTAAAACGACTGTGGAGTGGGGGGGGGGGGGGGGGGAGGGCGAAGGCTAAATATACGCATGATTGGACTTAATGCAAATGAATGGCAGGCTTTCAAAAATTTCTCAAACAAGAGAGAGGGAAAGCCTGTTTACTCGATTCTTTAAAGTTAAGGTTACTATTTGAAGTGATAACTTAAGCGATTTTCCCCTGAAAGATTTAGCCAACTCTAACAATTTTTGTCATTTTCAAGGCCAATTTCAAATTGAACAAAAACTTAAACTAGCAATTTAAAATATTATTAGTCTTAACTTGCTAATTTATGTTCTTATTAAAATATTGACCTTACAGCATTTTCCACTATTGTCCGTTTTTTTCACTCAATCGTGTTCAAATAAGGGTTAATTTACCAATTTTTAGATGATCTTTCAGGTTGCAAGGTCAACAATTTGACAACAATTTATGAACTGACCTTTATGCAACCAGCATCTGGTATTTGACCAAAGTTAATTCCTTTGACTCCTAACACCACCCCAAAATTGGAAAATTTCTATTTGAGATAAATTGGGAAAAGTAGACCACCACAAGAAAGTACTCCACACAAATTTTGGAGCCAAGACTTGAGTATAAGCCCCAGAGCTGCAAGGTAGCTGTCACTCTCAGCAATATGTTAAAAAAAGAGAACCGAGCAACTTTTTTGCAATATCAAATAATCGTATGAAGTAAATTAAAGGACCAAAAAATGACCCATTCACAGACGTGCAGTTGGAAATTATACAATGAAAGATTATTGGTCTCTAATTGGGGTCCATAGAGCATGCATTTTTACAGGTTATAATTTTTGTCATTCTGGTAGACTTTTCAATGTTTTGCAAAATGCTAAGTTCAATGGAAAATAAAAAAGAAACAATTCATGTAACTTTTGCCTTTAGTGAAATTCAGTTGTTGTTTTTTGATAGGATGGGTTTAGATCTTGGCAACCAAAATGGATCTGGAAAATCTGGATTCATTCAGAAAACCACAATATTCCTAAACTGCAAAAATTTGACATTGAAAACTCCAAGAAAATTGCTAATCCCCTTACAGAGCGACACACACAGAAATGACCACTTCTAATAATTAATTTGAATATATTTATGTGATTCGACTGCCAACAGAGTACTAGGATAGCTTGCAGAAAACCAACTCAAATGCACACGAAACCTTGCATTAAGTTTTTGTGAGAATCCCTTGAATTCAGATTGGATATTTAATCTCACAAAAGTAAGCGAATTTAGTAAAAGTGGTCACACTTTTGCACATTGCACTGTAGACTGATGCAAGGATTCCATGCTATAAGGTACCACATTCCTAACATTTCTTTACCAATACTTTCCATTTAAGGATATTTTCATCAAATAATGCTGCTACACAATCCTCCCTCTTCTCTTACTCAGTCTCAATTACTTTATATTACAGATATGCTCCTGGAAGTTTCAACAACTTCCTTGCATTGTAAGTAAATGTGTGCTTCACACAGGTTGATCCATCAATGTTCAGTGGTGTAGGTCTGCTTTGCAATCTTCCAGTTCCCTTGTAAGGTTTGCTACTCGTTTTTTCCAGGAATTTACTTGGGCTGTAAGGAAACACACACAAAAAAAAACACTTGGATTTATAAAAGGGTCACACAAAAGCACCTAACATCAGTATTGGAAATTAAGCCCTGCGTGCTCGCCCATGCGAGTGTCAGAGGCCCCGCCCGGGCGAGTGCAAATCAACGACCACTCGCCCATTTTGGTAAGTACGATTTTCAGTTCTACATAATTATTCAAAGTACACTTTTTTTTACTGTCCATTTTGGAAAGGAAATCTCTAACACAAACTTACCAGTTCTAGTTCAACATTCTTATCGTAGGAGGTGTCCTAGAAATTTGGCGTTGAAACCCAAGTTTGTTCTTTGTAACTTCCTTCCAGTGATAATTTACGTAACGTAACGTAACGCTACAGTTGTACAAAGTGATACTGCTGGTTGCTAGCTGAGCCCGTGGTGATCAGTAAGCATTCAGAAGGTGGCGCCCGAGAAGAACAGAGATGTTTACTAATATAGTAAGTCCTAGTAAGGGATCTCAAGAAGATTCATCAAAACTGTTTAGAAATTGAAAGTGTCTTCGTTGTTTTTGTCAATGGGTTTAAGGTCTTTTAGTAGAATTTTTTATTCAAGCAATAACTGTCAGTGTAGCACTTCTCATAGTGCTGTTCGCGAGAGCTGTTGTCTTGAGTGTTTTTCCAAAATGCAGAAATATCTCCCTGGAGTTTCGAAAGTGTCACTCTTTTTCAAAGATAAGGAGAATGATGTTGATGTAGATGAGGGAATGATTTCAGACTATGAGTTGGAGGATGAGATGTCAGAGGAAATGGTGCTAAAAAACTAGGAAAAGAACTGCTGTAAAAGACCTAGAAGCTAAACAAAATAGATTTTTCTTTTGGTGTTGAAATAAATTTCAGTGGTTATAGGGTTCTAAAGGGTTTAAGAAAAGGTAGGAGAGTATCTTTCGGACGAGTGAAATCTAATCCAGGCGAGTGCGTTCTGAGAGTCACTCGCCCAGATAACCAGTGCTCTCATAATTATGTTTCCAACACTGTAACATTTAAAATTAAGTGGCATTTAAGGATTAGCAGGCAGCTTTTGCCTACGAACACTCATTTAGGGGGATGTACATGGGTGTAAATGTACAGAATGGCCTGCCAACAGTCAAAAAGAGAGCTTCACCTTTATTTTATAAACTAATTTTTATCAAAATGGTACACCAGATAGATTTATATGGATACTAGAACAACAACTGTGCCTTCTTCTTGCCCCAAAAAGTAGACAATTCTATGCACTGTTAACTCCAAGAGTTTTCCTTCACGGAACAACAACGAACAATGGTCTTCAGCCTGGCTCAAGTTACAGTGCAATTCATGGAACAGAAACCCAGTATAAATAACAGTGGTATAATGAAATTCTTGTTATATAACAAACACAATCCAGAATCCCAAACTAAAATTGATCCTCACATGATAAATAAATGTCATCATGTAACTGAAACTGGATGCCAAACAGATCAAAAGAGATGTGTGTAGACTCTAAATCATGAATTGTGTTTAATCTTTTAAATCTGGGTAAAAATTGCTTGATTAAGCTAAATGCTGAGTGAAGTAACTCTTGGTTTTCACAGTCATGCCATAAAATATTAAAATTGAAACCAGTAAGTGAGAGAAGCCAAGAATTTGTAGTGCCACAATAGATTAACAAATGAACAACTTCGCCAAGTCTCAGCTCTGTGCGCCATTTCATTGTTGAGTTATTTGAAACGTTCGACTGAAATTTATAGAACTCAGTATGGAAATGCCATGTTGGTGTCCCTCGGAGGGGCACAAACATGGTAACCAGAAATCAATGAAAAATCTGGAATTCACTTCTACTCTAGAGGCAATTATTTTTTTTTCATGAACTACTATACATTCACATTAATTTCCCTCCTAATGCTTTAACTGGCCTAACTGTTAAAAATCTCAAGGATAGTCCTTTCTTGCATAAGAGAAAGCTTTGTCACAGACGCTATGCTGGTGTCACGTACGGATAAAAGCCAGAAATTTAAGATGCTGTGTTTTCAAAACGAAAGATGCTACCAGGCTGGAAACTTTGGAAAAGATGTATTTTTTAGTCACCTTCAACCTGGTGGGGATATAAAATCAGAAGAGCTCCTGATTTATGATTTTAGAATTTGTTGATGTCACATGAAAACCGGCAATACAACACTGTTTAATTTTAAGGCAAAACAATTGTTATATAACAAAGATTTTGGTCCTTTTTTCCAGAAATTGGTTCAAATGCTCATGACAAACACACTTTCCCAGTTCTTTGGCATTTTGGCATTTTGCTGAATTTTCATAAAACAAGCCATTGGTCAATATGGTTTCTTTTTCATGACAAAACAAAAACTGTCTTTAAAAAAGTGGCTGGTTATGATAATAAGTAAAATAACAATAAAATGTATTACTGTATCTTCTTCTATATCATTGCTTTGATAATTACAAGGGCAACAACTAAATGAGTACTTACTTTTCAGTTTGTCTCGTTGGGCTACCAGCAGCTTAGCTTCTGCTTCATGGGCAATGGTTTCCAATTCCAGATTTCTGATCTGTTGTTCAGTTGTCTCAATCTTGTCTTCAAAATAATCCTCCCGCTTAGAATATCGCTGGTGCTTTATCTCTAAATTTATGACCCTAACCAAGTCAGAATCTGACTCTTCACTCAACTTGACGATCTTGGACTCAGCTGTGTTTAATCTTCCCAACAGCTCGCTTAGTTCTGCCTTCATGGTGCTGTGCCTGACTTTGGCATTGCTAAGCTTCTCCTCTTGCTCATCTGCATGGTTTTTTGCATCTCTACACGTAATCTCAAACATCACTAGTGTATCGCCAACTTCAAATTCTTTGGTTTCTAGAGCTTTCCTCTTCTTCTCACTTAGATCAGCTTCTTGTTCTTTGGCTATATGACCTTTCTCTTTATCCTTGACCTCCTCTTGGGTAGTTTCCAGCTCTTCCTTCTTCTCCTTTATCTTCACCTTGAGTGCCTGAGCTTCTTCTTCTGCCAAGTCTGCCCTTTCCCGTGCAAGCCTAAGGTGGCGTAGTAAGTTCTTATGCCTGTTCTCTGCCCGCTGGATGTCTTCCAGAGTTTCCTTAGCTTTCCTTTTAAGTGCATCCATATTAACAGTGCAAACAAAAACTACTTGGCACCACCAAGCACTAGATTGGCAAACCTGTTTAAGAATAACAGAGATCAAGTGTAAGAGATAAGCTACTGCAATTCTTATGTCTATTTCATTCTATGCTTGGTACCAATGGTGACAATTTCAGGAGGTTTGACTATACATCAAGTTCCGTTACACCACTTTTGTACAGGTTAGTTGAATCAGACATTTCATTAATTTAATTCACTCATGCGGCACTCATGCGCCTCACTCATGTAGCACTTAAATTCACTGTTCAAACACTGTAACCAGATCTTGTGCACAATGTACTAATACTCTAAATAACCAATCCTGGTGGCTAATAAGTAGTGTGTTTGATGCACATTTAGCACAACACTTGATTCATTGAATCACAGAGTCTCCAGCATAACTTAAGAAATGCTCACTTGACTGGACTACATGTATAAAGAGATGAAATGCAAATAAAGCCATTCACTTTCTTCAAGTTAGTACTGCGAAATCCCACGTAGCCATGTGGAAGGGCTCAACTTATCAATAACAAATCCTGAGATGACTTTAGTAATACCATTTTGATAAGGAAACACAATACCTCATTTGCATTTTCTTTTAACACACTGAGACCTAATCTTGTCTGAGACCTTGTCAGGTGGTCGCCATATTTCATTTGAATTTCAAATGACTTCACATAACAATGCACAAAAAATTATTCTAGAGAAAATAACCTTAAAAAACATGATGATGACGATTATGATGATTGTTGTTGTTTATGCAAGAAGTTAAGTTTTCCTGTATCCTGGAAAGTGGAATCAGGTCAAGAAACATTGCATTTTGCAATTTAACCCTTTTTCCACTAATGGCTGGTTTTCTGGCCAAAACCAAAACAGGCCGTCCCACCAATGGCTGGTTTTCAGGCCAAACTGAGCACCCTATTAGAACCTACATTTCTCTTGGCTCTACTTTCCTTATGTGGAAAACTAATTTTGCAGGTGAAAGCACATGTTTGAAAGTCAAAATCAGTCCTTGCAACTTGCCCCATGAATTCAAACTGGTTGGAATTTGTGGTGGTGGGACAAGTTGCAGCGACTTGTTCCACAGTTTGAAGGGACAAATCGTGGGGAATTGTCTTTTCAAACTGTGTTTGTTCCGTTGTATGTACTGCTCACGTGACTAGTCACTGCGACCAAAACAAAAATCAACCAATCAAAAACCAAATTAGGACTGTCCATAGGACTAACCCCTTTGTGCGTGCCATGTGTGCAACTTGTCCTCTCACTTGTGCTGACATTTACAAGTATTTGTTTTGAGTATTTTTGTTGTGATCAACTGGACATTTACCAAAAACCTAGAACACTGAACAGGCCAGAGCAAGCAAAATATTAAAGATTAGTCTAGATCTGGGATAGGGTTAGGATGAAATTATATTCTAAAGAGCGTTTTGCAATCTTTGGGGTCCCTAGTTTTAGTAAATGCCGATCAACTGAGCTTCACATTAGCCAGGAATTAAAAACATGTCTAATGGTAAATATGAGTGCATTCAGACCATTTCATGACAAGCAACCATGATCATAAATTAAGTCCATTCAGTTCTAGGTAATACAATGTTAAATCATTTGCAGGGCAGGAGAACTATCATAGTGGTATTATCTGTTCGTTATAGAACTTGGTCCATATTTAGATTACAAAAGAAATAAGCTTACAATTCATGAAACTACATGAAGCAAATTTCAGAGTCTTCATTCGTTTCGTACAAACACATACACCCAACGAATTGACCACCAAACCCTACCTGTACCACATTTAAATTATCCACAGGTCTCCATACACCATAAAACAATACAATCAAAGAACTAAAGAACTACACATACACGTTACTATCGCGTTCGTTCTGTCTCGAACTTCGATCAACACCTCACGATCAGAGCATTGAAGCAATAATATGAACTCATAACTTTCCTGCACACATCTTATTTCTAATTCAACTTTTTTGTACTGGTAAAAAGGCAGAAATCAGGATAAAAATTCCGACAGTTTAGAAGGTTTTACTTTTCAGACAAACATCCATTCACATAAACAATATGGCGTTGCACGCAATAAAAGAAAGAGAAGCTCAGCATTGAATTAGCATCTAACATCGAAAATAAAAGATCACTTTTGCAGTTTGGCACCGAAATGACATCCAATACAGAAGCTAATAAAATAAGATGTTTAACTCACCTGAAATGAAGGAAAAGTGGCGAATTCCGAGGATATACAACCACACCACACCTTCCAATGTGAGGGCGTGCATGCAATTAAATTGCGCAATATGATACGTCGTGTATGCTCACACAAAGAGTAACAATACCAAGGACCGCGCGAGGCACCCGTTTACCTCTCGGCTATTGACCTGGCCCCAGTTGTTCAAAAGGTGGATAGCGCTATCCACCGGATAAATCTCTATCCAGTGGATAACCCAATTGGTTTCCCTAATGCTTATCCACTGGATAGCGATTTATCCAGTGGATAGCACTATCCACCTTTTGAACAACTGGGGCCAGGGGTCCATTCAATTGCATTGCGCATCCTTTCTGCGCATCAATTTTTGCGTGATTAGCGCGCGCACGAGCGCGCGCGCGTTCGAAACTTGGTAGGTTTTCTATGAAAACTGAGCTGTTGAGAGAAATGAGATGTCGTTTTCTCCAAAACGAACTCGGTGACCCCTCTTTTTTATTCCATTTATTTGAAGAAAACACGACTCTGCATGATATATCCAAATTTTAAGAATTTTTCATTACTCAATTTTCAAATATTCTGTTTAATTCATTATTACAATCTGACTTTTAGGCATTTCACTGGAAGCGTGCATGTGCTCAATTTGCTTATTACTTCATTACTTTTAATTTTTAGGCAACTTTAAGGCCTTTTACTGTAACATTGTTTTACTATCACAAGAATAATGCTTAAATTTTATTGCTAGTGATAACTTTCTTAAAGTAGTGGGCGTCTCTGGTACAAGGAAAGGCTTTTTAACATTGCTGTCGACAGCTAGCAAGGTACCTATATATTACAGCCCTGTAGCGTGAAATCAGACACGGTGACCCCCTCTTTTTATTTTATTTTTTCGATGTACTAGGTGTAATTAATAACTGTGCCAAGTTTCAACAAATTCTCATTACAACTTCTTTTTCGATGGAATCACCTTAACTCTGTCTTGGATGCATTGTATGCATTTTGAGGAAAAATTTGCTAGGCTTCTTCTTAATTTATATGTGTTGCATTGTTGCATCCCACTTTCAGCACTTTTTTCTTCGTCTCCTTTCCGATGTTTCCGATCCCTCAACAGCCTGGGAGGTCTGGGCACTAACCCGTCAATTTGTCATCCTCGCGCGCTTTTTGCCGCGGCTGCCAAAAACGGAGATCGGATGCATTTTGTGTTTTATTTTTTGTCCATTTTTGAGTCGATTTTTATGTTTCACACCAGAGAAATTTTTTTTCTGTATCCTCTCTCTATGACTACTTTCGCGGTTTCCCACTAAACCAGAAGTGTCACAGGAAGGCAATACAAGGCTTCTCTTTCGCCAACTAATTAATATTCGCTGAGGTGAGTTTCATTTTAGCACGCTATGCGAAGGCTGCCAAGTACTGAAAGACAATTTCGCTGCTTCTGGCTTTCAACAGAAAAGGTGGCCTCTTTCTTTCTTTTTTCTCCTACTAAACTTGGCAATTTTTCGAAGAAACGACACCTTTGAAAACGGGTAAGCACCGTTCGTCTCGTATTTGAGATTTTACATGTAATGCATATGAGCCTTTGGTTTTCTTTGATAGGTCGGTTAGTTTTCTCAAAACGACAGGCAAATGACTTCGGGAAAATGGTAAGGAGGGTTGTCAGTTATTGCTTAATTAACTTCTCCGTAAAAACTAAAATCTTAAATTAAGATGTTTTCTCGTCTTAGAGACTGGTGCCTAGATAAGATGCGCATTTGTATTAAATTAAGATTCGTCGTCTTACTTTAAGATGATAAATCGTCTTAGAACAAGATGTCAACCTCTTAATTTTAGTTGCCTGACATCTTAAACACGAGGTGCCTAGATAAGATGCGTTTTCATCTTAATTTAATATTTCAACTCGTCTTATTTTTCCGGAGACCGTTACATTTCAAAAATTGATTGCGCGTATTCATTTTTCGCGTCACGGCTTGCCCGCTTAGTAAAATGAGAGTGAACAAATAACCAGATAACCACAAAACATATTTTAACCAAAAACGCTTTATTACACCACTAAATTAAAATAATTCAGCTCAAACAAAAATAGAAAAATAGAACAAGAAGCTCGTTACCGTATCTTTGCTATTTTTGCGGCTTTTCGCCAGTCTTCTTTGCATGCACTCACGCTGAGCTTTTCTGTGGCGAAGCAAGGAAAAAGTGTCAACTATGGTTGAATACGTCTTCCTGAAGTTTTTTCTTTTGATAGTACAGATCCGTTGCTTGTGTATATTTTTGCCAGTTGCCATTACGTCGTCTTCTCAGTAAACTTTTCTTTATGCATGCAGTCGCTTTGAACAAACTGTCTTTGAACTTCACAGACATTCTTTCAGTTTTAGGGACCCAAGTCTTCAGCATTGAATAATGTATGAATTCACCAACACCAGTTGAAAAATATGTCACCATCACAACAATCTACGGGCATAAAAATGTCAAATTGAACCGAAGAAGTCATATGGAATTCATGCCGTCTTGGTCTGTTCCAGGGGGGGCTGGCAGCTACCTTTGATCTTGCCGCTTTTGGCCTCTACATGATTGCCCCAGTAAAGAAATCTGTCAATCATTCGCAAACTCTAACGAGCATGCGCGAAGTGCAACGAAGTCTCGCGCGAACTACTCGAGAATATGTTTTTTTGTTCGTGGTGACTCGATTGTGGAAAAGGAATTCGTTTTTTGTTATTGTTTATTTGCTGTTAGTATTTTTGGCGACAGTACAGCGTCTGGGTACCACATTTCTCTAAATTCTGGATCTGTGTACACTCGATCCTGTTGTGTACTATGTCAAGAACATGAGCGTGATGGTTGTGTTATCGAAAACATAAACGTTCGCGGTGTCAACAGCCACTTGACCTGGGAAATGGCATTAAAGTTGCAGCTTTCGACCTTCCATTTCGATCCATTTCTGTTTCTGAGACCATCAAAATCGATGGAATGAAGGACCAGCTTTATTTTAGGTTAGTAGAGCAGTCAATATTGAATATGCAAGTGACAAGTTTCGGCCTGAGATTTTCCCAGTTGAGTGTTGAACAAACTACGCTCAAATTATAACTATATTCTATCAGATGATTGTGGATTTCGTCATCTCAGGAAGATTTATGAGAATCTTTTTACTGTGGAAACTGTGGAATCTTCCAGCCAACAAAGCGAAAAGAGGAGATTTCGATTGCGAGTCTTCTTAAGTCTGTTTCACAATGAAGACACAAAATCGAATGCGAAGGCTTAGAATGTCTTAAAAATGGGCTTGAACTTTCACATGCACTTGTCTCAAGTTTTTTGCGTCTTATTTACAGCTGTAAGCGTAATTACGTGTAAAACACCACGTTTATTTTATGGAATTCTTCTTTTTTTGGCTTGAGTGTTTTTTGGCGGCAGTTGTTTCTGCAAATATATTGGTTGGTTGCAGTTACAAGAAAAATAAGAACATTTGAGATGATCGAATTTTGCAACTGGAAAGGATAGCTTATAAAGGACAACCAACAAAAGAAGAATGCTTAACCTTACAAACAGAGCTGTCTGAGGTTTGCTTGTTTTGATAAGAGAACTTAAAGAATTGGCAAAGTAAATACACCTAGGTTTAGGAAAACTCCCTAGTTCCATACATTGTACTGACGTGCTAAGTTTAATTCAATGGAAAATGCAATGAACTATCACATTTCCAAGCATTTTCCCACATTACGCATGCAACTGTCCAATTAGAAGGTTTATAAACATTTGCTAGGGTAATCTGAAAAGATTGAAGGATTTGCAATTATATGATTTTTTGTCTTTTACCTGTAGCCTGTACAAGAAGCTTAATGCAAAGGAAAGACATTCAGGCCCATTTTTCTTAAGTGTCAGTGAAAAATTTGTAGTTTGAGTTCAGTAACACCAGGTGAACTATGCAATAATGGAGTATTAGGCAATGCAAAAGTTTCAAACTGTCCCGTTCTGTTAAAAGAGCAATTGACTTCTGCTCACACCCTTTCAGACATTTGTACTTCTGATGAGGAAACAGTTCCAATTGCCAAGGAGAATGCAGTTTTTTTGAAGATGGATACATATGAAATAAATCAGGTTTGAACTGCCTGATGTAACAAATGTGGCCATAAAGGGCTTGCAGTTTTTAAATGTTTTCAACTTGAGCAGTTGAAAAGGCAAATTTGATCCTGGTCGAGACTGAATTTTTTTCAAGTTTGCTTTTTCAACTGCTCAAGTTGAATGCATTTAACTGTGAGGATCATTATTTCAGAACTGTTACCGATAAGGTAGGGGAAAACAGGTCAAAACAGTGTTGTATTGCTGGGTGTCAAAACGAGGCTGGCATGCATTCAGTAACTGTTTATAAAGGAGATGTGAAATAACCCCAGAATGGCTGATCAACCATGGTTGCTCTAAGTGTGCAACAGTCCTTTTGAAGTGTTTTCAGAAAATTAAGGATTAAGATAGCTGTCCATATAATTATATGTCATCAGTCAAAGTCCCTGTACAACCAAAACCTTTGACCAAAACATATTTATCAACATGCATCTTGGATAACCAACGCCTGCCAGATCCAAAGTGATGGTGTGTTTGCCAGAGTATCTTTACTTTACAGACTGTCGGAACCTTTGCAAACTCCACCCCCAAATGATTGTTTTGTTTGCAAAAGCTGTTCAACATCAATTGCACTGTCAAGAAAAATTCAAGTCCCTTCAGAATTCAAATGCCAATTTTCCACAAACCCATTCATGGTGAAATATATGAAGCCAAGGTCACCAAGTAAATATGTGAAATGACTGGCTGAAGCATTGCTGTCAGTTGAGCAACCTGGCCCCTTTAAGTTTCAGTTCTCAACCCAGAGGTGTGATAGACAAAATCTGAATGAAAAATTGTTTCACCTTTTTCTCCAAAATAATGAGCTTTATTATCAGGTATACCTACACACTGTAGGCAATATCTGCGACTCACGTGGCGAAGTCAAAGAGCAAAGTGTTGTAAACATCACCTCTCAGCTTTTCACCATTTAAGGATTCTAGATAGCTGTACATGAAAAAATCTGTTGTGGACTGTAAGGTAGTATAACATAACTTGGGCAAAACAGAAAATAATTTGGATCAACAAAACCTCCACAATTAATTGTTGACTCCTCCTGGGTAGTTCCTATAAAGAAAGAAAAATCTACAGTGTATGTAAATGAAACAAGGACAAAGTCTCGAGCGACAATTCTTAGTGAAAGAGGAGAGCGAATCTGGCCGCCGTGAAATGTGTCAGAAAATGCTTCAAAACTCGTAAAATCAGTACCAGAAAAAGCAGAAAGGGCAACCAAATCAGATAGAAACAAAGGTAAAAAAAGGCGATCGAAACCTTCCCTTGAATGTTTAAACTTGGAATAACGGAAATAACGCTGAACCAACACAAACGCGCGTACACCAAATAACGGCTAATTCGGCTACTTCTCCTTCCTCGCCACCGCCATGTTTGTTTGGAATAAAATTAGTACACAGTCCTACTCGGCCAAATTTCTTTACTGGGGCGATCATGTAAACTCGGTTCCAGACCTCGCTGCCAGCCCCCCCTGGTCTGTTCAACGAATTGAGTCAAGCACAAAAACATGGCTGTTTCCTCTGCGGTACGCATTTTGGATCGAAACTAGCCAATCACGAGAGGTCAGCAGAACTTTCGATCCTTTTCAGTTGAAAGCTTTGAAAGAAATCTGTTCCTGTCTTAATTTAGGGACGGACCATGAGAAATAGCCGGAGGGGGGTGTCTTTTACCAAAAAAAATTCCTGCAAGCGGTTATGCCTAAAAAAAAAATTCGTGCAACGGAAGTGACATACATAGCATTAAAGGGCAACGCAAAGAAAAATAAGTTAGGGCAGAATATTGTAACACTTTACACTTTATTACGACAACAACTGTTTGATATTTTTCATACAACAAAACATATTTTAAAATGGCGATATCTTGCTTTCTGTTCAATCAAAACTACCACACATTTTCCCTGATATTTAAAATTATCAAAAATTATACTATAAAATATATATCTCCTTTCTTTCTTGTATATAAATATATTTTAGATAGAAAATTAAGTAAAATAATAACTGTAATATTTTCCAACCATATTAAAATGAGAACGCTTTTTAAAATAATAAGTCATACAGGACTTTTCTTATCGTCATTTTCTTATATACAATATACTAAAATGCTACACCTTCTGTGATTGGTCATTGCCTGGGATCTATTAGAGTAAAACATTGCGCTCAGTTTTGAAAACGTTTGTGAGATTTATATTTCGGATGCAGCAAAGGGAAGGCCTTGAAAACCGTTTAGTAGCAGAAGCTGTTTACAAGTATAAAGGAAAACATAATACAAAAACGAACTGTTTTTTTTTTTGTGACTTTAAAATTCCCTAAACTGGCGAAAATCTCCAAAGCTGTTGCCATCATTACGAGACGCAAGTGAAGTTGTTGAAAAAAAAAGTTTAAATGAAAGGGTTTATAACAAGTAAAAACAAAGCAGAAAAGAATAAGCCAATACTAAAAGTAGCACTGGGGACTTGGAAAATGCCTAAACTGGAACAAGCTTCGACAGTCAATCGCTACAAGGCAAGTTTGATTTTCTTTTCTGTTAGTTGCATAATATATAAAATAGATACCTTTTGCCTTGTGCCGATCTTTTCTGTAATTGATCACAAAACATATGTCAAAAGTGTGACGCCTGCAGCATTTTTAATATGCGACTTTTTTAGTGTTCATCAATACCACATTTTGACATCTTCTGTGATCTATTACTAAACAGACACACGACAAATGGGAAGCTAGTTGTTAATATTTTTATACATGATTCTACAATAACGGTAATAATGTTATAAGCTTAAATGTGTCACAACCCTCGTCTTTTTTATAACAAAGTTACGACTTAAACTTTAATTAAATGCCGCTTAATCCAGAGAACATATCTGAGTAATGAAGTAATAAAGTAATAATGATATTAATGATAATTCTTGCGTAAATGTTAGATGTGTTGCAAAAAAAAAAGGTATGTATCGGTAGGCGAAAAAAAAATTTCGTGCAAAACTTGTGTCCCAGAAAAAAAATTCCTGTAGACAAGTAGGCCGTAAAAAAAAATTCCTGCACCGAAAATTTTTTACCCCCGCTCCAGTTATATCTAATGGTCCGTCCCTTAAGACACACTGCATCTTAGTTAAGATGAATTGCTCTTAACTGTTTTCAAATCATCTTAAAATTTATTTAAGATCAGGAGCAATCTTATTTTAAGATGTTCCCTGTCTTAAGATAAGATATTCCAAAGTACATAACTTAAAATAAGAAGTGTATTAGTCTTAAATTAAGATAATGATAAAATAAAACGTCTTCATTTAAGAGTCAAGATATCTTAGTTTAAGACGTATTCAAAACCTTAAATTAAGACGTTAAGACTCTTACAAAGAAATAAGAGTGTGGTCATCTTAATTTAAGACGTTTTTGACTCACTTAAGGGTATATCATCTTAAAATAAGATGACTTCGATCTTAATTTCAGTTATTATCCATCTTATGTGAGATGCCTAACATCTTAATTTAAGATTTTAGTTTTTACGGAGTTAACTTTACCTTTTCATCGATGTGTTTATTCAGTAGCTCGTTGGCATAAATGTTAACCTTCGGATAACTGTACGCTTTCGTATGGTTCCATGGTTTCCAAGTTTGCTATTACTACCATTTTCGTTCAACCCTGAAGCGTGACGATTTTTTCGCGTATGTTTACTTTTCAAACGTGACAGTTTCTCGTCTGGCCCAATGAAAATGCGCTGTTTTGGGCGGGAAACGAACAACGTTTGTCAAACGGCAGTTGCATGTTTTGTTCACGTGGCTGGCAGGTTTTCAAGTTTTCGATTGTACTTTTCCTCATATAATCTCTTGATCGGCTGGCAAGTTTTAGGTTTTCAGATTTTATCGAGAATAACACAGATGGCTCGCGCACAGATAAAAGTAGTTTATGACTATTATTCTGCTAAAAGAACCACGCCGTTCTTCATAACAGAGGAAGAGTTGTTAAATTTGGACTTCCACAGCTGTATAAAGAGTCGACTTCTGCTGGAGGTTCCGCACATGGCAAAATCAACATCAGCAAAGGCGCTTCGATTGACCATGAGCGACGAGAACCTGGAGGTTGATCTCTCTCCTATATATTTCAGCTTCCAAATCAAGGAAATCATAGCTAAACAGAAAAACATTACCGTTCAAGCATTTTCGTTCGAGAGCCCCTCGGTGTCAGTTGACTCGACAGCCCGTTCTGCATCGAGGGAGGTCACTGCTCAGAAAACAAACACGGGCGGACATGAACCCGAAGCTAAGCGACAAAAACAAGATTCACTAGAATATGCCTCGAAAGCCCGAAGATCTCTTGATTTGAAGCAAGAAACTGAGCTCGATCAGTCTCTCGAAGGGCTAGACGAACTGTTCGAATGGCGCCCCCCCAATAAAGCCCAAGACCACAATAAACATCAAACACCTCTTCAGAGATACGTGAGTAAAACAGAGGAAGAAATCCTTTCAAAGCAGCAGTACATCGATCGGCTGAAGGAAAAGGAGAGCGAAATCGTAATCAACCTCCAGGTTCTCGTCGCTCATGGTCAATCGAAGCGCCTTTGCTGATGTTGATTTTGCTATGTGCGGAACCTCCAGCAGAAGTCGACTCTTTAAAGCTGTGGAAGTCCAAATTTAACAACTCCTCCTCTGTTATGAAGAACGGCGTGGTTCTTTTAGCAGAATAATAGTCATAAACTACTTTTATCTGTACGGGAGCCATCTGTGTTATTCTCGATAAAATCTGAAAACCTAAAACTTGCCAGCCAATCAAGAGATTATATGAGGAAAAGTACAATCGAAAACTTGAAAACCTGCCAGCCACGTGAACAAAACATGCAACTGTCGTTTGACAAACGTTGTTCGTTTCCCGCCCAAAACAGCGCATTTTCATTGGGCCAGACGGGCTGATGTCTGGGAAACTGTCACGTTTGAAAAGTAAACATACGCGAAAAAATCGTCACGCTTCAGGGTTGCAATTGAACGAAAATGGTAGTAACCTTTCTGATAAGCTTAAGGCTTATTGAAATTTCTTCCTTGCCATTCAGTTATCACTTTGTGCATGCTGCGCTTCATTTACTGAATGAATACTACATCTCATAGCTCTTAATTCAGTGTCATTTTTATCGAACACATTAATAATACTTTACCGTAGCTTAACGGGTCGCTTGACTTCAAGGGGAAGGAAGCAAGAAATTTCGAAAAATGTAATAACATTATGAGACGTTGTTGTCCATGTAATTTTGCTTTAATCTGTATGCTTTATATTGATGTTAATAATAATAATAATAATAATAATAATAACAATAATAATAATAATAATAATAATAATAACTTTATGAGAAAAGACAGCACTGGAAAGAGTGTGGCCTTGCCCTCCCTTTCTGAGGGATAAGGAACAAAGCCAAGAAGTCACTAGGACACTGACACATTAGGCTTTGTAAAGAAGAACTTGCACCAGTGTCCAGAAATGATGGAATATGCCAGCACAATGTGGGACCCTTATAGCGTACCAAAGGCCAACTAGAACAAGTACAACGACGAGCAGAAAGATTTCCTACTAACACATACTCAAGGGAGAAAGGCTGTGTTACCAAGACGTGCCTTGTAACACTTGAATTGGTCAAGGTTGGAGAAAAGGACGAAAATTGCCAGACTCACACCGATTCACAAGATCCTCCATGGTCAAGCAGCAGTTGATATCCCACAACATGTATAATATCAGACTTATCTGAAAACCAGTTCCTCACATTTAATTTTATGAAGTTCGATTCGTGTCTGGCCTGCAGGTGTCTTGTGACGACTATAAATATAGCTTCTGACCGAGAACAATTGATGATTGGAACAACTTGCCCCATGCCGTTGCTAAGTATTTTGATTGTCTTAATTAATTGTGGTGACGTTAACTGATTCAATCTTTTTATTTATTTATTTATTTATATTTAACTTCATAGAAATTGTAATTGTACTAGTTAATAACTGGACCGCCAGTTGGTGACTGCAGACGCACTAGTGATTCTGCATGTCACCCCCGGGATGTTGCTAGTTAATAAATGTTAACGTAAACGTAAACGGGACCTTGATCGACCTTAATCACGCCAACGTCTTCTTTTCAGTGGTACTGTTTATGTGTGCTTATCTCGAAGCTTTAAAGTTTGTTATCACTTTGGATCTGTCAAAACACTTGCCTGTACTATGATACCAAAACAAATTAATTTTGTCACGTAGAGATAGGGCGTGAGACGATCGAGCGCTAGCGGTGTCAGACCACAAAAAAGCAAAGAGGGAACTGACAGAAATTTGAGCAGACGATTGAAGCTACTTTTGCATTCGCGATAACAAGTGCAATATTTTACTGGTAAACAGCTTTCTTTTGTGGGCAACCCATCACGTTATAGATAGCGAAAGCAGACAGAGGTACATTTGGCATGGACGGAAAGGAAAGCGTAAGTTTACTTACGGTAGATTGTGTACACCCACACTCATTGTCTTTTGTGTACATTAACACAAAAGCCTTTCTTTGACCTGATGAAGCTTAGCACGTCCTCAGTGAAGGTACACGACTCGGAAGTAATTGAAACCAAACTCCCTCCCTTTGGAATTTGAACAAAAAAAAAAACAAAAACAAAAACATGATGTAATACTGGCAGACTGACAACACCATAAAAGTGATAAAACCATAGGAGTGATTAAAGTCAAAACTGGAACAAAATTAAAACAGATTGTAAAATCTGATAAAAACAACAACTTTATTTTGACCCTATAGATGATAAAAAAATAAAGCAAACAAGAAGAAAGAGAGTATTCTGCATGATTTGTGCAAGGGAATGATTCAGCATTTATTGTGTCTTGATCTTATCCAGTGTACACGATTCGAGGTGTACGTAAGGGTGTTTTGCCGTCCTAGAAATTGAAAAGCGGAAGTAATAAAAACTTAACTCCCTCCCTTCGAAGATATTATCCGGGGATCATTTATGAAAGAATCAAAGTAAACCGCAATGTCAGAAAGATCTGTTAAGTAATCGTAAGTTTCTTTAGCTAACTGAAATGATTTCTTGAGACCCGGAAGTGGTGTGCTACGATGCTTCACGTTTTACTTGTTGCTAAAGCGAAAGACATTCTGAAAACTCGTTGTCGAATAGTGAAGTATTGTCAGCTGAAAGACCTGCTCATACAGCTTTCTTTAAGTTTCACGACAACTTATCTTTATCGCATATCCGCAGCTCGTCTGTTTGTTTTCGCTTTTTTAATCGGACATTCGATCACATTCGATACAAAAAGCCGGGGTGGATGTAATTTTAAACTGTTGTCTAGTACTACTCGAGTGCGCCCCAGATTATGATGACCTAAGGCAGTGCGGAGTGAGGAATCACTCGTGGTTATCAGTCAACAGACGAAAGGTCATCCCTTAGTTTGCCGCTTGCTCACGTATCAGCATTAAAACTCCGTTACAAAAACGTAATTGATATCTTCGCCTCGTGCCTTGTCTACTTCCAAGTGCATTTACGAGAAATTCATAATTAAAGTAAACAAATGTGCCTCATTTCGCGCGAAAGGAAGAAAAAACAGAACCGAAAACTCACTTTGTTGTTAAAAAGAAACGCTGCTTTTAAGCCTCCTAGTTCAGTTACGTAACTTGCACCTTGCCCCTATTGATAACACATCACAGCAAAGTTTTGTTGAAGCACTTGAGTAAAAATTCTTGTATTTTTCCATCACAGCAGAATTGCCCAAACTTCAGCAGAACGGATTTTAAGCCGTTATCGGGAAAATGTGGTCTCTGAGGGCCGATTGTCCTTTTCTTTCAAGCTCAAAACACCAAGCTGTAAACAAGCATGGCTAATTGGATACGATAATATGTGGACATAATTATTATTGTAATTTGTTAAGATCTGTGCAATTTATTCGCAAGACAACATTTTGGGAAAGACAACAGTTTGCTGATGTCTTGAGATTTTTAATGATCGATTTCAATTTTTTTTCCTTATCGACTGCCTTGCTTATAAACCTTGTAACTATGATTTCGCGTACAACATGAAAATATGCTGACCTGTTTGGGGTAAACATAACCTTTACGTAACCTTTCAAATAAAACAAAACTGTGCACGTTTAGTTTAAAAATAAATTCATTTATTAGATAGGATCCACAATAACTCAATAATCAAAATAGTCTATGTTATGCTTTCTGAGCGTTATACTCTAGCTTTGCCTTAGAAGTAAACAGAGCTTTTATTACACCAAGTGGCCAACAAATTAACAAAACGTGACATTATCGACTCGTGTACGATCTATTTCAAGAGGCAATTTCCGTATTCTCTCCTCCCATTCGCATGTGCTATACATGCAAGGTTTCTTAACAAGCGAAATATTTACCCCCTGAAGCAAACCCTTTGTTTTCTATAAAATCACGATTGCTTCAATAGCTGCTGATAAATACCTTTTGGTGGCGCCAGTGGATGCTCCTTGTTTTCGACTATTTCAGCGGAAAAGAAGACCATATCTGCCAGTGTATCCCAAAGGCATTAAACTATGCCAGCAAAGGAATATCAAATATCAACTTGACGGGAAATTTAAAAATTGCGATGATTATGATAATTATTGGCATCTTGCCTTTAGAGAGGCCCCGTTAGGGTTTTAGGATTATGGATTATTAGGGGGTTTTCGAGAAGGGATATGGATTATTGGCCACTAAATTTAAAGATTACGGATTATTTCTTTTTAGAATTTTATTTTAGGGATATAAAATAAAATTTATTTTGAGGATATATTAATTTACAAAATTAGGATATGGATTATTTCTAACATTTACCCAGGATTATGGATTATTCGGACCCCCCTAACAGGGCCTCTTTAGACGGTAACGAAAAATGACAAAAACACTCAAGCTTTACACAAATCTCCTTCTATTATATCCGACCGCCCCCTGATTATCACAGAAAACTAAAGCTCGTATGGCTTAAACCATTTTAAACATTATTGAGGGAATAACGTTTCTTTAAGGCCTTTCTTTAGTTGCTGTTGTTTCGTTCTTTTTCATTTTTTAAAGTAATGTTTTTTGAAGAAAATCCACTTTTCCTTTACTACGTCCGCATAGGCTAAGAGTTCATGTCAGAACGGTGCTGCCAAATTAAAGCTTCAAAATATCCCTAGGTTTTTCCGACAATGTAGCTCTGGAGCCTTTTTCCCTAACGAGTTTTAGAAGCTGAGATGTTTAGTTTATAATTTTCAACTGCAAATTTTTAAAAATCATTTCTCGTGTTCTACTGTTCTTTTTAAAGGCAATTGTTTATCTCAAGCCATAATCAGGTAATCAGGAAACGGAAGTGAACATTGATACCATATTATCACTAATCACAACAATAGGCGGAGATCACACACGCGAGGACTGTTGTACAACGTGTTCAATTTTGGACCTTCAATGTCAACAACATGCAGGTTTGATAGAGTTATGCCAGAAGCCTATCACCCCGGTTATGCATAATTAGGACAGTGGTGACCAGGAGATAAGAATAAAACGAAAGCGCCCGAAATAACACTTCAAGGTTGCTTGTTTATAAATCTGTTTTACAAAATAAACGGCTGAAATAATAATTGTCATGGCCTTTCAGCGAACGTTATGAACAACAGGATGCGTGGGCCATAGGGAGTTCTTGGTCGGGAGCTACATGTAGTACACAAAAAGACCAAAGTCCGCATTTCACTATGTTATTGGCATTTTTATGATATCACGGTTTCCATCTCTGTTGCCCTTCGTTCCCTGTTTAGCAGTGTTGTTACTGCGTAGAACAAATTCATTTCGCTAGCCATGCGACGTGAACGTTTAACTGCACAAGAGCACGGCACGTGGTCTTCTCGCTAATCTCTGGGTCTATTCAGTTATCGAAATTTACAAAGGGTAAAATATAACTATTAAACGGGCATGATGGAACGTGGAGACCTGCTAGTTTGGCAAACGTATGTCGAACTATGTGCTAAAGCAATTTCCTTGAATAGCTCTGCTTCTTTTGTAAAAACAAAATAATAATAAATATATTAATTAACTTAAAAAATAACACGAGTAAGTAAAAATGAAAATTTGCCAAAATAGCAAACAGCATCATAGGATGGCACTTAAGATTTCCATTCATATTTTTATCGGCATTAAATCACATTTCGTTTGATCTCTAGGATGGACTCTAACACTAAAAAGGCCCGATAATATTTTTGCGAGGAAGGATTGTTTTTCTCTTTATGTCGAAATAAATAATACGCATAGGACGACAAGTTTTCTCAATTGTGTTGTCAATGTTCAATTATCTCTAGCTGCTGTCTATGATATAATTGTTTCCGGAAGCTTCCGGCTTAACTTCCGGTTTCATCGGTAGACGCCCAAACGTAGTCAAAGCTTACGTTTAAGCCACGTGACCACCTACGCATCCGTACTCGCCTAAGCCCGAAGATGAAATGTTTTTGTGTTGAGAAATGTTTAAATAAATTGATCGCTCTACCATGAAAGCCGAATAAAGCTGCAACGGCGGTATTGCTTTAAATCTATTGTTTGAATAGTTGTTTTTTCTGCCCGAGATTTTGACACGGCCTAAGACAACCTGTTCTAGACGGAATCCAATACAGTGTTAAGAACCATTTACATCACTACCACCAAATAAAGTCACTCGAGCAGCTTATCGACACTTGTCGACAGTTTTCGGGATTGGTTCGTATTTATTCGGAAATGGTTGTCATGGCTGTGTTGTGGAATAATGTTGCCCTCCTACGCATGTATCACGCAGATCTGTCGTTTGTCATTAGGTATGTTTAACGAGCCGTAACGCCTACGATTATATGCATAATTGGTTACAACACCAAAACCGTGCGGACAGGCTATCGGTGGTTCATTTATCGCAGTAATTGCCAAGCGAGGATACACAGCTCCGCCGTGTCAGAGAACTTCGGAAAATATTATCCCGTTACCAGCGCTAAAGCTGAAAACCTACAAGTAAACCACTTTCACAGGATTCGAATTGGGCATGTTAACCATGGCATATCCACGTTTTCCCGCATATGAAGGTAACTATTTTCTAAACATTTTTTTATTAAGTCACACCAGTTGGACGAGCGACGCGTCGGTGGTGGGTCAGTATTCTATTGTAGGAGAGGGAAGCCTGTCTCTGGGCTAAAAATATGAAATCTTGGGTATCTTGACCTATGCAAAAAAATTTTCTGTTCCTCTCGAGCCATGCCGCTGTTTAGCGGTTTAAACTGGCTCTTCATCGCATGAGTGATCATCACACTTCACCTTCGTATATAATTTGCCCCTTTAGAATTAGCTCAGTTTTGTGTAAATAGAAACTTAACATAAAGTAAGGCATTCCTAAAGCACCAATGTGGCAACTGACAACAGTATCGTAGAAGCAATGGGCTGCTTTAGTGCGTGTTACATCGGAAACGTTTTCCTACACAGATCACTCGTATATATAGCTTTCGCTTGACTAATACGTGTCGGCCGTTTTTTGACGGGTTGAGTTCTACTCTTTTCTTTGCACACAATCCAAGAGTTCTGCTACGGTCGTTCCAAATCACTAAAGCGAAGGCTGATTACTCACGACTCTAAGCTCAAGAAAGTGGTAAGAGCAGACACTCGTGTGCAGTTGTTTTTTAAAAAGAAGGCCGTTTGGAAGCTACTGTTCAATTACAAATATATGCAGAGCTCGCCCACACATTTCTGATACATTCAATAATCCTCACTAAACTACTGGGAAAAGAAGCAGCTCACACTCCATTTAAAGATTCACCAAAAGTATTTTCTTCCGGATGATTAATTCGCAACATTAACGTCTAGAAGGACAGAATTCCTTGTCGGCAAAAGTTTAGTCATAGTCTATCCAACTGAGGTGCGTGGGTGTCATTGAAGGTCTAGTGACTTCGACTTAAAGCAGGCGCTAAACATCGCCATCTCAGCCATAATCCTCTTTTTACGTTGAAATTCTACGGTAAAATGCAAGCCTAAACCCAGCGGAACCCTTTGCAATAACAAGCCTTGTTCAGGACGAAAGGGAAAGACACTGTAGACTTTAAAAGGGCACAAACTCTCCCTGTCCCGCCCATTATGTCCAAGGGACTAACCTCGAAATCTTTTATTTTTCTTTTCTATTAGGCTTCAATTGCAATCGTGTTTGTAAAGGGATGGCGTATTGAAACCCATGACAGCAAAATGTTTTAAAACATCACACTGATAAATTTATAATAAATTCAAGTCGACTTCGTTTGCGCCCACGAGTTTAAACATTTGCCACGCAGCTGCTCTCGTGCTTCCAAGTCACAAGTCAAGGAATCAAAGCTCGCCTTACCTAAAAACTGGGTTAAAAACGAAATGAATAAGAATAATTTGTTTTTTCTTGAAGACCCAAAAGTGAACATGGCTTAGCAACTCAAAACCTCATTTTTCAAAAGGACCAGTAAGAAGCAACAGCATTGAATTTAGCAGAAAGATGATGTAAGAAAAAAAAAAACCTCAATCATATTGCAACAACGGCGAAAGAAAAAAGTCTGTGGGCTTTCGCCTTTATAGTGCTTGCCCTCAAAATGAGTGGAACTTGTAGATAGAGGCCCCAATAAACTGAAAAGATCACGAGAATAAAAAAAAAACGTTCAATAGTCTAGTCATATTGCAACAACGGCCAAAGGAAAAAAAAACCTGTGGGCTGTCTCATTGCTTGCCCACAGCATAGGTGGAACTTACAGATAAAGGCCCCAGTAAACTAAATAGATCACGAGATCCTCTCTTGCACGAGAATTAAAAAAAAAACGTCCAATTCTGTAATCATATTGCAATAACGGCCAAAGGAAAAAAAAAAGAACAAAAAAGAAGACTTTGGGCTTTTCGTTGTAACATGGCTGGGTCTCTTCAAATGAAATGTGTAAAGCTGAGGAATTTCATCTGCGTAGGATTGCTATCCAAACCCTTTTCACTTTGACCGAAGTTGAAAGTCTATCACCGTGGACCGTATTCAGTTCTTTTGTCCGAAAACCACAGGTAACCAAAACAATAGTCAGGCTATTGTGCAATACAAAGATGTGTGGGAATTGACGAACACGCAACATGTGAAATTTCTAAGTTTAGAACACTTCAGTTTTAGTCTGTTTGCAGGCCTTTGGGGAAAACTTAAACGACACGCACAAAATTTAATATCTCAGTCAAAAATGAATGTTCTAATGAACAGATACCACAGTCTAGTCTAGTAACTTTTTTACCGCTCGCAGGTAAAGCACGTTCCTGTAGGACGTGTTGCTCAGAAATCTTTTCTTCCAGGTGCTCAGTGAAATTTTTCACTTGAAGACTTTGTTGCCGTTCCGTTGCCGTTGTCACTTAGCGATCCCTGACATAAATGGAGGAGCTTCAAAATAATAGTACTAACCTACACGATAAAAATCCTAGCTCCAGGCGGAATAGAATTATGAATTGTATTAGTTGTCCCTCGTGGAAAATCTAAGCACGTGTGTACTGCTACCACCTGACAAATAGTTTACGTTAGGTGATTGTGGCTATATATTTCTAAATACAACTTACGTACACAGTATAAAATGGAGTACGTTCTCTGCTCTTTTTTTAGCACACCTTTTGTTTTGTATCAATAAACCGTTTTAAGGTGTAAACTATTCGCCGGAAGAGACAATTAGCCCATGTAATGCCACATTGGTCCGAACCAATAGTACTAGTACTATCCCAAATAATTATAACAATTGAAAAAAAATAAAGAATGAAATAAACAATAAGATCCATTTGTAGTCAGTGTTGCTCAGCGATGTGTAGCTTCCTGTAAAATCACGCACATAAAAAGAAACCGATGATTGATGTCTTGAATTTTTATGAGTAAACTACTTTTCTTCTTCATACACTTTTCGCTTTATTAGCCACATTTATAGGTGTAAAATATCCTCGCAAGAAGAAATAAGCTGGTGCAATGCGTTAGAAAGACCGCTAAAAACAGTGGTAGAAATCAAAATCAAAATAACTAAAAAAATTTAATTAGAAAGGTAACAATAAAGCTACCACGAGTTCCACTTGCGCTCAGGGTCGCTGATGTGTGGTTTAATGTTAACAACAACAAAAACTGATGTTGAAATCACCACGAGTGGCTATAGCAATATGAGTGACGGACAAAATCGAGGCGCATGTTCGTTCTCCGCTCCTCTAAGCCTAACTCGCCGATCCCATTTATTTGATGTCCCCCATCTAATTTTTCCACACTACATAAACCTACTGAATAAAAATAGATGATTTAATGGTCTTATAAAGTCGTCAACAACTTTCGCACTCAGAGGCACTGAAATTCTCACACCCAAGAGTTTAAAGTGATAAACAAAGTCGTAACCAGAGAACAGGTCACGCGACTGCGCTAAGCACGAGGTGCATTTACAGAAGCCTAGGAAGAGTAGAGTAGTCATTTTGTATAACAGAGCTTATGATATAAGCCAGTCAAGATACCTTAATCAACCTTCAATCATTACCAAGCAAAAGTACATGCACGCTATCAGGAAAAGCTGTTTACAACCGGGACAAGGTTTGTGAAATTCTTTTGCAATGTAACACTGTTCAGGTTGCAATCAGTGAATGGGCAGAATAAGGACATTAGGCGCTGGCAATTCGTATTTGTTTGAGCTGTGCTTTTTTTATCCTAGTTCACCTAGTTAGACTAACAAAACATAGCTTAGTAGAAGGGAAAACCAAATTTGGTGTTCTTTCTAAAACAGCATTGAACGTGTGAGACGAAAACTTGGGTCAGAGACTACATGCAAGCAGTGTTTTCCTCCAGTTTAACATGTAATGTGCGTCCTCATGTCATAATCTCACAGTCAGTGTTTCAGTAGAGAGCTGATTACCACCTTAATATGTCGTGCGTTTGCCATCACCTGTTTTGGGTAAACAGCTGCTAAACCCACAGTATTTAATCTAGCACAATACTCAATAAACACACCAGTCGCCGGATCCATCATTCCACTTGACTATGGAGGCCACGTCATGTACATGCATCAATTTGTAAACTCCCCGTACAGACATCGCTCCCACGGCGGAATTAATCAACGTTTAATCAGCACTTTTGGTGCATTTTCAAACAACTAGGGTTTGAGTTGCTTTGAGCTGAAAATGGCAAAAACTTCCAAAACACCGATACAAGTAATTTCAATTTGAGTATTGGCTGTCGAGAGGACTGTCGTGAAACGCCAGTCAACGGATCTTTAGGCACTTCACAGAAGGATACTGTTTACACACTCCTATCTTAAGCAATATTTCGGCCTTGCACAAAAACTCTTCTACGAAAAGAACAAACATGCACGCTTACAGCTACTTTGGTAAAACACCACGTTGAAAAAATATTTTGTCGATGAGCCTAAAACAAAGATAAATGAGACTGAATTCCTTTTGACTACTAAGTCTGGCAATTAGTGTACCTGAAACTGGTTCCATAACTAATCTCTTTGGGAGACGTTCTTGGTCAAAGTAAATAGGAAACAAAGCAGAAGACAAATTATCCGTATTTCTTAAAAAGACGAGCTAAAAGCACAATAGTGGAAAATACTCTGTATTAGCTTGTCAGAGGCTGCTCGGTAGGCTTACTGACTCAAAGATGATTCCGCCTTCGTGCACTGTTCTTATATTTGCCCATCACTAATTTGCCTTCTCGATCCGTGAATTAAAAAGGCAGCCAAAAGAAACTTTATTTTAATCGTCTGAAGGGAACGCAAAAGGTGGTTTTGATGCCAAGACAACCAAGAAATCCGTCGCACATTCAATTTTAAATCACCGCGAGACCATTGCACTAGTTCCTTCTAACTGCACTAGCCCAAAACAATCAAGGCAGTAATAAAAGAAGATCGATACTTTAGGTCTATACTAAGTTTTCTTAACTGTGCAGAAAGTTTACAATAAAGCAATGTGATCACTGATCCCTATTCAACACATGCATGTCCGAGTTGTCTTCTCGACCGATTTACATAAAACGTTTACTTTGCATGGCTTGTACAATGAAATGCATGAATAATAAACACATTGTACACCCATTATAGATAAGAAGAGACACCAAAACTCTGCCCATTTGGACAAGACAATTTATTACTGACTGACCTATCGGTGTGACCGCCGAGCTATACTCCCTTCCCGTGTTATCCGCCATAACTTGTTCTTGTCCGACGCCATCACAACATAAGCTAGCGAACAGATTCAATTTTAAATGGTGACTTGTTCCTCGTGGAGAAAGTCGCCTTCTCCTAAACCGTGGTCTTTAATAGAGACTTAAATCACTTTTGATTTAGTTGGAAATTTTATCTCTGTTAAACGCAAAAAAATAGAACCGGGGACAGAGAGCAACAATACAGTCATGACAAAAGCAGGTGGATTCGTTTAAAGCTAGCCACATCAGAATATCACGCAAGGAGCATTTTTCGTTTGTACTACCAGAACAAAAACAAAAAAATTCAAGCGCATCTCAAGGTAATCGGGTGGTTTTCCTTAATTTAATTTATTAACCTCGTCTACATCATAAAGGTAGCAGTGATATCACTGATACTGATTGATCATGTTGTTATTGTCTCCAAATTGGTGTGCAGAATCAGCGCATGATACTGTCTTCCACAATCACAGGAACACTTCAAGATTCTCTCTTAAGCAGCCGTTGGGCGTATTGGCCCAGCTCCATAGGGCCATCCTGTTGAAATAAAATTGTCTATGTCTTTTTTTCAGAAATGTGAACGTAATACTTAAATTTTTATGTATATCGAGCAACTTTTGATCCAATCATTATATTAACATAGAACTGCATTAAAAAATTGAATCAACATTCAAATCTAAGTGTTAAAGAAACTTGGTAAACCTTTCTTCAACTAGTGCATACTCCCAACTAAAAACAAACGTTGTAGATGTTGGAAAATCAAACTAACGTTGCAACTAACGCGGGACGCTAGCAACACGTTATATATATATACATGTATCTGGCAGTAAACATGATTAGATTAACTTGTGCATATAACTCCAACAAGAATCATGCCAATTTCTAACGCTGGGGGTTTACTAAAAGGAAGTGAAATCACCAATTATTACTGGCCCTTCTCAAGACTGTTAAATCGGCATGAAAAGGACTGGCCTTAATTGTAAGGCAGAGCAAAGAAAGCGTTACCAGTTTCAGTTCTTGTGGTAGTTTGTGAGGTTCAAACATCATCTTCGCCGGCATTTACTGACAAATTTCCAGGATGTGTGAATTTTTTATCCGCAATGCATTAGGATACGTACAGCGGATAACTAATTCACCTTTCAGCTACTCATCGTCGTGATTTAATATTGGAACATAACAGCATGTTGTGTAGTAATCATCCACTACTGCATGTGCAATAACTAAAACAACAACCTATACTTGGTTCACTGATCATTTCTCCTTACGCAGTCACTGTGTTAAAAATACACACCCTAGAATGTATCAAACACTGGTAGTTACGAAACTTTCCTCGTTTATTTGCGGTAAAGCAAAGCGGAACTAAAACCTGAAATGTGTAGCAACAAACACCCGTCCAGCAGTACATGAACTGCGACAACCTGCAGTTTTGTGAATTGCACAATATTTAGGTACCGGCTTTCATTTAGTTTCTGGCGTTACAATAATTTTACTGAGGTCTATGAAACAATCAGCCCGCTGAATGTCGTACTTAATCTCTAATACGAAGCTAAGTTAGCTGCATCCCAGCTTCTGTGTTGTATATATTTTATACGTGGATAGAGAGCCTAAATAACAATCAATCCTACAATACAGGAAGTTCCCACCTGAGCAGCATGCCCTTGAAATCGTTTCGCCACAAATTTAACTTTATTGTTTGCAAATGGCTTACAAGCAATACGCAACGGTTTCCGAATTGTTTCAAAAAAGAGAACAACAAGAAGAACTTGCAAGTCCTACCTGATACGTAGGCTTTCACAACAACTGAACTACCATGACTCATTCATGGCCATATTTCTGAAATCCGAACCAACGTTCAAGAGGAAATGATCCCTACTTCAGTTATCCCCACGACAATTCACACCAGTTCATGGTCTTCCGTGAAATTTCAGTTTGTTAAAGGTGGTATTACTCTTATTATAGGTGAACTGACAATACAACACTTTCATATAGTTTGCAGAACACATTGGCTGACTTGCAATTTAGCTCAGGCAACGCGTCTTGAATGAGAACCAAAATTTGCACTGAGTTTGTGTATGTAGCTCCCACCATGCTGTTCATCCAAATATGTGCGGCCAAGAACTAGCCAGATTGAAATCGACAAACAAAATCCGAAATTGCGAAAACCAACAGTAAAAATTATTAATCCAGCACATATATCGCTCAGGCATTCAAATGCAAATCAAGAAGAAAAGAAGCCGTTCTCCCCGGACTCATCGGATAACATTCTCAATCACGTGCTGTATGAAGGCCGTTAGGCAACTTGATTGACATCAGTCCGAACAAAGGGTAGCGTTGGTGGTGTCGGTGTTGGTTTTTCAACAGATGACAGAACCTGGTTAGCCGGTTCCACTAACTCTGATAAACTGTACTGAGATTCAATAAGTCACCGAGTTCGGGCTAAAGTGGGCCATTTCCCGGCGAGTTTCTGTGACGTGAAACTAATCCGGCCTTTACATATCAGCATGATCAAAGTAGAGATTAGTCTAATCATGACACGTCCGTCCGTGTTTCATGCCTTGATCCAGGTTTAGTGCAAGGTCACGTGAGTTTTTTGAGGTTTTGTTGCAAAAAGGTTTTGAGTCAATAAAACGAAAGTACAAATATGTCATCGTCTTTTTAAAAAATAACATACTTACTCCTTTGTAAGCTACAGAACAAATGATTCGCCAATACGATTTACGCCGCGTAGCGTAGCCATGTCACGTGCTTATAACTGTACATCAACAAAAATACCTATTTGCCGTTTTGCTCATGCTCAAGTAGTGGGTGAGTGGTTGGGAGACCGTACAAATAGACGAAACTGAAGAGTGAAGGTTTTCTAACTGAAAATTTTCGAAAATTTGTAACAACGGGTATAGCTATCGTCTAATAGTCGAAAAATGGCTCTCTTAAAGAGGAATGGGCAAACTTATTTCAGTTCACAGAACGGACAAGTCCTCTGGCGTGTTACATGCACTTGAATTAACACTCAAAATCTGCGGTAGGCAAATTGTACTTATCTCTTTGAAATCTGTGGAAGGCAAATTGTACTTATCTTTTTAAAATCTGTGGTAGGAGATAACAAAAGCGACAGATGGCGGTTTGCTTTCCGTTTTGTGATCTCGAGGAAAACGAGTTGCCGAAAACGTATCGTGATATTAGCCTGAGAATACACTACGCCACGTATGCCCCTCGAGGCAGGCCAAGTCATTGTGTTAGTATAATTTAATAGGCCACGTCAGATTCTACTTTATCTAGACTACGCTGCGTGCAAAAGTTTCCAAACATGATTTAGTTTGTACGTGGAGATTTACGAGCGGATTAAACAAGCGAAACGGAGCTGAAGAAAGGTGACTGGCCTGTGTGAGCTTACTACCGGTATGCAGCGAACAAGTTCTTTTAAGTATCATAAGTATCATAAACGTCAGCTCGCTTAACATAAAACTAGGCCCTCCTGTTCTACACCTGCTTGGACTCTTGACTTTCGAATTTTTGCCTTAAAGGAAGGAAATCATACTAACTCCGAAACAAAGGCCTCAAACTCCACGCTAGCCGTAAGGCACGTGGTTTTGCGGAGAGGTGCGGAAGAGCACTCTACTTTCTGAAAACTAGCAGAAAGGAACGATTGTCCCAGATCAAAGGAGATGGATAAAACTGAATATAATAGACCGCTGTTTCAGTAAGTGGGCACTCTTACTGATGGATCAAAAGTTTCAGATATGCCCATAACTTGATCATTGTTATAATGGTGGAATGCTTTTCATCTTGCAACAGTATAATTATTCGCAAGTAGTTTATCTACAAGTAACCTGAAAGTTTGTAATCCATTTCCGCTGCATATTTAAATGAAGGCAAATTACTTCTACAGAAAAAGATCACTTACTTAAATGTTTTCTTAGAATTTGCTTTACAAGTTGCCTTTTTACCTTAACTATGTCCAACGGACGTTGAAAGATTTCATACTGCCTGCCCAGACAATCAGAAATGACACCTGTATAATCATCCATAGGGCAGATATTGCCCTGGAGATAGTATTGTTTCTTGGTTACATATACACAACGATCACCGTTCAAGATAGTTGGCGGTTGACCGATCAGAGAAAGGCTGTTTTCACAAAGCAGCATGGAGGGAAATATGTGCATTTAATTCTATGAAAAGAAAAGATGGCTTATTTTGGAGGCCAAGGCTTTATTCAACTCGTGGAAGAAAATACCGGTAGTTCAAACTCAGCCAATCATCTAAACACCTGAAAGAAAATAAATTTCTCGTTGATTTGTGCAAGCCAACCTAAGATAAATTCTTTACCACCTCAGGAATTCGGTTCACCTAACGTAAGTTCTATCAATCCGGCGACTTTCGCAATTTGACTGAATAAATATTGATCGAAGCAAACAATAACGGCAGCAAATGATTCAGTGCAAACAGACATTCGCATGACTTCACGTCATCCGCCAAAAGTTTACGTGTTTTGCCTGTTATTTCACCACTATGTAAACAAGCATTTCAAAGTGGTGCCGAGAAAAGGATTTTAGCTGCCCGTTTGAAAGCGAAACACGAGGGACCCTTGAGAAAACGTACAATATCGTCCTTTCGTAAGAGACTCAGCTGATGCGTGACCTCATAATACATCACTGTCGCACATAAACACTGATCGTGATCGTGTTGGAGCGACATAAACAGAACACTTGACAACCAAGTGCGTGACTTTCGTAATCGATGAAATCACACTTGGGTGTGCCCACTCCAGACGTGTTGGGTGAGAGGTCGAGTGCGCTCAATCGTGTAAATTCGAGAGCGTCGTTGCGCCATTGTTTAGTCACGTCGAGCCTATTCAGGTTCATTCACGTAGCTGAATGCTAACTGTTTCGGGAACATTCTGGACACGCATGAAAGGTTATCCAGTCGTCACGCGCGGTCGCGCGATTGCACAAGGACCTGGACGAATTCGAGAACTAATTTTTTTTTTGATTCCTTTTCTCGACTTTGTTTCAAAAGCGCCATAAAAATACTACTTTCAGCTTCCTTTAACAGTAGCCCAGAGTAATTTGCTATATGAAGACACTCTTTAAACAAAAACAGTTCCCCTGAAATAGGACTGGATCACTTTAGGTCTCCACGACAAATGAACGGAGGATTGACCTGACATAAATACCAAAAAAAGAACTTCCACATTGTGACAAAAGTAAATTTAACAAAAGGTAAATTTTAAAAAGCAAGAAAGACTGTCAGTCAGACGACAGTGTAAGAAAACAAAAATGCAGTGGCGGCTGGAAACTTTTCTTTTTTGTTCACCTTACTGTGGGAACCAAACTCTCCAGTATTAAATATTCCACCACGGTCATGTTTTTTCCTGAACTTTTTCAATCTAAGATTTATGCTATTGACTTTGATGTGATGTGAAAATAACAGTTAAAGAATCTAAAGAGCATGTGGGGAATAACTCTCATTGAGTTGACTTTTTCAACAAGAAAAATTCAACAAGATCTCGATAGCGCGAAGTTCCAGCCGGAAATGAATCATGGGAGTTTTGTGCTCCATGAATATTTAACGCACCTGATAGCAGAAACACGACCAGAAGACATTGTGCTGTTTGCATAATGGATAGAAATTCTACGAGTGGAATATATTTTTGAAACAAAAAATACTAAGATATTTGTGTCTGTCGCATCGATTCTGGCTTAATTTAAAAATTACTTAGATCAACTGGAACAAATTCTAGACAGATAGCATAACGAACCCATTTATAAATGGTCAAGGGAATGTAAGAAACTCTCCTCTTCTATCTCAAGTTCCCACAAACGTTTATTCGTGTGGTACATTCAAAAGCTCTTCTTAACGTTTCAGCTGAGAAAATCTGCTACTAAGGGATATAGCGTTGTTTGTTGTCAGGACTAAGTCCGAGACAGTTGTTGACATTCACGTTGGCTTGATTATTTCTATTTGAGATTAGTTTTGCTTCTTATTTTTGTATTTCGAGGTCGGCAATAGGTATTAAGCTCACCAAAAACAAAAAGGAAAGGTAGTATATAGGTATGATATAGGTATGCTACAATAGAAGTATCATGTCTTTGAGAAAACCTGAAAACTCGGCAAGGTAAGTGTTTCTTGGATCCAAAAATATAGTTTTTCGCACTCTTTTTTAGCTTTAAAATCGTTAGGAACTGACGTTTCAATCGATTTTGGTATGGGCTCAAAAATCTGTTTACGGGTCTCTTCGTTGATAAAACTGCGGCAGATCTCAAAACAGAGATAGCGCGAAAATGAGAAACACTGCCTCTTCGTGCTGTTTGTGTATTTGAAATGCAAATACACTCTTCACTGTCGCAAATGAGGAAAACTGGGAAAATTTTAATCCATATGAAGGCTTTGCTTCGTAAGAACTTCCATCTGTTTTTCAAGAACCGAAGAATTAATGGTCCGTTTTAACTGGCAGCAGAAAATCACCAAAATATCGCACTTTTCGTAAATTCGATAACATCGGTTCCTTCCCCAGTTTGCTTTTTCGCTTCCAAATCCTATGAATAAGCAATGAGTATAAAGTTAATGATATCCGTTCTTTTCACCTGTTACCCCGAGACGGCGATCCTCAGTTAGCATTTGACGTCAGCCCATCTATTTTTATCACGAATAGCCAAGAAAAACCATTGCACCTGTCGCTCTAATTCAGCCCTTGGCAAATCCCTCTCTTTTTGTCATGCACACCTACGTCTTCGTTAATTGGTGTCCCTTTTTGGGCCTTGGTTTATTTTTAACACGAAATATTTTGGAGACTTCCTAATTTAGAAATGGAAAAAAGTCTATTTCTTTGTTTAATGTTGTGATTTGAATAGGAGCAGGAACATAGTATACCGTTTATAATTCGATGTTTTACTTTGAATAACCATTCCAAAATAACAACTTTTGTGGGCAACTATAACACATCCTATTTTCTTTTCTTTTTTTCTTTTTTCCTTTTTCTTTTTTGCGGGAGGTTGCGCGATGTTTTATTAAAAACAAAAATCTTCCCAATCTAAAGTGGTTTACTTTACATTTCGCTTTGAGTATAGCGTCATAAATTTTTAAAGACAAGCTTTTGGATAATAATTTATCGGTCACGTTTGAGGAAGAACCCGTCCAAGGCCGGGCATCACTCCGTTAAAATGTTGTGCAATATTTAGAGAGCACAGCAACCCTTAACCTCTACGAATATCGAATTTGCATGAACATGTCTCGATAATTCTCTGTTTGTCACGGCCGACTGACTGTGCACCCAGCGGCGAATGCACGTCATAAAATAAACAATAATTGAACAATTGAACAATATAACCAGAGTGACAGGCGATGACGCGTATGTAAATTATACATCGCGTTTCCGTAACGCCACAAAACAAAACTCTCGCTTTAATTCCGCTTTTCAGTCCCGAATTTCGCTTTCTCCGTTTCATCTAAATCTTCAACGAATTAAAGAAGCCCTGGTTTTTTACTACCTAGCGAAAAAAGAGAAGTGCGAATCGTCACTTTCGATGAAAACCGCTTTGACGATACCGGTTATTGATAAACAATACGCATTTACGCAATATCTAATTGCGTCAAACGCTGACGCACGAGGGCTAAAATTAGCACCAAGTTCATTGGCTACTGAGAATTATTGGAACGTTCTAGTGACGTGCGAAGAATCCGAGTGAACAATGAATTTTAGATTTAAGGAGTCGCCCACTCGGTTCGTACACCAAATCGTCAAAGCTCTACGAAGCGAAGGAGTACATCCCGACGGAAAACAACGACCACCGAAGTCTAAGCCGAGTCGCAGTTATTGCTGGCCAATAACTCGACCTATACCTATACTGTTGATCAGTTTAACGACACAAAACCAAACCAAGAAAGAATATTTCGACCGTTCGGAGAAACGAAAATTTATATTTTAACATGATGATCACCATGACAGAAGCTTTGGATAGCCTTGCTCAAGTTGCTACGGACCAACTTTTTGGCTTCGACACTGCCAGTCTTCTGACACCGCAGTTAGCTCGCCAAGTCCCTCAACTCAACGCCGAAGAGTTTTCGTTCGTTCAGGCCGGCATGGATGAGCCGACCAACATTTTTGGTGAGCCGGTTGATTTCCACGACACTTCTGTTCCAGGTACTTAGTAACTAACGAACGTTCAAAATTTTCTAAAAGCAACCGTCGATGTAGTTTGTTATCGTCGGAAACGAATCCACCTACGCTGTCGCTGGGTGTAAAACAAACTGTGTAAGGTCGTGGGCATTTCTGTAAAACATTAAACCATTCGATGCGGTTTATTCTTTTCGAATCAGTTCACACAACTACGTTCGATCATTATTTGACTTTGACAATTTCATTTTATATTTATTAATCGGTTCCTTCACCTATTTTTAACTCGGAAGTGTATACATGCTTAGTTTTTGTTTTCAAAGTGAAGCAGTTGTCTAGTGTTTTTATAGCGTAGTTTCTATGAATTTTCCTTTGCCGCGCTTTTCTTTTACCCAAATCGTTTAATTTATAATTTCGCTGGTTTTGTTTACATAGTTCACTAACACTGATTTCTTTTTTCGTTTCTTAGGAGACCTTGATCTTGACTACACTGTACCAGACGTTAAGCAAGAAGGAGCTAACCAGTCCATTAAAGCCTGTCAGCAGCGCTTGGCCCACTTCAAAGTCCCAAGTCTACATGAGATTTCGGGACCAACTGGTTCAACTCCTCCACCGAGCGGACAAGCTTCCCCTTACAGTTCGCCAGCTCACAACCTCTGGATTCCTGACCGCACAGTTCTTACTCCCCTTATCAGCCAGGCTGGTACTACTCCTTGGAGTTCATTCTTCCAGGACACAAAACTTCAGATGTCTCAAGACACCAGTTCAGGACCAAACAAGGTGCAGCACCCCACTCCACAAGATCTCCAGCAAGAGCAGGTTCCAGTGTCAGCAAGTAACAATCTATCAGGGCTTCCTAAACTCCCACCTCAGGGCAACCTGTACCAGCGACCCATCCAGCAACAAGTGAGTTCTTCATCTCCAATGTTTATGCAAGCTACAGCCACTCTGAACATGAAGTGGCCAATCCTTGGTGCACCTTCTCCTTTCCAAACCAGCATGTCCCCTGATCACACTGCAATGATGGACAAGTTGCTTCTTCATACAGCAGCTCCAACTGATTTCTTGACCACACCAAGTAAGCCTGTTCAGAGGGGTCGCCCTGCTAAAGCTGGTGCTGGTTTACTAAAAGCTAAGCGCAACAACCCAACTGATGGACGCTCACGCACACCACCCAGTGAGCGGCCTTATGCTTGCCCAGTGGAGACTTGCCCAAGAAGGTTCTCAAGGTCTGATGAACTGACCCGCCACATGCGAACCCACACTGGACAGAAACCATTTCAGTGCCGTATCTGCATGAGGAACTTCTCCCGATCAGACCATCTGACAACTCACATCCGCACACACACCGGTGAAAAGCCATTTGCCTGTGACACTTGTGGTCGACGATTTGCAAGATCTGATGAACGACGTCGCCACATGAAGATCCATTTGAGGGAACAAGCTAAGAAGGAGGAGGAAGCCAGAAAAGTTATGGCTTCTCAGTCCAATGGAACAGTTTCACCAATTCACAGCCGGTCTCCTCAATCAACACCTTCACCAATTCAGGTCCCTGTGACCTCAGTGAACTCTTTTTAAGGTGACTGCTGCAAACAATGCTGGTTCTGTTATGACTTTAAAGTATTGATGAACTCTATTATGTTGAATATTTGTGTATATTTAACGTGAAATTTTTGAAGTGGGCTGGTCCTGTGTACATATTTTCAGCACAAGATATTTTGTTCAAGGTACTGTAAGTACCAAAATTATGCCTAACATGGACATATTTTTCATATACAGAAGTATTATTGATAGAGTACAGCTGGTCTCTGTATTTGTTTATCTAGACTACTAGATTAAAAAAAAAAACAGTTATCTGTCTGGGCAAATTATGTTCCATGTTTTCAGAAGCAATGTACATTAGAATGCCTTGTGGAAAATCAAGTTGTATTTAAGTTTAAGAATATTAACGGTTAGGCTGGTCCTAATGTACATATTTTGACGAAAAAACATTTTAAGGCACTTCGAGTGCCCAGTCAGTTGGTACTCTAAGGGACCTATTTTTCATACATTGAACTTGTGAAGAAAATGATACAGCTGGTTTCTGTATTAAATTAGTCTTAAGATATTTTATGTAAAGAAATTAAGTTTTTTCAAATTGTTCTCCTTGGTACAGTGGGTATAAGAATTATTATTATATAATTTTTTCATAAGTAGGAATCAATTTACAAAAATTCATAGCTTTTTTTAATATTCACGTGTAATTGCATACGGGTAAAACCCAGTTGTATAAACATTTATAGATTTTTTACCCATTTATCAAGGAGAATAATTTTTTTAAATGTCAAAGAATATTACAAACAGAGTAAAGTCAAGCTGGTTTTTGACGATATAAACTCAGTGCTGGTCACTAAAGATCATAACAAAAAATAAACTTGAAAAATTTGAAATACATTTACTGTTGTCTGTGTTCACTCAATTGCTGCCAAGAAAGAAGAAGCTGGAAGTGGGATGTAGAACAACAGCAACTTGCTTCCTTTGGATTTTGTCCTCCTCTCTCAGAGGCTGCGCACATGGGGGGCACTTCACTTGTTGACTTCTGTAGAATGAAGCAACTGGGAGTATTACTACTACCCCCTGGATGGGATGCCAATCCACCGCAGGGATACCCCAGCGTTTTTTCAGTTATACCCAATAATTTGTACATCTGTATTGAGAAAGAGAATTTGGAAGAAAGTTTCTTGTCTTACAAAACAACATCAACAACATGATGCAGGAGAAAGCCTTGAACCACTGACCTAAATTCAGCAGCCAAATTGTTCTAATGAAGTTTTCTCTGGGAAGTCTCCTTTTGTAGTTCACTGCATTAGAAGGGGCAGTGCCAGTCAGGCGTTGAACCAGAAATTAAATGGTACACATTCTGGATAACAATGATAAGGTGCACTTGCCATGAAATTATCAAAATGTCAGCACCCAGACACAACTCTGATTAAAATCTAGGTGCTGATATCCAATAAAACCACAAACCACTTCCAACAAGGTACTCTGAAGCTGAACAAGCCTAGTATGTACCAGTTGTCCCAATACCATGAAGAAAGGGCAATTGAAATATGTTCAACCCTCAAGCTTGCCATTAGGATGCATAACAGGCGTTTATTTAGCCGTATTCGAAGAGACCTGGAAGTCTGTTAAAAGGCTAATTCTAATATGTTGAAAAAAATCTTCTATGGCGGCCATTTTCATTTGGTATCCATTCACAATAGTCCTGAAAGTCCCTCCTACAAATGCCAAAGAATAATGATAACAAACTTACATTTTAAATACCCAGTGCTATTTTGCTCCATTAACCAGCTGTTATTATCTCCCGTTGTCTGTTGAGGGTATATAAAAGCTAGACAAGAAAATTGTGTCATCTCTGCCAAGCTGGAAGAACACATATCACAGCCAATTCACATGCACAGGCTGTGAGTCAATGCGACTCGTTTTCGAACCAGCCAATCAAAAGCGAGAAAACGTCGAAAATCTGCCGCCAATTTGGCGCGCGAACACCTGATCCGATGCATGTTTGTTATGATGCCGAGGTCGCCATGTTGGCAAGGCTTTTTGTACTGTTGTTGAGTTACTTTTTCTTAGTATTCCTGGTTGCTCGAGTCTTTGAAATTTCATCGTCATGGTTAAAAGCGGGATGCTTGGCCAGTCAGCTCTTGAATCCGTTCACCTTGAGCGTAAGAAAGCTCAAGTCGATTTTGGAGCAACGGGGCGTGAGTTACGCTGGTATAGTGGAGAAGAAAGAACTTGTCGAGTTAGTAGAAGCGTGTGGAGCGGTAACTGAAGCTGAAGGCTGCTCTGTTGGAATCGAAAGTTCCGCTGACGACAGTGAAGAAGGCGATGACTTGAATTTCACTGGAGCATCACACTTCTTCGAAGAAGTCGAAGACACCAAAGCAGGGACATGGCTGGTTGATGTCATTCCCCAGGGTCAGTCGTCTTTGCTCCGTAGCAAGCAATGGTCGTCGCTCAAAAGAAGGATAGCTCGATTTGGTATTCGAATAGGAACGTTTAGTTGTGAGAATGACCCTATACTTTGCATAAAATATGGCTGGCATAAGCCATCTCTGGTCATCTCCATGCCTCAAGGAAATCAGCCCAAAGGTAACGTCATCTTGAAAACATATGATTCGAGACCTTCAGTGGAACTTATTTTTCAGTGGATCAAAAGAGAAGTTTCATCGAAGCTAGTAATTTTTAACACTGCGAATGAATTTACTGATACTTTTGAGGCGAAAATGAAAGAAAATCGTATTTACGTTGTATTATTTTCGACATTATCAGAACCTCCTATGTATCTTGGTTCGCTTTCCGTTCACTTCACAGGAAGGGTTCGATTCGGACACGTTCGAATATCCGATTGCAAGACTGAAACGCACATCTTGAAAAAATACAATATCGATAATTTTCCCAGCCTTATGGTATTCACACCTGAGGGGAACTTGACTTACGGCTACAGAAAAGGAGAATGGATAAACTATGGTTCACTTGAACTATTTCTTAAGACTATTCATCCTGAAGTCAATGATGTTTTCGTGACAATCCTGCTAATAGTAAACATGAGTTGCTTTATGGAATTGTTTTTAACAAACGGAGGTATACTGAAAAGAATTGTTCACCTTATCTGGTTATTGACGTTCTATAATACAAGCCTTATAATCTTGTGCCTCCCAGTTGTTACAATTTTCCAACTACCATTCCTGAGTCCACTCTTGGATTTCGCTCTCAAGTGTTGTAGATCTATAATGACATCAGATGCTGCTGCAGTAGTGAGAGACTATACAGTTTTGGGGTTGCAACACAGAGCACTCATATGTGGAGGTTATGCAATCTATGGCATGCTTGTGCGATGGATTCGAAGGAAGTTTAATGGCTATTTTGGCTTTGAGGATGAAAACAACAATGTCTTGTCCATAAGAGATTGGTTTTCCCAAGACCTACACTACTTAACAAATGTTGTTCAGAATTTCCCATCCCCAAGGCAACCACAATTTGACTACAGTGCATCTGGTCTCGAAGATGGATTTGAGCTTCTTATCCGCCGCCTTGCAGTCCCTGAACTTTGGCTACGTCCTGTAATTCCCACTGAGTACATTAACAATCTACCAGTATGGAAATTTTGTTGCTCCGAAGTAAACCAATGCTGTGACAGCAATCAGGGACACGGTGCTAAAAAACACAGGAAGAATAATGTATGCTGCCAAGAGTCATCCAAACCAGCTGGCATGTTTGTGACTCACGAGTGCACTATATGCCTGGAAGATTTTAGAAGTGGTTGCTTATTGCTAGGTTTGCCCTGTGGCCATTGCTTTCATCAGCAGTGTATTGAGGCGTGGCTCTGTGGGGGAAATGTGGGCACTGGCCGTTACTGTTGTCCCGTTTGTCGTTGGCCAGCTTACAAGCAAAAGCCCTTGGCTTTAGAAGCGAACCTTATGAGGGGACAAATTCAAGACTCTTGAAACATCAGATGGCAAACTTTTTGTTTAGAAGGTCTCTATTGCAGCTTGCGTATCACATGGTCGTAGCAAGTTTTTCCATAGAACATATTCTTGAATCAGGTTGGAATGCTTTCCTAAATTCTTTATCAAATTTTGCCAAAAGGACTTGGTAGCAGGAAACAAGTTATGATTTTAAGATAAAGCACAACACCGTATGTTTAGATTTCACACAATCATGCTTTTTTGTCATTCTTGCTTATATTTTTATTTACAATTCTAATCACTATTACATATAAATAGCTTCGTTGTAGCATTTTCCTTGAACTGAGGATGGCATCAGGGATGCCGAAACACATATTCTTTTAAACTTAAAAGTGTTGTGCTTCATGTTAAAATCATCATTGTGTAGTTCCTGAAAATATCCATACTCCCCCAACGGAAGGTTTTTTGTTTTGCACCCCCACAGCCCCCAGGAAATTCCAGTTTAGCTTCATACTGTCCTTCTAATAGTTTGGCTTTTAAATCCCATCTCCCCCTAGGAATTTCCAATGACCTTCCATGGGGGAAGTATGGATAATATCTGGAACCACATATTATCAAATTTTATTGGTTAAGTCACTTTATCATTAAGGTGGGGCGCTAAAAAGGACAGGGGGACGGAGGGGGGGCAGGCTAAGAATGTTTCAATTTGTTAGAGTTTTTAGGATGGCACCCTTCTCTGGAACTGCCACTGAAGGTAATTTGTAAACACTCATTCGGATCAAAGGGCGTACATGTAGTTTTGGTGTTGCAATTGGTCTTAAATATGGTGTTGACTTTTTGATATTTTGGTCTGAACATCATGGGTTAGTAGCATTATTTTTGATTTTACAGGTTAGAACTACAGTGAATAGAAGGGAGAAGTTTCAAAAGTTTAGGGTATGAAAGCCACACATTTCTGAATCTGCCCAGCAGCTGCAGAATAGGAATATTTGTCTGTGAATTGGGACTGGAAAAAGCGCCAGCTTGGGAACGTTCGTTGCCTCAAGTACAGTTTTTCTTAATAGGATTAAAGTAGCAAACAAGTTTGAAAGGGAGACTGAAATTGTTAAAATTCTAAATTCCTAAGTTTTCACTGTCATCATGCTTAATTAATTAATGACCAATTTCAGGTGCCTGAGCAATTTCTGTGAGCTAACATGACAAGATATATTTTGTAGTCTAAAAGAGAAATTATGGCTGAAGGGCTTGGAAATAGGCCTACTGTGTGTATCCAAAGCTATGAATAATTTTATTAAACTTTGAAGTGAGAAATAGAAAACAGATTTTTTTTTGTGAAAAAAAAAAAACAACAACAACAACAAGCAAACAAACAGCCAAGCGACTCTGTCTTGGAGTAAGCGCTCATCTGAAGGGCAGCCAAGAAAATTGATTCATCAAAGTCTAATAAAAAATGTTAGTGAGTTGTTTGTATTTGTACTGTAGATAGTGATTTTGATGATTAGTTTTTTTCTGAGAAATTATGGCTTCATTGCAATTGTAGGCATATGGACAGCCTGCCAGCATTTTTTGGTCAAAATGTATAAACATGGATGAATTTGTCTGAAGTTATCGCCAATTTTCCTTTGTAAAGCGCATTTGATTATATTCACAGAGAAAATGTGCTATATAAGTTCTAAATTATTATTATTATTATTATTATTATTATTAAAAAGCTGTGACTTTGGGCTTGTAAATTCTCTGAAATTATGGGTTTTGATAAAAAGTACACAAAGTCAGTGGAACTGCATTAAACCGCCACCAACAGGCTGAAAAACTTGGATGTAGTAACAAGATGTTTGTGTATTTAAAAAGGGTGACTGCATTTGCCTTTTGTCAGGTTAGTTAGATGAGTGGCATGAAAGTGAGGTGTTATTGTTAACTTGGAAGGTGTTACGGTAACCTGCGATCAGGCTCTATTTTCGTTTCGCTCGGTGAAACATTCAGGCGGGACTGGATGCTAAAATTCGGCCTGATCGCAGGTTAGTGTTACGGTGGGTTTGACTGTTCTGGCTTTTACATTAACTAATATAACCAGTAGAATTTGAGTAAATTTCCAGGGAAGTATTTTTCTTTTACTGTCAGGCAGTAAATTAAGATTTTTAAATGGGTTACTCTTAACCATGTAACGTTGTTTAAAGCTGGTGATTGAGTCTCTGTGGAGAAATCCGAAATATTGAAGAGCATTCAGCTTCAAACGTATAGGCTCTCCATATAAAGTGCACTAGATTGCTGATTTTCCTGCCAAATGGAGTTGCAAGTCGTTGCAAGTTTGGAAATGCCAACTTGGGAATGGGTGGCCAAACAGACTAGAAAGTGGACACAAGTTAGTTGCAGTTAAATTGCTGTCTTAGTGGTCAAATGAAACAAAACACTGAAAAGAACTTACGTCAAATCGTACTGGGTGGCCAAACAATGGAAAACTTGCACAACCTTGTGGCAAATTTTAGCTTGATCAAAGTGGAACAGCATACATTTGCAACTCAGTTTGGCTAACACCTTGCACTGATTGTTTTTGTGTCAAATTGGATATCAGAAGTAAGGTGTGAGAGTAAATTAAAATATTTCAGAATAAAAATGTGCAATGATGGGATGGTGCCTAACTCTTGGTGTTCCATTTCTTTTGCTGATGAGTGTTCCAAGTGCGCATTAAGTACTTGGAATGGGTAGTTTGCCCTACAAGCGCAAGACTGATATCTTGAATGGCTGGCAAAATCAAGCGGGTGGGAAGGAAAGGAAATGCTTGGGTACTAGACTGGTGCAATGAGAGACCTTTTACCTCTAATAAAACAACTGGGGGATTACAAGACACCTCGATCTCTGCCTCTAACTATTTTTATTGTTTCATGGGATTATATTCCATTTCAGTTATTCTTTTTTTTACAAATGTTAGATTGTTTTATTATAATCATTTTGTCTTTTAATTATTTATACAATATATTCTTTCTTTCTTGTTTATTGATACATCTGAATAATATGACAACTTTCCACTTGGTGGATTTAACTGTTATTCCCACAAAGTTTCCAAAACAACTTTGAATCCTTACCATTACTCCGGGGGGGGGGGGTTCTCCGGATTTCAAGTGACGGGGATGATCGAAGGATTTTTTTGGGTTTGAAATTTTTGATTCCGGGATGTTTTTGGGTAGGAAAATTTGGCAAGTATTTTTTTGGGTGGCTTGATTAAGTAGGGATTTTTTGGGTATTCAAAACAATCTGGAAAAATGTGGTAGTGCCTGCGTATCCTGGCCGCATAGTTCTGTGAATATTTAGTACTGACAACCAAGCTTGTCTTGGGGTTGTTTTAATTATATTTAACGATGGTGTCGCATTACATTGCATCTGTTTCATAAAACTGGTTATACGATAGCCCGCAAAGTGTCCCGGGTGTATTTCACAAGGTTTCAATTCATTCAACTGATTTCTCATCCATCGTGTTTATCACCCGGCTTTATCCTCACTGAAATTCCCTTTTGATGTAGTGAATTCTTGATATCTTTCGCTTGTGACTTGTGGGTTAATCCTTTCTGGAAATGTTTGAGGCTCAAAAATTCAGTATGGGATTTTTGGGGGGTCAGTTTTTGGTCCAGGGTTTTTTTTTGGGGGGGGGGGAGGGGTTCCTTGGAGGCCCTAGGGATTTTTTTGGGTTTTGATTTTTGCCCCCATTTGATCATCCCCGTCACTTGAAATCCAGATTACCCCCCTGGGCCATTACTTTCACTGCAAGTTGATAAACTTACTGTGTTAAACATCTGTTAAAAACAACTTCAGAAAACATTGAAGTTGTCAGTCTTGGTTTATACTGAGTCCTTTCTTAACATCACTTTTTTTATTTTTTTCTCATAACATCCTGTATTTCTACCCTCCATTATTTAGTTCCAAATATAGTTTTAGTATAGCTTTTTTCTTTTAACTACAGCCTTTAACTATGAGTTTTGAACATGTTCATGGCCACAGCTTTCAAGCCAAATTTCTTCCCGTAGTCATCAATGTTGAAGTGGCAGCGCTTGCGCTCGTCAACCTTAGCACTGCTGTCTAACTTGTGCCCCTGTTCAAACACGTAAATGTAGTACCTGTGATCATTGGTCTTTCCAGGCTTTGGTTTAGGGGGAGTTGGTGGTTTGTAAGCTGCAAAATGATAAACACAATTAATACAAAGGAATTAGCCATTAATTACACCTTGAGTTAGTACAGTACCTGATTCACTTCTTCACAGTAGACAAAGTAACTCAAAGTTACATTAATTGAAACTGTGTTTTCCAAGACAGGGCTGTTGGGATTTGACAAACGTTGCAGAGTAGAGCATAGCAAACATGTTTTTAAGGTTTTTACACTGCACAGGTAAGAATAGTCTAAGTCACATCCATGCCAAACACAACCCACACAACCAAAGCCTGATTCTCAGACGATCTAGGAAGGGAGTGGTAAGTGAGCGACCTCAGACCGTCTGAGTTTTAGAGTTAATACAACCAGAGATGAATCAGGTTTCTGTAGCATAAAGAAATTTGGGGTATTCCTTCTCCCCACTGGATGGGATCCTAGTCTATCACAGGTGTGTCCAGTATGCTGGCAGGTTTCCAGCATGATGGTCCCATTTAAACAACTGGATGGAGAGGGAAATTATGTGGGATAGGCTCATTGTTTAAAGAAACAAAATGACTAGACAGTAGCCCCAGAGTGGGGGGGGGGTACTCCTTACAGTGGGATTGACAGGGAGGCTTTGCCCAAAAGGGGTGCCTTTGTTAAGCTCACAGTATACAAAAGGGTAGGGAAGAATCATTGTCCTCTGGGTACATAAATTAAAAGGGTCACAAAATCTGCTGCAAAGTGGAAGAGATTGCAGCTAAAGCTAAGTATATGAAAAGATGCCAAATTTTGGCAGAAATGACAATGCAAAACACATAAAAGCTTGCACCCTTTGAGCAACTGAACCAGAATGTACCAGGACTAATCCTTGAGGCATAAGAAAGGGATGCAATTTTCATCTAGGTATATGAAAGGGGTACCATTTTGGTAAAAACTAGTATATTAAAGGCAAGGACCATTTGAACCTCTGGAAGGAGCCTCCCCATAGAAAACTTTATTGAGTAGCCCCCTCCCTCCCAGAGATAGTCGAGACCAAATGGCCCACTATGCACAACATGTTCCCGCTCACAGATCAGCCCAACGCCCATACCCAATTGAAACCTGGGCCATAACTGACAATAAATAAGCATTTTTATTGCACAAATTCCAGGCTAGGGCCTTTTTAAAGAAACTAAAATTGCAATAAAACAATGTCCTACAAACTGATATTACTAAAATTACTACAACTAAAATTCCTAAACATCCTAAATTTACATGTTTTATCTAGTTCTTTAGGTCCTTCAGAAATAAATAATCTTGTTTATAAAATTCTTTCCTAGATCTAAGTACAGTCTTGAATATCTGCTAATGACTGCCACTCCCAGAGGGCAAAACCTCTTCTAAGTCCTCAACTGTAGTCTTAGGCATACACAAACAATACATTCTTAACCACATAAACAGATCCCTGAATTTAATGGCAACTTAAGCAGCTTTGGTCCCCGGGCTCTGGTCCCAGCAGGCTTTTAGCCAGAAATTTTAAGTTGGCCGTCCAAGGAGCATGTTTCTTGTAAATTAGTTGAAAGATTAAGTGAATTTTATTTACATTTTCCAAAAAGTGGGCGTCCATAGGACGCCTGGACGCCCTTCTGGCTAAAACCTTGGGTCCCAGCCATGTCCTGTTTTGCAGAGGTTCAGGTTAAGCTGTAGAAAAGAAGACAAGGAACTTAGCAACAAGCCTACCTATGAATGTTTCACCAGAAGAAGTATCTCCTTTTCCCAGGTCACCTCCCTGAAATACGTAAAATGACACAAATCACTTCAAAGAACTGAGCAATGTTTTTGTAACTGCAAACAAATTTTCAGTTTCAGTTTCTTTATTTGCAGCTCACATTTGTGAAACATTCCTCTAGACATGAATCACCAAAACTATTGTTACCTTTACCTACATGTGCAGTGTATGAAAAAGTTGTTTAGTATGTAGTAAGTAATTGATCAATAGTCAGCAAACACACCACTGTGAGGTAAGGTGGTTGTTAAATTTCAGTTGTTTTTTGATTTTTGTCGAGAAAACTTTCCTTTTACCAAGAGCACATTTGAAGCACCTAATTATCTTCACTCAAAATTTACCACTCGTAGCAATGTCTCCAGTTACTCTTTAAGAGACACCAATGGCAAACTTGCTATTCCTCTAACCCATACAAACTTAATGAAATGGTTTCAGCTACTCTGGAGCATTTCTTTGGAATAGCCTTCCTGTTGAGCTGTGTCGGGCGAACTCTCTTGGGGCCTTCAGGGCTGGCTACAAGCAATTCTTCTGAAGATCTATCTACACGGCACTTATGTAAAGCAGGCTCCTGACTTAATTAGGTTTTGTCAAATTGTTAATGTATTTTAGTGGTTTTTGTATTAAAATAGTGTTTTTAAGTGCTGATGAGTGAACTGTGATTAAATAAAGCTATTCATTCATTCATTCATTCATTCATTCATTCATTCATTCATTCATTCATTCATTCATTCATTCATTCATTCATTCACTCACTCATTCATTCATTCAAGGACACAGCACATGACAGGAAAGTAATATTAATCCTTTCAAGGCAAAAAGCAGGGTTACAAATGTATATCTGCTACGTGGTATATGGTGCGCCATTCGGTTGAGTGCTTTTTGGGGACTACACCCACAGGATGGCATTGAAAACTAGGTAGAGGGGATGATGGGTAGGGCCCTACTACCCGGCCAAGTGTAACCTCCTTCTACAAATTCAAGGTAACTACCTCGGGATGCTGAGTGGCTGAGATAAGGTTAGGGGAAACCCGGGATGAACGATGACCCGAATAACCAATGCGTGCTCCTTCCTTAAGCGTGCTAAGCAAATTAGAAACAAAGTTACGATCTGGGTGATTCGCTAATTCTAACTCTAAGCGATAAATGTCAATAGGTGTGGATACTTGTGGCTTCAAATGGCGCCTTAGTTGTCCTACTTTACTTTCTGCCACGCTCGCTGGATGGAGAAGACTTGGAGGCACCTGTGTTGCTGGGTGGTTGCTGTGGGCAGGATAGGGCAGAGTGACTGCTGGAATAACAGCGGCGGCACACATGCGGGTAGTTGCAGTTACGGCGCGTGCAACTGGAGGACTTGTTGAAGTCGAAGCAGAGTGACTGGGTATGGCGAGGCTTTCACGGAGTATCTTCTCCTCCAAATTACGTTCCACTGGCCTTGAAAGACCCAGAGGGGAGGCCATTCCGGGGGTACGTGGGTGCTGATCGGCTGGAGGCGAAACAGGACCGCTTTCCGGCGCTCGCAAGGCGACCAAAGCGTTGCTGATCGACTCCGCAACTATCTCCTCAATGGCGGCACGCTGTGCTGAACTCAGTGTCGTCTGCGACTGGGAGGCAGGTGGCTCTGGTTCGTCCCTTTCAAACATTTCGTCGATGAGAACGACGAAGCTTCGTCCGAGAGGGCGTTGTCCTCTTGTTCGGCTTCGTGCGGCTCTGCACGCGATGATGCACGGTTTGCCGTTTGGACAGATTGCTGGCGGTCTGCGGCCTGATTGGCACGACGGTGACGAGTTTGTACAGCCTTTGTACCCAGCGATGTCTTCTTCTGGGTGCGCAGCAACGTTTTGCTGGTGTTCCCAGGCAAGGCCTTTTTAAGCCTGGCGAGGAGCTGCCCTCGGGAACCGGTGATGGGCAGATTCAGCGCTTGGAGGCTAAGCTTCAAGACCTCACTGGAGAGAGCCGACAGATTTTCGCATTGAGCGGAGGTGCGTTTGCCGGACGACGTAGAGCGAGGACGAACCATGGTAAAAATTTTTGCTAAATTGACAAAACACTGGCTGCACTGCACAAGAGAATTACAAATTGAACCTTGAACAGGTTGCTTAAGCTTTTATATCTAGACAGTGTCTGCTAACGTAGCCAGTAGTTAAGGCTGTACTATACAACAGCTTGGCCTTACACGTGTACTATCTTAGTTATGAATAGGTCCTTAATGCTATCGACCAATGCAATAAAACGTACGAAAATGCCAACTAGAAACAAAGCCATAATGTTGTAGGTCTAGCTACAACGGAGCTATTGATTTTAGTGACCTTGGGATCCCAACTGCATAGTAGTTCTATTGATAGCGAACGCGCCATGAAAGGCTCACTGAGAATGAGTGTCACGTTCCATTAACAATATTTTACTGATCTAACAGTAAAATTTTATATAACCCGTGTATGGCAAATCAGGGACAAAGCTACAAAATCAGTATTATAACCAGAAAAAACTGAGCACTATATTTCAAAAATCACATTACCAGAACTAATAAAAACCTGTCAGTAGCTTTGAAAGATATTGGTTTTAAATATAAAAAAGAAAAAGCTTAATTAACAGTCACAGTCTTTGTACATTAGGTATACCCCTAAACTATACAGCATAACAGGAGGAGCTGCGGTGGTGCATGCGCAGTTACGATCACTTTTCGCAAGATGGAGGTCACATTCTGTGAATGTTTACTATTTTGTGGCTCTAGTTTAACCTTTTCATACCAGCTTCTGAGCTATGATATTTCGTTTGGAGGACAGTACATTAGTCTTTTTTAAACCCGTGGCTAGTAGACATATTGATTTGAGGTTTAAAGATGGCAAACTGTGTCGAAGAACTCTGAGGAGAAAAGGGTTTTGGACAATATGGCGGCCCCTGTCATCGAAAGGGCAGTTGTTTCCTACCACGCTCTAAAGCCTAAGGGACAGGCTTTCACTTACATAAGCTAAAAGGTGAGTTAATATGTTTTGAATATTGTATAGTTGGTCATACTATGCACATCAAATACACGAACTAGTGAATAATTTTGCCTTTAAAAACTCTCCATCGCCGTAAAACTCGTTCATAGGGAAACACTTCTGCTTGTCTAACTCAGAATCTACACGCAAATCCAACGCAAAATGGACAGGAATTCTATAAGTAAAGAGTGTTTGTACCGGACATTGTCCAAGGGAAATAAGTAAAAATCGGGATCATGTTCAAGTGTTTTAGACCTCTCCATGCCCTTTTTCTCCAAGGCAAGTTGACTGATCTTGACATCCGTCTCACCTGCTGTGAACTTGCCGTACAATGGTTGATTTTAATGTTCATTCTTTGTACTTGCTATAAACAGTTCAAGTAAACAACAACCGCTGGCATCGGTTAAGATCTGAAGATCAGGTTTAGTCAAGCTTATTGTGGCATATTTATTGACATTCCTGATGATAATTTTCCTTCATTATGCAACATTCACACATACCGTATGTCCAAAAAGATTTCTTGGAATTCTTAAAGTGCTGTATGTATTGTTTCTATTTTTGCTGCTTTGGCCACTGACAAAAATCAGGATTAATGTCTAAAAATGGGAATAATACTCTGTTTTCAGGGTCAAATTTATTAGCATATTTTGCCCACTTCACATTTGATGCAGTTGCATATAAAGATACTTCTCAATAAAGAAATATATATCTTGGCTACTCTGTTTGATTATTTTGAAATCTAAATTTGATGTGACATTCTCATAATATTATCATTTATGACTAAATATCCACATAGATACTTGAGTGGTTTATTAATAAAGCAAACATAACTTCTGTCAAATAAGTATGTTTTCATTTTGGCTGCACTTGCGTTTCTGCCTGAGACGGTGCAGTCTGGGAGGGAGTAAATGGGGAATGAAGTGGTGGTGGATGGAGTGTTGGAAAAGATTGTATAGTGCTGCAATTTCCACATCAATGGAGACTAGATCAACATCGCCTACATCAACAGAGTCATCTCCATCAGGATTTCTGTCTTGCCTTTGGGTCATAGTTTCTTCATTTTTAGATTTAGGATTGAGTATTGCATTCTGTGCTGCCTCTGATAATTTTTGTGCTTTGTTTTTAGGAAGTCCTGGCACAAGGGACAACACTGGGGTTGAGACAGGCAGGACGCGTGATATGAATGTGAGCAGGCTAACAGTGTCCACTGCTCGTCCCCCACCATTCTACATTCTGGTAGGTCACATCTATTTTTTTCTGAAGGTTGCTCCAAGCTTTGGTATCCCAATGGAAGCATTTTTCTTTTCTGGGGTTCCTTTCCAAATATCCTGGGAAGTAGTACTTTTTCGGATTTGCCGCTGCTGGTAAATACTGCCTTTCCAGGGGAAGTAGCGATGCTTTTGAGTATCTGTGCAATAACCTTTGCACCTTTTGTGTTAAGGTTGACAAGCTGATTTTGTGAGAACAAAACCGAAGATGTCTTGGAAAAGTGTTCTTGAAAGTTTACCTTAGTAATGTGTTTTGATTCAAAAGCAACCTTGGCCTTTTTTCTCAGTGACTCCACTGAGTCTTGAGGGTTAGTTTTTGAACAAATAATACTGTGGGCAGTTTTCCACAGGGTATTCGTCAAAAATAAGCAGGTGAGATCTAAACATCGCAAAGAGAGCTGGGTTATTGATGCCCCAGTATGCACACATTGATAGCCACACCAACAGGGCCTTATCATAGTGGTGTCTTTGGAGGCACAAGAGCATGGTCCAGATTATTACAATGGCATTGAAATATTTCGAGAAATTATTGAGCTTGAAAGTTACACTGTACAAGTGGCAAGTAATTATCCAAAAGATTTAGGCTCTAACAGATTCTCTGATATAGAGCTATCCCCCATAGACTACCTCCAAAATTAGGCTTATACGCCAAGGCTTGGGTGTTTTTGCAAAACAGTTTAGTGTAGATGATTTCAAAAAGGTCTCTAAATTTGTCAAATAGTGTTTCCTGACCATTGAGTGAAATGTGGAGAGGTCCAATACGTGGCATTAAAGAAAGGATAGCAGGCTGATCAGAGTTGACAGTTGCATTCTCTTTTTCAGGTCCAGAGTGATAGGACAGAGTGTAGCTGTGGTCTGAGTGAGCTGCTGCTGAAGTGGACTGTGGTTGAGATTGTGGTGCAGAGGATGCTTCAGTATATTTGTTGTATTTTTGTAGAGTTTCATAGATGACTTGTCTGGAGTAGAATTGTGCAGGCCAGTCACCAATTGAGGAAGAAGGAAGTGCTTCAGGTATTCTAAAAGATTTGTACTGAGCATAATGTCAAATGCCGCATCAAAGACATCCTTGCTTCTGAGACTTAACTCTACAAAATCCACCAAGTGGACATCCTGCATTTGACGCATGGTTCTGACTGAGTCGTGTTGGCAGTACTGATGTGATGACAAGCGATGCCTTTCTAGCTCTGGGTTAAAGAGGCAGTCCCGGATCCAACTAGGCATTATACAAGAGTAAGACTGAGAAAGTTTGTACATTGCTGCAGGGCCAGAGACAGAGTTAACAACAGATGCAATATCCAAAGCTTTAAGAGAGTGATAGGTAGTTAGAGGACAGGCTGGTATGGCAGGGATGTGCCTAAATAACTTAATAAGAATAGTACACATAGATTTGGGATTACAAGATTGACTAGTGGTGGGGATAGCGGTGTAATCATCTATAATAAGTACAATTTGACATTTCTGAGCAATTGCTTCTGTGACAAGATCATTAAGTCTTTTTGCAGTTCTTTGATCTAGTTCATTGTAGATTCTGTTAACAGTGTGTCTCCATCATGAGGATCCCACGACATGTTGTAGTTCAGTCCCGTACTGATTCAAGTTTGACTGTTTTTAAAAAAGTGAATGATCCGTCTGAAGCCAGTTGCAAACTTGACTCAGGCCATAACATAGCTTATGTATAATTGCTACAGTCCGTTTTTTGTTCGCCTGAATTCGCTCTTTTAAGTGCCTGCTATCGGTCATGGCTGCCAGAATAGTAGGAAATATAGTTGGTGCCCCAGCATCAGCACACAGCTCTTGGAATTCCTCAGGGTCGTAGATTGGGCGCTTCCCTGCTATAGCAAACTGTTTGTACATTTCGGCTTTTAGTGACCTCAGCTCCTCTTTCAGATCACATTCTAGAAAGATAAGAGATAGGGCTATTTCAGTACTTCGTTATTTGCAAAAGGGAACCAAAAGAAGCAGACGTAATTTAACCATCTGCACTCTTATGTTTAGAAAGCTGTGCCATGTGCTCGGAAAATTCCTCGAATTGCCCGGGTGGTAGCAGGGTGTGGCCATCTGGGGCACGGAGTACGTCTCCAAAACAGGTGTCTTCGATGCGCCATTTTAGCTAGGTCCAAATGCCGTTTCGGGAGGACTATCAGTTTCTTGCAATAGTACCTAAATGTTTGTTTTACAAAATGTTTCACTACATAGGATTTATAGAAATAAACATGAGTACTTACGTGTTCACAAGTTTCTCCAGTCTTCTTATGTTTACTTATCGCAGCCCTACAGGTGCTGCATATCCGGCTGTCTCGGTCCACGACCACGTTCGATCCAAAGCATTGCTTTATATCTGCTAGAAAACTGTGCGCCGGCCAAATTTCCACGCGAGGCTTTGATTCGAAGCGTTTTTTGCATATAGCGCATATTACTGCAGCATTTTTTCCGCTCTGGACAAATTCAAGCGCGAGGAGACAAGGAATGAACAGAAGCAGTAATCGCGACAGGTTTATTTCGCGCTCACCACGCACCGTTCGTTCTGGCTGTAATTAATTCACGTGCCAGCGATACGCGGTCTGCGATCCCCGGTCAGCGCATGGCAACAACAGAATCTCCTCCTGTTATACAGCATAGCTTATTTTGAACACCCTGATGCATAGTTTTAATGACTTTGTTAGTCTCTTAGATCAAACTTGTATAACGAAGACATGGATTATCCGATGAAGGACAGTTCACAACACTATATCATGTAGAGGACACTGGGGGTCCCATTTTATCATTTTTGCATGTGAGTGAGATCACTCTTTACAGTCAAGAAGATGTTAAAAGCAAAACTTTATAAAAATCTACCATATGTTTACTAAGGTAAGGTATTATTGATTATTTTCATATCACACTGACTAAGTGCACGTTTTTAAATAACTGTATTTTAAAATGTGTTAGATAGGAGATAGACGTAGACTGAAGGCAATAAAAAAGTTACAATGCAATGATTTCCCTTACAGGTATGTTACCAACAATCCAGTGAAGCCAGCTCCGACAAATAGGGTTATCTTCATAAGGAGCATCAGGATCCACCATAGCAATCAAGTAGTTCTGTCCACTTTTCTGCAGTTCAAAAATTATGAAAACGAATGGCAATCATACCCTGTCTTACTGCAAAAAATTTTTCAAAGTTTCAAGTTTCATTTTGGGAGGGGAGGGGGTATTGGTCAAATTCTTGCAATTTGGATAAACCAATAATTTCTGGAGTGGTTAGCGCAATTCCAGTCAAAGTCACTGTAAATGGTTTGAATCCAGGAGTCACATCATAAGTAGCCTGCGAGCAGGCTCACTTAGTGTGTTATTCACGCGAGTATCTTGGCGGCGGAAGTCGGTGAGTGAAGCCGCGAGAAGAATGGGACGAGGAAAAGTGAGCCTGCACGAAAGCCGTTGAATTTTGAATTCTCCACGTTCGTCCACGAACGCAGCATTCTGATTGGCTTGAAATGACATGCGATGACAGGCTTTATTATTGTGACAAATAACAAGCAAGGTGGTGTTATTGTTTGTGCCTTTCTCGATTTTTTTTAGACTGCGAGGAGTCTCTTTCTTCTCTTAGAAGGAAAATAGGACCACTGCTCGCAGTCTATCGGTTTTTCAATCGATTCAATTTCTTAATGTGACTCAGCTGGTTGCGTCTGGTTAGCGATTGTGGTTTTGTGTCATTTTTTGGAATATCAGCCACGTTTGTTTCAGCTATTGCAGCCTGGTTGTAGACTAGAGAGGGGCAGTTTTCAAGCCTCTCTTCTTGGCATCTCCGCAATGATAGGATCTGTAGCATTTTATTCGACCGTGCAATGGGCATTATCTTGCAGTCTCGCTTGTTCCTGATTACAGATGTTTGCAATGCATAATGTAACGGTGAAGTTTTCTGAGGTAGCGGCTCGTTACTCTTTGTAATTGCAAGTTTCATGTCCCCAGAGTTCGATATTTTTAAAACTTCTACTGTGTTCTCATGCATCGATTCCGAGTCATCAGGACAGATGCCTTTGTGTTTTGATTTCTCAAGTATTCCTAGTTCCATGCTGATTTTGAATAGAACACATTTAAAAGTGGCAAAAATTGTCGACTGTGTTTATAATTTTCTCTTGGGATATTCTGGCACATTCATAACGAGCTCGAACCACTCAAGAGTGAAAATCTGCTGTCGTGTTTGTTTACATTTTGCTTCGCTTGTATTGGTTAGATATTTGATACTTTGACAGTTAAGACTTGTCACTTTGCAGGGGTGGAATTCAAAATTCAATGGCTTTCATGCAGGCTCACTTTTTCTCACCCCATTCTTCTCGCGGCTTCACTCGCCGACTTCCGCTGCTAAGATGCTCACGCGAATAAAGCTAAGTGAGCCTGCTCGCAGGCTACATCATAAGTTGGTAAATTATGATTGACATTGACTGAACTTTCAACAACCTGAACAGAAGTCATCATCAGAGTCACGACGCTGCTCAGATTGTCAAAGCTTCAGTCAATATCACCACAAACAGTCCTTCTCAGGACTCCATTCACCCAGACGATCATAATTAACTGACTCCAGTCAAAGTGGTAACTGTCTTAGAGATCTCACCTCACCCAATTTCTGAAATCTCAGTAACAGTCACAAATGTAAAGGAAAAGTGTTGTGTCCAATCTCCTGGATTGAAATAAGGCTCATCAAGGTCAGCACTTCACTACGGTTTGTGTAGCATGAAGCCACCAGGAGAATCACTACTCCCACTCCCAGCTTATGCCCCCCCGCTTTTCTGTTAGGATTCAATACAATACCAGACAATACAAATATACAATATTTATTGAACACTGCCCCAAGGGGCTCTTCCCTAACAGTTATGTACCAATCAAATTGAAGCTTCAACATCCCTCCCCAGGCAACCCCCGGGCAACCCCCTGGGCATTGTGTGGTTCCAGAAAATATCCATACCCCCACCACGGAGGGAATTGGAAATTCCGGAAGGGTGGGGGGTCAAAAGCCCAGGAAAATCCAGAGGAGAGGGGGGTTAAACGGATAAATTACTTTCCAGAGGGTCAACTTCGATTCATTCCGATGTAAGCTGCAGATAAAGTTCGAAAATTACTACTTACCGAATTTGTAGATCTTTATTGTGGAATTAAATTAGTTTAACTGCTAAGTAAACACTTTTGTTAAACGTAAAACAGGTATTCTTTCTCCCAAAGGCGCTTTGGAAGCGATATTGGGGCGGAAACGAAATAAACATCGTCGTTGCGTAGAAGTAGCCGCCATTACTCGTTACCAGTCTTCGAGAAGACAGCAACGTGTACCAGGAGTGGTTACATTTACTTATCGAGACCACGATCCTTCGACGAAATGCCTGCGTCGTCTAAAGAACCTAAATTTTAAGCTTGCCTTCGCGATTGACGTTAATTATAAGAGTTGTTTACGAACAATCAGTCCGTCCTTTTTAACTTCCCTATGTGGCAACTGGCAAGCGAAGCGCGATCTCATTGACTCGTAGAAGTCGTGTTTTACTAAGCTTAGCAACGAGAATATTTATCGCGAAGTACAAGTGTCGCCAAATACGTTTACGGGCTTTCTTGCTACTCTTGCACCTTCAAGTAACGGGCTCTTAACTGAGGGCTGGTATACAGGGTAACGACTTTAGAGAACTCAATATTCGTTATTCTTTCTATTTTGATCATTTCCCCTTAATTTTGTTTGTGCGTTTTCTTTGTTCATGATCGCGTTCATGTTGAAGAGTAACGTTTATCAGCAACACTGCATCTTTTCAAGCGAATTCTTCAATTAAAACGAACGTTTTACATGCTTTTGTCAAGGTAATTTTACAGCTACCTAGTATATCTGTTTGACGTAGAGAAGAACAGTTTGGTATTGGTAAGATAATATGTTATGAGTAAGCTATGACTATGTACGTTATTTTAAACCCTAATAAATAGTATAAACACGTCCTACGATAATCGGAACGGCTTAGCTTCACTTAAATTTGGATCAGTTGCTTCATTTTTAACACTCTCGCTTCTTGAACGAAACTTTCCAGAGGGGTTGGGGGGGTGTTTGACAAACTGTGGAAAATCCGGAGGGATGGGGGGGGTTACAGCTTACTTCAAAAAACGGAAAATCCGGGGAGGAGGGGGGTCCTAAGTGAAATTCCCTCCGTGGTGGGGGTATGGATATTTTCTGGAACCACACATTTGAACTTTTAAAGATTGGCTTGTTCAAATTCCCTCTCCTTGGGGCCAAAAGGCTGTTCAAATGCCCCACTAATTAGTACTGAAATACCTCTTTGAACCTCTCCTCAAAGACAAATTTCGTCTTCAGTCAAACACTGTTCACGCTTTTCAGAGTGAGATATGTCATAATGACACCTTCAGACTTCTTTTAAAGACCCTTTTGAAAGAGTTATTAGAAATCCGTCAAACCCTGGAAAAAATGAAAACACTCACGGGCGTATTATGCTAGAACAAGAGAGAAATCTGGTTCAAATTCCCCACCCTTTCAAGGCAGTGTTCAAATCCCCCCCCCTCCCCCACCAGGCAAGAATCACAGTCAAATGCCCGGGATATGTCTGGGGAGGGGGGAGTTGAAGCTTCAATTTGACCGGTACATTAGCCAGTACTCATCTTAACACCTGTGTAAAGAGAGACAATGTGGAGTAAAGCTTCCTGTCTAGGGAAACAACGTGATACAGTGCAGAGACCAAGCCAAAATCCCAGTAACTGGGTTGGAAATTTTCCCAAATTTTTCCAACAAACGACCCTCATGACCTGGGTGGAAATTATTCACATACACATGTGTTGCTGGGGAATCTCTTAGCCAGACAGACATCTGACTGGGTGTCCTGTGGACACCTATTTTCAAAACACACTCTTGGAAAAAGCACAATATCATAAGCAAATTTTATGGGGAAATGTAAAAAGTGATCGTTTACATGTCTTGTCTGATGATGCATTCAGTTTTGAGCAAGTCTTTAATACTTCAAAACTGAATGTTCATGAAGTCTTCTCGGTTTATATCTGGACTCTCGATTATCCACTTTCCAAAACAGCTTCTGGTGATCCCACCGTTTCCAGATAAACGGGGTCCAACTTCACCCTGTCCCCTCTCCCCCAAACATACAAGTAGGTGCATTTCGTTTCTATGTAAATTCACTGACAAAGCAGTATCTCATTTGAGAAAATGCTTGTTACCGAACTAGGAAGTTCCTCGGTAAATTTAACTACGTAGATATCGTACTACAACACTTACTGCTTTCGTGAAAGTAACTGACGGTGGGTCCTGTGCGTTCACTTTGTCCAACTCCACGTCTTTGCCACAGTTTGATTGCTTGTCGAGCAATTCATATTTTCCACCAAAATCGACATCTTCGTAATCAAGATTGCCACATGGTTTTTCAATCAACGAGGAGCTGTCATCATAATCATCCAAGCTGTGAATTGGCGAAAGACCAAAAGCGAGGAGAAGCAACAACATTCGACCACGTAAATCACGACAAGTGGTACCCGCCATCTTTGTTCAAAGAATTTGTCGTCACGTGATACAACATGGCAGTTACGCGACCACAGTTCTCCCGAGCATCCCCTCCCTTCAACAGTTTTTGGCCTTGACGTCATGGCATGCCAGCCATCACAGCCGTGGCATATGGCCTATGAAGATGCTACGCATTTCCCAGTAACGTTTTTCCACTTGCGCAATTTTCAGTTTATGCTCTGACACGCCCTACTTACAGTAATACGTAAAACTCGCTAAAAATAGATCAACTGAAAATCTGCTCTGCGTCACTTGAAATCGCTTGGCTTCTATGTGACGTCATAAACTTACAAAATCTTCAAAGTACGTGCCGTCGCTCTATCACAGCTGTTCTGTTTAATCTGCATATTGTAGCCATCCGCTTCAATTTTTGAATTATTTAATTCTTTGTTGTCATTATCAGTTATTCGGTAAATTTTAGTGTGAGGACAATTTTTTGCCTGTCCACTTGCTTTGTAAATGTCCTGAATTGGATGTTTTACAAAAACACTGTACTGAAAGCTGTCTATAAGTTTCCAAATGGAACATTTTTCACGATGAATACTGCAAGATGGGGTACTTTCCTCCTTGTGTATTCTTCCTGCGGTACTGGAGGAAAACAAATAAGTAGTGTGAGAGGGCAAATCTTTGTACCTAAAGCTGCTCAGATACAGGACGCCAATTTTTTTTCTTTCTTTCGATTGTTCTTTTATTCATTCAGTACCGTTTCTTTATTCGTTCAATCATTCTTTCTTTCCTACAATTTTTATTTTATTTTAAGATGGCCTTAAATACGCGTACATTTTTGTAACGAGCATTTCTTGCTCATCAATTTTTCGTGTTTAAATAAAGTTATACGTTACCTTATATCCAGGTCCGGTTGTTTGGTCAGTAAAGGCCGCGGGTGACAGCTGGTAATAAGTAAATTTATAAGGCAAAATTTTGGTGGAGGTCTTACGTTAAAAAGCTTTATATTTGGACGTTTGGGAGCCGATTCCGTTGAAACTTAACAGAGAGCTTGGAGAATGGTGGAAGTGCAACAAGGTTACTGATTTTTTATTTGATAGATTGTGCTTCTTTGAGATACTTTGAGCTTCCAAAGTAAAGATTTGAAAAAGGCTACTTTTTGTTGTGTTTAAGTTTTCCCCTCCAGGAGAAGACAACGCTTCTCGATTTTGCCACTCGTTGATCATTTAAAACCTCTATTGTGAGAAGCCGATTTTGGGATTTCGAGTTGTATTGAAAGTTGTAAGCTTTTAAACGAGTAATATCGTCCTCGTTTAAATTTGGAGCCTTCAACATTCTAAAAAAAGGCCTGTTTAAAAAAAATTGCTCTCGTTGTGGCAATCTACAATTCGATACAATACACCTAGTTTCTGCCTGCAGTGTCCGGTTAAGGCAATTCTATATCCGCGCTGTATTCTTACACACAAATTTAACTAAAATTGGAAGACTTCCCAAAAACCCAGAGCAATAAAATCAGTTTGCAATATTGCAATTCTTTCCACGCTGGCTTGGAGAAATCGCCCAAACACGGAATGTGAACAATTCGAATTTGCAGGCAAACAAAGCAAAATCCGTTCAAAGGAAGAGAAGGGTCTAAATGGGACGATCCAGTTCTCAGTACACAACGGCTTCTTTCTTAGACATTTCATAGTAATCAGCTTTTTGGGGGAGGAGGATAATCAGCTAAGTTCTTTAGCAAACTTTCAGCGTTATTAGTTAACGCAATTAAGACCTCGGAGAGAGCTAAAAGAACTAGAAACCCAGTCCAGTTCAACAATGAAATTAGGCCAGGGTGTTAGGTGAACTTGAGGTTTTAATCAAACATTTCAGATTGCGAACTTTAACCATTTATGTTTTATTCTTCATCATGATCTCACTAACATCAGCTACGTAATCTCGAACAATTAATCCAAGAATCATTTTTTTATCAACTTCTCAGCCACTATAAGCCAGCGTCTTGGTGGGATCTCCTTTAGAGGGATTGCTGCAGGACTTTTTGCAGTATTTTACTTTCCAGGCGGCTGCACCCCCGCAGTGTCGCACAGCGTAGTAGTATAATTTCGCCCAACCGTGACAAAGCAATTTATCTACAAGGTTCCACCTGACCAACGCACTTTTTTTCGGCACGCTTCCTTCATGTCACGAAGAAAAGCATCGTCGCACTCTTTTCTTGTCCAGCTTTGATACCCTGGCCCTCCCTGAGTAAAAAAATTACACGATGATGATAGCTACGACAAAAACAACGTTTCTTTTTCCAATTTTCTTTCCTTTTTTCTGAAATCTGCTTACTAATTTCCAAGTTGCTAACGAAACTATTTTTCATGTGCGAATTCTTAGCTTTCCTTTGGTGACGGACTCCTACGGCTCCCCATAACCAGGACCGTATAAACGTATTGTTCTATCTCGAAATTATACCGGTGTTTTAAGCGGACTGCTTTCCAGTCATAAATCTTCCTGTATCTGGTTTTATAGTTTTTCAAACAAAGAGTTTCAGATATATATCAACAGCGCAGAACGATATTGAAATGCTGTTAACCAATCTAGTCTTTTTACTGCAAGAACTAATTTCGATTCGTTCTCAAACAAGAGATAATAATTAATGCACCCTCTAAAAACGTCTGCGGAAACTTACTACATAGTAACAAGTCAAAATCAAGGTAACATGGAACGCAAAGACTTGAGATGAAGAGTTAGAAGAATACAAAATAAGACATGTCAAGACATGTAACTTACACAAAAGTAGCACATATCGTGCTTCTCGCAGGCAGGAGTGAATGTGCTTTTCCACTCTACGTAACGTCTTAGTTCTGGTGGGATCGTACAACCATCTGTAGTCGCTGGACCGGCTTGAGGGATCGGCAAGTTGCTGCCGAAAAAAGCAACGCGCCGAACTCAACGATGATGTTCATTCCTTCTCTGAGCTGAACGTCTGAAAATATTGTCGGTCTATTTTACTTCCTGGAGGAATAAAACAAGCAGCTCTAGACTCGATCCCAAAGAAATGTAGACGACTGGAGCAGATCTATAAAATGTCATACTAAACCTTAGTAGCAGAAACTTGATGGGCTTCGTTTGTGAGATGTGACTCTAGCCTTCGACTCGCTAAATCAAAGCAATAATGATCTAAGTGACGATGGCTTATAAAATTCCGTCAAGCTGACGTGGCTTTTTATCGAAGCATTCCTCCACACAAACATGTAGAAACGAGAGTGACGCAATAATTAAACAGAAAGAGAATCAAAGTCAAATTTTGGTCACGGACTGATGGACATTCATGGACATAAATTACGGTAAAGCATGATTTATCCCAGATGAGGCTCAAATAAAAGGAAATCAATTGGCATGAATGAATTGTCTTCAACTCCAATAATCTGTACTGTGTAACAAAGTAACAAGCTTTGTTCTAACCCCACAGTAAACCTGTCCACATTAAGTCAGCCAAGCGGAGCAGTGACAACAGCGTGAGCGAAGCATGTGCTTCAAACCGAGTGCGATACTGCGGCGAGAGATGCCGAAACCTCGACTCCGCTCTCGGGACTGATTACTTAGCCCGTTGTTAGTTCAAAATCAGGCTTCCGTTTAAAGCAAATTCGTAAAAAAAAGTTACCTCAAAATTAAATGGTTATTCGTCACTCCTAAACTTCCACCGCTGATAGGCGTATTTTCACTTCAGTGAAAGAGCCTGTTTCAGATGGTCTGAAGTTGCTCGGCTCAGTGACCTCTTTCCGCCGTCTTAGAAAGGCGGCTACCCCAGAAGTGGCTAGTTATCAGTTGAAGGTTTTACACATGATGAGTATAAACAAAGAAGCAAGACGAATTCAACCAACCTGTCAACTCGTATAGACCACTCAGATATTCAAAAACTAGACTGCGAGTAGTCTCTAATTTTGGCGATGGCGATTGTGGTGGGGGGGGGGGGGACAGGGGGGTTTAAATCTCCCGCTTCCCGTACCCTTTAATCCCGGTTCCCGCCCTGTATTTTTTGGCTCCCGCCCCTTTGCATTTTTTCGACTGCGAAATATTGCGCAATGTTGCGTAATCTTCCCCTTTTTCTCCCGCTTCCCACCCCCTCTTCTCCCCCCTCCCGTACACCTCCCGCCCCCTTTTCTCTCGGTCTCCCGCCCTGTCCCCCTCCACATTGTGCGGCGGGCGAAAATACACACACGCGCGCGCGCGCGAAATTTCGAGAAGACGCGACGCGAGGGGAGCGCCAAAAATTTTTGGCGCTCCCCTCGCGTCGCGTCTCCTCGAAATTTCGCGCACGCGCGTGTATTTCGCCCGCCCGACAAGCGATCGCCAAAATTAGAGACTACTCGCAGTCTATTCAAAAACAAAAACAAAAAATCAGTATTCCGACAGAGGAGAGACTTGCGTTTAACATGTTGAAATTTGAAGCCTGTTTATTCAACATAGGAGTTGAGCTTCCTATTCTTGGTTTTCACCGTCACGCCATAAAATATTAAAATCAAAACCAGTTGATGAAGAAGCCAAGAATTTGTAATGTTATAAAGGATACATAACTAAACAACTTCGCCAAGTCTCAGGCTGTATGGTGTTCCGTTGCTGAGTTATTTGCGGAAACGCTCGACTGAAATTTATAGAGCTCAGTATGGAGACGCCATGTTGGTGTCCCTCGGAGGGGCACAAACATGGCTGCCGGAAATCAATGAAAACATCTAGAATTCACTTCTGCTCTTCCAGCGATTACTTTTCTCTCGTGAACTACTATACAGCCACATTAATTCCTCTCCTAATGCTTTAACTGTCCAAACTGCTAAAAATCACAAGGAGAGTCCTTTTTTGGCACAGGAGAAAGCTTTGTCACGGAAGCTGTGTTGGTGTCACGTAAAGTGAAAAGCCAGAAATTTAATATTCTGTATTTTCAAAACGAAGGACGCTTCCGAGCTGAAAACGTGTGAAAAGATATATTTTAAAGTCATCTTCAACCTGGTGGGGATATAAAATCTGAAGACCTCGCGATTTATGATTTTAGAATTTTATGACGTCACGTGAAAACCAGCAATTACTTTACCGGTGTCATTAACCCTCATGGGATGTTCAAAAAAGAGAAAAGCTTGTAAATCACTAGCCGAAGCTAACGGGCGAGCGATGACAACGAATGAACTGAGCTGCCTCAAAATGCGGAAGTAAAAGTAAATACAAAAATTCACAACATTTGCAGTAGGGTCAAAGATCGCTAGCGTTCGCTGTTGAGGCATTTCCGTGTCTTCCACCAGCCTCTTTTAGTGGTGAGAATCTTCGCATACATTTTGACCTGACTGTGCCAGTTTTCGTACACTTAGCTGTGCCTTTCTCAAAACCTATTTTTAAATAAGTTAAAGAACTGGATTTTAAACTTTACTGTTCGAAAACTAATAAGTCGCAAGTGCAGCAAAGATTACACAACAATCCTTGCAAAGTACGATACACTACATGTATTTGTTGTGGTATAACAGCGACGCTTTACATCCAGGTCATGCAAAGTTCACGAATATTTAATAAACTTAATCCCACGCAAACAATCTAAATCGTCAAGTAATTAACTAAGGTAGATGTCTATGCATAGAATGTTGACATACACCTTGAAATATCGTTAGTTTACCGGTTTTACCGATTTTTTTTCACGCTGTTGCGATTCTAATAAACATTTCCAAAAGTAGGTAAGAAAAGCAAGCGTAAGCGGAAACGGAAGTAAAGGGTTTGCTATTCTAAAGGTGCAAGCGGAAACGGAAGGAAAACGTCGAATCTTATACAGGGCTTTTCTTAACAGTTGTAATAAGCAGAATAGTAACCTGTTAACTACCTTTACCAAGACAGTAAATGACGTACGAGACAGTGGATTGAGCGTAAGAAAAGCTTCCCAAAAGTGAGGGACAAAAATATCAACTCTGCAGGATCGATTAAACATCCACCCCCCGAATAACCATTTGCTTTGTACACCAAACATTGGTCACTAAGCCGATATTTATTCACAAATCGAAGAGAAAACACGATAAGCACTCAGCAGGGTGGCTGACTCATCAGTTTCCGTCAAGCGTTTTCGTGGAGAAATGTTGTTTTGTCGATGTACGAAAACTGGGCCAGGTGTACGAAGACTGGGCAACTTAGGAGGTTTGGGAAAAATGGTATAATTTTAAACATACGTCGATCAAGCGGCCAATCGTTTTATATATTGAAGGTAAGTAAATGGGCTATCATTAAAAGAAATTTCAGAAATTTTCGTCTCACAGACGAAAAGATATAGTGATTACAAACTAAACTGTACGAAAACTGGGCAACACACTGTACAGTTTGTTTTGCGCACGTTTGTTGAAATTGCCAAGTTTGCCAAGTTTGAAATTGCCAAGTCAAAAAACCAATAAATTATGAGTTCTAAAAATACAAGAAAATTTACTAAGGTCATAAAGCCTTCAGCCTCTAATAAGCACCAGTCCACATCAGAAGGACTGGAAAAGAATACACCCCCAGGGGGCTAAGCAGAGGAAGTTCTACTGGACTCCTTCTTAATTTAGCTCAGTTTCTACTTATTTGAGTCTCGTTGGTGTTGTCGGCAGGATAAAAGCAGTATTCTAGTTACTTCAATTTATAGCGAGCAACGGTAAAGAATGGAAGAAAAGAATGCAAAGATGCATGATTTTAATGAACGCCAATGAATACAGGTAAGTTTTATTCTGACTCAATCTCAATTCGACCTTGTCTTCTGAGGATATTCTCTGACTTTTATTTATTTTTGTTTTTCAGCTTCAATTTCCACTGCATTCAACTCAGTGTACATGTACATACATTGTACTCGTAAAACTATAGGGAGAAACAGCAAAAGCGGCCAATCATGCCATTTACTGCTTTTCTCACTTCGTTGATCTGCCAGCAGTGAAGACACGAGTTCAGAGACGAGTTTTAGTAAACTAGTGTTAGTGATACGCCATTGAAACCAACCATCTGACCGGTTAATACTAGAGCCACCGTAATACCAAACGTGACATAGCAGGCAGCTAGCGCCAACTGTACCCAGGCAATGCTAGAAACTGTCTTCTTGCATTTTGCTATTTACAGCGGTCTTACGCAAGCGAGTATAAGAGAATCATACGTATAGAATTCATTATCATTTCGATAGAAATTTAATTCCAGGAGCTATTGTTTACGGAAAAGGACAATTCAGAGATCCCTAAATGTTTGGATTGAAGAATGTAAGTGTTTCGGAAGCTCTATGTTAACAAGTTTTTATCAACAGTTGAACAAGTCAGTTATTCTGACAGTTAGTCAGCCAGTCAGTCAGTCAGTCAGTCAGTCAGCCAGTCAGTCAGCCAGTCAGTCAGCCAGTCAGTCAGCCAGTCAGTCAGCCAGCCAGCCAGCCATCCAGCCAGAACGCCAGTCAGTCAGTCAGTCAGTCAGTCAGTCAGTCAGTCAGTCAGTCAGTCAGTCAGTCAGTCAGTCAGTCAGTCAGTCAGTCAGTCAGTCAGCCAGCCAGTCAGTTAGTCAGTCAGTCAGTCGGTCAGCTAGCCCGTCAGCCAGTCAGCCAGTCAGCCAGTCACATGGCTACATGTACTCCGCCTGGTCAGGAAAAGAAACGCATGCAGTTAAATTGACCGACACTTTGTTCGCTTTCATTTGATAGTTCTCCTTTGACTGATTAACTTATTACGCTACATTTGTGGCCGCATATTGCCTATCAATAAATTTTGGCAAGAGATTTTCTTGGTTTTGGTCATTTTTAGCTTCACGAGAGATGGCTTTTATTTCACTTTAATTAATTAACGGTGTTTGTCATTGATTCATATTCTGATTATTTATTGGTCAAATTTCATCGTGATCAATTCAAGTGCAAAAATTTAACCCATGACATCAGTGCTGATTATGGATCAACGTGTCCTCTCTTCCCCTTAGTTTACGTTATAATAATTTCGCTTATTATAACAGCGTTCTGGTATTCCGACCTAAACATGTTCATAGCTACCGGCTTAAGGTTGAAATCTCTCATAAAACCGTCGACATTAAAACCGCATCGATTCGTGATGTGAATTCCATCCACAAGTTTTTCCTTCTGCTCGAACACGAAGAAATAAAAGCGGTGAATTCCTTGTCCTGGCTGAGGATTGGGTGGGTTGTATTCTGGAGAAAAAAGGAGATAAACGTTACTTCAAACACCTGAACTAAGTGGCGCATTGGCGAGGTGCGAGTTGCCTGGGCTGCCTCGTCCCCAAGCGCCAGTTTAGCACGGGCAAACAGGGACCACGGGGCGTCGTGGGAAGGATGCACAACTAATAAGGAGGGACGGCTGGGGACGAGGCAGTTGCCTGGGATAGTAATATTCGCTTCCTGGCATAGACTGGCTTTTCATTCCATCCTAGATAGTTTCCCGCACCGTTCTTCGATTTTATTAAGCCCTATCTTGCAGTCAGCAAAGCCAGCGATAGACTCTCTCGCGCGCTATCATTCGTGCTTGCTACGAGTACGGGCTCAGGGAAAGCAATCATCGAAACTAAAGGAGGTTATGTAAAAAGCCTCCTTGAAAAGGCTCACTGAAAGCTACAAAATACACGGCCATATCTTTGCGTTAATCGCTCTTAAACATGTGTGCTTTTGGTTTGTTTTTGCTTGTGAGCACTGAGTATTAAATTCTCCTAGCAACGACTTGCAGCTCACACTTTGCGCTTGATCGTCGTCACGAGCCCCGCTACTGGTGTCGTAAAAACCTGTCAGGTTCCGCTCTCCGGCAGGCTGGCCAATCCCGAACCATGCAGCAGCTCGCAGATTGACCAAAACCAGACTGACCCAAGTTCAGTTCCGCCGGGATATTTTTGCTAAATATGGTTATCACGGATATACTAACCTCCGTATATATTTCCTCCACGTATCTTTCCATACGCCAGATACTTTCCCTGAGGTTTACATGAAAAAAAAAAATTCATAATAATAATTCCATATATAAAGACTATAACTGACAACCTACATATCAACTCAAACTGGTTTTAATTAGCTTCTTAGGGCGCACGATAACAGTGTACACCAGATTTGCTGAATTTCTACGCTTACTCCTAGTTTGTAGCTGGAGTTCTACAAATCATTCAAATGAAGCTATTGAACAGTACTTTTATGTGGTGCTCAGTGTTAATTACGCTGTGTAAGGTGTATTTGTAAATTCTTGATTGATAATTTAAACTTACCTTAACATTCCCGAAAATATAGTGCACCCAATGGCGACAAAGTGGATTGTGAAACGAAGGAGTATCAGGATCTAACATGGCGACAAGATACATGGTTTCATTATCCTGATCGAAAAAATAACCGGATTAATTAAAGAGCAAAAGTGAAACGCAATTTTTCATCATCATCATCATCATCATCATCATCGTCGTCGTCGTCGTCGTCGTCGTCGTCCTCGTCCTCGTCATCTCTATTTATTTATTTGCTGGTTTTTTTTTCACAAGAACAACGGTTAGGTAGATAAACATTCGTTAGGGTCCCTGTTCACAAAAAAACAACAAATCCCTAAGGGCGGATAAAAAGACGTTAAATCCTTCCACACCAGCAAAAGAGAACCGATGGAGAGGGTGGACATGCGCTATAATTCTCATAAGCCGTTTCTATAACGATAAATGTAGCAGACTTAATGTTGGGTTCACACCTTAGCTTGTAACAATGTGGAAACTTTTCAAGTGTGGAAAGGGGCATGCGAAGACTTCTAAGAATCTCTCTTTTCGTGTCAAGCGAGAAGTACTGTAGAGTGCGCTTGAAAATTGCCTGCGTTTTCAGGACGCACGCAAGTTTCCCGCGCGCGTTCGGGTTTCGCTTCTCGCTTTACTTTTGGAAATGCCACGAGTTGCAAACGTACCTGTGAAAACTTTACAACTGGAATTTCTTTATTGACCTCGTCAACAGGAACCACTTCACCACAGTTCTTCCAGGTGAACACTCTATCGCTGATAATTACTTCCGCGAATGGTAACCTCTTTCCGTCATAGCGAAAGTCTTCACACGAGTCGTCGGCGTTAGAATGGCTATCTTCAAGTAGATTTATAGTGGTGACCGGAGCAATAGCAAGTACGAACAAAACAACGCTGAATAAATCCATTTTGTCGTGACCCTTAGTTTGTGATGGATATTTCTCAAACTCATTAATAATTCATAAAGAGAAAACAAAGGAAATCACTACCGTGACGGCGGTTTGGAAACCGGACCTTAATTAGCATAAAGTTTTGCGAACTTCTGCTTTGAATTTCTCCAAGAATTATGAATGGTTTGAGAAGCCATATCAAAAACTCGAAAGAGTGTTTTATCAGGTATCCAAACACCTCGAAGTCGGTTAAAAAAACTCGGCTGCGCCTCGTTTTTTCAACCCACTCCTCGGTGTTTGGATGTCCTGATGAAACACTCTTTCTCGTGTTTGATATATTACTTCATCATCGACCGCGACTCTCCCCAAGGCTTCTGTAAGCACGTGCTATGACCTGAAGGAGTTGGCGTGCACGCGTGGAGCACGGGGGACTAACAAAAATGGGCGGGGTCGCACTCTGCGTTCTGTTCGGTGTTTCTATTGTAAATTAAATTCACCGGGTATTCAAATCGTAACAAAATTTGAATATGAAAAGAAGAGCAGATTTGAATGTCGCTACATCTTACATGTTTGCTGCTCGGGTGATGCGGTAAATTCAAAGATTAAGCCAAAAAAAAAATTCAAGTGTGACCAAGGGCATAGTCACCGATGAACCGCGTCTGAATTTACCGCATCAGCCGATTAAGAAAGACTGAACGTAAAATGTTAAAAAAAACAAACGTCCGAACATCCACCTACCAAAAACAAAAACAAAAAACAACAACAACAACATAATAATCATAACCAACCAGAAGCTCTGCAAATTTCCCGTCCTTACGGGCGAATCATCACGAGCGAACTTCTTGCCAGCTCATGACGCTTTAAAACGCAGAAATGCATGAAATCGGCTGTAATTGCAAGGAAAATTGTTGCAAATCCAAAACAAGAGGAATCAGTCCGGCTTACAAGAATGAACGGTAAGCCGATCACACCTCAAACCACGCAAAGCGCGGGTAACGCCCCTTCGTAAAAATCAGTCAAGATCAATCGATCAATCAATCAGTAATAGAAAAGGGGGGACAAGACCCTCGCTCTCTCTCCCAGCAAAGAATGACTGTTCAACACATATAAGAAGACTTTGTGAATGTAATAACAAAGGCACAAATATACATGACAGGAATTTTATTTACAATATACTCGGTGAATAAAAAATAGACGACGACAAAAATGTCGCAAGTCAACAATGTCTAATAAAATATGACCACAGCTCATCGTGATAAGGCTACACAGAATGTGGCCATAACGATACACTAGTTGCAGGTAGAGTTTACAAGAATCTTTGTTTGGGCGGGACCAATTCAACTCAACGGCCGATTTCGGGGTTTACCTCGGTGTAAGAACCTGACAGAATTTTCTTTGTTTGTTAGTTATTGTTTTGCTGTACGCTTTTGCTTAACATGTTTTGTTTCTTTTATTTTACGTCATCCGTGAGTTTCACAGGTTCTTACACCGAGGTAAAGCCCGATTTCGATGGTACTACTTTGTCGCGTGAGACGCTACAGGCGCTGTTTACACTGGCCAAGGTTGAGTCTCGCAACGAAATTGAGCAGGCGTTGCATGAAAACTGAAACTGAAAGGACAAGTCTTTCTTTTATCCGTTCCCACAATCGGTGCGAGAAGAATTCAGTTCCGTTACACTGAATTATGGTTATTTTTTAAGAATTCGTGCCGCAGTTTTTGGTGTAACACTGCCTTCACAATACGAATTGTTTCAAGCAAATTAAACTTAAAACTTGTATATGTGACCGAGTTATGTTGTATGCATGCAGCATGCGACAAATTTGTATGGTCTTGTTCGGCTGAAACAAGTTAAATAGGATGTATCGAGGCGCGTTTCTTATGCATAAGACAAGCATAACACTCGGGAACCCTAATCTCTGGAGGTGTTAAACGGATTCCAAATCATTCAACAGGGTCCCGTTAGCCTGTTCCAGGCGTTCAGATATTGGAGGGTGAGCGAAAAATAAAGCGAGCGAAAGAGCGGGAGTCTCCCCTCGTTTTTTTCCCGCTCTTTCGCTCGCTTTATTTTTCGCTCGCACTCCACTATCTGAACGCCTGGAACAGGCTAGGGTCCCGTGTACGAGTTTGTCTCAAAGGATGACAGTCTGCATATTTACAGAGTTGAATATAATGTCTTTTACAACACATTTCAATGTGTAACGTTGCTTAAGAAGGAACAAACACGAATTGAAAGGTAATTTAAGTTCAAATACTATATTCTCACAACTGACTACTGAAATGCGTGGACAACCACGGGACGCGCTCATGTTTTGAGATAACCTAGCGGCTGCTGTTCTCATCAAGAAGCTTTAAACGGTAGCAACATGTTAGCTTTGAACTCTCTGGACGAGGTGAGCTCAATAAACAATGCTTTTCATTTGATGCTGTTCAATTTGAGTGGTTTTCTAATAGTTGCCATGGCAACCGGAAGAAAACGGACACTTGAACGTCAGATTTACTTCTGATTGGTTACAAAAATCCAGCCTGTTTGCTCTGACTGGTTAAAAGCGTCCAGCACGAGCGTCGGAACCAATCACAAGGAAAGTAAATGCCAAAGCAAACGCACACACATCCACTTGCATACGCCAAACAACGGAGAGTACAATATACCTGTATTTTAGATTTCCCACTGGCCTTACAAGCCCTTATCCTGAGCATCATGTAGGTTCAAAATGTTCGTAATCGGCAGCAATTCTCCTTTCTCATCTTTGTACTTTTCTTCGAATCTTCGTATGTCACTGCTGCACTCGTATTTGAAAATATCCACAATTTTATTCCAGCGTGAAATCTTGCTGCGCTGGCTAGCTTTTTGCGTCGGAGTCCACTGACATAGCGGCGGCATGTCGCCCAGACCGTTCTCCCACAAGTAGATCACATCTAGCGCGGTGACCTTCTTCGGAAGAATAAACTCCGAGCCCTTTTTTGGAGATGTTCCCTCGTCTTCTATGTCTGAGTCACTAGTAACTTCTTTATCTTGATCTTGCAATTGTTCGCTCTCACTTTGACTGCCGCCAAGCAGCTTAATACCACTGTCATCCCTTTGCGCGATGCTTGATCCGTTCAGACTGAACGCAGAACCTTTAGGTAAGTACGACGGAGGTTCATTCTCTAGATCGTATTTGGACAGAATAGCGGATACCGGCAAGAGTTCGCCTTTCGAATTGCTAAACCTCTCCTCAAACTTTTCCCAGCTTCCACCGCAATCCTTGCGAAAGATGTCCACAATTTTCTTCCACCGGAAAAGCTTGGTCTCGTGGCCGACTTTGTGAATTTTCTGCCATTTGCTGACTGGCGGAAACAACTCGCAGCCTTCCTCCCACAGACGAACCACATCTTTGGCGGTCACTTTACGCGGGAGCTGGTATATCTCGGCTTCAGATCCTTCTCCTGTTTTCTGACCGGGTTGTAAGCTGCCGGAGAAAGGACTGGACAGACTGGAGGGCGCCTCCCAGGCATCAAACATAGCAACGATTGTGGTGACCGGATACAATTCGCCGCGCTCGTCCGAGAATTTAGACTCAAACAAGCTCATGTCCCCTTTACAGTGGTACTTGTAGATGTCGTATATTTTGGACCAGCGTGAAAACTTGCTGCGTTGACCAGCTTTCTGCGCGGGCGTCCACCGATGTAGAGGCGGGAGATCTCCATACCCTGTCTCCCACAACCTAATGATGTCTTTGGCGGTCACTTTGCGAGGTAACATGTGACTGATCCCTTCCCCGGGGCTTTGACTCTCAACCTTAACGCTATCAACACCATTCAAAGGGGAAGCGCTAGAAGTGGGCGACTTTTCACCTACTAAACTGACATCTTGGTCATCGCTTGCAATGTTCAAGCGGCTTCGAGCTTCGGGTATGTCAAAAACGGGCCCCGTCGTTGCGTTTTCCGCGTCGTACCTTGCGATAATCGACGAAATCGCCATGAGATGGCCGCGTTCGTTCGCGTACTTACGGTAGAAGCCATCCCAGTTCCTGTTGCAGTCCTTGTTGAAGATCTCCACGATTTTGCGCCATCTGAATATTTTAGTCTCTTGGCCAATTTTCTGCGCGCGTGACCACTGGGAGACCGGTGGAAATTCGTCACAGCCCTCTTCCCAGAGACGAACGATATCATTGGGCGTTACTTTTCTCGGGAGGTAGTAACGCAGCTCAGTGGATGGTAATGTCACGCTGCTGTCCACTGTCTTAGATTCAGTGTGACCTTCAATGTCCTCAACATCTTCGGATTCTGAATCTAGAGATTTAAGAACTGTCTTGTTACCCTCTTCATCCGCCTCCTGGTGGCTGTTATCTCCGCTGGAAGTTAAACTTTCCTCGATTTCTGGTTTGCTTTTACCCAGAAAGGCTGGAGTTTGCTGCGTTTCATACAGTGACAAGATCGTTGTTACCGGCAGAACTTCCCCTCTGGCGTCGGAGAAGCTCTCCTCAAAGCTCTTCATGTCACCTTTATAGTCAGCCTTGAAGATTTCCACCAGTTTTTTCCAGCGAGAAATCTTGCTCTGTTGCTTGAGCTTTTGCGTAGGCGTCCAATCTTTCAGTGGTGGGAACTCATCACATCCGTTTTCCCACAGATTGAGCACTTCTTTAGCCGACACCCTTCTTGGTAGCTCGTAGCTTTGTAGTCCTGACCTTAGCGGTTGCTGTACGCTGGAAAGCAAGGGCTTCCCGCTGACAGAGGGAACTTTGGGAGAATGGGTGGTTGGAGTGGCCCCAGAAGGCTCCAGTCTGGCAGTGTTATCACTGGAAGTGTCCTGAGGGGTGATGGGTACTGGACGTTGTATGAAGGGTCCTCCACTGGCTAACAAATGGTTTTGCGCTTCAACAAGATCTGACAGCTTCTTGTAAGATTCCTCTAAGGCAAGATTGCGGTTTTGAAGGACCTTAACCTGGAAAGAGATGGTAGGATAATTACTTTAGTTGATGCAAATTAAAATATCCACCACTTTCACCGACACTGAGGTGAATAATTGTTTTAGTATATACCACACAAGCTGAATAACTAGCAGACCAAAAAATTACTTTATTTTTGACAATACACAAATGGTCGGAAATTTAAAATCTCGCGCGCCGCGCGATGCACATTCGCGCTCACAAAGAACTACGAATATGGTTGCAAAGATTAAATAACTTACTATTAAATAATGTCAAACCAAAGTTTGATGCCAATTTTGTGTTTTTGGGTACAACCTCCTCGTTTATTGAAATAATTTCATCTTCAGAAACCGAAACGAAACGGGAAGCCATTTTGTTTCTCTTCGGCTGCTCGGAGGTGAATAGTAGTTTGCTTATCACCTCCGAGTTAACCAATCAGAATGCACGAAAAGCATTATTCACTTGTGTGGTAGATACTAATTGGCATTATCATTTACCAAAGTGGATAGTCAAAAGTGGTGGATATTCGCTGAGTGGCGAGGTAAATATCTATCACTTTTCACTGACACTGAGGTGAACAATATTATTGTTTTACTATACCACATAAGTGGTCAGGAGTGGATAGCCAGCCACCCATAAAAGATATGTTTTCACGAGGTTTTCAGGACTGGGTGGGGCAAGTGGCCACAAGGCATCCTGGGGGACTAGGGGTTGCTCCTATTCAGCCTGACTCTCCCTTATCATCAAAGGAACAAGGTTGAAACTTTACAACCATCCCCTAGCATAGGGAAAAGCCTTTGTTTACTTTGAGAAAGTCAGCCCCAACACCATGACAAGGTTATAACAAGCTCGGGAAAATGGCTTTAAGTAAACTTGTTTCTCCTGACAGAGCAAAAACCACAACTATGACTTACATACTTTCAAGTTGTAAAAAATGAATATAAGGCTTGAAAGGTATTTACTTGTTGTTCCAAGTCTTCAAGTTTCTTCTGAAACTGCAAGGTGATCTGCTCAGCAGACAATGACTGAGGAGGTGGCACTTCCTTAGTTGGGATTAAACCCAGAGCCACTTGTGGCATTGGTACAGAGTTGTCGGCAGCCACTTGGACATCGTGAAGGGGATCTGAAATGTAAGACGAAATCCATCAAAAGCATGTTATGTTCCCTCATGGCCATTTGAGGGGAGTAAAGTGTTCTTGATTTGTCACCCTTCAAACAAACATGCCACGCAGCATGCATGAAGAGAACTGCTATGAAGTTTTAAGGGTCCATGAGATGAAAAGACAGATAAACCAGACAGATAAACCTTGTCACAATAGACAACAGTTGATATAAGAAAATGTGTGGGGCAGTCTGTAGTATATTTTAGGAAAATGCATGGATCAGGAGAGTGGAAGCAGGGTTTGACTGTATGTGTAGTATGTTGGAAACTGGAATGTTCTCTTTTGTAGTCAGGATGCAGGGAAAGTACCAAAAACTATGCCAGCAAGATCAAAATTAGAAAATACTCATGAATCCAGCCAACTACAGTAACACCAGACCAAAGCACAGCTGAGATAAGGAATCTTTGTGGTGCAAGATGGCGGGAAGTGGAATTGATAACTGAAAAAACTCCATTTTTAGCCTTTAAGTCCCAGTTTAAACAGACAAATTCTCCTTACTGACCTCCATACATTTTTTAATAGTACTTTTTGGGAGAATTTGTTAAAAGATCAAACCAATTACCCTTTGGTGATCATTTTATTCATTCTCAAAACCTGTTCTTTTGATTTTGTATTGATATTGTGAAAAGAAATTTGATGTTGGTCACTCTTGGGACTTAAAGGGTTAAGAAATGTGGTCAGCTTCATTTTGTCCGCCAATGTTCAACTTGTTCAATGGAGAAAAAAAAACACAAGGCAATTTACCATGATGGTATTCGAAATAATTACTGGTCCCATGGTAAACTGCTTGGTGTTTTCTTTTGCCGATCACTGAACAATATTACTGTTAAACAAGCCACAAATGTTCACCAACTAACATTTGCTCAGTAGCAAACCACTTTTAGACAAGTATCGCTCACTTTAAATTACCTACCTTCTAAGGCGTGTGTTACGTCACTAGTGGGTGGATCCTCTATTGTCAACTGTTGATAAACTGGTTGTGTTTGCTCATGAACGAGAATGTCTCCTTCCTGTGGAGTGGCTGTAAGCTGGAAGGGGTTGTCTCCTGGCAGATCAGTGAATATTTGAACTCCCATGGTGTTAATATCTGGCTTGATCTCATCACTAATGAATTTGACATCTGGCTCCAAGTCATCCTTTGGAATTTTTCTAGATTCTTCATGGTCATCTTGTTCAGGTTTTCTAAATAATATTAAAACTTTGCCATTAGATAAGTGTTGTATAGGTTATTACCTCAAAGGCTATCCAAGAATGAACTTCCTCACTGCACATAAATGTTTACTCTTTTTTGGAGGGGGGAGGGGGTGCTAAATGTAATTTAGGTGAGGTTAAACTCAAGACGCTGCTGGCCAGCGGTCTCCTTCTCTCATGCGGGGTGGTCCGGGGGCTTTTACAGGGCCTGAGTAAATTTATGGCCATCCCATTGGGGTCATTTCACTCACGTTGTGCTTTGTTTCCTGCTTTTTTGCTCCCGTCTCTCCCCTCCCTCTAGATAAGTATTGGTAAGTATTTAATTAAAAAATTAAAGTATTTAATGTTTCCATGGAGAAATTCCTGTGACGGTGCCTGATGGTTGCCGCTCACAGGGTTGTCATGGTTTTCTTCTGCGCTCGCTTGCGGCTTCCACTGAGTTTTCAGGCACCTACCCCACACTCATCCATTGGTGATGAGTCTAATCAAACAACAAGAAAGCCTAATAGGCATTTTAGCCGGCTGCTTTGACCCTTCCCACCCTCAGATGAACAAATGTTAGCGTGACATGTGATGTCGCTCAACAAATGAGTGAGTGTGATGACGAAAAGTGTGACTGTGTGCCACAATATTTTGACTATAGCATCACTGGATGAGGTAATGTTTTAAGTCTGATGACTTAACTCTGTTCTAAACCTCTATTTTTATTGGTCCCTGATAACCTGTACCTCTATTGTTTTCATGGTCAGGGCTATTTTTTACGTCCATTATCTATTGTTTCAGCAACCAGTCACAGCACTTGTCGCAAATGGTGCAGATCGCCCCCTTGTTTTGAAAATCAGTCTAAAGAATCCAGGCAGTGGTCCTACTCAATAAACTTCATACAGGGACGTTCTGCCCTGAGGCTCAAACCCTGCCCCTTTAATATACTATAGATCTTTATACTGTAGATCTTCTAGAGTAGTGTGCAAATGGCTACATGTATCTTCAACATAACAGCCATAAGAGTGTACTAAGTCAAATTTTCGTACCTTTTAAAACTTCCATGCTCAGTTGCAACAATCAAAAAGTCACTTTCAACCTACAAACCAATGTTACAGATACAGGTCAGCTTCTGCTATATTCCTAAAAATGATTATGATCAGTTGATCACAATTACAGTCCATGGCATTGCCAGGCTGAACTCAGTAAACTAGAGATTGAAATGAAGTTCTTTAAGATGGAAATTTAATTTCACAGCTTATATGGAAAGAACGTCATGCTAGCCCACATGTGTGACCCTTCACGCGAAAAGGGGGCTTATGGATTTCACTAAAAAGCGTGAATTTTTTTCACGGTCACGGTGCGTGAATTGGAATTTTCACAGCGTGAATTAAAAATTTCACGCAGTGTTCACTCTGTGCTAAAAAACTTTCACTCCTGGCGTGAAACTAATCATTCCGTGAATGATCAGTGGAAACTTTCACGCCGTGAAATAGCACACTAGCACACACTTTCCTTCTTGTACTTGTACTCACTTTCCTTCATTTGTACTCACTTTCCTTCATTTCTACTCACTTCCCTTCACTTGTACTCACTTACCTTCACATTAGTGCCTTATATGTGGGCTAGCATGACGTTCTTGCCCTATATGTGGGCAACCATGATGTTCTGGCCGTTTATACAGTGCAGCGCATTCAAAGGACAAAACAAGCCTTGCCCCGAAACTTTCAACACCTGCTTGCATTTTCTCTGCCTACTGCCACAGTTGTGGGTCTTTAGAAGTTCAGCTCAATGGTGTCAAAACGTCAAGTCTGTGCACTATGATTAGTGGTTTTTAACACACTTCAGTTCCAGTTTTTCATGGTTTGTTTGTGCATGTAACTATGATTGACGGCAGGAAAAAAAAAACACAATCACCAGTTGGGTTTTGAAGTTCAGAGTTTGTGTGTTACTTGAATGTATCATTGAAAAGTGACGTAATTCATCTCTCCACAAGGCCTGAGATCACAGGTACCCCAAGCTTGTAAGATGAGTGCCAGTGTTACCCAACTGTCAACAGAACAGGTAAATTCTAGGAGCTAAAAATATGAATGGGTCTTGAATAAACATTGCTTACCTTGTCTTTGTTTTTAGGCAAATTTTAGAGCATTTCCAGTGAGTTATAGTTCCACTGTTTGCTCTCTATATAAATTATATCCTTTACCAAAACCCATTCATATTTTTAGCTCCTAGAATTTACCCGTCCTGCACACAAATCCTTATATTTCAACCTTGCGTAACACTGATGCTCATCTTACGAACTTGGGGTACATGTACCTGTGCTGAGATTTGTGGGAAACTGGAAAGATTCCTGACGTGTACATAACCTCCTAATGTAATTAAGTCACTAGCATGGGAAATATAAGTCTCGTAATAGGAAACACAGAAGCAGCCCTCTCGTAAAAAATCGTAATTGATGGAAAACCTCTTGAATTCACAGTAAAAGGATTCTGTCAAATATGGTTTTGCTTCTTAGATTAGTCAGACCCACCCATTATTGTTACACCGTTTTCTTGGTTTACATTAAGGAATACTAAAGCATTCAAGTATTCAATTGACTGTAGAACAGGGATTTATAAGAACAAGAATGACATTTTTGACAAAAAATATTTTCACTCTAAGAAGCAGTGTTTATTGAAATATTGGTACAAAAGGGTGAGAATTCGTAGTAGTTGTGCTGGAAAATAGAAAATGATTAAAACTGAGTAATCAATGAGTAATCACTATAACATCAATGACCAATCAATGACATTGATGTGTAATCAATAGGCTACAAACAAAAGTTTTGTCTTCGATAAGTCTTCAATTATTCATTGATTATCAACAATAATCAATGACTAATCGATTGATTACAGAGTTGTCATTGATTACTCAATGATGTGATTGATCATTAATTTGTTACATCTGGTTGGGAGTATACCTGGCCTGACCAATCGATGAAATCAATAATCGATAACAATTGAAGACAATCAATAACAATTAAACAACTGTTACCGCAAATCGATGACCCATCGATGGCCAAAAAAATCTGTTTTTTTTTTGCCATTGATTGTTATCAATATTGTCATCTATTGTCATCAAATGTCATTGATTATCAACGATTTCCATATTTTTTGGGAGGTCAAAAAGAAAATGCTTTTACAGAAGAAATACAGTGGAATAAAATTACATAACAGTTGTTTGAATTGAAGGGTACGTATCTAGGCTGGCCAAAGAAATTACAAACGCAATTGCGGTCAATGGTGATCGATGGCAATTAGAGGACTCGAGCTATTGGTCATCGATTAGCTGATAGCAATTGACAACAATTAACTAATTGCCGTTGATTGTTATTGATTGATTGGTTTTCTGATGATTGATTGCCATCGATTGGCCAGGCCGGAGAGTATACCTGCAACAGTGGCCCTGTATATTTTAAGCAGGCCCACAATGTGAGCCTTAAGATGTTTAATGCTTCAGGAATAGCAAACAAACAAACAGCTACAATGTCACGCAATAAACAGAAAAGTGTGACACAAAAGAGACCACTCAGAAAAAGATTTAGCGAATATAAGCTTCAGATTGTGATGAGCTTATATATTTTCATAACTAAACCGCTGCAAATCACTGCAAGTTACTCGCCGAATTGCTCATATAGCAATTTGTAGCTGTAAACAGCTCTGTTAAAAGCTCATAAGCGTACATATAGAAAGAATAAAACTCCTCAAAAATTATAACATCTATAACTAAGCATCGTTGCGATTCAACATGGAGGCAAAAATTAAGCTCAAAGAAACTGATCATGAAGAAGCGAGCGAAGGAACGTGAACGATCATCACTTACCAATCCTGATTCAGAAATGTCTTCTGTGGCATCTGTAATCTTGGAAATTATTGAGTGAAGATTATCTTCTCTTCTTGAAAAAGAAAAACCCGAATTAGAACGAAATGAAACTTATTCTTTAGCTTTCGATCAATCATGAATGCACAATAACGAGAAAGAAATGCCGCCAATTCGAACGAATCATCGCCCGCAAAAACGAGTGATCAGTTCTCTGCTTGATGCAAGCTACTCACTCTGAACGAGCATCCTGGGAAGTTTCCATTTTCTCGTTTTTTGGCGAAAGAAGAAGGAAAGGAAACCCCGCATGCATGCAAGTTTGAAATGTGAGAATGAAAGAAATCAAAAGAAAGGGCGTTGTGTGAGTCCTCTCATTCGAGAGCTGGGGCGAGGTCACCTACTACTTGAAAGCGAGGCTAAGAGGAAATCAAGATGGCGGACAAGATGGCGGTTATTGTAGGGAGGGAAGTCGATGACACTTGAAAGCAGATTTGAGAGTTTTGCAATATCCAGAGACGCTGTGAAAGATGTCTTTAGCAGCTGCAGATAAACTGCTTAAGATTTTTGATGCATTGAA